>CM038346.1:42347905-43022905 GCA_021464625.1 Proterorhinus semilunaris
AATCCACTTAACTCCACATCACAACAGGCCGGTCCCCAGCATGCATAAACATGAGTTATTAATGTGTGTTTAAGTTCACTTCAGGTTTGGATAAGGGCCACTCACTATCACATTTGAGGGTCGGACGGTGGCTGAGGAAGGTCAAAACAATCACGCACAGGTTTGTCATTCGGCCTCGCACCTCGGAAATGTGAGTCATGGGCAAAGTTATTATAAAGAATGATCACACACGAGCTGAATCTGAATGTTGCCATTTGGTTGGAGATTAAAGGATCACTGGCCTGGAGACTTGTTGGAGACTTGAGTTGCTGCTGGTCACAGAGATGTCTTTGAGACAGGTTCAATTTCCGCGGAGACTCTGTACGGTCTCCATGCGCGCGCCGTCTCAAGCAATTGTGTCAGGAACATTATTTGTTGTCCTCAACCTGTGAGACATTTCGGTGACGTCCCTGCAATGTCTCTGAGACCAGTCAGTTCTCAAGGAGACTTCTCTGCGACATCGCTGTTGCGTCTCTTTAACCCTAAACGTAACCACATTCCTGGTGGAGAGATGAGTGAGCGGTTAGCACCCTTGCTTCACAGCACAAAGGTCCCGGGTTCGGTCTTGTGCGGGCCTGTCTGAGTGGAGTTAGCATATTTATCTCCCTATTGATATTCCATCAATCATAAACATGCACAATAGGACTCCACATCTGGAGATGGGTCCCCGGGCGCCCACTGCTCCTGGCGGGTCGCCCCCATCGGCATCGGAGGACGAGTCAAGAGCAGGTCCAAGGTGAATCGTCCCCTGAGAAGTTCTTGGAGAGTCAGGTTCACATTCAGGGACTTTCCCTTAACCTTCAGAGAAACTGCGCCTCGTTACTGCCGTGTTCAAATATGGCTCCAACCATCATCACAGTTAGAAGGAACTGCCCCGTTTGTTTCCGTAAGACGGACTGACGGACAACAAGGAGGAGGAGACCAGTGAGGAAACTGGCTCTTGGGCAGAACCTAGTGAACTGTTAAAGACTGGACAATATCCGAGTTGTACAAGAGATGCCACGGAGAAATACTGCTTCCTTCATCCGTTTACAGGGCCAATGCTCGGCAACACACCAGTCTCCCCAACATCTCTGCAACTCCCTCTGGTATGATGGGCCCTTGGACGCACACGAAGGTCAAGTTAAAGGCGTTTCTGGGATTTCCCCAAAGCTCTGTTCCAGATTAGTTATCATTTTGCAGCTTCCTTCTTCGTTGGATTTGGCCAGAGCAAAAGTACAAGTGACCGAGTGAGCGGGTCGATGGTGGGGCAGGGGGTAAGAAATGTGCAGAGCTGGTCAAAGCTAGTGCTCGCTTTTATTACTTGAGTAAAAGTACAGATGCTACGGGTCAAACATTACTCCAGTTGAAGTAAAAGTTGCTCTGTCAGATTATTACTTAATTGAAAGTATAGAAGTATTTGCTGTAGAAAGTCCAAATCTGTTTAAATATTTAGGACAAATAACTGTGATTAAAACGTGCCGGAATCGTACGGCAACATGACAAGGACAAACCTTCTTCCTTGTTGTGAGTCAGTGGCATTGACAGTACATATGCACAGCGCCCTCTACTGTTCTGGAGTGTGTATTTTAGGCTTTTCACATGAACCAAACACATGGACAAATGGACTTTGACTTCGGAGCTTTTGTATAAATGTGATGGAGTAAGAAAATATTTGACTTATTTTTTAAATGTAGTGGGGTTAAAGAAAGTAAGTTCTCAAAACAAATACTACTCAAGTAAAGTACAGCACTATAGTATATTTATGATTTTTTTTTACTCACACAGCATTGTCTCATTCACATATCAGATCTGTGGGCCTGTTACTGTAATATAGGCGACATCAAATGGTAAATTAAGTGCAACATGATGTCATTTTTCTGTTTGCACTATTTAGCACCTGCCTTGATAAATGACCCCCTCAGTCTGTGTTTTTGCCATGCTGTTTTCAATGTGAAAGGCTATTTTTTAGCTCATTTCTTATTTCTCAACTGACAAAATCTCAAACCCAAGGCTCTGAGAGCTGCTTTTTCAGTAAAAGAGGTCGAAAAGGGGTGGTTTCTCATCATTGCAGGAGCACATGCTCATAAAAAGCAAAGTCCGAAGTATGTCTGCAGAGTTTAGACGGTTTTTCAGGAATTTTGGGGTGGCTTTAACTGCCGAGACAGACTTCTAGAAAGAAAGAAAGTTTCAGCTGAATGTGCAGATGTGAGTGTGTGGACACAGAGCAGCAGGACGCCTTACATTAGCGTTAGCACATTAGCTTTAGTGCATTAGCATGAGCAGATGATTAGCAGGTCAGTGAGATGGAAATGAGCGTTTGTGTAGTGGAGCTAACACAGCCAGTTAATGTGGAACCAGCTAAACTAGTGGCATAGTGGTTAGCCGGGCGACGTCTCAGCACTGACGACTGGCCCAAACTCAGCGGGCAATGAGGGACAGTGAGTTTGTCTGACAGGCTCCCGCTCTCTCTGCTGTCACAGGGAGGAAATGAGGGCCACAGTTAGTCATTACAAGCCCCACTACACCAACCCCTCCCCCAGAGCGCGGGTCCCGCATCTGAATGGGCCGGACGTGGAGCCCATTAGATTAATGAGGCTAATAATGCTAATGAGTGAGTAAATTCATAATACTGCTCTTCTGACAGACCTTTAAACGTGTCCCTCAGGCTGGGCACTGTTGTCCTCAGCCTTAAAAGACCTGTCATAATCCAAGGAGACACCTGTGACATGTCTGAGCGAGTGTCCTAATCTCAGATGGAGAGCAACTCTATGGTCTGTAAGAAACTCAAAGATATCTCTTAAAAAAAATGTTGAATATGATCATTATTTGGAAGCAACTGGATTCACAAACCTGCCACATTATTCTTCTGACCGAAAGTCCTTTCATCTGACCAACATCACACTCATGGTTTTGAATATTAACTTTTGGACGCCTTTATGAGGAAATAATTGGACCTCGGTTCATATGTGCAGACAGAGAGGACACTGAACATTGTGACTGTTATGGTTTGGCCCGGAGTTATTCGTCCCAAAAATAATCTGCACTTTGACAGTTTCCATAGTTTCCACGATGGAATTCTTACCTGCCCCTCAATATTAAACTGCAGGCTCTTTGGATGTTGTGATGTCAAGAGAGCGCAACTCATTCTGGTGTCCGTGGACACTCCAGTTTTTGAAGAAACTGTAGCATACAGTACTTTTTACTTCTACTTGAGTGATATTGTAATGAAGTATCTTTACTCTTACTTGAATAAAGAAAAAAGTTACTGTGTGTACATTTTAAAGTAAAAAAAAGGTTGTAATCGACCCAAAATAATTTGTGTTTCGTGGCCATTTTTCTTCATAAATATATATTTCTATATTTGCTTTGGGAATATGAGGATTTTCACTTGATTACATCATTTATGTCACAACTGAAAGGAAAATGAGACTTTGACGTTCAAACAGTTACTCAGTACTCACAGTGCTCAGGTAACATTTTCTCCAAGTACTTTTTGTTACTCTTGAGTAAATATTTTGGCTACCCTACCCACCTTTAGGCCGACGAAGGGAATGAGGGCAGGAGATGTACCTGATGATAAAGTGGATCCGTTTTTCTCGTCAGAGGAAGTAATCCGTATATATTCATTCTTTCTTTGTGCAAAAAGATGCGTCTAAGCTGGAGTAGTTCGGCCCGAGGTTCACGCCTTCACACCAGACCTGCTCAAACTGCTGCAGCTGGATTCACAGGTCGAGAGCGCCTTTAGGTCGACCTTTAGTTTACATAAACCAAAACTTTTATGTAACTCACTGTTCTGACCTGGGACTGCACTATATGAGGACCTGAACATCCTGAACGACCAGGTTATTCCATCAGTGGATTCCTTCTTCCCTGATGGCATGGGCATATTCCAAGATGACAAATCCACCACTGTTTCTTCTGACACGAAATGTGACGTTAAATCTATCACAACTTTACATTGTAGTCGATTTGAAGCTGTTCATTTATTGAACTCACAGCTATAACCTTCACAATATGAGCACTTTGATTCAGTTCATCTCCTTTAAGCAATTCACTTCATTTGGATTCTTAGGTACTTGTCAGTATTTTTGAATTGACTCACATGATCTTTTCAAATCAATATATGTTTTACATTTGTTCCTTCTTATTTCGTGTGAGTTATTGCTGCATAATAATTCTTTCCCTGATTCAGAGCATGGACCTGCTTTGAACAAACTCTAGTTACAAACATCACCAGCACACGGGACGCTTCAATCCAACAGCCTTTCCGTTTTACAGCATCTGGAGTTTCAATGTGGTAAAAAAAGCACACCTGTGGACGTAGTGTGTGTTATTCTCTGCAGCTCAGTGTGGCGTTCCCACATGTCCCCGGCCTCAGCGAGCGCTCCGCACAGAGGCTTTAGGAGGTGGCATGGACGCTGCGAGGCCAGGGCCGCCGTTATGAAAGCCTTTGGGCAGCACCGCAGCTTTTGCCTGAGTGGAGCTAAATACAGTGATGAATATTCAAAACCTGCTCTGAGCCCAGTCTGAAAAGACGAAAGAGGAAAGTCCTGACACAAAGACTCGCAGAGGGACGAGTGCGAGGAGCGAGAGGGCGAGAGAGGGGGAGGAAGGTCTTTCTTTTGGACTTGTGGAGCTGGTCTTGTTCAGATCTCCGTAAAATCCAGAAGGAGCGAGCACTGGAGCATGGAGCGCTTTCACCCTGGGCCTCGGGTCAGCCAGTTTAGACACAGTGAGGTCCAGTTCTGCCATGTGCACCAGCGGTAACAATACAATCATTTACACCATTGTGATCTTTACATCGTTGAGAAACCCATAAATGGCTCCTCCAGGACATCACGTTCATGTAGAATGTGTCATAATCACAGATGGAGCAGTGGCCAATACCACTCTATGGGAGAGAGGCCGTTTTAAGCACGAAGTCTCCAAACAAAGAAAATGGACAAATATTGTACCTCACCAGTATTTGGAAGTGATTGTATTCACAAATCTGCCGTATTATTTTTAGAACAGAGAGGCCTCTCTACTGACCAACATCCCGCTCGTGTTTTGGAATATTGTCTCCACTTTTGGATGCCTTTAAGAAGAAATAATTGTACCTAGTTCACACGTGCTGACAGGGAAGACAATAAACTTGGAGACCGTTTTTGTTTCATGTAGATTCTCCCAGTGACGACAGAGATATCAGCCAAAGAGTAAGACAAAACATTTGCAATTCAATGGTTACCATAGTTACCACCGTGGAACCACCTCAATTTGAAACTATAAGCACCTTTAAAGTGCAGATCACACAGTATACACACTTTTGGCTAAAACATGGTTAACACAATTATATTTAAGATTTTGCTCAAAACTGTACCCAGTTTGGGTTTGAGTTTTAGTTTGACCATTTTTGGGTTTATAGTTTGACTTCCATATTGGACGCTGACAGGAAGTGACATAGATAGAAGCAACAATTTTAAACTGTTGCCGACCATGTTATGTCAATGGGAAATGAGTCAAACTGTCACTTCCTGTCAGTAGCTTAAAAAATTCAATAAAAAAATATTTTTCTGTGCAACATTTATTTGCTGCTTCACTGACAAAAAAAACAAAACACAGATTGTATTCATTTAAATATGTCATATTTTTCGCTATCATGTTCGTCATAACCTTCAATAAAAATCTTCAGAAGAACTGACGCTCCAATAAGGACTGGACGTTCTGCGGTCCTGGCCCGTCTGCTGAGGGACTCCCATCAGCCCTGGGTCTCTACACCACGTTCCAAATATTATACAAATGCTGTTTTTCTCAGATTTTCTAAATTGTCAACTCAAATGACAGTCGGCATCATTTTCAAGTCTTTAACTGTTAGAGGACAATATGAATGTGATTGAAAAAACCTCCCAGTGATAACAGTATTTTATTCAAAAATAAATATAATACACAACTTAAAATCTACTGTTCCAAATGATTATGCACAGCAGCATTTCAATACAATGAAAATGTTCTAAAGAACTGAAAATGGTCATTTGTTGAATTTGCAGCATTACTAGATCATATTTGCTGAAATCAAAAGCTATTTAAATCACTTCTTAACAGATCAAGTTACATTTGAACATAGGACCCTTCTTTGATAGCAGCTTTAAAACTCTTAAATCCATTAAACTTGTGAGTTTTTGAAGAGTTTCTGCCTGGATTTATTTTCAGGATGTCAGAATAGCCTCCCAGAGCTGCTGTTTGGATGAAAACTGCCTCCCACCCTCATTGGTGTTTTGCTTGTTGATGCTCCAAAGGTTCTCAATAGGGTGGAGGGCAGGGGAGGATGGGGTCCACATCATGAGTTCCTCTCCTTTTATGCCCATAGCAGCCAGTGATGCAGAGGTATTCTTTACAGCAGGACATGGTGCGTCATCATGGATGAAGATGATTTTGTTCGGGGAAGCACGGCTCTTTTTGTACCATGGAAGAAAGTGTTCAGTCAGAAACTCCACTTATTTTTCAGAGGTCACTTTCACACCTTCAGGGAGCCTAAAGGGGCCGGCCAGCTCTCTCCTCATGATTCCGGCCCAAAATATGACTCCGCCCCCTCCTTACTGACGTCACAGCCTTGTTGGGACATAGTCCCAACAACCCAACCAGGGGTTCATGGCCTCTTCACTGAACAAGACAGTTTGAAAATAAGTCTTCATGTATTTCTGAGCCACTGCAGCCGGTTCTGCTCGTCAGCTTCAATCAGCAGTTTAGGGAGGTCGGATAGAAGGTTTATGCACAACTGCAGCCTCTGGAGGTCCTACACCGTGATGTTTGGGAAACTCCAGAGGCACCAGTAGCTTCAAACACCTGTTTGCTGCTTTGTAGCAGCTGTTCTCTTAATCTGATGTGTTTGTCTGGCAGAAACCGTCCTCATTGTGCCTTTATCTGCTCAAACCCGTGTGATGATTACACTTAATCTTTATGAAATATCGAAGGTTTTCATACCTAGACCAAGGCATTTAACTATTTCACGCTTTTCATCAGCAGAGATCCTTTTTCTTTCCCATATTGCTTGAAAATGGTGGTCTGCTTAATAATGGTTAAAGTCCTTCAGTAGTTTTCTCTTAACTGGGTTTAGCTGACAAACTAATCCTCACAGGCGTCTGAGACTGAGGTCAGTGATTCAAAGAGCCTGAGACACAAAACCATCCATGAGTTTAATCAAGAAACAACAAACTTAACCTTTATGACACATAGTAAATATAATGTGCATATTAATTTGGAACGTGGTGTGTAGCCTGGGGATCTCTCCTTCTGTGGTTCATTTTTTTTCTTCCACTGGGTTTTGGAGTTTTTCTTTGCCGTGTGGACGAGTCTCTGGACGGGGGACGCTCGTCACCACCTGCTGCTGGATATTTCATTTGTCTGAACTTTACATTGCCTTGTTTATTTATTTATTTTTCATGGCTTTAATGTTCGGTGCAGCCGTGAGGCAACTCCAGTTGTTATATTGGGCTATACAAAACCATTGACTAATCGAAGATTACACTGGCCTATTGCTCTCCAGTCAAGAAACGTTTAGATTTGGGAAAAGCCGAACTGGAGAAAATGCACTTGGTTAAGGTGGGTGGGAAGAGGTTAACGATGATTTAGCAAAGAAGCTGTTTATTGTGTCATCTCAAATACGTGTGGAAGTGTATTTGAAACCTCACTCCAGATTTACTGAGCTGTGTTTGAATCCAAAAAACAAAGAAGACATTTGATTTGATTTCCCCCCATTCACTTCCAGCGTCTCTCGCCTTACAGACTCAGAAGTGATGTGTGTTCAGAGATCCGGCCTGCCCGTCCCAGAGGGTACCTGTGGTCCCCCCCCCTCGCCCCGGTATCCCCCCTCCTCCTGCGGGGGGCCGGTAAAGGGCCCAGCGAAGCGACAGAGGAGTCCATCATTCTGTGGTGTTTGTGGCCGAGTTTGAAAGAGAGCGCTGACCCCGCCCCGCCCCCTGGACTCCGCCCCCTTTGACGCCAATGACAGACGGCCCCGCCCACTTACCCGCTTACCCCCATTCACCCCGCTCGACAGAGAGCTCCCCCCTTCAGCCCGGGCAGAAGCGTGTGGAGAATAGAGCCATATGTCCCGCTGAATGGACCTGGTTAAAACGTCTCCGTACTTTAATGAGGTTCTAATCATTTTTACACTTTACCAATTCATGGGTTTCTGTCCCAGGACTCTTGTCCCATTACAGACGTCGAGCTGTGGAGCTTTGTTTGGAATAATCGAGGCGAGACGCTTCAGGTGGACGGGGAAACATTTAGATATCGACACATGTGAAGTTTCTTTCATTTCACGTTTTCACATGAGGGAACGACCAGGGAGCCACACAGACGAGTTGGAGTCACTTCCTGGATAAAAACTCAAAGCCGCACAACGTCAGGGAAAAAACTTTAAAACTAAGACGTTCAGAACAAAACTACCACAAGCCTCTACAGTGACCGCCGCGTTCTCGCCCCGCGGTCGCCGGTGGACAACTCCATTCAAAACGACTCAATCCTGAACTCTATTAAACTAAAGGCTCTTTAGAGCGTTAGGATGTTTCGTGAGGACGGCCTATTGACCCCTCAGCCCCCCCTCCTCACCTCACCCCTTACCACCCCTCCCTCACCTTCTCCGCCCCCCCGTCACTAAAGAGAAACAAATAGCTCTAAACAGGCGCCTGATAAAACGCCTCATCGCCAACTTTCCCTTTGACACTACGTCTTCTTTACCATCTGTCCCTTCAGAGCCCGGGCGCGCGGGGGGGGGGGGGGGGGTGGGGGGGAGGGCGGTGGGTGAAGGGAGGTGTTTGGTAAACAAGGGACAGATCTATAGCTTTAATGATTTACATGCTGACAAAGGCCGCCGAGTGCAGCACGATGGAAAACAGGAAGCATCGCGAAAACGGCAAGTTACACTTTCCCCGACGGAGTTCAGTTCAGGCCGGACTTTTCGGTCGTGGTTTTTGCCGAAGTCATGTTTTTGTGGCTGAGTTGAAGTTGAAATGAAAAGTGGTCAGCGACAGAAAATGTGCGACTAAACTCGGCAGATGTTATTTCATTTTCGTAAAGTTGTGCGATGTCAGGGCAGCCGTGCACTATCCCGGTCCGTCCCAGTACCAGGGCTCAGGGCGGGGCTGATGGTGGGTCGTTAGCTGGTGGGGGCCATTGGGGGTGTACAGCGAGGGCACGGGGCCAACCCAGGGGGGGGGCCCTGAAAAGCAGAATGGACTCATTACCCGCCGAGCTCTACACAGGCCCCTGCACCAGCTCCTGCACCAGCACCAGCACCGCGACCAATCGGGCTTTGTGCCGGTGAGACGCGCCGAGGCAGAGAGGCATGGTGGTCCAGGGGAGAGGGGGAGAGAGGGGGAGGAGAGAGGGAGGAGAGAGAGAGAAGAGAGGGGGAGGAGAGAGAGAGGGGAGAGAGAGAGGGGGGGAGGAGGAGAGAGAGGGGGGAGGAGAGAGAGAGAGGGAGGGGAGGGAGAGGAGAGAGAAAAGAGGGGGAGGAGAGAGGAGAGAGAGAGAGAAGAGACGGGGAGGAGAGAGGAGAGAGAGAGAGCGAGGGGAGGGAGAGGAGAGAGAAGAGAGGGGAGGAGAGAGAGGGAAGGGATAGGAGAGAGAATAGAGGGGGAGGAGAGAGAGAGGAGAAAGAAAAGAGAAGGGGAGGAGAGGAGAGAGAAGAGAGGGGGATGAGAGAGAAGAGAGGGAGAGGAGAGAGAAGAGAGGGGGAGGAGAGAGAGGGAAGGGATAGGAGAGAGAAGAGAGGGGGAGGAGAGAGAGAGAGCGAGGGGAGGGAGAGGAGGGAGACGAGGGGGGAGGAGAGAGAGAGGGAGGGAGAGGAGAGAGAAGAGAGGGGGAGGAGAGAGAGAGAGAGAGAGCGAGGGGAGGGAGAGGAGGGAGACGAGGGGGGAGGAGAAAGAGAGGGGAAGGAGAGGAGAGAGAAGAGAGGGGGGAGAGAGAGAGTTCCTGTCAGACTGTGAGGGTACATTTGGCCCAGGCCTTTACACATATCAGAGAGAGTCATATCAAGTGCAATGCTCGAACAGTAAGTCACATGACGCTCCAGTCACATGACGCTCCAGTCACATGACGCTCCAGTCACATGGTCCAGACCGCGCTGTCAAAATCAGGGAAACTCGGACTCTAATCCATCACACTTTGATACCGCCATCTTTTAAGCACGTTATTGTTAACGTTCATCACGCTCTCAGTGCACCACGTATATTTATTTATTTATTTGGTCGGGACAGTGCATGTTAATGAACATACATGAGTCTCATGCATGTAAACAAGCCACACCGGATTGTAGCCTTGGGCTAATTTGCGTCCGTCGTCCCCCATGCACACTCTCAAACACACTCTCATTCATCTTGGCCTATTGTACATGTTTTTAGTGGTAGGGGAAACCGGAGTACCCGGAGGAAATCTACGCAGACACGGGGAGAAGAAAAGCCCCATCCAGGTGGGAATCGAACCCGGGACCTTCTAGCTGTGAAGCACGAGCGCTAACCGCTGTGCTACCGTGCCGCCCACGGTATCTCTGTGTATTTATTACCGCTCCCTCTCTATGACCTCCCCTGTCCTCCCCTCTCTCCCCCTGTGTGTGAGAGCGGGGTGGGGGGGTGGCTGCTCCTTCTGCCGGTGGGACGGGCGGTTAATGGCGCCATAATACAGCGTGACTAACGGGGTCCGGGAGCAGACACACCTCTCTCCCCCCTGCGTCTCCCCCGCCCGTCCCCCTCGGAGCATCCTGAGTGGCGTATAATTGGGGCCTTTGTGCGGGACATGGGGAATTAGCATCCCGCTAGGTGGCTAACTGGTCTTTTATTGGACGGAGACGGAGACGATGCATTGGTTATTATCGCGGAATTGAACATGTGAATGAGAGGATGTCATAGGCACAGGGGAGAGCACTCACACAGGTCCAGAGCAAGACCAGGAGGAGACCAGGAAAAGATCAGGAGAAGACCAGAAGAAGACCAGGAAAAGACCAGAAGAAGACCAGGAGAAGACCAGGAGAAGACCAGGAGAAGATCAGGAGAAGACCAGGAGAGGACCAGGAGAAGATCAGGAGAAGACCAGGAGAAGACAAGGAGAAGATCAGGAGAAGACCAGAAGAAGACCAGGAGAAGACCAGGAGAAGACCAGGAGAAGACAAGGAGAAGACCAGGAGAAGACCAGGAGAAGACCAGAAGAAGACCAGGAGAAGACCCGGAGACGATCAGGAGAAGACCCGGAGAAGACCAGGAGAAGACCAGGAGAAGATCAGGAGAAGACCAGGAGAAGACAAGGAGAAGACCAGAAGAAGACAAGGAGAAGACCAGAAGAAGACCAGGAGAAGACCCGGAGACGAGCAGGAGAAGACCCGGAGAAGACCAGGAGAAGACCAGGAGAAGATCAGGAGAAGACCAGGAGAAGACCAGGAGAAGATCAGGCGAAGACCAGGAGAAGATCAGGAGAAGACCAGGAGAAGACAAGGAGAAGATCAGGAGAAGACAAGGAGAAGATCAGGAGAAGACCAGGAGAAGACCAGGAGAAGATCAGGAGAAGACCAGGAGAAGACCATGAGAAGACCAGGAGAAGACCAGGAGAAGACAAGGAGAAGACCAGGAGAAGACAAGGAGAAGACCAGGAGAGGACAAGGAGAAGATCAGGCGAAGACCAGGAGAAGATCAGGAGAAGACCAGGAGAAGACAAGGAGAATTTCAGGAGAAGACCAGGAGAAGACCAGGAGAAGATCAGGAGAAGACCAGGAGAAGACAAGGAGAAGATCACGAGAAGACCAGGAGAGGACCAGGAGAAGATCAGGAGAAGACCAGGAGAAGACAAGGAGAAGATCAGGAGAAGACCAGAAGAAGACCAGGAGAAGACCAGGAAAAGATCAGGCGAAGACCAGGAGAAGATCAGGAGAAGACCAGGAGAAGACAAGGAGAAGATCAGGAGAAGACCAGAAGAAGACCAGGAGAAGACAAGGAGAAGACCAGGAGAAGACCAGGAGAAGACCAGAAGAAGACCAGGAGAAGACCAGGAAAAGATCAGGCGAAGACCAGGAGAAGATCAGGAGAAGACCAGGAGAAGACAAGGAGAAGATCAGGAGAAGACCAGAAGAAGATCAGGAGAAGACCAGGAGAAGATCAGGAGAAGACCAGGAGAAGACAAGGAGAAGACAAGGAGAAGACCAGGAGAAGACCAGGAGAAGACCCGGAGACGATCAGGAGAAGACCCGGAGAAGACCAGGAGAAGACCAGGAGAAGACAAGGAGAAGATCAGGAGAAGACCAGAAGAAGACAAGGAGAAGATCAGGCGAAGACCAGGAGAAGATCAGGAGAAGACCAGGAGAAGACAAGGAGAAGATCAGGAGAAGACAAGGAGAAGATCAGGCGAAGACCAGGAGAAGACCAGGAGAAGATCAGGAGAAGACCAGGAGAAGACCAGGAGAAGACTCGGAGACCATCAGGAGACGATCAGGAGAAGAAAAGGAGAAGATCAGGAGAAGGCCCGGAGACGATCAGGAGACGATCAGGAGAAGACCAGGAGAAGATCAGGGGAAGACCAGGAGAAGATCAGGAGAAGACCAGGAGAAGACCAGGAGAAGACCAGGAGAAGATCAGGAGAAGATCAGGACAGATTTCTTTCACTACTGTAAATAAACAAGGTCCAAAATCCATCTGACCAAATCTTTGAAACTAATACGTCCCAAAATAAAAGCGAGTTTAAACCTGGCTCTTGTGCAGGAAAAGGTTCACACCTCCACAGTGCCCACATGTTCATGTATGCACCTGCAGCATCTGGCCTTAGGACCTCATGTGTTTTAATCCAAGACAAAACTCACTGCCCCGTGACCCTTTGGAAACGTCTCTGTGTCCCCCTCCTGGGCCGCGGTCCACCAGTTGCAGACCTCTGCTGTAACCGAACATTCTCTCGGCATTCGGCGACAATTCCGGCTAATTAATGATGACTCAAAAGCCGCACGTTAAACACCAGCCCCCCCCCGGGCTGCTCTTTTACCAGGCTGGCTGTGGCGGGACGGCTGGCTGTGGCGGGACAGCTGCTGCGGGTCCAGTCAATATTGTGGAGCGCTCTTCAAAGGCCGCACTTCATTATTCCCGGCGCTTCTTTAACCACTCGCGCTCGCCACAAAGGCCGCGCCACAAAGGAGCCCCATTAACCAGCGATTTATCAGGACGAGATGCCCCCGCCGGCCCCGCCCCGCCCCGGCGTGCACGGACGGAGGAGCCAGAACGGGCCATTGTGGAGGGGGGCATGAGGAGTGTGTGTGTGGAGGAAAAAAGTCGCAAAAAGTCATCCAGAATCTTGAAGTCTCTGGATTCGGAACATCGTCTCCACTTTGGGACGCCTTTATGGGACGATCATGTGACCTTCATGGACCTTCATGTGGATAGTGTTTGAGGATAACATTACATCACTATTTATCCCACCGGGTCCACCCCCTCTGTCCCAGCCTTGACCCAGTTTGATGAATAGAGAGTTCATGTTGTCCTCTCACAGATGGTCCAGCCGTGCAGAGATGTTCACCAGGAGCATTGTCCAACGTTCAGGATTTTCACCAGAAACGACGTCTGCTGTGACATCATGGGAACGCAACCGTTTTCAAGAAGTGTTTTTACATTTTACAATTCTAGCAAATATATAAACGTACAAAGGCCTGACAATATGAATATATGAATACAGCAGATCTAAACTGGCAGCTATGGCGATCCTAATGACACGATAAACATTTGGAGGTTTCTGTTTGTCTCCCTCAGTTGTAAAGGTCCCATCTGAGAGTATGACGTCATCACACGGGACAAGGGGAACACAGCCCATTAGATCTTGTGATGGTGCTTTTGGCCAAACTGACCCGCCCCTGTTCAAGTCCCGACTAAAGACTCATGTAGACGGGCCTTCCAGAACACATACATGTTCCATTCTGTGTTTTTATATTCGACGTCAAATAATGTTTACGTTTTTTCATATTCTGTGTTTTTATGAAGAGCACTTAGGCAGTTGTTATAGGAATAAACTGAATGATTGACTGAAAACCTTAGTTAACTTATGTTTTAAAAAAAGAAACTTGCCTCATGGACTTTGTGAAATGATTTACTCAAATGAAGGACACATTTACAAGAAACAGAGTTATTTTTCCCAGGTGACTTTTTGGACTTTTGGACAAACTGACTTTTGACTTTGGAGCCTTTATAGAAACATGTGGAGCAGAAAGTGTAGTATATGTCTTTCAAATAGAGGAGTAAAAGTGAGAAGTTCTCAACACAAACACTACTCGAGTAAAGTACAGATCCTCAAAAATTACTTTAAGATACTTTAACACCTCTGCTCTGGTATAAACCCGACTAAACCCCCCCCTTAAACGCCGCTTTAATGAGACTTTAATGTATGTGCGCCCTGAATGTTCCCTGAATGCGCCCCGCCCCGTCACGGAGAGCACACCGGTTCAGCCCCGGACCATGTGGCCCATTCTCCAAACTGTCACTGAATACATCTCCCTAAGTCACAGAGAGGAGGAGGAGGAGGAGGAGCTGCAGAGCGTTTAGGCAACAATGCAACAGACGAGAGGGGGGAGGCGGGAGAGAAAGAGGAGAGAGAGGAGAGAAAGAGGGGAGAAAGAGGAGAGAAGAGACAGGGAAGGGGGGGGCAGAGGAGAGAGAGAAGAGAAAGAGGGGAGAAAGAGGAGAGAAGAGACAGGAGGGAGGGGGAAGAGGGTAGGGGAGAGAGAGGATATAGAGAGGGGAGAAAGAGGAGAGAAGAGACAGAAAAAAGGGAGGGGGAGGGTAGAGGAGAGCGGAGAGAGAAAGAGGAGAGAAGAGACAGGAAGGAAGGGGAGAGGGTAGGGGAGAGAGAAAGAGGAGAGAAGAGACAGGAGGGAGGGGGAAGAGGGTAGGGGAGAGAGAGGAGAGAGAGAGGGGAGAAAGAGGAGACAAGAGACAGGAGGGAGGGCAGAGAGAAAGAGGAGAGAAGAGACAGAGGAAAGGGGGAGAAAGAGGTGAGATGATGAGCTGCAGAGCATTTAGGCAAGAGAGGGACGAGAGAAGATTTCAGGGGAGAGGGGGGAGATAGGGGGTTAGGAGAGAAAGGAGACAGGAGAGAGAGAGGGGAGAAAGAGGAGAGAGGAGGAGAGATGGAGAGAGTAGAGAAAGATAAAGGAGGGTGAGAGAGGGGGGAAAGAGGGGAGAAGAGGAGCTGCAGAGCATGAAACAGACGTGAGGGGATTTCAGCGGAGCGAGAGGAGAGCGAGGAGCGAGAGGAGAGCAAGGAAAGAGAGGAGAGTGATGTGACATTCATGACCGAGCGGCTTGTGAAAAGAATCAGCCCAATAATGGAGCAGGCGACATGAGTGAAAGCTTTCTGCTAAGGTCATCTCCAAAGGAAGTGAACAGGAATGACTCACAGTACTGTTGTAGCCACAGCCGCCCTGGGGCAGACTGAGGCAAGTGTGGCTGCCCCTCCCACCACCATTCACGTCTCACTTATGAATGAATGTATGATTTCTCCCTGATTCAAATGTAAAAAGCTAAGCCCCGCTCTGCTGTCCCCTGTGTGTCCCCCTTTGTCCCCCTTTGTCTCGGCGTCTCGTCTCATATCCACCATCATTAAGGGCTGGCAGATTGGTACAAGTTGGAGTTGACAGGTCTGAGGAGGGATCAAAGCGGGATTTGGCCCCGGGGCCCTGTCCCGCTGCAGGTCCCGGTCCGGTCTCTGCGGACGGCTCATATTAAGCAGATCAGACAGAAGTGACGGCTCGTCTCTGAGGGACCGCCGCCCTGCCGTCGTTAACCACCGACATCTGAGACGCTCTACCAGAGGAAAACACGGGTCGGAGGTTTCACCACTGACAAGTGAACGGAAAAAATATGATTCAGCTGTAGATTAATTTAAACAATCTTAGATCCCCCCCCCCCCTATTGTTTTTATAAATGTTTATGCCCAATGTTTTTTCCATTTCACACATTTAGAGAGAGGTTGTTCTGTGTGCACCACATGGCCAGACTGCTCACCTCACTCCTGTAGTTTGACTCGTCTCTGTTGTTGATGAGACCCACCACTGTTGTGTCGTCTGCAAACCTGATGAAGAGGTTTGAGTCGTACTTTGGAGCACAGTCATGGGTCAGCAGAGTGAACAGGAGGGGGCTCAGCACACAGCCTTGGGGAGCTCCCGTGTTCAGTGTGATGGTTCTGGAGGACTTTCTCCCCGTCAGAAAGTCCAGCAGCCAGTTGCACAGTGATGTGTTGATCCCCAGGTGGAGCCGTTTGTGTATTAGCTGCTGTGGGATTATAGTGTTGAATGCTGAGCTAAAGTCTAAAAACCTTCCAAATGTAGTGTGGCTGTTCTCCTGTGAAGTGTGGAGTCTTCTGGAGCGACTAAAGTGCAGATGTTGTTAAAGAGTGGAATGAAAACGGCCCTAAATGCGCACATCCGCCCTGTGTATATAGTGTCTTTAGCCACTGCTGTATCCCACAAAGGAAATGACCATATTTGGAATACAGCGTCATCTCGGTCACAGCCTTTTCCTGCCACACGTGGATACCAAACATGTCAGTATTTGTGAATGAATAAGCGTGGGAAAGACCAGCCATGTTGGAGTCACTTTCCAGATAAATCTCCAGCTTTCATAACAAACACCTCCAGCAGCCTTTATTTGTCCGTGATGTTTCCCGACTCTTCGTTTCACACAGCGCTGCACAAACGAGGTGCGACAGAGGCATTAGAAAGTCAAAAATGCTGGGACTCCCCGCGGCGCCCCCTCCTGTTGCCTCATGTGTTGCGTTTGTGGACCCTCGGGCCGCTCTAATCTCTCTAATTGGGCATGAGTCCGGGATAATGGGCCGAGGGAATTGAGCCCCACACCTGACTGATGTCCACTTACAGCAAGGCACGGGACAAATGTGACGGTGGCCCCGCGGGGACCGGAGCA
Source organism: Proterorhinus semilunaris (assembly GCA_021464625.1). NCBI lineage: Eukaryota > Metazoa > Chordata > Actinopteri > Gobiiformes > Gobiidae > Proterorhinus > Proterorhinus semilunaris. The sequence goes on from CM038346.1 coordinate 42,364,846, forward strand.
CCACTCTGAGCTTTGAACTCGAAACACAAGGAGAAATGACGTTTTTTAATAAGAAAACATAAAAGGACAATTTGCAATAAATCTTTTTCTTATACTGTCAGTAATCCAGAAAAAGTGCAGTATTGTGTCCAGACGATTTCCCCTGGGGTGGCACAAGGACTGAAATATCAATTAGTTATATTTTCCATTATTTACTGGTCTTAAAGCACTAGTGATTCACAATGAACCTTTTACCTTAACCGAGTGCTTTTTCTCTAGTCCAGCTATGATGCCTCATTTGAAAGCTAAGACCTACAAAACCTAAAAATGCAACAAAAATCACTAACCCTAACCCTAACGTGATAACACAGACAAGGAAGAGACTTAGATGAGTTGTGCAGGTCTTAGCTTTCAAATGAGGCGTTGCACTGGCCTATAGTCTGTAAGCACTCCAATTTAGAAGCTTTTTTAGATATTTATTTTTGGGTCAAATTGGAGGAAAAGTGCGTGGTGTAGGTGTGGGTTAATATCATATTATCTCACAGCCACGTTGAGTCTGATTGAATTCTACATTATGTGCTGAATGAAAACATAAGGTGCCAGATATTCCTAAAGCTGTTAGCATTAGCCATCATCAATCATCATCAATTATGATTGATCAGTTGTCATGGCGACGTTAAAACAGGAGGCGACCTCCCCCTCTCCTTGTGCAGCCGAGATTTTTGCCTTTTTCTGCAAACTGCATTTGTGGTTTCTGTTCCACATTGTTTTTCTGGATACTTTTGTTCGTCTTTGCCGTGTTTTTGTGGAGGTTTGGTGGATTTGTTTACTTTGAGAGTCTAAAATGGTCCTGAAGAAAGCAGCTTTTTAAAAGGTAAACAAAATGCTAGCTTATCAGCTAAACCCATTTGAGACCTACACATGTCTTCTTCTGAGACACTGAAGAGGCACCAAGAGCCCCCCCCTGCAGCACAGAGGAGGCGTCACAAGAGGAGCTACAGGAAACAAAGGACAAACGAGAGATGGTGAAAGACTGTTGTGGAGTGGAGGAAGAGGAAGGAGGAGGAGGAGCTGACCAGTGCAGGACACCACGCTCTGAAACAGGGACAAACCCAGGAGGCGCTGCACCATTTCAGAGGGTCAGAGGATACAGAGGGCAGCCAGCCAGGTTTTTTCCGAGTGCTACAGTTTCCCCGACCTCCAAGGTCATGCGGGTCAGGTTGACACACAGTGGCAGCGCGGCTCAGTCTCAGCAGCTCAGGACTAACACCGTTGTACAGTTGTACACAGCAAATTCAACTTGGTCAAATCAACTCCCTGTGAGTTAATTTCAACACTTTTCTGGGGTTTATATGCGACAACACCAGAAAGTGTTAAAGTCACTCATTTGCCAGAGTTAGACATTAACACCCAAACATGAGTAAGTTTTACACTTTATGGGAGTGAAATTTTTACTTTTTGCAGAGTGAATTTTAACTCTAGCTAATAGTTAAACAACTCATTAAAGTGTTAAATTCTGTAAACTGTAAAAATGAAGCCACTTTCATTCAACCTTTTTATTTTTAGATTCGAATTCTCAAATTAAAATAAACACTAAACATTTAAAAACAATAAACAACATTTTAAACAAACCATCATTATTTGCCATTATCAAAAGTTCAAAATACAGTTCAATCTTTGTAAATTTGTAGATTTTGAGGTACATTGTCTTCAATAAAAGATAGTTTTATGTGATTGTCCCCCTCTCAAACAGTCCATGGGACATTCCCTGTCCATAAGTCCAGTCTTTAAATGCAGTTTAAACCTGTAGTTGCAGCCTGTAGTCTGTTCAGCTCAGTGAGGCCTGCTCCGTCACAGTGAACAAGCAGATTTTCTTCTCTGGGCCACATGTGCAGCGCAGGTAGTTCTTTCCTTGAAGCATCGCTGTGACATGTTTCCTATAGAAGGGGAGAAACAAAATTAGCATAAGCATTCATGATATATTTGCATTACTGTTCAGGGCTGCACTCTTTAATTCACACGTACAAATTAACCATTTGAAATTGCCTGTATTACAGTTTTAGGGCCCCAAACCTGATAATGTAAATGAAAGAATGCTGTGTGACAAGAAAATGTGTAAATCATCCAGCTGCTTGTCCACTTTTGCAGGTGCAAATGCTCGGTAAATGGTTTCCAAAATATTATTCTAAAAATAAAGCTAAAATATGAAAGTTTGAGAGTATTTTAGTCTGTTTCATTAACGCCTTTAAGGTGAGCGGTACTCAGGGCACCAATGTGATGAGGTGTATGCCAAATAGTGTTGGACACCACTGAGTTGGTGAACAGAAACAAAGTCATTATTTGCAGTACCTGTAATTGTAGATCTTTTCCTGATGAAGACAGATGAATCAGTCGTGGAGGATGAGGGGCAGGGGTCTGGCAATAAAACTGTGCTGCATTTAACAACCAAGCTCTGCAAACACAAACACAAGGCAAAACAAGTAGTTAACAATTTTGATATACTGTAATTCTTTTACACAACCACAATCCAATACATTTGAGACAATATAAAGATTGTGTTACCTCTTAATAGCAGTCATCACAGCGGTTTCTGACTTCAGTCGTCTCTGCATCAGTCCCAGTCCCAGTTCATCTGTGGGCAGTTGCCATGTTAGCATAACTATTAAAGCATACAGATATGTAGCTTCATCAATATAGCACCAACAAAACATGGTATAAATAGATGTCAAGCCCTGATCAAACTGTGTATAGTAAATGTATCATTACTCTGTATTGTGAAATTATTCCCTAGTTTTGCTGCCATACCTTTAATTTAATCAAAGAGCCCACTGTTTTCCACACTTACTTTTACCTCTTTACAAAATAAACTGTTCAATATGTCCTAAAAGTGATGGTACAGTAAATAAAACATCTAAATGACAGTTTTAACAGAATAAGGCCTGGGTCAGGACAAAAATATGTGGATATCTTAAATGGCTAATGCACTTTGGACTTGCTCACTATCATGTACAGTCAATTAAAATGTAATTCTAAATCCACCATGTATTTGTAGAAGTAAATGTAGTTTGCCAAAAATTGACAAATGTATTGCCTTGATATACAACATTGTGCAGGCATTAGCTTAAACTCATGCTGAAAGATTTTAAGCTCTCATTCAAACTTTGAAGTAACCTGAACAGATATTTAAAAGAAGCATTTTGTACACATGTATATTTTTTTTATTTCAGTATGGCATGCTAAACAGGAACAGACCGACTACATTCTCAGAAAGCTAGCATCAAAGTTAACCAGTAAAGGTAACTGGAAAACCTTCAAAAATATGTTCTCATACAAAAAAATATCGTATAAATTGATGGTCAGAAAGATTAGAATTCACTTACCAAACAAATAAGGTATAAATCCTCTTGAAATCTCCAACAGCAGAGCACCACAGTCAGCACGTTCAGTTCAAATCCTCATGCAAATGAGCTGATGAGGGGTGGGGACAGGCTTTTAACTCATACGGAGTTACCAGGGCTCATAGAGTTTGGAGTGAAAGCTCACAGAGTTAAATCTGGCTGACTCTAACTCAGACTGAGTTGTGTTTAACGCTCTTCTCTTTGACTCTCAAATTCAACTCAACTCCAGAACAAATGGGAGTGAAAAACAGTAAATAATAACTCATATCAGTGTCAAATAACTCATATCAGTGTAAAACTCTTTAAAACCTGCTCAACACCCAGAATTTAACTCATCTGAATTTGCTGTGTACAATGACAATAAAGCACTTACTTACTTACAGATGTTTTTAGCTGCCCACATTTAGGTTTCTATCAAAGCCTTGTGAGAAATCATGAATGAATATATTGTACATACACATTAGTGTATAAAAGTGGACAGCTAAATGTTAACTCATATGCAGTCAAGTTTCTTTTCGTTGCGTCGGATACACATCCAGGCCACTAAACATAATTGTATGTGATGTTAATGGTAAAGAAACCACAGAAATTATATAAATGCCATGAAAAGCAGAAACCGTACCGTGCCATATTTTAGTATTGCGCCTAGCTTCACTATTCATGTGTATGGGGATGGAATGCTCAATTTAAGCAGGTCCGGGGTTCGACGGGTAACAAAATGTGCGCATAGGAGTAGACTCAGATAGCTAAAGGCATTTCTATCATTTCCATGCGCCTGACCCAACCCCTAGACACGCCCCTGCAAAATGTTGCCTATAATCTCCAAATCTATTTCCCCCCATTCACATTCAGCGTGAACACAATCCCAGTGGTCACAGAATATTCAGGACTGTGGATTCCAGCGTTTGCCTCTGCCGCAGCAGACCCACCACAGACGCTTGACCCGGAGTGAGCGCAGAGCCGCGCCGCACAAAGGGAAGTGAACGGCCGCTAATGAGCTAACGGCTAATGCTCGTTTACTCTCACCTGGATTAGCGGCTAACTCAGCAGGGGGCTAACCATCAGGCTAAACCCGCACAAGTGAGCTGCTTAATCCCATCCATTCAGAGAGGAGGAGAGGTCCTACACAGTCCCCAAAAGCTGCCTTCCCACAGGCAGGCGCGACTCAGGCCAATCTCTGGTCAACCCGGTTGGGCGAGCTTTTCCAAACCGATCTGACCAGGTATACGTTTTGGCACCGTCCTCTGGCTGTGGCCAAAGCGCTAACCTGTGACTAACGTGAACAGACTGCTAGCCTCTGATTAGCAAACGAGAGAGAGGACAGCCCTCACTATTGACACGCAGCTCATATGTGGTTTAAAACAATAGGCCACAGTTTTTCCATACTGAGATATGTTCTTACCTGAGCTTAGACGAGTTTATATCAGACTCAGCACAGGAGACCCAACTGCGTTGCTCAGTTACTTTTATTTGTGGTCAAAAATCAGGATCGATAACAAAGAATTCCCACAGAATCTGCACATGGACAAAGAACAAAAGAAAGCCAGTCAAAACTGAAAAACATACAAGAACAAACTGATATGATTACCTGCACATGGACAAAGACAATCTGACAGAGACAATGGGGGAGATACAGGCTTATATACACAGAGGGGAGGGCAAGGACACAGGTGTCACACATTAGGGGCGAGGCAGGTAATCACATAGGCGGGGAAACAGGGAAGAGCAGGAAGGAAGTCTAACGAGAAACAAATTTCAAAACAAAACAGCTTACATCACAGAACACAACTTAACCAGACATGACAGTTGATGCGTACCTGTCTGGTGTGTGTGCACTCAGTCACACAAAAAGACCGAAGATGTTGTTAGCATTTAGCCTCTCCTCCTCTATGGGGTCAAACGGGGTGAAGTTAAAAGCGATCAAGCTCTTCCACGTTTTCCTCATTTAAATACGGTTACGTGAGTAGTTACACAATCCAAGTCTAGTTACACAAAATTATATGTCCATAAATATGTCCCCTCCTGGAACCGCCACCTTAACGTGGTGGAGGGGTTTGAGCGCCCGAATGAGGGCTCTGTTGTCGGGGGCTTCGTGCCCCTGGTAGGGTCTCCCATGCCAAACAGGTCCTAGGTGACGGGTCAGACAAAGAGCGGTTCAGAAGCCCCTTATGAGAGACCAACAGGCAGAGCCGTGGGAAGACATTTTAGTTAGGGGGGGCTGAGGGACAAAATGTACCCAAAAAAGGCTTTTCCTGTGCATATTTACTATTTATTAATATTGCCTGCAGTTCGGCAAACTATCCACCAGGGGGTGCTGCAGCGCCCTCAGCCCCCTGGGTTCCCACGGCCTTGCCAACAGGCCCGGTTAGAACCATGAGGCCGTCCTTCTGTGGACCCACCACCTGCAGGAGGAGCCATAGGGGCTGGTGCAGCTCCAACAGCTGCCCCCACGACCCGGCAACGGACAAGTGAAGAAGATGGATGGATAGATGGATGGAATGTTCTATGTGGAAAAATGGGTACTATATTGTAAGGCATAATTACGCCTTAGGAGCACTTCGACATCTGCGCAGAGAATTCTATAGGAGTGAAGATATGACTTTTTTGCCGGTTTGAGTATTTAGCCACTGTTAGCGCAACTTTAGCTGGTGTTAGCATAACATTTGCATGTAGCTTACCTTCATAGTTTGTAGTTTAGAGGTTTCTTTTCTGTTTTAATACAGCTTGGCACCATGATTCCATAACTCCCACCAGAGCAGCATTTGTCCACATTGGTTCTGATCGCGGCTTACAAACGTTAATGACTATCTGTACAATGTGCTCCTCGTAGGGGGTTCCGCCCACAACAACTGCGGTTGTGTTGTGTAGCCTAATGCAAACAAAAGCGTGTCCTGGGTGTGCCCGTTTGAGCCGCGCTACGTATAGTGGCTAAACCTTTTAGCCGGCAATCACTATATGGTCCATTAAAATACATTTGATTGCACTAAATTTAAAGTGACCTGAGGTGAGAGAATGTGACCATTTGTCATTTACCATTTTTAAAAGTGGAAATAAAAGTGGAAAGTGGAAATAGACTTGTAGTAGTCCTAAACCCCAGTCTGACAGTGGCTTAGTGGTTAGTGGTTCTCTCACAGAGGGGCAGGGCCCGAATTGAGGTCATTATGTTCCACCTCTGCCCTGCTCTACTGCACAGTGGAACTGTTTTGGGTTCGCTCTTCGTCAAATAGCCATGGGATGCGAACTGTAGGGCCCCCATGTGGATTTTTGCTTGGGGCCCCAGAAGGGCCAGCACCGGCTCTGATTGGTCATGTCGTGCATAAAGTCAGTCACAATTATCAAAGAGTCATGAAATAACTCGAAATAGATATGACAGCATCAAGGAAATAACTGGTGTTTTGTTTCCATTTGATGAGGTTGCACTGGGTTAGAAGGGCCAGTCACAAGATGGCCACCGGAATTGCCATTCGTTCCATCATACCGTATTACTATAGACTATCAAGAGTTTTATTAAAGAACTGATTTTTCCTATAGCAAATTATAAACAATCCAGATATTTTCAAATAAACCTCATTTAATATATTGATATGTTGATGTAAAAAACACAGAACTGATACCGCATACTGAATATCATGAAACGGGCATAACATACCTCACCATACTTTAGTCTTGAGCCCGGGTTTCTCAGTTCAATGTTAGCATTTGTGGGAACAGTCGCAGACAGCTAAAGGCATTTCTGTGATTTGGTCCAGACTCTCCCGTCTGTACTTTACCTGCAAATTCACGGAGTATCTCAACAGGAGTACAAAAACTTATTTTGAAATGAAAGCAATATTGCATCTGTTACAGGCAAAACAATTTGATTGGGATAGTGATATGTTAATTAACAAAAAATGGAATACATGCATGTAAACATGCCGGATTGTAGACAAAGGCTAATTTCCATCCGTAGTCTATACCTGTATGGGTTTTATATCATCTTATCTGATTCTTCAAGACCAGAGTCACACCACCTCCAAAAACACTTATACATAAAGAGCAGCTCCTCACAAACATCAAACGCCCTTGACCCGATATTTGTTGGTCCTCAGGTTCTCCTCGTGTGTGACCTGAACATGAAATACGAAATATCCTGGGAACTTCTCCTGAAGGTCTGGTGTGGACGCTGAACTCCTCTCTGTGTGGTCCTCTCTCTCCCCCCGCTGCAGCCCCTCGCTCGCCCTTGCTCCCAGGGCTGAAACAGTCTCTCTCCTCCAGGTCGTGTGTGTGTGTGTGTGTGTGTGTGTGTGTGTGTGTGTGTGTGTGTGTGTGTGTGTGTGTGTGCGCGCGCAGGATTAGCCGCGTTAGCATCAGGCTCCACAAATGAGGTTTAATGATGTTTGCTCTTCTGCGATCCGAGACGAGGTAATCAGGCTGAGCAAACATGCTCCAGGGGGAAGACGAGGGGGGGGGACAACAGGAGAGGGACGTTGGCAGAGTCCGAATGACCCACTCGTCCCTGAACTCCTCATTTACAGCACTGCACTCACTATATACTCACTTATTTTAGCTCTACCAAACCTTTCATGGGAGAACTTTGGTTCAGACAGGATCTTACAGCAAACAATGGAAAAGACACTTTTATTTATATACATGTGTTTCCAATGGTGTCCCACATAATCTATCTATCATTCTATCCATTCATCCATTTACCATTCTATCCATTCATCCATCCATCCAATTTGTGAAAAAAGGACCTTAATGCGTAAAGTTTGCATTGTATTATGATTTGTTGATGTCGTATGTCAACCTGAGGGTCACTATATGTATGAGAATGAAGCACCTGGAATATTGGAACGTAACAGGCCACTTCCAGAAAACACAGTGGGATTGTTTCGGTTGTATCCAAAAGGTGCTCTAATCAGGCCATGGTCAGTACTCCGGCAGCGCATCGCAACACTCTTCACACGTTCCTCTTTGAAACACATGACTATGAGCTAATGATAAAAAATGTTTCCCTATTGAGCCCATCCTACTTTGTATTTAGATAGCACGAAGTCATTTCTGTACACACTACACTTGGGGCAGCACGGCCGTGACTGCCTTTTTTATGTTTTTCTTTTATTTCGAGACGATTTCCATTCTCACTGAAGGCGTTTGTTCATGAATGAACACAAATGGAATTATGTTTTGAACCAAAAAGGTGAAAAAAAGCAGTAATCAAAGCAATTCTTCCAAATTGCTCATATTACTGCTTTGCATTTTTGACATTTTCTCGATGAGATTCACAATGTCGACCATATGCAGCTCATGGACCAAATGCCAAGAATAAAGGGCATTTCAAATATCAAACATATATGTTGGAGTTATTTCACCCTTATTTGTTTCCTCGATAATCCCATGTATTCATTCATAGTTTAATGTCTTCAGAGTCACACAATGAAAATAGTGTTGAAAGTAAAGAAATGCCAAAACATAAAAAAAAAAGTGTTTCCAAACTTTTGACGGGTACTGTATTTCGTAACATTTTGACTAAAAAGGTTCAAATTGGGTATAATTATGTGCCTTTAATCATTTCTTCCACTTAAATGTGGCCGATGGGTTTTGGTGTAAAACGGTTATTGGCCTTTTGTCTGTTGTTATTTCAGCCGGAGATTCAGATAAAGTTCCTGCTTTTGCTTCTGTTTGTCTCTGGAACAGTTTGGACCCGGAAGTAGCATTGTTATTGTGTGATTTCACACTTAACCACATAGAAATAAAAAGGAGAAGCCTCATTTGATCCTCACACATGTGGACAGTTAGCAAATATGCTAGTCCAGTAGACACTTCCGATTCTATTAGCCTGCTCAATGTATTTTCCCTATAGCCGTTAGCATTAGCCACCAAACGTTTCAAATTATGAACGATTCAGATGTTTTCAGAAGTTGTCAACCCATCAACCACATTTAGGGGAGGCCAAAGCCTAGTTAGAAATAATTAAGGATTGTACATACTTTTGGACAATTTACTTTAGATACAAATTAGTGTCTAATAGCTCTAAAAGAGCTAAATGCTAATTGCCTAATCACATTCTCGTTTCTGCTTTTTGTGGGTTGGATTCACTAATAGGCCTATATGGTTATTGGGTGTACATGATAAAGAAATCAGAAAAGTATATAAAAACCGTGAAACATGTCACACTTCATGTGTAGTTAGCGTGAGCAAAGACTCCTGTGCTGTTTGGGACCGTTTTAATCAAAGGACAGTCACAACCAGACGCAGGGAATTACCCTTCACAGGAATTCACTATCATTTAAAATTTTATAAGGTTGAGATCAGATTTGGTTAACGTTCATTTGACAAAACTGTAACAGCAGTTTGTGTCACTGGTATTTTTACTGAAAATCAAAGTTAGCCCGTTAGGAAATAGGAATAATTACTGTCATACAACATCGGTTAACTTAAAATATAACGTATTGCATCCATTGAACAAAATAATGTAACCCCCGGCTCACACTGAATCCGGGTAAGGTCCGGTACGGCGTTCGCAAACTTAGAAAGTCATTAAAACCGATGTAGCACACTCACACCGCTCCGTGAAGTCCGGCTCCGGCTACCGAGGCCTTCCGGCGGCAACGGAAAGAATCCGCAAGAAGTCTATTTTTGCCGGATACCGGAATCCCAACGGATCAAGCTGACAGAAAAACACGAGCCAAACAGGAAGTCAGGTCTCGTGGGAGAGGAAGATCCGGTGTATTTCAAAAATAAAACCTGTCCGCTTACTACTTATCTGGTCTCGTTTACGACCTGTACACGCGTGTAACGTCGTAAATGTAAACATGTCTCCATGACCAGTGACACGGGGGCATTAGTGTGTTTAAAGCATCCACTTCACTGGGAGAGTCATTGTTCTGGCAAATACGGCTTTTGTTACAAAAACTACCGATATATATATATATATATATATATATATATATATATATATATATATATATATATATATATATATATGGGGCGACTTATGACGTGACCTCGCACCAAGAGGGAAACTCACGTGCACTTCTGTTCTCGCGAGGGCCGTTTCTGTGCCTGGCGCAGCTTCTGGCGCCGGAGCTGGCCACAGTGTCAGCCGGACTCACTGTGAGTGGTAGTTTGGGGCAAACCAGGACCGGATCAGGACCGAACCCGGACCGTAGTTAATGTGAGCCGTGGATAACAGTCGTGCTGATGTAAATCTACTGTTTGTATAGGTCATTTACAGCCTGATTCAACCTCATAAAATAAAAGTTTAAAATGTGGCAAGAAAATTGTAAAACTATCAAACTGGGATTAATAGCAATCCTTAATCCTCATGATCAGACTTGCATTTGTTGTTATGATGGGTTTGATCATTATTCCAGTTCCATTACATTACATTGGCCGGCGTAATAACATAGGCCGGACCAAGTGGCAGCGTGCCGTCCGAATTGGGACAATGGAACGTAGCCACTTCTCATTTCTATACTTAACAACCTAATTATATTTCCAGATTATTATGTTACCATGGTTACGACTTCCAAGAGACTGCCATGGAGCTGAGGATGGTGCAAAACATGAAAATCACAGAAGCTTTTTCTACAAATGCCTCTTCTGTTCTCTCCACTTACAAATGCTAATGTGTGTCTAAAGTAACTTCTCCAAAGGTCTGTACATTCCTTAATGATTTGTAACGAGGCTTTGACGTCACCTAAATGTAGCTGATCGGCCCTTTATAGGTGTAGGCGTCTGCGTTTCCCAAGCCGTGGATGTGTATTACGTCTGAGAGGTCCTCCTCATCCTGAAGGTAAACAGGTCCAAGCCTCTTAAGCTGTTTACCTTCCGTCAGTTTTAAAAAAATAAATTCTAATCACCAATTTTTCTTGAGCGTGCTGAACAAGACTGTACCTGCGCAGATCATCTCCTCCAAAAGTTGCTGGCATCTACTGAAAGTATTTGTGTCCCGTTCCAAATGTACAATGAAGCATGGGATTTACGGCTCTTTACTGGCTGCCGAGTCTTTGGGATCCATTCATTTCAAAGAGCCGTTCAAAAGACTGGCTCTTTTTAATAACACATTTTAATAATGCCAGCCAGATAACTCACAATATCTAAGACGCGGTCGATAAAAGACACATTTTTAATTTAAATCGTCTAAAATGACAATGGGACAGATACAGTATCTACGCTTCGAAAAACATAAAAAAAGAGGCTGCAACTGTCTGACTAATCCTTTTTAGTGCATTCAGCTTTGACTTCAGAGCAGAATGTATTAACTTGTGTGGCCTGCTCCGTTGTTGGGCTGATTCTTTTCACAATTGAGTTCCGGTTCCAAACGTTCTCCTCGGTCATGAACGTCACATCACTAGAAACAGCAGCTGAACAGTTGTTATAATCTTCCAACTCGCTGCAAATCAGTTATTTGTGATGTTTTAGATGATTTTTCTTCTTCTTTTCTTTTAACCATAAAAGGGATTGCTAAATAATATATAATATAATAATTTCAACAAGATTTTGCTGGAACTAGAAGAGGTGGGCGCCATGTTTAAGTTCCTACACAACACAGTGTTTTTTTTTTTTAACTGTTTCCATTACTGTGAATGTTGATGTTTATCTGAGCTGCTTCCTGTTCTTCAGATCCATCGTTTCACACACAAATACCTGCAGTGGACAGACCCTGGTCAATGTCTCCCATGCCTTGTTATTAGGGCTGAGACCATATTACCATAGCACAGTTAGCAGAGGCTTGTTGCATTTCCTTAAGTGCAGTTGCAGCATTGGCCTGTAGGGGCGGCGTAATTAAAAGAGGCGCACAGTCCGCTGGACTGGATCCACCCTCTGCAGGTGGATCACTGACTTCCTGACGGACCGGAGACAGCACGTGCGGCTGGGGAAGATCGTCTCGGACACTCGGACTACAAACACTGGAACTCCTCAGGGCTGTGTACTTTCCCCCTGGCTCTTCTCCCTGTTAGGCGGCACGGTAGCGCAGCGGTTAGTGCTCTCGCTTCACAGCTAGAAGGTCCCAGGTTCGATTCCCACCTGGACGAGGCCTTTCTGTGTGGAGTTTGCATGTTCTCCCCGTGTCTGCGTAGGTTTCCTCCGGGTACTCCGGTTTCCCCTACCACCAAAAACATGTACAATAGGCCAGGATGAATGGTGTGTGTGAATGTATGGTGGTGGTCAGAGGGACCGTTGGCGCAGACGTGTGTAGTCGCGACGCGCTTCTGTCAGTCTCCCCCAGGGGAAACTGAAGCTACTAACGTAGTTTACCACCACCGAGTGTGGAGTGAATGCAATTGCTCTCATGTAAAGCGCTTTGTGACCATGTCTGTGAAAGGCGCTATATAAATAAAGATCTTCTTCTTCTTCTTCTTCTACACAAACTGCTGCACCTCCAGCCACCAGACCGTTAAACTGATCAAGTTTGCGGACGACACCACCCTCATCGGGCTCATCTCGGACGGTGATGAGTCCGCCTACAGGAGAGAGGTGGAACGGCTGGCGTCCTGGTGCAGCCACAACAACCTGGAGCTGAACGCCCAGAAGACAGTGGAGATGATCGTGGACTTCAGGAAAGACACAGCCCCACCGTCCCCCCTCGCCCTGACAGACTCTTCCACCCCCATTTCCATCGTGGACTCCTTCCGTTTCCTGGGCACCACCATCACCCAGGACCTTAAATGGGAGCCGACCATCTGCTCCCTCATCAAGAAGGCCCAGCAGAGGATGTTCTTCCTGCGGCAGCTGAGGAAACTCAAGCTGCCAACCAAGATGCTGGTGCAAGATGCTGGTGCAGTTCTACACGGCCATCATCGAGTCCATCCTCACCTCCTCCATCACCGTGTGGTCCATCCTCACCTCCTCCATCCCCGTGTGGTCCATCCTCACCTCCTCCATCACCGTGTGGTCCATCCTCACCTCCTCCATCACCGTGTGGTCCATCCTCACCTCCTCCATCACCGTGTGGTCCATCTTCACCTCCTCCATCACCGTGTGGTCCATCCTCACCTCCTCCATCACCGTGTGGTTCCCCGGCGCTACAGAACGGGACGGGGGTGGTGTTGAAGACACGACGCTCCTCTTATTGGAAAATCAATAGCTCTCATTTGAAACATAATGATGTTAAAGAAAACATCTAACATCTAACTGAGATGTTCTTTGGTGCCAGACAGTGAAGAGACATGTCACAAGCAGAGCTGTCCAGGGCAGACACCAGAGCACTGGACTAACAGGGTCGTATTTCCTGGTTCTGAATGTGCTGTCTGAGACAAACACATGGATACGTCTGGTTTCGACACTACAGAGCTTAGATGAGTCTGTGTAAGGTGAGGTCTGAGTCCATGATCAAATGTTTTTTTGTTTTAGAGAGAGAGACTCGAGGTGGCTGATAACGCCTTCTTTGTGTCTCTTGGCCAAAGATATTGATTTCAGTTTTGTCTGGGTTTCGCTGGAGAAAGTTGTTTTGCATCTGTTTTCACCTGATTGGTGCAAATCTGAAAATATCTTCACAGCGGCACGGTAGCACAGTGGTTAGCGCTTGTGCTTCACAGCTAGAAGGTCCCGGGTTCGATTCCCACCTGGACGGGGCCTTTCTGTGTGGAGTTTGCATGTTCTCCCCGTGTCTGCGTAGGTTTCTTCCGGGTAGTCCGGTTTCCCCTCCCACCAAAAACATGTACAATAGGCCGGGATGAATAATGTGAGTGGTCGGAGGGGCAGCGGTGACTACAATAGTAGCTTACCACCAATAAGTATGGAGTGAACGATTAGTGCAATGTAAAGCGTCTTTGAGTGTCCAGAAAAGCGCTATATAAAACTGATGCATTATTATTATTATCTTGAAAAAAGTCAAATATTCCACACTCCATAGGTTTTTTTCCCCTCCCTCCAAATCCTGAACTCTGAGGTGGATTCCTCCACTCTTTTCCCATCCTTGTCCCCCCCTCTCCCTCGCTCTGTTTGTCCTCCATTTTGTCCCTCGTTGGGTAAATACTTTCACACCAATTACGCCCAGGAGCATCCCGCGCTTTCATGTGGAGACCGCCACACAGCGAGATCACAGGGAGATCATGGCCAGATCACGGGGCGCCATCAGCAATTAGAGGGATTACCCGCCAAATCCGGCCAAATCCGCACAGATATCCTCCGAAAACCTCCACCAAACCCCGGGCGGAGAGTGCCTGGCGGTCGGCTCGGTCACAGGCCCAGTCACAGTGACGCAGATCCGTATGGAAATGTGTGCAGCCATCTTGGTTCTCATGCTCCGCTCTGGGGCTGAAAGGAACGTCGTGGGGCCGAGACAAAGGCCGCTGTTTGAGCTTCAGATTAGGCCGAAAGTCCCGTGTAAATCCATCAGATTAGGCGTAAATCCTGATTGGGGCTTTAAGAAGGCTCTGGAGGTTCACTCGGATCGACTCTAAATACGAGGCCAATGAAACGGATTACAAAGTGAAATTGTGGCCATCGCTGATACAAACTCAAAGACTCATGAGGTTTGAAATGCACATTTCTGTTCCCTGTGTGTTTCATGTGGAAGAACCGATAAAAAGGCCAAACATGGCAACGCGAGTGGTTAACATAAGTTTTGACATTCTATGTTTTTTATTTGGAGACTATGGGACTACATATCCCTGCGTCGACATATTCAACTTTGAATGGTGTTATCATGGCGGGCCTAGGTTCATGTCTCAGTTTTTCCCTCCAAATTGTATAAAAACTAAAATGTTTAGTTATACAAGAATTATACATTAAATAAATGCAACAACAACAAAAAGCATGTCTAAAATATAGCCATGAATAAATGTATTACAGAAATTGAAAAAAAAGAAAAGAAAAAAATACAGTTATGAAACATAAAAGCCCTATATTGTGGAATACACTGTTACTATAATTTACAGTGTAAACGGACATATAGATAGAGTATTTTATATATAAAAAATCACTTGACATCAAGATTGTTCATTCTTTTTTTTTTACCCATTGTGTCTGTTATTTTTAACATCAGAGCCGTCCTTTCCAGTCAAAATGTGACAACAAAGGTAAACACCCTCCCGTTACCTATTGACTGTTTGGTTTGACCGAACATAACAACCACATTACACCGCATTTCAAATGATTATGCAAATTGTGTTTCAGTGTCATAAAGGTAAAAAAAATGAGTTTTTCAATGAAACTCATGGATGGTATTAGCCTGGTTTTACCAGACCCTCGTACTCATTTAGTTTCGTACAAGGGTCTGGATCTTCACAATTGAGCTCCGTTATCAGGTGGGAGGTGAACTCCTTTGAAACCATTGGATCTGATTTTCACTAGCGTTTGGTCGTGACGTATGTAATGCGCCCGAGTGAGTGAAGCAGCTATCATAACTATCATAACTCTATCATAACTCTATCATGGCTCTATCATTGCTCTATCATAACTCTATCATAGCTCTACCATAACTCTATCATAGCTCTATCATAACTCTATCATGGCTCTATCATTGCTCTATCATAACTCTATCATAGCTCTATCATAACTATCATAACTCTATCATAACTCTATCATAACTCTATCATAGCTCTATCATAACTCTATCATGGCTCTATCATTGCTCTATCATAACTCTATCATAACTATCATAACTCTATCATAACTCTATCATAACTCTATCATAACTCTATCATAACTCTATCATGGCTCTATCATAACTCTATCATAACTCTATCATAGCTCTATCATAACTCTATCATAATCAATCAAATTCAATCAAATTTTATTTGTATAGCGCCTTACAACAGCCAGAAGGTGCCCAGGGCGCTTTCCAGAATAGAAATAAAAGATATAATAGACATCAATAAAAACACAAATGTACATAAAAACAGCAGTCGAGTCAGTGGCTATGCATCAAAAGCTCGTCTGAAAAGATGTGTCTTCAACTGTGATTTAAAAAGACTCAACTCAGTGATGTTTTGAAGCTGTACCGGAAGTGCGTTCCACAGCTTTGGGCCTTGGACGGCAAAAGAACGGCCTCCAAACTTTATGTATTTGAACTTGGGGATGAACAGGGAGGTGTGTTCAGAGGAGCGCAGAGTTCTGGCTGGTTGGTAGACCGTTACTAAGTCGGCAAGGTAGGCCGGGGCCAGGCCATTGATGGCCTTGAACACAAACATCAAGACCTTAAACTCCACCCTAAACCGCACTGGGAGCCAGTGGAGAGAGAAGAGGACAGGGGTGATGTGTGAGCGTCTGGAGGTGTTGGAGAGAAGACGGGCTGCTGCGTTTTGTACCAGTTGAAGCCGATTGAGGAGTGATTGGTTAAGTCCAGTGTAGAGGGCGTTACAGTAGTCTATCCTCGAGCTGATGAAGGCATGAATGGCTTTTTCAAGGTCGGCTCGGGACAAGAATGGTTTGATCTTACTGAGTAGCCTTAGCTGGTAAAAGCTCGCTTTCACAACTGCACTTATCTGTTTGTCAAAAATCATACTGCTGTCAAAAATAACACCCAGGTTACGGATGGCGGGAGCAAACTGAGGTGTAGGATGACCAAAACTGGGGGAGCTGTTAGGTGAGTCCGGGGTGAACAGGATGTACTCAGTCTTTCCTTCATTCAAGTGAAGGAAGTTCTGGGAGAGCCATTGTTTGATGATGTGATCATAACTCTATCATAACTCTATCATAGCTCTATCATAACTCTATCATAACTCTATCATGGCTCTATCATAACTCTATCATGGCTCTATCATAACTCTACCATAACTCTATCATAGCTCTACCATAACTCTATCATAACTCTATCATAGCTCTATCATGGCTCTATCATAACTCTATCATAGCTCTATCATAGCTCTATCATAACTCTATTATAGCTCTATCATGGCTCTATCATAACTCTATCATAACTCTATCATGGCTCTATCATAACTCTGTCATAGCTCTATCATAGCTCTATCATAACTCTATCATAACTCTATCATTACTCTGTCATAGCTCTATCATAACTCTATCATAGCTCTATCATAGCTCTATCATGGCTCTATCATAGCTCTATCATAACTCTACCATAACTCTATCATAGCTCTATTATAACTCTATCATAACTCTATCATAGCTCTACCATAACTCTATCATAGCTCTATCATAACTCTACCATAACTCTATCATAGCTCTACCATAACTCTATCATAACTCTATCATAACTCTATCATAACTCTATCATAGCTCTATCATAACTCTATCATAACTCTATCATAGCTCTATCATAGCTCTATCATAACTCTATCATGACTCTATCATAGCTCTATCATAACTCTATCATAACTCTATCATAACTCTATCATAGCTCTATCATAACTATCATAGCTCTATCATAACTCTATCATAACTCTATCATTACTCTATCATAACTCTATCATAACTCTATCATAACTCTATCATAGCTCTATCATAACTCTGTCATAGCTCTACCATAACTATATCATAACTCTATCATAGCTCTATCATAACTCTATCATAGCTCTATCATAGCTCTATCATGGCTCTATCATAACTCTACCATAACTCTATCATAACTCTGTCATAGCTCTACCATAACTCTACCATAACTCTATCATGGCTCTATCATAGCTCTATCATAACTCTATCATAACTCTATCATAGCTCTATCATGACTCTATCATAACTCTACCATAACTCTATCATAACTCTATCATAGCTCTATCATAACTCTACCATAGCTCTATCATAGCTCTATCATGGCTCTATCATAACTCTACCATAACTCTATCATAACTCTATCATAACTCTATCATAACTCTATCATAGCTCTACCATAACTCTACCATAACTCTATCATGGCTCTATCATAACTCTATCATAACTCTATTATAGCTCTATCATGGCTCTATCATAACTCTATCATAGCTCTATCATAACTCTATCATAACTCTATCATAGCTCTATCATAACTCTATCATAACTCTATCATAGCTCTACCATAACTCTATCATAGCTCTATCATAACTCTATCATAGCTCTATCATAACTCTATCATAACTCTATCATAGCTCTACCATAACTCTATCATAACTCTATCATAACTCTATCATAACTCTATCATAGCTCTATCATAACTCTATCATAACTCTATCATAGCTCTATCATAGCTCTATCATAACTCTGTCATAGCTCTACCATAACTATATCATAACTCTATCATAGCTCTATCATAACTCTATCATAGCTCTATCATAGCTCTATCATGGCTCTATCATAACTCTACCATAACTCTATCATAACTCTGTCATAGCTCTACCATAACTCTACCATAACTCTATCATGGCTCTATCATAGCTCTATCATAACTCTATCATAACTCTATTATAGCTCTATCATGGCTCTATCATAACTCTATCATAGCTCTATCATAACTCTATCATAACTCTATCATAACTCTATCATAGCTCTACCATAACTCTACCATAACTCTATCATGGCTCTATCATAGCTCTATCATAACTCTATCATAACTCTATTATAGCTCTATCATGGCTCTATCATAACTCTATCATAGCTCTATCATAACTCTATCATAACTCTATCATAACTCTATCATAGCTCTATCATAACTCTATCATAACTCTATCATAACTCTATCATAGCTCTATCATAACTCTATCATAACTCTATCATAGCTCTATCATAGCTCTATCATAACTCTATCATAACTATCATAGCTCTATCATAACTCTATCATGACTCTATCATAGCTCTATCATAACTCTATCATAGCTCTATCATAACTCTATCATAGCTCTATCATAACTCTATCATAACTATCATAGCTCTATCATAACTCTATCATAACTCTACCATAACTCTATCATAGATCTATCATAACTCTATCATAACTCTATTATAGCTCTATCATGGCTCTATCATAACTCTATCATAGCTCTATCATAACTCTATCATAACTCTATCATAACTCTATCATAGCTCTATCATAACTCTATCATAACTCTATCATAACTCTATTATAGCTCTATCATGGCTCTATCATAACTCTATCATAGCTCTATCATAACTCTATCATAACTCTATCATAGCTCTATCATAACTCTATCATAACTCTATCATAGCTCTACCATAACTCTATCATAGCTCTATCATAACTCTATCATAGCTCTATCATAACTCTATCATAGCTCTATCATAACTCTATCATAACTCTATCATAGCTCTACCATAACTCTATCATAACTCTATCATAACTCTATCATAACTCTATCATAGCTCTATCATAGCTCTATCATAACTCTATCATAGCTCTATCATAGCTCTATCATAGCTCTATCATAACTCTATCATGACTCTATCATAGCTCTATCATAACTCTATCATAGCTCTATCATAACTCTATCATAGCTCTATCATAACTCTATCATAACTATCATAGCTCTATCATAACTCTATCATAACTCTATCAAAACTCTATCATAGCTCTACCATAACTCTATCATAACTCTATCATAGCTCTATCATAACTCTATCATAGCTCTATCATAGCTCTATCATAACTCTATCATAGCTCTATCATAACTCTATCATAGCTCTATCATAATTCTATCATAACTATCATAGCTCTATCATAACTCTATCATAGCTCTACCATAACTCTGTCATAGCTCTATCATAGCTCTATCATAACTCTATCATAACTCTATCAAAACTCTATCATAACTCTATCATAACTCTATCATAGCTCTATCATAACTCTATCATAGCTCTATCATGGCTCTATCATAACTCTACCATAACTCTATCATAACTCTGTCATAGCTCTACCATAACTCTACCATAACTCTATCATGGCTCTATCATAGCTCTATCATAACTCTATCATAACTCTATTATAGCTCTATCATGGCTCTATCATAACTCTATCATAGCTCTATCATAACTCTATCATAACTCTATCATAACTCTATCATAGCTCTATCATAACTCTATCATAACTCTATCATAGCTCTATCATAACTCTATCATAACTCTATCATAGCTCTACCATAACTCTATCATAGCTCTATCATAACTCTATCATAGCTCTATCATAACTCTATCATACCTCTATCATAGCTCTATCATAACTCTATCATAACTCTATCATAGCTCTATCATAACTCTATCATAGCTCTATCATAGCTCTATCGTAGCTCTATCATAACTCTACCATAACTCTATCATAACTCTATCATAACTCTATCATAACTCTATCATAGCTCTATCATAACTCTATCATAACTCTATCATAGCTCTATCATAACTCTATCATAGCTCTATCATAGCTCTATCATAGCTCTATCATAGCTCTATCATAACTCTATCATGACTCTATCATAGCTCTATCATAACTCTATCATAGCTCTATCATAACTCTATCATAGCTCTATCATAACTCTATCATAACTCTATCATAGCTCTATCATAGCTCTATCATAACTCTATCATAACTCTATCATAACTCTATCATAGCTCTATCATAGCTCTATCATAACTCTATCATAACTCTATCATAGCTCTATCATAGCTCTATCATAACTCTGTCATAGCTCTATCATAACTCTATCATAACTCTATCATAACTCTATCATAGCTCTATCATAACTCTATCATAACTCTATCATAACTCTATCATAGCTCTATCATAGCTCTATCATAACTGTCATAGCTCTACCATAACTCTATCATAGCTCTATCATAACTCTGTCATAGCTCTATCATAACTCTATCATAGCTCTATCATAACTCTATCGTGGCTCTATCATAACTCTATCATAACTCTATCATAACTCTATCATAGCTCTACCATAACTCTATCATAACTCTGTCATAGCTCTACCATAACTCTATCATAACTCTATCATAGCTCTATCATAACTCTATCATAACTCTATCATAACTCTAGCATAGCTCTATCATAGCTCTATCATAACTCTATCATAACTCTATCATAACTCTATCATAGCTCTTTCATAACTCTATCATAACTCTATCATAACTCTATCATAGCTCTATCATAACTCTATCATAGCTCTATCATAGCTCTATCATAACTCTATCATAACTCTGTCATAGCTCTATCATAACTCTATCATAGCTCTATCATAACTCTATCATGGCTCTATCATAACTCTATCATAACTCTATCATAACTCTATCATAGCTCTACCATAACTCTATCATAACTCTATCATAACTCTATCATAGCTCTATCATAACTCTATCATAACTCTATCATAACTCTATCATAACTCTATCATAGCTCTACCATAACTCTATCATAACTCTATCATAGCTCTATCATAACTATCATAGCTCTATCATAGCTCTATCATAACTCTATCATAACTCTACCATAACTCTATCATAGATCTATCATAACTCTATCATAACTCTATTATAGCTCTATCATGGCTCTATCATAACTCTATCATAGCTCTATCATAACTCTATCATAACTCTATCATAACTCTATCATAGCTCTATCATAACTCTATCATAACTCTATCATAACTCTATCATAACTCTATTATAGCTCTATCATGGCTCTATCATAACTCTATCATAGCTCTATCATAACTCTATCATAACTCTATCATAGCTCTATCATAACTCTATCATAACTCTATCATAGCTCTACCATAACTCTATCATAGCTCTATCATAACTCTATCATAGCTCTATCATAACTCTATCATAGCTCTATCATAACTCTATCATAACTCTATCATAGCTCTACCATAACTCTATCATAACTCTATCATAACTCTATCATAACTCTATCATAGCTCTATCATAGCTCTATCATAACTCTATCATAGCTCTATCATAGCTCTATCATAGCTCTATCATAACTCTATCATGACTCTATCATAGCTCTATCATAACTCTATCATAGCTCTATCATAACTCTATCATAGCTCTATCATAACTCTATCATAACTATCATAGCTCTATCATAACTCTATCATAACTCTATCAAAACTCTATCATAGCTCTACCATAACTCTATCATAACTCTATCATAGCTCTATCATAACTCTATCATAGCTCTATCATAGCTCTATCATAACTCTATCATAGCTCTATCATAACTCTATCATAGCTCTATCATAACTCTATCATAACTATCATAGCTCTATCATAACTCTATCATAGCTCTACCATAACTCTGTCATAGCTCTATCATAGCTCTATCATAACTCTATCATAACTCTATCAAAACTCTATCATAACTCTATCATAACTCTATCATAGCTCTATCATAACTCTATCATAGCTCTATCATGGCTCTATCATAACTCTACCATAACTCTATCATAACTCTGTCATAGCTCTACCATAACTCTACCATAACTCTATCATGGCTCTATCATAGCTCTATCATAACTCTATCATAACTCTATTATAGCTCTATCATGGCTCTATCATAACTCTATCATAGCTCTATCATAACTCTATCATAACTCTATCATAACTCTATCATAGCTCTATCATAACTCTATCATAACTCTATCATAGCTCTATCATAACTCTATCATAACTCTATCATAGCTCTACCATAACTCTATCATAGCTCTATCATAACTCTATCATAGCTCTATCATAACTCTATCATAACTCTATCATAGCTCTATCATAACTCTATCATAACTCTATCATAGCTCTATCATAACTCTATCATAGCTCTATCATAGCTCTATCGTAGCTCTATCATAACTCTACCATAACTCTATCATAACTCTATCATAACTCTATCATAACTCTATCATAGCTCTATCATAACTCTATCATAACTCTATCATAGCTCTATCATAACTCTATCATAGCTCTATCATGGCTCTATCATAGCTCTATCATAACTCTATCATGACTCTATCATAGCTCTATCATAGCTCTATCATAGCTCTATCATAGCTCTATCATAACTCTATCATGACTCTATCATAACTCTATCATAGCTCTATCATAACTCTATCATAGCTCTATCATAACTCTATCATAGCTCTATCATAACTCTATCATAGCTCTATCATAACTCTATCATAACTCTATCATAGCTCTATCATAGCTCTATCATAACTCTATCATAACTCTATCATAACTCTATCATAGCTCTATCATAGCTCTATCATAACTCTATCATAACTCTATCATAGCTCTATCATAGCTCTATCATAACTCTGTCATAGCTCTATCATAACTCTATCATAACTCTATCATAACTCTATCATAGCTCTATCATAACTCTATCATAACTCTATCATAACTCTATCATAACTCTATCATAGCTCTATCATAGCTCTATCATAACTGTCATAGCTCTACCATAACTCTATCATAGCTCTATCATAACTCTGTCATAGCTCTATCATAACTCTATCATAGCTCTATCATAACTCTATCGTGGCTCTATCATAACTCTATCATAACTCTATCATAACTCTATCATAGCTCTACCATAACTCTATCATAACTCTGTCATAGCTCTACCATAACTCTATCATAACTCTATCATAGCTCTATCATAACTCTATCATAACTCTATCATAACTCTAGCATAGCTCTATCATAGCTCTATCATAACTCTATCATAACTCTATCATAACTCTATCATAGCTCTTTCATAACTCTATCATAACTCTATCATAACTCTATCATAGCTCTATCATAACTCTATCATAGCTCTATCATAGCTCTATCATAACTCTATCATAACTCTGTCATAGCTCTATCATAACTCTATCATAGCTCTATCATAGCTCTATCATAACTCTATCATAGCTCTATCATAACTCTATCATAGCTCTATCATAACTCTATCATAACTCTATCATGGCTCTATCATAACTCTATCATAACTCTATCATAACTCTATCATAGCTCTACCATAACTCTATCATAACTCTATCATAACTCTATCATAGCTCTATCATAACTCTATCATAACTCTATCATAACTCTATCATAACTCTATCATAGCTCTACCATAACTCTATCATAACTCTATCATAGCTCTATCATAACTATCATAGCTCTATCATAACTCTATCATAACTCTATCATAACTCTATCATAGCTCTATCATAGCTCTATCATAACTCTATCATAGCTCTATCATAGCTCTATCATAGCTCTATCATAACACTATCATAGCTCTATCATAACTCTATCATAACTCTATCATAGCTCTATCATAACTCTATCATAACTCTTGGGAGCATTCTAAGGCTTCAGTTATAATTTCTACTGATGAAAAATGTAAAATAGTTGCCTTGGACTAGGTTTGAAAACCTTCGATATTTCATGAAAGATGAAGCGTAATCATCGCACTGTTCAGAGGTGTGTGTCTGATCAGAGCAGTGCAGATAAAGGCACAATGAGGACGGTTTCTGCCAGACAAAAGTCACGGGCATGAGTGGACTGGTTGTTTTTAGTGTGTTCTATGTATGTTTTAACCCACCCGAGCTCGTGGCCCTGGCAGCCCCGCCCAGGTGTTGCTTACCTCAACTGGGCACACCTGCGGAAGGTGATTTTAAGAAGACTGAGACCGAGTGAAGAAGCACGAGGGCTCGGAGGGAGGCGCGGCGGCAGGGGAGACAGGACAACAGACAAGGACCCGGAACGGGGAGACACGGCCCGCTATGGGCGGGAGGCGCCATGGACGCGGAGGAGAGGCCGAGGCGGAGCGCGGACGGGACACGACGACGCACCAGGTCGGGATGCATGAAGGCGGCGAGGGAGCGCTTGTGGAAAAGGATGTCCCCCGGACAGGCGCGGCGGGATCAAGCAGCGGCAGCAGGCTCCCCCAGCACACGTGCCCCGAGATGGACCCCTGGACTTGGGATGCAGCTCCTGGGGCCGGCCGGACACCCTTCCTGGATGACCGGAACGATGGCGCCTTGGAGCACGCACACCCGCTCCTTACTTTTAGTCCTTTTTAAACCCCCCATGTTTTAGCTCTCTTAATCTGCCTTTTATATTGACTTTTATACAGGCCTTTTAATAAATCTTTATTTAATCCCCTTTGATATTGTGTTTCCTTGATTGCACCACCTCATAGGCTCTCATTGCCCTTTTAAACCTTTGACACAAACACATCAGATTAAGAGAACAGCTGCTACAAAGCAGCAAACAGGTATCTGAAGCTGCTGGTGCCTCTGGAGTCTCCCGCACATCAAGGTATAAGACCCTATGAGCAAAACACCTATGAGGGTGGGAGGCAGTTTTCATCCAAACAGCAGCTCTGGGAGGCTATTCTGACATCCTGAAATTAAATCCAGGCAGAAACTCTTCAAAAACTCACATGTTTAATGGATTTAAGAAATTTGAACCTGCTATCAAATAAGGCTCCTATGTAAGCTATATAAGTTGAGACCATTTACCATTACCAAGGCTCCTATGTTAAAATGTAACTTGACCTGTTAAGATGTTTTTGATTTAAATAGCTTTTGATTTCAGCAAATATGATCTAGTAATGCAGCAAATTCAACAAATGACCATTTTCAGTTCTTTAGAACCTTTAAATTGTATTGAAACACTGTTGTGCATAATCATTTGGAACAGTAGATTTTCAATCACATTCAAATGATCCTCTAACGGTTAAAGGGACTATACATAAGTTTAACCACAAATAAATGTAAACACATTTAAAATGTCTCCCTCATACCTGCTCCAGCAATGCCCTGGTGAGTAGAATGAGCCCTGGCCTTTTCACCTTGATCGCCTCTACATGTCTGTAAAGTCACTTAAATAGTCTCTGCTCGGGACGAACAAGCAAACAGCGTAATGCGTAATGACGTCATGCGCGTTCACGCTCAGCTGTAGCGTTAGCTGTAGCGTTAACTGTAGCGTCAGCTGTAGCGTTAGCTGTAGCGTTAACTGTAGCGTCAGCTGTAGCGTTAGCTGTAGCGTTAGCTGTAGCATTAACTGTAGCGTCAGCTGTAGCGTTAGCTGTAGCGTTAGCTGTATCTCCTCTATACTGACGCTGCCGAGCCAGTGGTAACTTTGGAAGGATGGATTTAGTGGGGAATAAAAGGAGACCGGCTTCAAACACCATCGAAACTCCAGCCCAGACCCCAACTAACGAAAAGAAACCAAGAGTTTATTCGAGTGTGACAAAAAAGACAAAAGTCGAGTCTGATCGGCGTAGGCAAAGCACCAGAATAAACATCGGAAAATGTTGAGAGAATCTCTCAAAATAGCTTATTTTTGCTTGAAAGGTAAGAAATTATGACTAAATACGTGGAGGAAAAGTGTAAATAATCCTATTTGGAAGTTTTCAAAATAGTTGATCTAATAGTTTCATACCTACAGAGAAGTTGTGTAGTATTAGTAGCAGACTAGTAGTGTCAGTAATAACAGTAATTGTGCTGTACCTACAAAACATTGGAGTAGTAACGGTGGTAATGGTGCTGTATTTACAATAGCAAAAATAATGCTGCTAATGTTAGCTTTTCTTGGCCGCAAAATAAGCACGACTGTTCACGGATTTATAAGTGAAACGAGTACAAAAAGTGGACATGTGCCGTTTACAATATAGTTTACGAGTTAGCTACACTAACTTTCTGCCAAGGGAATTGAAATTTTTTTTTTGGCTTTTCCTAGTAGCATTTCTACCAGTGGAATTATTTTATCTTTACAATTAGGCCTGCGTTTATGCATACAAAGTATATGAGTTTTTTTTCTCCTTCAAACGTCAATTATTTGTTTATTTATTTATTAGTTTATTTGACAGGGACAGTACACGTTAATGAACATTTCTGTAAATGTGTCAGTATTAGCTGCAAAGCTAGTTTTCAACTGTTGTCCCTGGGCAAGGTGTATAATGCCAACAACAATTATAAAACATAAAACAATTTTAAAAGTTGAGGCTTCACACCTACACAACAAATGCCGACACAACTCACACACCAACAACATCCAAACGCTCGTTCTGTGACTTGCACAATAGAATAGAGATGTTGGTGCACGGGCAGGTCATACAGTTCAAACAGACATTATAAGGATAATAATGTACAATTAGAATCAGAATCAGAATCAGAATCAGAATCAGAATTCGTTTTATTGCCAAGGTTTGTGAACAAGGTTTACAAACTAGGAATTTTACTTGGTGCAAACGTGCGACATAAAACATATAACACAGAATTAAGATAAAAAATAAGCTAAGAACGTTAAACTATAAGGCTATAAGGGCATGCATAAAATAAAAAATATTAATAAATAAGATAAAATAAAGTGACATATGTTAAGACAACAACAATTTGACAGTGAACAACAGCGGTTGTATATACAGATGTGTTGGCATATAAAGTGATATTAAGTGTTTAAAGTGATAAAGTGATAGCAGCGGGTCTAAGTGTGGACACACCGCACACTGCAAGTGCAGATACATCCATGAGTCTGTGACTGAGCTACAGAGACTTGTTTTTGTTCATGAGTCTGATGGCGGAGGGGAAAAACTGTTCAAGTGGCGGGAGGTATGGGTCTGGATAGACCGTAGCCTCCTGCCTGAGGGTAGAGGGGTGAATAGTCCGTGTCCAGGGTGAGAAGGGTCAGCTGTGATCCGACCCACACGCCTCCGGGTCCTGGAGGTGAACAGGTCCTGGAGAGATGGGAGCTCACAGCCAATCACCTTCTCTGCAGCACGCACAATGCGCTGCAGACGGTGCTTGTCCCGTTCTGTAGCGCCGGGGAACCACACGGTGATGGAGGAGGTGAGGATGGACCACACGGTGATGGAGGAGGTGAGGATGGACCACACGGTGATGGAGGAGGTGAGGATGGACTCGATGATGGCCGTGTAGAACTGCACCAGCATCTTGGTTGGCAGCTTGAGTTTCCTCAGCTGCCGCAGGAAGAACATCCTCTGCTGGGCCTTCTTGATGAGGGAGCTGATGGTCGGCTCCCATTTGAGGTCCTGGGTGATGGTGGTGCCCAGGAAACGGAAGGAGACCACGATGGAAATGGGGGTGGGAGAGTCTGTCAGGGCAAGGGGGGTCGGTGGGGCTGTGTCTTTCCTAAAGTCCACGATCATCTCCACTGTCTTCTGGGCGTTCAGCTCCAGGTTGTTGTGGCTGCACCAGGACGCCAGCCGTTCCACCTCTCTCCTGTAGGCGGACTCATCACCGTCCGAGATGAGCCCGATGAGGGTGGTGTCGTCCGCAAACTTGATCAGTTTAACGGTCTGGTGGCTGGAGGTGCAGCAGTTTGTATACAGGGAGAAGAGCCAGGGGGAAAGTACACAGCCCTGAGGAGTTCCAGTGTTTGTAGTCCGAGTGTCCGAGACGATCTTCCCCAGCCGCACGTGCTGTCTCCGGTCCGTCAGGAAGTCGGTGATCCACCTGCAGAGGGAGTCGGGCACGCTGAGCGGGTAGAGCTTGTCTCGTAGCAGTCCAGGGAGGATGGTGTTGAAGGCAGAGCTGAAGTCCACAAACAGGATCCTGGCGTAGGTTCCTGGTGAGTCCAGATGCTCCAGGGTGAAGTGGAGGGCCAGATTGACTGCGTCATCCACAGACCTATTGGCTCTGTAGGCGAACTGCAGCGGGTCCAGGAGGGGGGCGGTGATGTCCTTGAGGTGGGGCAGGACCAAGCGCTCAAAAGTCTTCATGACCACAGACGTCAGCGCCACCGGCCTGTAGTCATTAAGTCCTGTGATCCGTGGTTTTTTAGGGACAGGGACGATGGTGGACGATTTGAAGCAGGACGGCACGCGGCATGACTCCAGGGAGGTGTTGAAAATGTCTGTGAAGACGGGAGCCAGCTGATCCGCGCAGTGTCTCAGGGTGGAGGGGGAGACACCATCCGGCCCAGGGGCCTTCCGCGCGTTCAGCTTATGGAATTGCCGACACACTTCCTCTTCTTGGATGGAGATAGCAGGGGGGGAGGGAGGGTTTGTGGAGACCTTTGATGAAGTGCTGGGGTCATTGATGGTAGAGGTGATGATCGGGGGAGCAGGGGCAGCTGGAGTGTCTAGAGAGGTGTCAAAGGCTGATGGGCGTTCGTGGCGGCAGTAATGTGTATTCAGACTCTGGGCGAGGCACAGGTCGTTCAGAGCCCGGGGGGCCTTGGGCTTGTAATTGGTTATAGCCCTAAGACCCCGCCACACTGCTCCAGAGTCATTGGAGGAGAACTGATGTTGGAGACGGGCAGAGTATGCAGCTTTAGCTTTCTCCACCTCCCTGCTAAAGCTGTACCTTGCCTCCCTGTAATGGTCTCTGTCGCCATTTTTGTGGGCCGTCTCTTTCTCCTTTCGTAGGTGTCGGAGTTTGGGTGTGAACCAGGGTTTATCATTATTAAAACAAACCCTAGTGCGCGTTGGTATGATGCGCTCCTCATTGAACTGGATGTATGAGGTCACAGTGTCCGTATATTCATCCAGGTTGTTACCAGCCTTTAACGCTTCCCAGTCTGTAGTCTCCAAACATGAGCGCAGCTCCTCCACAGCCTCAGTGGTGAACGTCTTTATTGTTCTCACTACAGGTTTAGCGAGTTTCAGTCTTTGTCTGTATGAGGGGATTAAGTGGACCATCACGTGATCTGAAGTCCGAGTGCAGCGCGGGGGACAGCGTGGTATGCGTTGCGTATTGTGGTGTAACAGTGATCCAGCGTGTTCTCCTCTCTGGTGGGGCATTTAATAAACTGTCTGTATTTGGGTAATTCCTGGCTCAGGTTCCCCTTGTTAAAGTCACCAAGCACGATAACAAGAGAGTCCGGGAAGGTCCGCTCCGTGTGTAGAATCTGCTCCGCGAGCGTGCGCTGAGCTTCGAGAATGTCCGTGCCCGGCGGTAGATACGCAGCCACCAGAATGAATGAAACTATTTCCCGCGGTGAATAAAAAGGCTTACAGTTAATGATGAGATATTCCAGAGCAGGAGAGCAGTGTTGGGAGATCTCCGTAGTGTCAGTACACCAGCTGCTGTTGATGTAGAAACAAACTCCACCGCCTTTTGTTTTCCCGGAGAGCGTCGGGTCCCGATCCGCGCGGAGAAGCTGAAAGCCCTCCAGGTGAACCGCGCTGTCCGGGACCTTCGCGCTCAGCCATGTCTCCGTGAGACAGAGAACGCAGGACGAGGAGAGGTCCTTGTTTCTTCTCATCAGCAGCGCTAGTTCGTCCATCTTGTTGGGAAGTGAGCGAGCGTTCGTGAGGAATACGCCAGGTAAAGGCGTGCGTGCACCGCGCCTGCGAAGGCGAACAAGGGCCCCCGCACGCTTTCCCCTCCGGCGGCGTCTCACTCGTTTGGTCAAAAAGTGGACCAAATCCGCGGCTGTTGCTAAAAAAACTGGCAGTAGGTCCGTAGAGGTGATTGACCTGATGTTCAGAAGCTCTTCACGGGTGTAAGAGCACGCGGACACACAGTAAACTCACAATAACAGACACAACAGAGCGCACGAAAGCACCGTGGCTGCCTTCCTCGGCGCCATCTTAATTATTTACAAAGCAACACCTGTGCAGAGGATCCTGAGGCTCGGCTCAGTCCTGCAGGAGGTCTGTACAGGGTCTAATGAGCACATTGTTGATGGGATTTCAACCAGTTTTTTTTATTGAGTCCTAAATGTGTTAAATGTTGGGCATTCTCTTATAGTGAGAGGGATGCTGTTCCAGATGTTACAGCCCCTGACTGAAAGAACAGTCTGGCCAAAGGTGGTATGTCTGAGGGGCACCTCACAGTGTCCTCTAACCATAGACCGTGTGGCCAGTCGGTCCAGTATGTTTATCTGTATTACTTGGCTTCTTCACTCGATTCACTTTGCTGCATTTGCTCAAGTATCGCATCTTATTCACTCAAACTGATTTGGTCTAAATATCTTACAAAACAGTAACAATTCTTACCTCAGTTGAAGTCACGCCTGCAAATCTGTAAATCTGTAAATTGACCAGGACGGGGCTGTTATTTCTGGTGCTCGTATAGCCTGAGCCCCTCATGCACGAGCTTATCATCGAGGCTGCAGTTACGCGTTTGGCCTGAGGAGCGAGCACAAAATTGTCAAACTCCACATAGCCCCTTTAAAGACTTGACAATTATGTTGACAGTGATTTGACAATTATAGATTTTTTTTTTTTAAATATCATTTGCCCCTCCTGGAACCGCCACCTTAACGTGGTGGAGGGGTTTAAGCGCCCGAATGATCCTGGAGCTCCGTTGTCGGGGGCTTCGTGCCCCTGGTAGGGTCTCCCAGGGCAAACAGGTCCTAGGTGACGGGTCAGACAAAGAGCGGTTCAGAAGTAGCCTGGAAAAATCCAGACTCACCGCTGTACCAGCGAGTGAGTCTGGTCACCGCTGCGTCGAATCCATTTCCCACAGCGGTAGATACACAAGCAAACAGGAAGTGGAGTAAACCAATCAGCGAAGGGCGGGCGTCTGCTGTTGATGTGGTGTTATTAGCGGTTTTGCGTTAATATTTGCGCAGGATTATGAATAACGAAACTCACCGACTGTCGATGTGTTTTTTGGTCATTTACCGCCGACTGGAGACACGCTTTCTCTCTTTGGTGCATCGTTCGTAGATTGTTATTGAGGGGACTTCCGCGTTCCGTGAGTGACGTTGCTCGCTAACAACACGTCACGGCAAATAAACAAATCTGATGCACGTGAACGGATTG
This sequence comes from Proterorhinus semilunaris, assembly GCA_021464625.1. Lineage (NCBI taxonomy): Eukaryota > Metazoa > Chordata > Actinopteri > Gobiiformes > Gobiidae > Proterorhinus > Proterorhinus semilunaris. Next base: position 42,396,835 of record CM038346.1, read on the forward strand.
ATTTTGCGAAAGCCGCGAACGAGGACTGGGTGACCAGACTGATCCCCCGCTGTATACAAAAATACAGAGGGGAATCATTCTGGTCCCACCAGGCTAGTTCAGAAGCCCCTTATGAGAGACCAACACGGCACGGTAGCGCAGCGGTTAGCGCTCGTGCTTCACAGCTAGAAGGTCCCGGGTTCGGGTTGGACGGGGCCTTTCTGTGTGGAGTTTGCATGTTCTCCCCGTGTCTGCGTAGGTTTTCTCCGGGTACTCCGGTTTCCCCTACCACTAAAAACATGTACAATAGGCCCAGGGACTGCAGGTAGAAATGAGCACAAGTGCTATAACCTGGTACAATGCATCTCTCCTTTCTGAGGCTAATGTAGATTGTACACTGTCCCTGTTCAAATAAAATAAAAAATAAATAAACAGGCCCGGTTAGAACCATGAGGCCGTCCTTCTGTGGACTCACCACCTGCAGGAGGAGCCACAGGGGCTGGTGCAATGTGATTTGGGCAGCTCCAACGGCTGCCCCCATGACCCGGTAACGGACAAGTGGAAGAAAATGGATGGATGGATGGAAATATCATTTGCATAATCATTTGGAACGCAGTGTATAGAATACAATACACAATTCACGCATCAGACTGATTTCAAAATTTTTTTACAACATACTTTATGGGGCAAAAAGAATGTTACCCTGGAAAAAAGGGGGGGAGTCAGGTCAAGGGTCTTTAACAGTACAGGTCTTTCTGGGGAGGATTCTTCTTCTGGCATTATGTTGTTTATTTGCCAAACCTGTATTGGAGTTTGATTTACACCAAAAATAGCGGCAGACTGTTTCGGCCGACGATTGTCAATCTGTTGCCTCAGATAAATGCCAAGCTTTTTTTGGGCAAAACATGTGAGCCAGATCTGTGTCACTTATTGTCAGTATTTAGATACATTTTTGACAGTAATGCATACGATGTACCACCTTAAACCTTGGTGTTCCTGGGGGGCCTCAGGGGCACTGCAGGGGAGCCCCTAAAGGTTGTCCTCAAAACAAGTATATTGGGTAAACATTTCTTTAAGAAAAAAGATGTATATTTATTTTTAGATTAAACCAGTATGTAGCCTGCAGCCTTTGCTAGATGATTCTTTTTTATGTCATTTTAGCTGTACAGTTATAACAAATTCCTTTGAATAGAGTAATTTATTATGATTTGGGGGGCCCCAAGAGATTTTCCGATCGAGAAGGGGGCCGCGATTTCCCGGACTTTGGGAAAGGCTGATCTAGAGCATTGGAGTAGGACATAACTTAAACTCTCGGATCTGGGAGTAGCAAAACAAACCAGATGGGCAATAACCAAAGAGGTTCACAGTACGTTACGTTCACATGACGTCACAACATTCTCAACAGCCTATAATTTAAAATGGAGTTGGTGCAGCTAAGAATCCTATTGTGGTAAATATGAAAAACGTGAAACATGAAACAAAAACTGCCCCCAAGTCCAGCCTAACCCCTCATTCACTATAGTCACTGTGCTGTTGGCGATTGGTCTGCAGTAGTGAGCCCGGAGTCTCGGACACTACTACAAAATGGCGTGACCCCCATAAAGTGCACTATATAGGGAATAGTGTGAACGTTCGGACACAATATTCCAATGGATGTGCTTGATGTTGGTCATTATTTGTTGCCATGACTACGCACAGCTCGAGGCGGCAGAAATGTTTTAACAGTTTTAAAACTCGGAGACGTAGCTCACCTGGAGAGTCACTGGCCTTTGAACCAGACGATAAGAGGACTTCCTCTTTTCAAACGGAATAGATCAGTCACAGACCAGTGGCTTAAAAGTGCAACATGAAAGTTTTTTCTAACTTTAACCCTTCACTTTGTTTGACTTTGTTGATGTCTCAGCCTCCTGTTAAAGTTTACAGGCCTAGAATCCAACTGTGAGAGTCCGTTATTAACAGAAATTAGCCAGCATTCCACAGGAGAACACACTGACCACAGTCCTTTCAAAGTTCCTTTAAAACATAGCTAAAGCTAACCCCAGATGTGTCCGCTCTGGGCAGGAGGCCGGCCGTGCAGATGTGGCCAGAGCTGTGCGGCTCCACAAAGCCCTCACGATCGGGCCATAATCCACCAATAATCCACCAACGAGCCCTTTGTCTCGGAGGCTAATCGGCATGAGCTGAAACCGATACAGATCAGACCTCAATCTGACTTTTAAGGTGAAAAAAAAGAATGTATCGCACGTTTTCATTTGGCCAAAATTGCAGATATTTTCAGTGGCGAAATTTAAATAATGGGGAGAGCCAGGTTTATTTTACTCTGTGACATATTAGGTACTAGATTGTAAAAAAATTTAAGAAAAAAGATCTGTAAAAATCCAAAAAAAACTTCTAAATGTAGTTGAGTGGAGCCTGTAAAGAGTGGAGTCTTCTGGAGCAGATGTTGTTAAAAAGTGGAATAAAAACGGCCCTAAAGTTCAGTCCCCTTGTCTGCACATCAGTATTTCTGATCTTCTTTAGCCGCTGCTGTCTCCAACAAAGGAAATGACCATATTTGGATTACAGCATCATCTTGGTCACAGCCTTTTGTGCTACATGTGGATACCAAACATGTTTTTGTGGATGAATAAGTCTAGACTTTAGACTGTAGTCAGTTGGAACATTCTGAATAAATGAAGAAAAATAAATCAATAAAAGAATCTCCGTTTCCGAGATGTTTGCAGCGCTGCCTCCTGTGACTCTAGTGCTGACGATGCTTCTGTAATGGTTCCTGACACAACAATCTGCTCCCATTGTGTTCCAATCAACCGAGCGGGCGTGCACGAGAGGGGTGTGTGTGCACGAGGTGGGGGGTGATTTGTGCACATAGCTCCCGGGAGAGTGCCTGAGTGTGGATTAGCTCCATTAGTGAGATCAGGGCGAACAGCAGCTGAACCTCGGTCAGATCAGACTCAGAGCGTCCCACAGCAGAGGAGCGTTGACTGATCCATTTGACTGCATAGCTCTGAAAAGCTGTTAATGTCGTGTGGCATTGCGAGCGGTTAGCCTTAGCAGGTTAACACAAAATATGCCAATCAACGCCAGCTGGAGCTGGCCAGCACTAGTAAAGCACGTAGGTTCGATGTGGATAGTTGACCGTAGTTCTTCTCACAGTTTGATTTTAAGTCCTTAGTCCAGGCTTCAGTCACCATAGGTTACCACAGTCCATGAGTAGAGGTGTTGCTCTGACACACACAAAGTTCCACACTGGCTCGAGCTTCCAGTGACAGGGGATAACCAAAAGGCCAGTGACGACCACTCCTTGACCAAAGGCGTGTGAGCGGTGCATTTTTTGCATGGCTCGGGGCTTTGACAGTGAGGTCCGAGTCAACTGCAGCCGATCCACTCAGCGACCAGCATGGCCGTTTATGGGGAACGTGGACCCATAACGGCGAAACAGACTAAACATTAAAGCAGTACTAAGTAACGTTTACCTTAATAAATCCTTTCCGTAGTCCCTCTGGGGGTAATACAAGTGTTCATGGGACAATTGGAGGGTCTTTCATCTCCCTCTGGTTTCTCTGGCCAGAAAACCATGCTCGCAACTTGACTGCCACCGAGTCGGAGGCCCCAATACACACTAATAGAACCATGAAGAAGAAGCTAACAGGCTAACGGGCAAAGCTAACTACGGGCAAAGCTAACTGCGGGCTAGCGCCACTTTAAACAGTATTTACAGCCAAGTTTCAGTGAAAATTATTTCCATTGTATAACTGGATGTACAACATCCCTCTCTCCCTTCCCTTTCTGTCAGCGTAGTATTTACTCTCCAAGACATTTAATAAATTCGAAAATCGTAACTTGCTACGACACCTGCAGTTGCGCTTATGGCCTCTAGGGGCAAGAGTTACTTAGAACTGCTTTAACAGGAACTAGTTAATACCAATGGCCGCTGACTGCTCTGCTTTGTGACTACGACACTGGAGGCCGCCATTGCTCCACCTTTGCTGTAGTACCTCCATATGGCCGCTATTCCCCCATTGCAATGCATTGGACTTTAGACACGTTAAAAACAACGTTAATGCCGGTGCCTAATGGTTTAGAAGTGGCTAGAGCTAGATATTCCTCCTGTGATTACGCCGGGTTAAAAACAATATGGGGCACCGGGCTTTTTATCGTAGAAATACATTTTTTAAATCTTGCATAATTAATGAGAGCCTGACTTTGATTGACAGGCCGTTTACGTCGCTGCCTGGCCATGGGCGCGATTACAACAGAAATACACGCCCATTACACGCCCCGCGAGGGCCAAGCAGGGCCGGGTCTACAGTCAAGATCCCGCCCTTATGCCCTTTTAGGAACATGCTTCGTCAGAGCTGGAGAGGAGGAGCCTGTAAATCCGCCATGATTTCCCCCACGAACGTGGTCATTTTGGTAAACGGGGAGGAGTGAGGAGGAGCGGTCTATTCTTTTTTACAGTCTATGGTTAATACCAACTATCAATACTACCTGGAACGGAGAGCGACGAGGAGCAACAACCACCAAACGGGACACTGGGTGCACAGGAAGAGGTCAACCACAGGAAATGCTATTTATCAGGTGACAGCCGGCGTGCACAGCCAATCACCATCAAAACTACCAGTGGCAGTGCCCGCCTGCAGGCATACTGAAAAAAAAAGATTTAGTTCCAGTTTTCACTGAACATGAGCTTTCACCTGAAACACAGAAAAGTCTCCAAACAAATTTGTTCATTATTTCACTGAACTTTCCTCCATAGATTGGGGGATTTAAGCTTCAAATGCTCTTGCATCACATTTATATTAAACAGGGTTCTACAGATTTATCTGTAAAATAAACTACAAGGAATTTCAAGCTGGGTCATGCTGTATGGTGACACTTTGGTTTTGAACGGTTTGTGGTTGGTGCGCTTGAAACAGGTTTCTCTTGCAAATGAGTGGTATCTTTGGGAGGATGGGAGCAAGGCAAGTGTGAACCAAGTGGGCGAAAATGTAGAGCAGACATACAGTCGTGGGCAAAGGTGTGGGTACCCCCGAAGTAATTCCATTAAATCCATATCCTCCAGAAAGTTAGTGCCATGACACACGTTTTGGTATAAATCCTTTAAGTGTGTTGGCACGCTTTCAGAATTGTGGGTGATTAACTTTGTTCACCCCTCCTGGAACCGCCACCTTAACGTGGTGGAGGGGTTTGAGCGCCCGAATGATCCTGGAGCTCTGTTCTCGGGGGCTTCGTGCCCCTGGTAGGGTCTCCCATGGCAAACAGGTCCTAGGTGACGGTTCAGACAAAGAGCGGTTCAGAAGCCCCTTATGAGAGACCAACAGGCCCGGTTAGAACCATGAGGCCGTCCTTCTGTGGACCCACCACCTAATGGGGGCTGGTGCAGCTCCAATAGCTGCCCCCACGACCCGGCAACGGAAAAGTGGAAGAAGATGGATGGATGGATAACTTTGTTCAGGCACGTGATGCTTGTTACACTTTCCTGTGGGCAATGTCAAAACCATACTTATAATCAGATCAGAGGGAGAACAGAGGACAAGAGAACTGCCAGAGGACTGGAGAACCCCAATTGACAAACATTGACGGCATCAAGGTTACAAGCCAATCTCCAGGGATCTTAGTGTTCCTTTGTCCACAGTATTAAGAAGTTTAAAACCAACGTCACCACAGCGAACCTCCCTGGACGGGGAAGAAAGAGAAAAACATCAGGTTGCAACGCAGAATCGTCTGCTCGGTGAAGGAACAGTACATTGGTTTTGGTGCAAACTATCCGTCGATGTTTGAATGAGATTTAATGGAACACATTCATGGGTTTCAACATTACGCACTACTACAGCTTTGGTGATGTTGAAGACGGGCGGTGATGCGTTGGACGACCTATACGGGAACAGAGAACCCCTTCATTTAACCTTCGTTAGCCATTGTCACCAGTGAAGATGCGCCGGCAAAGTTTTCTGAAGCTGAAACACTGAAGTTGAAGACGTTAGGGCCAGACCTCGCGCATCTCCAAGTCCCCCTCTCTCGGCCCACTCCCGTCTCCATCGATCGCCTCCATCGACCGCTGTCCACTGTCGGCATGTCCGCCTCCCGCCGCGTCGCCCTGAAAGCGTCCGATCGAAGCCGCTCCTCTCCGCCTCTCTCAGACCCGTCCGTACCTCGCACAAAAGCCCCGCAGGTGAACGTTCCCCGGCCGCCCTCCCGCCGCGCGCTCTAATTCGCCGCCCGCCGAGCACAGCACAAAGCCGCCATGTTGGCTCCTCCGGGGAAAAGGCGCTCCGTCCCCCCTCTCGTCTCCGCGTAAAGCGCTCGATGGCCGCCGTTTTCCGCCGCGCTCCGTGTGGCGTTGATAAATTCATTGCGGCGCCGGCGTCGTCTGGGGGCCTTTGTCCGCAACGCTCGGCGCTAATGTAAGCTCCCGCGGTGGCGCCGGAGGAGCGCGCCGTCCATTTGGGCTCCCATGAGTTTATGGAGCGCACTTAAAGCCGATCTTTACGGCGGGCTGGAACAAAGACGCGCCGCTTCATCAGGAAATATCTCTTTGTTATTTACGGAATTCACTTTCCTCCACAGATTTATACGGAACTTTAACTCCAATTTGGTAATTATTAACATTCACAAGATTTATTGAGCTGTTAACCCACCAAAACAGGGCCAAATGTAATCGTTGTTCAGTAATAAACAGTCGAGCTGGGTTTAATTAATCGATCACCACCCGCTTAACCGAGCACATTTTCTCCAGTTCAGTTCTAGCATTTGTTTGCGTTTTCTTCACTTTTAAGTCGTGTTTTTGTTGTGCTTTTTATTGCGTTACTGTTGCTTTTCTGGAACGTTTTTGTGGCTCTTTTTTCCATCACTTTTCAGTCATGTTTTTGTCTCTCGTTTATTGTGTTTACGTCGCTCTTTTGTTGCTTTTTTCCCCCCACTTTTTTTGTTGCGTCCTCGTTTTCGTCGCTGTTGACGCCTTGTTCGAGAAGCTGTTAGATTTGGGTAAAGCAAAACTGGAGAAAATGTTACTCAATTTAAATCGATTTTGCTTTGAATAGCCCGATATTGATAAAAAAAAAATGAACTATGTTTATTTCAATCAACATTAGCTTCGGATCTGACTGAGATAAAAAACGACTTCTTTTTGCACCGCCGCCGCGTCCCACCAGTGCTGCTGGTCCCTCTAGCCCTCTGGGAAGCAAAGTTACAACGTGGCAAAGAAACTAGTTCAAAATGGCTCCCCTGGATATACTGGATAACGGCTTTTGCACATGTTCCCTTGTCCCAAATATCTTCCAAACAAAGATGGGAGTGTTTCACTCATTTACCGAGCTAGAGTTAGTTTCTACTATTTGCAGCATTAGCTCCTCTGAGAATGTCTTCCATGTCCAGGTCAAATTGGTACTGTGTGATATCCTTAACCCCTTACCACCCGCCTTAAACCAGTGCATTTTCTCCAGTTCGGATTTACCCAAATCTAAAAGCTCCAGGCCAGTGCAACGCCTCATTTGAAAGCTAAGACACAACTGATCTTAACAGATCTTTTTCCTTACGTTGACGCTTGTCTCATTCTTTTTAATTTAACTTTTGTCACTTTTTTGGTCACTTTTGTAGCTCCTTTGTGGCTTTTTTTTGTCACTTTTTCATTGCTTTTTTGTTGCTCTTTTGTCGGGGTTTGTGGTTGCATTTTCGTTGCTTTTCTGTCACTTTTCTGTTTCTCCTTTGTCACTATTTTGTGACATTTTTGTCACATTTTCATATTTTTTTCTCACCTTTTCGTCGCTTTTTTGCTGCTTTTTCGTCCTTGTTTTCATCTCATTTTTGTCACTATTTTACAGAGGCTTTTCAAGAAGCGTCAAGATTTGGGTAAAGCCAAACTGGAGAAAATGTGCTCAGTTCAGGCTGGGGTAAAGAGGTTTAAAATAAATCCAAAAAACATATTCTAACGCTAACTTTCTTTCATTTTGTTTTTGCGCTAAATGTTTATATAGTTATTCAGACTAACATAAGTATTTATGGTTAGTAAATAAATAATAAATTATATACTATATTTCATACACGCCCGTGTCTGTACTGCGCATGCGCTGCTCAGTGACAGCTGTGGCAGATGAGCGGAAGATGCTTCTAAATTAATCCCTTTTCCTTATTCATTATTCACTAACGTGACGTTTTCTTGAGCCGAAATGTCCCGATAATCACAGCAAACACAGGTTGTTTTTTTCAAATCTCATCTTTCGTGGAAAATAAGGCAAAAACCCGCCGAAGCAGAACCCGGAAGTGCTGGTCGCAGAAGGAGGTTCGTCTCTGTGCGCGTTGTTCGGATCTATTAGCCTGTTTGTTATGAAATTACTGGAGAACTTCCTGGGAGCCACAGCCTGGACTTTAACACTCTTCATTCTTCTGATCGCAGCGGCTTTAATCCTTTTGGACGACCCCGAGCCTCTGAAATACTCCAGGTTTGTGTCAATAATGTAGTGTTTAGTGTGGACACAGATTCGGACCAAACTAAAGTCAGCGTCTTATATTCATGACGAAGCATTTCCCTTCTGGTTCAGCCGACGTTTAGAGGAAGAGAATCATATTTTTCTATGTAACAGATGGTTGACATTTTTGAATGATTCGTGTAACAAATTGAGGCTAATCATTAATTGGGAACACTCAAATTGTTCATTATAGATCTGCTTCTCACTAGAAGACATGCGTGCTGAGACGGCAACAGGTTCTGCAATCAATAAGATGAATAAGATTTGAGTTTCATCTGTACTGTTGTATATATACATATATACCATATACAGTATGGCGTTTCCTTACCTGGTTGATCTGGATCTAGCCTTACGTCCATTGTTTTACCTTGAGTGTGTGTGGTGTCTCTGGAGAGGTGGGTGGGAGAGTGTGAATGTGACAATGTGTTTGTATTTGTGTGAGAGAATGTTTTTAAATCTGTAAAGCACTTTGTGTTACATGACATGTATGAAAAGCGCTATATAAATAAAGATTGATGATTGATCTGTGAGGTATGTCCTTGGAGAAGTCCACCCCGAGGGCAGCTATAGCAGGGGACACTGTCTGGGACACGGTCTGGGCCTCCCTCAGGATAGACTCACCTGGACAGTTTTTACTGGGATAAAGCTTATTAACCTATTAACACCCACCGGAACTGAGCATATTTTGTCCAATTTGACTTTACCCAAAGCGTCTAAATAGCGACGAAAACAAGGATGAAAATACAACAATAATTGAGATCCTCCAACCAAATGACTCTGGCGTTTCCAAATCTACGCCTAAAACCAGGAGACCGGGCTTTTGCCGTAGCAGCTCCGAGACACTGGAACAGCCTTCCCTTAAATGTTAAAATGGCCCAGTCTATTTATGTTTTTATGTCGTTATTGAAAACCCAATGCTCCGGCCTTCAACACAAGCTGAGCAGGTATTATTATTGTTTAATGTTTGTGTATCTTGTAATTGTCTTTTTATTAATTAATTGCACTTTATAATGTTTGTTGTACAGCACTTTGGGCAGATGTAACTGTTTTTAAATGTGCTATATAAATAAAGTAGACATTGACAAAAAAAGCTAAACTTGAGTGACAAAAATGTGCCATAATAACACAAAAAGTAACACTTGAAAAATGTGACATAAATGTGGCAACAACGTGACAAAAAAGTTCCGGTCAGTTTTGTAGGTCTGTGAACTCTCCAGTTGAGAAGCTTTTAGATGTGGGTATACTGAACTAGGGCTGAAAGATACTGGATATCGTATCGATATCGAGATATTAATTCAAGATATTAATATAAAAAAAGCAAGATGAACGATATAGATTTTAATCAATCCAACTGCACTCTTTTGTAATTATGTTTTTATTTTTCTGAAAAATGCTTGGTTTCCACCAAACCCGTAGTTATATCCTATCGATATCGAGATATCTGGCAAAAATATCGAGATATGAAATTTTGTCCATATTGTTCAGCCCTATACAGAACTGCAGAAAATGCGCACAGCTAACCTCTCCATTGTTAAGAGGTTAATCTTAGCAATGGTATTAAAGGTGTTGTATAAATGAGTATTTACCAATATCCTACACACTGCTTGGAAATGTCTAGTGAACAAAATTCATGACAAAAAACGTTTTTATTCCACAACAAAGTAAAAGAAATCTTACATTTGAACCTGATATTACTTGAAGGTAGCTTAACAAGGACGTGTGTGGCTTTGCTCTGCTCCTCAGGATGACGGCGGACATGAAGACGTTAGAGGAAGACTTCCGTCAGCAGAAGCGCAGCTGCTTCGTTCTGGGTGCTTCAGGAGAGACTGGTCGAGTTCTGCTGAAGGAGCTCCTCCAGAGGAAGCTCTTCAGTAAGGTCACTCTCATCGGGCGCCGCAAGCTCGACTTCCAGGACCAGGCCGACGACACCGTGGTGAGTCACAGCACAACACTCACATTAACCTAAAACATGTACAATAATCCTCCAGTGATGTTCTCCTGACCTGCTTCTAACTTGCTACATTAGGCTGCACTCACACTTGTCCATCTGAAATGCCCAAGAGCGGAAAGCCCAAAGTTCTTTAATATAACTCTAGACAGGACATGGCCATAGTAACACATTGGAACCAATGGCAATCCTGGTGGCCATATTGTGATTGTCCTTTTGAACCGAATATAATGGAAACGAATAGAAAACACCGCTCATTTTTATATCCTTTTCTACCTACTGACTGGTTTAGTTTGTTTTTGTCTTTAACAGTAACTCAGACGTATTGTCATTATATTTGGCTACATTTGACATAGATTTTCCTCTTGTCAATGTGTACATTTACATTTAATTCACACTATTTAACTCTGTACATTGACATTATATATGCACACATTTGACCTTTTTACAATTGTATTACATTTTATCACAGTTTTAATAAAGATCTTTGAGAAAGCCCATTTGGCTCGGTTTGCTTGTGTTGAGTGAGGGCAATCAAACCTACTTTTGGACGTTGGACCGGCCGGAGGGAGTGGTTTCCAGAGGTAGAAACCGCTGTATCCAAGTAGATGTTTGGACGATCTGTACTTTACTCAAGTTGTCAAGAACTGACTTACTTTTACACCACTCCATTTGAAAGATAAATATAATGCTTTCAACTCCACTTCATTTCTCAGGCTCCCTCCTGCTGCCCTTCGCTGCAGCTGTTTTAATAGTGAGAGAGAAGACAAAATAAATAGCCTGTTGCGGCTGATGTAAAGTGAGGGCAAGTGTTTTTACTTGAAGCTTAACCGGAGGCCGACGTGAGGAAAACATTTACCCTCAGGAGGAGCTTTCTCTGAGCTTTGGCCTGACTTGTAAACATGTTGACTAGGGATGCAACAAATCACTTTTGTCATGATTGGATATGCATTTCAATATGAAGGTCACAATTTTGATTCAATACATTTAATGTGCTGAACAAGAAATACAATTTTTTTTTTTATTCTCTATTTTGCTCACAAGCAAACCTATCTCAGAAACACCATCTGCTGTATTGGATCAAAAACGGTTCTAGTGCAAAATATTCACGTGCTTAGCTCTGTAGACCTTTGAAAATACTGTATTTAACATCATTACACAGTAATGGAGCTATATTCAAAAGGCCAATTCCACAACTGCATTTTATAGTAACTCATGAGCACTACTAATGAACAATAACATGTCAGAAACTAACGTACAACTGACATTACTTTGGCATTTCATTATCTTATTTACCCCTGAGTTTACCAGTTAAAGTGCTCAGAACAATCTATTTAATGTGATCTACTGTTTTCTTGAGGTACAAAAGCTGTCATTTGCAGCCACAGGATAAGACCGCAGCGCTTTAGCAGCGAATGTTCCAGCAGCACGAGGGATTTTCTTGTGTTTATCGGAGGTAAACTGACAATACTATGAGACTTCACCTTGTCTGTCCCGCTCGTTGCTCATAGACAGCTTCTGCGAATCATGACGCCAGAGCTCACCCATTTATCCCCGGCTCACATTAACTACGGTCCGGGTTCGGTCCTGATCCGGTCCGGGTTTGCCCCAAACTACCACTCACAGTGAGTCCGGCTGACACTGTGGCTCCGCCAGCTCCGGCGCCAGAAGCTGCGCCAGGCACAGAAACGTCCCTCGCGAGAACAGAAGTGCACGTGAGTTTCCCTCTTGGTGCGAGGTCACGTCATAAGTCGCCCCATATATCGGTAGTTTTTGTAACAAAAGCCGTATTTGCCAAAACAACGACTCTCCCCAGTGAAGTGGATGCTTTAAACACACTAATGCCCCCGTGTCACTGGTAATGGAGACATGTTTACATTTACGACGTTACACGCGTGTACAGGTCGTAAACAAGACCAGATAAGTAGTAAGCGGACAGGTTTTATTTTTGAAATACACTGGATCTTCCTCTCTCACGAGATGGCTGTGTCCCGTCTGCTAGCAGCTAATGTTACAAACAAACTGCAGCAGCAGCTTAACATGTGCTGCTCCCTCTGCCTTCAGGCTGGTCACACAGGAGGAGTTTCTCACAGCTCTGCTCAGAGGGAGACGTTTTTCTCAGGAGAGCACGCAGGGGAAACGGCTGCTCACGGACGAGTCGATATAATATGGAGAATCCCTAACAGTGTGGGGAACGTTACTTTAAAGAAGCAATTAGTTATAGTTACTCACTAGTTGTTCCAAAAAGTAACTGAACTACTCTATAATGAAAGTAACTCATTACCAGGGAAAGTAACTATTTGCGTTACTGTTAAAAAAAAATTGCTTTATATCAAAGAATGTATGAACGAATCGGGGGGGGACGCGTCTTTGGGTTAAAAATAAGTTCCAACACTAGATCAATGATCATCACCTCGATTGTCCCGCGGCCGCCCCGCGCTGTGGGGAGGACGAGCCGCGGGTCGAACTCTGCACACACAGGCAGCGTGAGTACTCCGTGAGACTCCGCCCACCCTCTCCGCTGCTCTCCCCATGCTGACACCGTGGAGCTCATTCAGTCCAATTGTAACGGGCCACTTTGTTGACCCAGTAACGATAACAGCGTTGTAACGACGGGGAGAGTAATGAATTAGATTACTGAAAAAATAACTTTGTTACCTTACGGCGTTCTTTTAAACGGCGTTATTCCAAACACTGGTCCCTAATGATGACCAAGCTTATTCGGCCACATTCAGGTGACGCAGACCCAGTGGAGCCTGAGCGCGGCGGTTTGGATGTACAAGTGTGAGTGTGCCCTAATATTTGGTCATCAGAACGCGTTCTCTAAACCTCACGATTCTCCTGGAGGCTTCAGTCTTTGTTGCAATCATCCCATTATTTATCCCTCTGCTCTCGCTCAGGTGCAAGAGGTGGTGGACTTTGAGAAACTGGAGGACTTCTCGGCTGCGTTTCAGGGACATGATGTGGGATACTGCTGCCTCGGGACGACTCGGGCCAAAGTGGGAGCTGTGAGTGTGATGCTTTATTTGGTAGTATCATGTGAACAATGAGGCGAGCAGAAGGTCCTGGTCCTGATTCCTCTGTGTGTCTTCCTCTCTCTGCACAAACTTTGATCTAATCCACATCTTCAGTATGACTTCACAATGTATCTTTTTAATTACACTTGGAGTATGTGTCACAAGCTGCAACTGCCCTCTCCTTTGGTACTGTGGAATGTTTTGCCTTTTTCTGTGAACTGCATTTGTATGTTCTGTGTTCCACATTGTTTAAGTGGATACTAGTATAAGTAGTATAAGTAAACAAACGGCAGCTTATGAACTAAAGACATCTGAGACCTGCACATTTCTTCTCCTGAAACATTGAAGAGGCACCAAGAGCCCCCCCACACCTGCAGCACAGTGGAGGCGTCACAAGAGGAGCCACAGGAAACCAAAAAGGGACAAACGTGGAGGTATCTAGGCAAGACTCAGCTCAGCCACACAAGCCTTCTATCCTTCTATTCCATCCATCCATCCATTTTCTCCCACTTGTCCGTTGCCGGGTCGTGGGGGCAGCTGTTGGAGCTGCCCAAATCACATAGCACCAGGCTCCTATGGCTCCTCCTGCACGTGGTGGGTCCACAGGAGGACGGCCTCATGGTTAAGTGTAAAATATCCTTCTATTGTTCCGGTTAATGCTTGTTCACTGGAGAATATAGAGACAACCCCAGGAGGCGCTGCACCGTTTCAGAGGAGACGGAGTACTGAGTACTAATGTTTCCCCCGACCTCCAAAAACATGCTGCTCAGGTCGGCCCACGGCGGCTCCGGACTAACACCACACCTGCACGCAGTTTCAGCCTACAACTGTACAATGACAAATAAACACAAGTACTCTAGCTCCATGACGACAGGTGCACAGCTGCATAGTCCCACAGCTGCACCCTCTGAGACACACAGGCTCTCTTCAGATCACTGAGTGACCTCTTGTGTTTCCTGTGTCAGGATGGCTTTGTGCGTGTGGACCATGACTATGTGCTGAAATCTGCTGAACTAGCCAAAGCAGGAGGCTGCTCCCAGTTCCACCTGGAGTCATCGAGAGGCGCCGACAAGAGCAGCAGCTTCCTCTATTTACAGACCAAGGTAAAAATACTCTACACACGGATACTCTCTACACACGGATACTCTCTACACACAAGGTTAATAAAGTTTAATATGACTTTATATGGAATAATAAGCCACATCTGATTTAGAAAAAAATGACATAGTAAAACCTATTGAAGATGGGGGTATGAATGTTATTGATTTTGAAGTGATGAACGGTGCCCTAAAGTTAAAATGGTTAAAAGATTTTACAAAAAACCAAAGCTCTATATGGTTTCATATTTCTTTTTATATTTTTAAAAAAGTTGGAGGGATAGAATTCTTATTAAAATGTGAATTTGATCCCCTCAGAATACCAATCAAGTTATAACATTTTCCCAGGCAGGTTTTAAGATGATGTATACAGACAATTTCAGTCCACAATTTGGAATAACAAATATATATTGCATAAAAGAAAATCTCTGTTTTTACAAAGACTGGTTTGAAAAAGGTATATGGGCAATAGTCCATTTGATGGACAGCAATGGTACAATATTGGAGTTTAATGATTTCAAACATAGGTTCAACCTTGAATGCACTCATAAAACATACTCCAATGTACTTAAAGTGATTCCTTCTGCTCTACTAAATATAATAAAATCACATCTATAATATTCAACTGTAACACCGGCCTCTCCTGCTTTATTTATTGAAGATTATATTTCTTCGATGTAAAATGTAATTATTCTGTTTTAAGATCTTCATTAACAAATGAATATTTTGCCGGTTGCCTGCAGTAAGTGTTGGTCTCCACCAGGGCTGCCCTATGTCACCGGTTCTGTTCATTACCTTTATGGACAGAATTTCTAGGCGCAGCCAGGGGCTGGAGGGTGTCCGGTTTGGGAACCTCAGAATCTCATCTCTACTGTTTGCAGACGATGTTGTTCTGTTGGCTTCATCAAATCAGGACCTCCAGCTGCACTGGGCGGTTTGCAGCCGAGTGTGAAGCGGCCGGGATGAGGGTCAGCACCTCCAAATCTGAGGCCATGGTTCTCCACCGGAAAAAGGTGGTTTCCCCGCTTCAGGTCGGTGGGGTGTCCTTGCCCCAAGTGGAGGAGTTCAAGTATCTCGGGGTCATGTTCACGAGTGAGGGGCGGATGGAGCGTGAGATCGATAGACGGATCGGTGCGGCGTCAGCAGTGATGCGGTCGCTGTATCGGACCGTTGTGGTGAAGAGGGAGCTGAGTCAGGGGGCAAAGCTCTCGATTTACCGATCGATCTACGTTCCCACCCTCACCTATGGTCATGAGATCTGGGTAATGACCGAAAGGACAAGATCGCGAATACAAGCGGCCGAAATGAGTTTCCTTCGCAGGGTGGCTGGGCGCACCCTCCGAGATCGGGTGAGGAGCTCAGTTACCCGGGAGGAGCTCGGAGTAGAGTCTCTGCTCCTCCACGTTGAAAGGAGCCAGCTGAGGTGGCTAGGGCATCTGTTCCGGATACCTCCTGGTCGCCTCCCTCGGGAGGTGCTCCAGGCATGTCCTATTGGGAGGAGGCCTCGTGGAAGGCCCAGGACACGCTGGTGGGACTATGTCTCCGTGCTGGCCTGGTGTGGCCTCGGGGTCCCCCCAGAACAGCTGGAGGAGGTGTGCGTGGATCAGGAAGTATTATGGGCATCTCTGCTGAGACTGCTGCCCCCGCGACCCGGCCCCGGATAAAGCGGAAGAAAATGGATGGATGGATAGATGCCAATTTCAAGAGAACATATATGTAAATTTTGTCAAATTGATATCGAATTTAAAGAAAATGTATTTTATGACTGTAGCAATTTCAAGCAATCTTGGGTTGATTTATATAATTGGTTGAAGGTAAAGAACAATGTACCAATGCTAGATCATAATTGTGTCAAATTTGGTATATTTATGAAAGATACTAAAATAGTATATATGAGAGTATATGTATAATAATTTGATGATTTTGAGTACATTTAATTTACATAAATGTAGATTCCTGAATGTAAACCCCAATGTTGTTCTTTTTAAAAAATGAATTGATGTCCTTGTATAAGTCTCTTAAAATTCTAGAGTGTAAAGGTGCCTTAAAACTAGGGGTGTTGAAAAATATCAATCCGTCGATATATTATATAATATTGCGATATTACGTCACCCGATTCTCGTATCGATCCAAAAAGCGCCCGTATCGATATTTAATCTTGAGTAACACTAGAATCTAGTGAGAGTTAGAGAAACACAGGACAAGTTTTATCATGGAAAAGAAAGCTAAGAAACGCTCCGGGGCTCTTTTTAAACTCTACATTTGGCCTCACTTTGGCTTTTACAGCAACGACAGAGACCTGGATTATTACGAGAGCCACAGCTGTGCAGATGTTGCTGAGTGTGTCGCCGCTGCGAGAGGAGAGGAATTATCTTTGTAGCATTTTTTCACAGAATAAAACACAGCCGAGAGAAAACGCTCATGTTAAACTTGTGTCTCGGCACTGCAGTACTTAGTACTTAGTACTTAGTACAGTACTGTAGTAGTTTCCCCTCGGCTTCGTCTGTGTGCTACTGCTAACACAAATGTATTTCAAAGAGATGAACGCTATAGTCACGGTGGTGCCCGTGTTGTCATGATGTCCCTGATCTATAAGTGACACCCGTTGTGGAGTAGATAAGGTTTTAAATGCGTCTGAGTTATTAGTTATTACTGATCGCTAAGGACTATAGAAATGATCGCTAGAACTATAGAAATACTAGAAAACGTGCATCCCCAGTTTATTCGATTTCATTACTAGGTTTCCAAGAAATCTGTTTTCCTTTCAAAGTTACATAATCACCATACAACACCACAGTCACAAGTGCAAATTAGTGAAAAGTATTTATATCATAAGATAGAGCTGAATTACAGAATTAAATGAACTTTTTCATGATATTCTAATTATACTGTATGACGAGCACAGATAGATGGATAGATAAAATGTATTTGACACAAATCTGATGAAGGCGTACTAGCTTCCTGAATAGTTGTTTCCAAAGTAGTAAAAAATAATTGCAATAATCGTCTAATGCTTCAAAATCGGGATGTATCATATCGCGACCTGTGTAATGGGATACGTATCGTTTTGCCTGAGACTAGGCGATACACACCCCTACTTAAAACTATGTGAAAAATTATCTGTATACAGTGCCTCTCAAAAGTACTAATACACCTTGAACTTTTGCACGTTTTGTCATGTTTACAACCATAAACATAAAGATTTATTTTGAATTTTTTTACTGAAAGTTCACACACAAGTAACAGACAACTGTAAGCTTTCTTTCCTATAGACAGACCAAGTGTTGGTTTTCGTACCTGACGGTTTCGGCTACAACTGTGGCCTTCCTCAGAGGTTGTCACGTGGTGTTACTGTGACGTGTCTGGTCGGCTGATTTATACAGGTTTTGGCACCGTCTTCCTGCTTGTGGTAGCAGGCCGACAGCGCCATCTGCAGTCCGACTTCTTCAGAACTGTGTCCCAGGTGTGGGAAAGTTGGTACGCCCCCTCGACCCGGTTCACAGTCTGGGGGGCGCGTTTCCGGATCTCGATGGCTTCTCTGATCCAGCGGTGGTGTTTGTTGCTCTCGGTGCCGATGACATGGGCATTGTCCCAATCCATAAGATGGCTCTCCCTCTTGCAGTGGTCTGATATGGCAGACTTCAGCTGTTCTTGTTCTGCCTGTCGTCTGGTGGCTCGTGTGACTGCTTTAGATGTTTCTTTTTCACATTCTATTCGATGTTCCAAAAAACAAGCAAAAGTAAAGAGAAACAAAACAGGGCCATGGTCATACTTCCATACGTCAGGGGGGTCACAGAGAGGGTACAGAGGGCCATGCACAAGCACAATATCAATACTCCGGTCAAACCTCACACCAAACTACGACAGCTGTTAGTTCACCCCAAGGACAAAATAGACCAACAACACAATGTGATATACGAGATACCTTGTTTGTCGTGCAACAAATCATATGTGGGAGAAACTGGCAGAGCGTTCAACATCAGGAAGAAGGAACATCGAATAGAATGTGAAAAAGAAACATCTAAAGCATGCACATGAGCCACCAGACGACAGGCAGAACAAGAACAGCTCAAATCGGCCATATCAGACCACTGTCGAGCCCACGGGTCGAGGGGGCGTACCAACTTTCCCACACCTGGGACACAGTTCTGAAGAAGTCGGACTGCAGATGGCGCTGTCGGCCTGCTACCACAAGCAGGAAGACGGTGCCAAAACCTGTATAAATCAGCTGACCAGGCACGTCACAGCAACATCATGTGACAAACCTCTGAGGAAGGCCACAGTTGTAGTCGAAACCGTCAGGTACGAAAACCAACACTTGGTCTGTCTATAGGAAAGAAAGCTTGCATAATTCTTAGAAGACCTAATGAATCTAATCGAACAACAGACAACTGTGAAATAAAAGCGAAATTATACATGAGTCTGTCATTTAAAAAAACAAAAACAGAATCATGTATGGGGCGTGGGGCGTGCACAAGTATTCATACAGCATCTATATAATAAACTGCAATGGCAAACACTTCCAGGGTGGGCGGGGCCATGGAATATAACATTTTCCAGACACACCGCGCCGTCTACGGAAGTGTGACAAACGCACTTCCATTTTCTGCCAGTGATTACGTCGGATAGGGTCTATCTGGTGTCATGTCACCGCCATTTAAAAGATGTATCAATGAGATAGAAGCTCCATAGGTCGTCGCTAAGGCTGCAGCTAACGATTATTTTTCTATCGATTAATCTATAGATTATTTTTTCGATTAATCTATAGATTATTTTTCCTTTTACAGATTATTTTTTCATTTAAAATGAAGGGGAAAAAATTGACGTAGGCCAGTATTTTCAAATGGCATGGCTTTTATTTAACCAAATAAAATTATGGCTCAATGTGCAACTCAGTAGCCTATAAAATGTGCAATTTCTGGAACACTCACTGTAAACATTTGAATAAAAGTAAAGGTATTGCTTATTTGCTTTAAAATGCGCAAAATAAAAAATAAATAACCAGCACACAACAATGATTGTATGATTAAAGTTAATTGTTCGTTTGTACATAACTGTTAATGTTGTACAAAGGTAGTTTAGTTAGTTACACAACTAACGTAACGTTATGTAGCGTTGGACACGCGCGTTTTTGACTCCTCTCAGAGCGGAACAGTGCTTTAGTTTATGAATTTACAATGCAGATACAAATAATACATTAATGTTTTTGTGTAATGAAAATTACTCACGCGGCCGATTGACTGGTTGATGGCATGAACGCTGTCGGGTGTTTTCGTTTTAAATGTTCGTTCATAGCCGTTGTGCTGCTGTGGTAGGCCATTTCCGCTCGACACAGTGTGCATAAACAACATTATTTGGCCGTTTCTGGAAATACTCCCACACTTTTGATTACTTTTGGCGTGCCTTTTTCCCCTCGCTCGCATCGCTCGCCGCCATGACTTAAACAAGCGACGCGTCGACGCACAAAAACTGCGTCGACGTATTTACGTAATCGATGACGTCGACTACGTCGACGCGTCGTTTCAGCCTTAGTCGTCGCCATGTTTTTTATTTCCCGGAACACTCCGCGCTGCCCCCACGTGACCGTCCTACCAGCCACGGGTTAATAAAGACCACAATGCATTGCTACTCTACCATTGAAGGAAAAAACCCACATCACAACACAAACTGCTGTTTAAACAGCTGTTTTAATCACGTGTTGTGTATTTTTCATGAATAAACTACTTGAATATTATAAATCGTTACTGTGAAAAGTTGCTGTGTAAGCTGCTTAGCTTGAGCTGTTAAACGATTCCCTGTGTTTAGGCAAAAAATAAAGAAAAAAATCCACGTAAAACCAATGTGAAATGAAACGGATCTGACTGCCATGCTTGTGTGTGCGTCATCGCCACATTATAAAGTAGCATTGCCAATTTTATTTTGAGATGATAAATGTTGGCTTATGATTTAAACACAGTGATGCACCAAACCGCGGCTCCTGCACCGTGAACTGAACTGTGTGACAGCTGAAGCTCTGCTTTATATCCATAAATATTCCACTGTCCCTTGAATTTTATTCCCTGAGTTTAGCTAACCTATTGTAGGTGTAGTTGCTCATTCTGCTGGTGCTCTGGACAACGGGCTCACTCCTTTCTGTAGCGAGTAGGCAACTTTGCACTTGACTATATAGTACTACAGTCAGTGCTTTAAGTGGACAAAAATAAGTGCCGGTACTCTATTTTTTGCCAAGAAGAAAGGCTGTTTTAGCTGAACTCTTACAGATGGATGTTTCTGAAGCTCTTTTACAGACATGATTCTTCCAGGTTTACATGTCTGTGCTTTCCAAAGTGTCTAACAAAACACTTCCATGTTCTGGAGCTTGTGCTGTCATTGCAGCTTAATGTCAGACTCCATTCTGTCTGCAATCCACCTTAATCTTAGCCCGCAGAAGTTTGTTTCAATCCATATTTACTCCTTTGTTTTGTGTTTATCGCATCTACGAGGCCAAACGGGGCACATCACTCTCACCACGTTGACTTGTTTACAGCGACTCATGCGCTTTTCACTCGTACAACTCAAGGGTTTATGGGTAATGTAGTCTCTGCTCATGGTGGGACGAAATAGGAAGCGTGCATTATGAAGGGCGCTCTGCAAAGTGGTGGAGCAGCTAAAGGATTAAAACAGTTATGCAAATGAGTGTACCGGTACGCTAAAAGCAGGTTCTTGGAGAGGTGGCGGTACGCTAAAGAGCTATTTTTAGAACTGAGTACCGGCGCATACCGGCCCACTTAAAGCACTGACTACAGTGGTTCCAACCCTGCGGGGCACCTTGGATTGCAGAGGCTCAAAGCTTTGTCTGGTCAAAGGGGCAGGTCATCAAATATGACTAAGAAAGGAGTAGCTACAGGTGATAAAAACACTCCAATTGCAGTTTGATTGAAATAAATGATTATTAGCATTTATTGTTTTGATACATTTGTTGTGACATAATTTTTGGAATGAGGCGCGCGGCCCGACTACAGCATGTGCAGGGGGGGCTTCAAGGAAAAAGGTTGGGAACCACTGGTCTACTAATAGCGCGGGTCTATACACTGAATGACGGGTTACGGACTTGGGTGGAAATTTGTTTGTAATAACTCATAATCTCAGAAAATCAAATGTGGACACTAGCGTGTAAAATAATACTTTGTGGAACTCCCTTTTGCTGCAATAACAGCAACAAGTCTTCTGGGGTTTGACTCTACAAGGTTTGCACATGTAGAGACTGACATTTTAGCCCATTCCTCTTTACAAAACAACTCAAGCTCTGTCACATTAGAAGGAGAGCGTTTGTGAACAGCAGTTTTCAGGTCTTTCCACAGATTTTCAATAGGATTTAAGTCAGGACTTTGACTGGGCCATTCTAACACATTAATATGTTTGTTTTTAAACCATTCCATTGTAGATGTAGCTTTGTGTTTAGGGTCATTGTCCTGCTGGAAGGTGAATCTCCGCCCCAGCCTCAATTCCCTTGCTGACTCCAGCAGGTTTTCCTCAAATGTCTCTGTATTTGGCTCCATCCATCTTCCCAACTATTCTTACAATCTTCCCAGTCCCCGCTGAGGAAAAGCAGCCCCATAGCATGATGCTCCCCCCACCATATTTGACCCTGGGGATGGTGCACTCAGGACGATGAGCAGTGTTAGGTTTGCTCCATACATAACGTTTTGCATTTGGGCCAAAAAGTTAAATGTTTGTCTCATCTGACCAAAGCACCTCCTTCCACATGGTAGCTGTGTCCTCCATATGACTTCTAGCAAACTTCAAATGGGATTTCTTATGGCCTCCTTTCAATAATGGCTTTCTTCTTGCCACTCGTCCATGAAGGCCAGATTTGTGTAGAGTACGACTTATAGTTGTCCCATGTCCAGATTCCCCCAGCTCAGCGGCATGACGTCGCAGCTCCTCCAGAGTTATCTTGGGGCTCTTGGTTACATCTCTGACCAGTGCTCTCCTTGTTCGGTCTGTTAGTTTAGGTGGACGGCCGTGTCTTGGTAAGTTGGCAGTGGTGCTATACTCTTTCCATTTCTGAATGATGGATTGAACAGTGCTCCGTGAGATGTTCAAATCTTGAGAAATCTTTGTATAACTTAACGCTGCTTTAAACTTCTCCACAGCTTTATCCCTGACCTCTCTGGTGAGCTCCTTGGCCTTCATGATGTTGTTTAGTGACCAATACACTCTGACCATAGCTCTGAGGCCCTCACAGAACAGCTGGAATTATACTGAGAGTAGATTACACACAGGTGGCCTCTATTTAATGGTTAGGGCAAGGTGTGAACTTTCTGCAGTCATTAGGAATGTTAAAGGCAATTTAATGCACTCAGAAAATGCTGTATGAATACTTATGCACGCCCCACTTTTCTATTTTTTGAAAAATAACAGAATCATGTTTTATTTTGCTTTCACTTCACAGTTGTCTGTTACTTGTGTGTGAACTTTCAGTAAAAAAATTAAAATTAAATCTTTTTATGTTTATGGTTGTAAACATGACAAAATGTGCAAAAGTTCAAGGTGTATTAGTACACCTTGAGCACCATGAGCTTTTTACCATCTGAAAAACATTGCTAAGATCAGAGGAATAGTGTCAAAACCAGACTTGGAGACACTCATCCATGCATTTGTCTCCAGCAGGTTAGACTACTGTAACGGCTGCTCACTGGCCTTTCTAAACGAGCTGTTAGAGCTGCAGAACATCCAGAACGCTGCTGCTCGAGTCCTGACAAGAACCAGGAAATACCACCATATTAGTCCAGTGCTCCGGTCTCTGCACTGGCTTCCTGTCACTCAGAGAATAGAATTTAAAACAGCTCTGCTTGTGTACAAGTCTTTTCATGGTTTATCACCAAAGTACATCTCTGACATGTTAGAGCCGTATGAACCATCTCGGGCCCTGAGAACTTCAGGGAGGGGTCTCCTGGTGGTTCCCAGAGTCAGGACTAAACACGCTGAGGCTAAAGCTAAAATCTGGAACAGTCTTCATGAGGATGTGAGACAGGCCTCAACTCTGACAATGTTCAAATCCAGGCTGAAAACAGCTCTTTTTACCCGAGCAGATGAAAACTGAAAGTATTTTATCTGCACTCTTGCCTTTTACTGTCATTGATACATTTTTATGTTGATGTTTTAATGATTGATTTGATCTGTTTTCTTGTAATTTTATGCAACTGTGAAGCACTTTGAATTGCCTTGTGTATGAAATGTGCTCTACAAATAAACTTGCCTTGCCTTACTTTCGAGAGGCACTGTATATGAGCTGATGCCCTTTAGTTATTGTAATACAATGTTTAATTGTTTTATTTATTTTTGTGCTGCTTAGAATTTCCTGAACATCAGTCATTTGTAGTGCCTTTTTGATTCGGACACATTGTCAATTGACTTTGCAATAAAAAAAAAATAATAATGTTACAGCCTCCTCCAGATTCACTGTTGGTTTCTGTTTTAATGTTGATAAAAGCAATGTCTGTCTGTTTCAGGGACAAGTGGAGGCCGACATCGAGGCTTTGGGTTTTGACAGATTCTCCATTTACAGACCTGGGTAAGTCAGTTAGTAAAAACAGACCAAACGTATTCATTTATGACGTTTTGTCTGAAATCACTCCAACACGTTTATCCGTGTTATCCAAATCCTGACATGTTTTGCAGAGCCGGTTTTTCCTAAACACAAACTACGCAAGTTGCGTAGGGCTCCCGCAGCCGCAAGGGCCCCGCAGCCGCAAGGGCCCCGCAGCCGCAAGGGCCCCGCAGCCGCAAGGGCCGCGCATCTCAGTCAAACTATGGTGTTGTTTGACTTATTAATCAACGCGTTGTTACGGGGACGGGCTCTCTGACAGCGCTCACTCACTCTCCGCCTGCTTTGTGTCATATAACACCAAAACCCAGCAGTCTGCTGAAGGGAATGAGCAGGAGAGACCTACCACCTTCCCCTGTCACTTCCAAGGCGCAAGTGCTTCTCCTGCCCTGCTCTACTGCACAGTGGAACTGTTTCGGGGTCGCTCTTTGTCCAAAAGCCATGGGGTGCGAACTGTAGGGCCCCCGTGTGGATTTTTGCTTGGGGCCCCAGAAGCTCCAGCCCTGGTTCTGATGTTTGGTATCCACATGGTGCACGGAATCCTCCCGACCACACTCTGTAATCCAAACATGGTCCTTTCCGTGGAAAGTCCACAGGGATAACACGTGCATGTGCAGATGTTACAAAACTTTCTCCCTGTGGAAAAAACGTCCAAATGTATCTGAGTGTGAGTCTGTAAAGTGTGGAGTCTTCTGGAGCGACTAAAGTGCAGATGTTGTTAAAGAGTGGAAGGACGACGGCTCTTTGTCTGCACATGCGTGTATGTTTCTCCTGTCTTCAGCGTCATCTCGGTCACAGCCTTTTGTGCTACACGTGGATACCAAACTTCAGTATTTGTGAATGAATAAGCGTGGGAAAGCCACAAAATATCAGAGAATAAACATGGTAAAGAGTTTGGTCTGTCTAATCCCTCCCTCTCAGAGTCCTGCTGGTGGACCGGCAGGAGTCTCGCCCGGCGGAGCATATGGCACGGCAGTTCTTCCGAGCCTTCTCTTCTCTGTGCCCGTCCATGTCAGTGCCCATCGAGGCGGTGGCGGCGTCCATGGTTTCCAACACGCTGCTGCGGCCCGAGAACCGGACGGAGATCTTGGAGAACAAGGCCATCGCCGCCCTGGGGAAACACGCGGTGAAGTGAGTCTGAGGTGAGACGGCTTTTAGCGCTTCTGCACAAGACGAGGAAGCCAACTCGTCTGCTCCATACAGAATCCACAATCCGAATCGGAATAGTATTTTTCTGCTATTGTTTTGAACAGGTTCACAAACTAGGAATTTTTCTCGCCTCAATCGTGCAACATAAAATATAAAACACAGAATTTAGAAAAAAATAAGCTATAAAACCGTTAAAACTATAAGGCTACAAGGGCATGCAGAAAGAAGATTAAAATAAAACAAGTAAAAAGTAAAATATGATAAAGACAAAAACAATTTGACATAGAACTACATGTGAATGGAGTGACTAAACATCTGTGAATACCCTGCCTCGTTTTTGTCACTATTTTGACCCTTTTTTTCAAGAAGCTTCTATTTGAGTAAAGCCAAACTGGACAAATTGTGCTCGGTCCAGGTGGGAGTTAAGAGGTTAGGTGTTGATGCGCCCAGAACCCGTCACATTGTGCGGTGGCCGGTGGCCCTGAATAACAAATCTCAAAGTCCACAGCGACCCCTGCAGTTCTTTTGAGTGAACAGCAGGTCTCACTGTGGCGCCACTACAGCGAAATATCCCATTCACTTTGATCTGATTCTAAACAAGTCACTTTTTTTTTATATCTTTCAGACTTGCTTCAGCTGCAGACAACTGATACTGGAGGAAGAAGAAACAGATATTTATTCAATTTTGAAACCTTTTGGAAGTTTTATTCTTGACTCTTGAATGACTCAGAAGTGAGCGTGTGACGTTTTATTAATGTTTGTGTGCATGAGTTAATCCATTTACGCTTTAACGAATGAACTGAATATTTCAATAAATGCGCTTCGATTGTTTTGCAGATAATAAAAAGACTCAGCTCTATATGTGGGTTTCATTTGCCGCGAGGATTTTGTTCTTGGAGCTAATGTAGAAGGCGCTGGAGGCTCAGAGCTGGGTTTGGTCGTGTTTGAACCTGGAGCTGGACTTTATCGGAGGATTTGTTTCGCTCGGTTAAACCGAACGGCCACTTCCCCATTGAAGTTGTCAGATTGGAATTCTACACTCATCCCCATACCCACATGTAAACGGCATCAACAGCTTCTGCATATGAAAACCAAAACTCAAATACTGTCCCTTCCACAGATCCACTTTGATACATAAAGTGCAAGATTCTGTAACAATGGAGTAATACAGTGGTTTATTTTTACGACTGTGTGTGCACATTTCCATTGTTTTCTACTTATATCTATCTGTTTGTAAAAAAAAAAAAAGCAATAACACATCATAGAATGCGATAAAATGTGGTAACACAGTCTAAAACATTTCCAACACTTTCTTCATCATCAGTTCCTCATTTTTAAGCAGATATATATATATATATATATATATATATATATATATATATAGCATATATAGCAGATATACAGTGACTTTATTGTTCAATCATAAGTTTAGAGTCTGATGTAAACATGTCCAAACTGTTCAGACCTGTCCCTGACCTAAACCAGACTCACAGATGTAGCACATGTCACTGTTCCATCTGTTCAGAGTATAACACGGATGCACGTGATGAAACGATGTATTTTATCTGAACTGCTGGACTGTTTGTGATGATCAACAGTTTATTTCAAAATTTGGGACATTATTATGAAATGCCATTTTATTACGCAATCAAATAAAAATTTACTTATGATATTTTGAACATCCTTCCATCCATACAACAAAAGAGTGACAAAAACACAAAGAAGAAAAACACAAGAAGAGTGGTGAAAAAGCGATGAAAACACGACAACAAAAATATATATAAAAAAACACGACAAGAGTGATGAAAGGGCGACAAAAAAATCAATGAGCAACAAAAGTGACACAAATGTGACAAAAAAAACAGTCAAAGACGGTGACGTCAACGCAGCAAGAACGTGTGAGAAAAAGATCTGAGTTTTGTAGGTCTTAGCTTTCAAATGAGGCGTTACACTGGCCTATAGGCTGTGACCTGGAGAAAGTGCACTCGGTTCAGACGGGGGTGAAGAGGTTAAAATGGGTAAGGCAAGTTTAATAAATAGTTTAATAAATAAATCAAATAAACCGCAAAAAGCCTAAGAATGTGCCGTGTGGATTTTTCTTCAGCCGTCGAAGGTTGTAGAGCGGCGCCCCCCAGCGGACACGGGCTGTAAACGCGTCTGGATGCGTCATCGTGCGTAACCGTGACGTCACCCGGAAGTCCCAGCGCTGCCGAGGCTACAGCATGGCGGACTCCGCGGATCCACGTGAATGGGGTAAATAACACGTAAATAACTCGAAGAAAGCACGAACGGCACGTTTTTACAACGAAAACACTTCGGAAAATATGAGTCAATGTAACGGTGTCATGGTTTAGGCCTTGGTGTTATTGTTGGAGCTCGTGGGGAGTAAATAAGTGAGTTCTTGTCTTAAACCGCTGCTGTTGATGGGGATGTGCAGAAGGGCTGTGATGTTACTCACTGGTCCATTGGTTCTGTATTGCACAAATAAAGGCATATGGCGGACATGGATAACTCTTCAAATGTGTGTCATTGACTTGCAAAGTAAAATGTTTCTGTTCTGGGAATTGGCTCTAAATTTAAATGACTTCACGATGCTTTTTTCCTTTTCCTTTTGGAGCTCTGGCTTTGTTATTGATGTAAACACGGGGGGTTTATTGCGTGTTGAAATGTGGAAATGGCTTCAGGTGCCAATTGATTCATTAGTGCAGTTCTGGTTTGTCCTGGGTTCATTATAATTAGGGGTGGGCGATATTGACAAAAATGAATATCTCGATATTTTTTTTCAATATCTCGATATCGATATTCAGACGATATTTTTGCAATCCTTCAAAGAAATGTGTGCAAACTGGCAAAGAAGGTCCGGTTGGTCTTTTGCATCTGACCTATTATTGTATACAGTGGCGGCTGGGGATGTGAACTCTAGGTGGGGCTGTTGCACAAAGTGTTCGTGCTTTTTTTATTTTTACTATCAGATCTACTAAACGCATTTGCCACCACTTGTCAGACTAAAAAGAAGCATGTGACCACGTATCAGCAAATACTCACGGAACAAGCATTGCAAACAACGTTTATTCCCAGAGCATCAGACCAACATTAAGGCAAAAGTCAAACAGCTCCAAAACATCATTTAAACAGCAGACTATGAAACAGCAGATTACCTAACAGTGCATTCACCCAAATGATATGAGAGCATAAAGGAGTCGTTTATGTCCTGCTAACCGTGGCCACAGTGGCGTAAACATGGACTCCCCCGCGTTCAGAAGCGTCCTCCTTACGTACATAAACGCACGGCAGCTTCCACACTTCATCTTGTGTCGCCAGCAAAAAAGTCCCGTCGCGAGGAGGAGTCCAAAAAACTAAGAATATCCGAGTAATCCACCGGTATTATTGTATTTTCGCTTTCTTCGCTCATTGTTGTGTTGTTGCGCTTGAAGCTAGATAACAAGTGATTGACAGTAACATACTAACGGCACGCTCTAATGACGTAAGACGTCAGGGCCACTGAGGCATCATGGGCAGTTCCCCGTAATAATAAATACAAATGTTTAGAAGTTAAAAGAAGCCCTGTTCAGAGGCTATTACGGTGGATCTCTTGGGGAAATGTATTCCATCTTTTTGATTATATTATACAACCCAATTTTCTAACGATACAATCACGAAGCTCGCCACGTGAGGACGCCACAGACGGTTAAGAAAAATGTTTAACTTTAGACTTCAGTTTTTCGCAAACAACGCAGATTTGGCCTTTTTTAGCAGCTAGTTTATGAATCGTACATCAGCTTTACTCTTTATGTTTTTGGATTGTTGCTTCAACCTAAGAAACGCCATAACACACAGGTAAGAACTCCGTCGTTGTTTTGCAAATTAGTAGCAGCTTACGCGCGTGCAATTGAGGAACGATTGTGATTTTGTACAAAAAAAACATAAAATACAGTCAAACCAAACCCGACAGTATTGAAGTCGCTGCATATAATTGTTTAGAAGGTTATAGTGTGCGTTATTTGTTTTCTCTTTAACTTCCTTCTGCTCTTTTCATGTTTGGGGGTCGTATTGTACAAATTATGAAATATTATCTCGATATCCATTTTTGCATATCGTCCAGACAACAATTTCGATATTATCGTCAAAACGATATATCTCCCACCTCTAATTATAATACGTTTTAGTCTTCAGAAAATGTCATGTACAATTAATCAAAAAAATCTTGAATTAACCCCTGCCTTAACCAAGTGCCTTTTCTCCAGTTCAGCTTTACCCAAATCTAAAAGGTTACAGCCTATACGATAAACATGGGTCTCACAATGGAGAAAATCACTTGTGACATTCAGCTCTCAGAGACACTCGGGTGTGCAAAATAGACGGGAAATGTACAAATAAAATAGTAAATTGAGGTCTCTTATATACAATGAATAAAAAGCTTTAACGTCTTAAACCTCACCTGAACCGAGCACATTTGCTCCAGTTTGTCATTACCCAAATCTAATGCTGCGTTTACACATAAGCACGATGCGTTACGAATGCCACAAATGCACATTCGTGGCCAAGGATCACGAATGTCAGTGGAATTTGATGATTTGGAGTAGAGGTTTCACGCGCCGCCACTAACTGTTGCGACCTGTTACTACGCGTTACGATTAATGGCACGAATTATTACGCACGGTCACGAATATGCGTCCCGCGCTGCTGCGTGGTGTCCCGCGCTGCTGCGTGGTGATGCGCGCTGCCACGGGCTGTTACGGGTCACTAGGAATATTCGCGTTCTGTCCGGAATCTGTCAAGAATTGGGCGAAAGTGGAGTGATCTTCTTCCACCGGGTTGGATGCGGGGCAGAGGCCGTGCTCTCCCCTGAGTCATTGGGCTCGTCTGGCTCCAACTCCCGAACATCGGGTACGACCGCAGGAGGAAGAAACACTTTCAGCACCCCGCGGAGCGGCAGCGCCAGGTGCTGTCCGTGACTTGGAGCGCGGATTGGCCGACTTTGTGACACTTTTCCTTGGCATAGCTACTGCAGGCACCAACATTTACTTTGGGCGTAGCGTGGGTTTCTGTCAATGTTGAGTGTAAAAACAGTGATTCTGCTACGAATGCTCTCACGCTGAATTACGAAGCGCCACTACTCCTCACGAAAGGACACGCTCCGTTGCGAACTCCACGAACAGAGGGTGATTCGTGACATTCGTGGAAGATTTTTTGACAGACAAAAACTTTCTCCACGAACGTCACGAATGTCACGAACTGATGCGTTCTGTTAAGAATCCCATTGAGATGCGTTAAGTCACGTCACGAACGTCACGAATGACGGAAAAATGACATTCGTAACGCATCGTGCTTATGTATAAACGCAGCATAAAAGCTTCTTGGAAAAAAAACGTTCAAAATTAGACAACGAGGATGAAAACGCAACGACAAAAATGCGTTGAAAAAATGACAAAATAAAGTGCTGAAAAAGTGGCAAAAAAATGACAACAAAGAAAAAGATACATTAAACACAAAATGAAAAAAAAAATGACAAAAGAGCAATAAAAAAGTCATATATAAAATGCCATGGGGAAAAGTGGAAAAAAGACCCGTTTATATCAGTTCTGTAGGTCTTAGCTTTTAAATGAGGCTTTACACCGGCCTAAAGATCTCCAGTCATTAAGCTTTTAGATTTGTGGCCTTTGCTCGGCCCGATCCCGTCAGATCTTGGAAGCTAAGCAGAGAAGGGCCTGGATGGGAGACACCAGTGAACACCAGGAAGCCTGGGTGAATGTAGTGAGAGAGTGAGTGGTTGGTGGTGGTCGGATGGGCCGATGGCGCAGACTGGTTGCCTCGCTTCCATCAGACTACCCCAGGGCAGCTGTGGTTACAATAGCTATATAAAACCAATGCATTATTATTATTTTATTTAGGTAAAGCCGAACTGGAGAAAATGGACTTGGTTAAGGCGGGGGTTAAGAGGTTAAGGGGTATAATTAATACAAACAATAAATAACACCTCATTTGAATCCTAAAACCACCAAAACTCATCCAAGTGGATCATTTTCCTCGTCTCTTTTTGGAAAAAAAAATTCTTTTGCTTTTTAGTCACACTTTTATCACATCTTTTGTTGCAATATTTTTCATCCTTGTTTTCATTTTTGATGCTTTTTTGACACTTTTTTCAAGAAGCTTTTAGATTTGAGTAAAGCCAAACTGCTCGGTTCAGAGGTTCATTTAGACAGTTATTCGTCTACAATATTTAATTTTGTCATTATGAGCTTCTTTAAATTTAGTTTTAAAAGGAAAATAATATTAGATGGTGTACAATGATGAATAAATACACTTCCTGAACAAAAACAAAGGAGTCCTAGATCTTAACCGTGTTAAGAATCTTTGGGTTGCGCTGGAGAAGGCTTTGCACAGTGGTCACACTCTCCCATCATAAATACAAGATCTTGGTAGAAAATGAATGTGACACTGGTTCTTTGGACGTCGCAGAAGCTTTTTGTATTTACGTCACAGAGAATGGTGCTGTGATCAAGCTAAAGGTGGAACAAACAGATATGCACGTCCTCCCCGACCTCTTACATACTCACGTAGCAGGGTCCCACACAAGTGAGGAGAGAGCTGAAGATTTGGTAAAGAACAGTGAGTAAAGGTTAGGGATGGGCACCGTTAAACGGTGCCTACTTGGAACCGAACGAAAAGCTCCGGTCGGGGGTGGTATCGAAAAACAAAGATTATTTCGGTGCCAACTTTCGGTTCTTTTACTCTCTAGACGTCAATATATGACCCACAGTGAGTCTAAAAAAAGCAACATGAACGTGTGCGGAGATAATGAGCTGCTTCAGCGCAAATGGAGCGATGCAAAACTATAACTTAAAGAGAAGCAAAACTATAACGTACTAAACATTTGTAATAGAGACGACTCAGCCGCGGTCTGCGGCAGGACTGAGCCAGGACTAAACCAGGACTTACACCGTTGTAAAACCCAGGGCTAAACTAAACCAGTTATTATAAACCAGGACTAAACCAGGACTTACACCGTTGTAAAACCCAGGGCTAAACTAAACCAGTTATTATAAACCAGGACTAAACCAGGACTTACACCGTTGTAAAACCCAGGGCTAAACTAAACCAGTTATTATAAACCAGGACTAAACCAGGACTTACACCGTTGTAAAACCCAGGGCTAAACTAAACCAGTTATTATAAACCAGGACTTACACCGTTGTAAAACCCAGGGCTAAACTAAACCAGTTATTATAAACCAGGACTAAACCAGGACTTACACCGTTGTAAAACCCAGGGCTAAACTAAACCAGTTATTATAAACCAGGACTAAACCAGGACTGAATAAGAAACTTGTGTTTTTAGGCAAATTGAAAAGCAAAACAGAGCAGTGACAACAAGAAAGACGTGTTTACCTCTACCCCAGCTGTGGCTACAACAGTAGCTTACCACCACCAAGTCTGGAGTGAATGAATAATGCACAAAATTGTAAAACAACTTTGAGCGTCTGGAAAAGCGTTATATACAGTGAGGAAAATAAGTATTTGAACACCCTGCTATTTTGCAAGTTCTCCCACTTAGAAATCATGGAGGGGTCTGAAATTGTCATCGTAGGTGCATGTCCACTGTGAGAGACATAATCTAAAAAACAAATTCCAGAAATCACAATGTATGATTTTGTAACTATTTATTTGTATGATACAGCTGCAAATAAGTATTTGAACACCTGAGAAAATCAATGTTAATATTTGGTACAGTCGCCTTTGTTTGCAATTACAGAGGTCAAACGTTTCCTGTAGTTTTTCACCAGGTTTGCACACACTGCAGGAGGGATTTGGGCCCACTCCTCCACACAGATCTTCTCTAGATCAGTCAGGTTTCTGGGCTGGAGTTTGAGCTCCCTCCAAAGATTCTCTATTGGGTTTAGGTCTGGAGACTGGCTAGGCCAGAACCTTGATATGCTTCTTACAGAGCCACTCCTTGGTTATCCTGGCTGTGTGCTTCGGGTCATTGTCATGTTGGAAGACCCAGCCTCGACCCATCTTCAATGCTCTAACTGAGGGAAGGAGGTTGTTCCCCAAAATCTCGCAATACATGGCCCCGGTCATCCTCTCCTTAATACAGTGCAGTCGCCCTGTCCCATGTGCAGAAAAACACCCCCAAAGCATGATGCTACCACCCCCATGCTTCACGGTAGGGATGGTGTTCTTGGGATGGTACTCATCATTTTTCTTCCTCCAAACACGTTTAGTGGAATTATGACCAAAACGTTCCATTTTGGTCTCATCTGACCACATGACTTTCTCCCATGACTCCTCTGGATCATCCAAATGGTCATTGGCAAACTTAAGACGGGCCTTGACATGTGCTGGTTTACGCAGGGGAACCTTCCGTGCCATGCATGATTTCAAACCATGACGTCTTAGTGTATTACCAACAGTAACCTTGGAAACGGTGGTCCCAGCTCTTTTCAGGTCATTGACCAGCTCCCCCCGTGTAGTTCTGGGCTGATTTCTCACCTTTCTTAGGATCATTGAGACCCCACGAGGTGAGATCTTGCATGGAGCCCCAGTCCGAGGGAGATTGACAGTCATGTCTTCTTCCATTTTCTAATGATTGCTCCAACAGTGGACCTTTTTTCACCAAGCTGCTTGGCAATTTCCCCGTAGCCCTTTCCAACCTTGTGGAGGTGTACAATTTTGTCTCTAGTGTCTTTGGACAGCTCTTTGGTCTGGGCCATGTTAGTAGTTGGATTCTTACTGATTGTATGGGGTGGACAGGTGTCTTTATGCAGCCAACGACCTCAAACAGGTGCATCTAAATTTAGGATAATAAATGGAGTGGAGGTGGACATTTTAAAGGCAGACTAACAGGTCTTTGAGGGTCAGAATTCTAGCTGATAGACAGGTGTTCAAATACTTATTTGCAGCTGTATCATACAAATAAATTTGTTGTGATTTTGTTGTGAAAGTTGTGATTTCTGGATATTTTTGGAAATGCACCTACGATGACAATTTCAGACCCCTCCATGATTTCTAAGTGGGAGAACTTAGCAGGGTGTTCAAATACTTATTTTCCTCACTGTAAGACTAATGCATTATTGTCATTATTTAACACTAGCCTTTAGCTCCAAGATAAAAGCTCCTTAACGAGCACTGGCGTTTCCTCTGGGGCAGGAGTCACAGCGAACATGATGTTTGTAACACGCTGTTCTTTACCAAATCTTGAGCTATCTCTTTATTTGTGTGGGACCCTGCTAATCGTGAATGTAAAACATAGGGGAGAGGAAGGACCACACAGATCTTATTGTCCAGGAAGACATCACATGGGGACACTGTCAGTTGATGAGATTAATGATGTCTGTGTAAGTTCTCAGTCGTACAGGAGTTGTCCATCTTCAATGAAGGTACTTGTGTCATCTTCTGTACTCAGTAGTTGAGGTCTTTGAACGTTTCGCCTCTCTCTCTCTTTCAAACCAACGTTCTTCTTTAGCTAAAATGTTGACCTCCCCCCGTCTTCAAAGGAGTGGTTGGAGGCTTTGAGATGGAGGTGCACCGCCGACTGAGGGCCACTTGTGCTTTCTCTTTGGTGTTGATAAAGTCTCTTCTGTAAAACTTGTTTAGTTTCTCCAATATAATGTTGTTTGCATTCTTCTTCTTTGCATCGAATAGAATAAACCACATTTCGGTTTAGTTTGTTGTATTCCCCGATGGCTGCTCTCTGTTGCAGATGAAGTACCGGAGCTCTCAGACCCAGAGGAGGACGATACAGAGGAGCCGTGGCAGTGGATGGAGGAGGAGGAGGAGACTCCGCCGGTGTCCTGCCTCTTCTGTGACCGGTCAGAAAACTATGATTGTTACCTGATACAAACGGCATAATTCAGACGCACGTGGTGTGAGAAGTGGACTATTTTAGTGCCAATAGTCTGACCTCAGGCTTTGCGCCAAACATTACATGGGGACAGTCACATGACCCCCAGACTACTGGCTAGGCACAACATTTAATATTAAGCTAGAAATGCAGTGTCACTAGCAGGCATTAGGACTTTACAAAAAAACAAGGACTCAGAGTTTTAGTGAGTCTGTCCGCAGCTCCATTGGCCAGAGGTAAGAGGTGGAGCTTAACTGGCTTTACATTTGCAGCTGGATTGTGAGTTTTTAATAAATAAAGATAACTGACAAATGTAGTAATGTAGGGATACACATCTTACTGCGTAGCCACAGCAACAACGTCCTGTAAGAGAGTTCCTCTGAAAACAACCCGGTCACAGTTCTCTTTCATCAGAAAACTTCAAAGGAGCAGCTTCTGAAACGCAGAGGGTCTGACTGTGTAAAAGCTGCTGACCCTGTAGTTTAGGCTCTACAGACATGTCTCTGTCTTCAAGATTCAAGATTGTTTTATTTGTCAAACCATTTGACTGATTTGAAATTATATTTCTCTCATCCTTGATTGTGGAGCGGGGGGTGGGGGAAGAGGGGTGGGAGGGAGGGCAGGGAGTTCAGCTTCCCGATGGCCCTGTGTACGAAACTGTTCTTAAGGCGACTCGACCTGGCCTGTAGATTCCGCAGTCTCCTCCCAGAAGACATTACTCTGAAGAGACTGTGTGATGGGTGCGTAGGGTCCCTGGTGATTCTGGCGGCTTTGCGGGTGAGACGGGTGGAGTACATGTCCTTAATGGAGGGGAGAGGAGCTCCACAGATCTTCTCCACTGCTCTCACGATGCGCTGGAGGCTCCTTCGGCAGGAGGCAGTGCTGGCGCCGTGCCACACAGTGATGGAGCTGGTCAGGATGCTCTCTATAGTCCCTCTGTAGAAGAGCCACACAGTGATGGAGCTGGTCAGGATGCTCTCTATAGTCCCTCTGTAGAAGAACCACACAGTGATGGAGCTGGTCAGGATGCTCTCTATAGTCCCTCTGTAGAAGAACCACACAGTGATAGAGCTGGTCAGGATGCTCTCTATAGTCCCTCTGTAGAAGTACCACACAGTGATGGAGCTGGTCAGGATGCTCTCTATAGTCCCTCTGTAGAAGAACCACACAGTGCTGGAGCTGGTCAGGATGCTCTCTATAGTCCCTCTGTAGAAGAACTACACAGTGATGGAGCTGGTCAGGATGCTCTCTGTAGTCCCTCTGTAGAAGAACCACACAGTGATGGAGCTGGTCGGGATGCTCTCTATAGTCCCTCTGTAGAAGAACCACACAGTGATAGAGCTGGTCAGGATGCTCTCTATAGTCCCTCTGTAGAAGAACCACACAGTGATGGAGCTGGTCAGGATGCTCTCTATAGTCCCTCTGTAGAAGAACCACACAGTGCTGGAGCTGGTCAGGATGCTCTCTATAGTCCCTCTGTAGAAGAACCACACAGTGATGGAGCTGGTCAGGATGCTCTCTATAGTCCCTCTGTAGAAGAACCACACAGTGATGGAGCTGGTCAGGATGCTCTCTATAGTCCCTCTGTAGAAGAACCACACAGTGATGGAGCTGGTCAGGATGCTCTCTATAGTCCCTCTGTAGAAGAACCACACAGTGATGGAGCTGGTCAGGATGCTCTCTATAGTCCCTCTGTAGAAGAACCACACAGTGATGGAGCTGGTCAGGATGCTCTCTATAGTCCCTCTGTAGAAGAACCACACAGTGATGGAGCTGGTCAGGATGCTCTCTATAGTCCCTCTGTAGAAGAACCACACAGTGATGGAGCTGGTCAGGATGCTCTCTATAGTCCCTCTGTAGAAGAACCACACAGTGATGGAGCTGGTCAGGATGCTCTCTATAGTCCCTCTGTAGAAGAACCACACAGTGATGGAGCTGGTCAGGATGCTCTCTATAGTCCCTCTGTAGAAGAACCACACAGTGATAGAGCTGGTCAGGATGCTCTCTATAGTCCCTCTGTAGAAGAACCACACAGTGATGGAGCTGGTCAGGATGCTCTCTGTAGTCCCTCTGTAGAAGAACCACACAGTGATGGAGCTGGTCAGGATGCTCTCTATAGTCCTTCTGTAGAAGAACCACACAGTGATGGAGCTGGTCAGGATGCTCTCTATAGTCCCTCTGTAGAAGAACCACACAGTGATGGAGCTGGTCAGGATGCTCTCTATAGTCCCTCTGTAGAAGAACCACACAGTGATGGAGCTGGTCAGGATGCTCTCTATAGTCCCTCTGTAGAAGAACCACACAGTGATAGAGCTGGTCAGGATGCTCTCTATAGTCCCTCTGTAGAAGTTGCACATAACAGAGGCTGGGACTCTAGCTCTTCTTAACTTGCGGAGAAAGTAGAGACGCTGATTACTTTTCTTGACCAGAGATGTAGTGTGCATGGTCCAGGAAAGGTTCTCTGTGATGTGCACACCCAGGAACTTAGTGCCGGTCACCCTCTCCACTGCAGCACCATTGATTGTTAGAGGAGCATGCTGGACCCGTGCTCTACGAAAGTCCACAACGATCTCTTTTGTCTTCTCCACATTTAGAGAGAGGTTGTTCTGTGTGCACCACATGGCCAGACTGCTCACCTCACTCCTGTAGTTTGACTCGTCTCTGTTGTTGATGAGACCCACCACTGTTGTGTCGTCTGCAAACTTGATGAAGAGGTTTGAGTCGTACTTTGGAGCGCAGTCATGGGTCAGCAGAGTGAACAGGAGGGGGGTCAGCACACAGCCTTGGGGAGCTCCCATGTTCAGTGTGATGGTTCTGGAGGACTTGCCGCCAACACGTACAGCCTGTGGTCTCCCCGTCAGAAAGTCCAGCAGCCAGTTGCACAGTGATGTGTTGATCTCCAGGTGGAGCAGTTTGTGTATTAGCTGCTGTGGGATTATAGTGTTGAATGCTGAGCTAAAGTCTAAAAACAGCATTCTAACGTAAGAGTCCTTTGTTTCAAGGTGAGTGAGGGCTGAATGAAGTGCAGTGGAGATTCAGAGGGTCTGACTGTGTAAAAGCTGCTGACCTTGTAGTTTAGGCTCTACAGACGTGTGGTGTGACCCGTGCTTGTGTTCAGGCGGTTGGTGTCGGTGACGGAGACTCTGCAGCACTGCTCCTCGGATCACGGCCTCAGTCTTGCGGAGCTCGTGCACAAACACCGTGAGGAACTTTAACTCAACCTTTGAACTCACACAAAAACACCGATTATTTCTGTCTGCTCTCTTCAGGTTTGGATGATTATGGATACATAAAGCTGATCAACTTTATTCGCTCCACCGTGAGTTGTTCTTTATGTTCAATAGTGTTTTCTAGTAGTTTGTTCAGTGTCAAAGTAAAAATGTATAAACGTATATTGTTTAAATTAGATTTGATAAAAAATGTTTCTTCATCAGTTGTCCCAAACTCTTCGTGACATGTTGTGTGTGCGTTTGCTGTTGTAGAAGTGTGACGCCTCGTTCCTCGCGGGGCTCCCAGACGCCCCTGCGCCCTGGGACTCAGAGAAGTTCCTCAGACCTGTGCTACAGGACGACCCGCTGCTGCAGACAGGTACCAGCCCACAGAGAAGACACTGAGCTTTGTGTCAGGAATGACCCAGATATGAGCCCAAAATCAGCTCAGATATTCTGTCAGTAAAATGAATGAGAGACAAAACCGAAAAACAATTGTTCCACTGTGAGGGAATCTGTGACAAATCCTCATGTGACGATAAAATACTTCAATATTTTGCATTCCCACATTGTATCACTTTACGCCTCCCCAACACACCCCTCCCTGCCCCGCTGTAGAGCTGGGCCATTTGTGTACATTTTTATATTTATTTAAAGGTTGTCTTAATTTGAAAACTTATTGTACATTCAGCTTGTGGTATCTTTATGCTTTTACCCTGATCTAAAAGATAAATAAAATAATGATTTTAAATTAATAAATAGGAAATAGAATATTATTATCAACCATATCTAAAGGAAGCAATTGGGTGTGAATGTTTTCAAAGATCCTCTATAATAAGATCTTTCCCTGACCGAAGAGTTCCTCAACAAAATAACCATTCAGCTTCACTTTGGTTTGTACCAAGTAACAAGCTGCACACAGTTCTTTTGGGACTCTTCCTTTATGATCATGGAAATGGATGAGATCTGCTCTGCACATTGGAGTTGTAAAACCAATTCATCTGAACATCCCTATTGTGCTGAAATATTTCCTTTGATATATAATAATATTGAGATCTCTTTTGTTGTTTTAGGTGTTCTTTTTACTTTTACTTTTGTCTTGAGCTGAAGCCCTCCTGTCGTCTCTCCTCTCTCAGATCCCGAGGAGCTGTCCGCCTTAGATCCCTCCGCTCAGTCCGGACAGGCCGCAGTTAACTCCCACGATGCACTGCTGCAGAGGGCGCTGGCGGCCGAAGAGCGGGCAGCGAGAGCGGAGGAGGCCCTGAGCCGAGCCATGGACGACCTGCACAAACTCAAGTAAATACTGCTGCTGTTTCCTCCCCCATAATGAACCAGTGTGGCTGCACAACCTAAAGTTAGTAGAGATCCTCATTTGTATTAGTTAAAATGTGCAGAAGGAAACTGTCTGCACGATTCATCTGATCAAATATCATCTTGCATATCAAGAGGAACATTTTGGTTTGAGTAAAGAAATGATGTCATCGCTAATTCTAACTTACATAAAGGACCATGAAGCTGCTTGTCCTGAGTCAAAGCGTGAAAGTCAGAGGGAGTTGAGTCGTTTCTAGCTCCACATGCCGATCGTTCACTTGAGTTTATCAGAAGCTCGTCTGAGCCGGAGTTCACGGGGTGAACAGGGCGGAGCTAACACTGTTTGGCTCTGGAGGAAAATGTGCTACATTCTGACAAAGGGACACAGTCGGTTTTTCTTTCACCAATGTCATGTTTACACTGTGGCTCTAATGTGTCCATGAAGTTTAATCTACGACAAGAAACTCATTTGATCAGCACAGCTTTAAACCCGCCTTTTCTCCAGTTTGCCATTACCCAAATCTAAAAACTTCTTGAACCCTTAACCATAACCCGATGAAAACAAGGATGAAAGAAGTAACAAAAATTGGCCAGAAAAGTAACGATAACACAATAACGCAAAAAAAGTTTAGTTTAGTTTATTTTATTGTTTATTGAAACAGGGACAGTGTACAAAACCATTAGTCTTTACAAAAGAAGAGATGTTTTGTACCAGATTTAGCAAAGTAGCTATTTTCCATCTGCAGTCCCTGGACAGGTGAGTACAAAAAACATTACAATCTATAAATCTAATCTACAATAAAATCACTATATAAAATACATTAGTTTTCTGTACACTTCTAGAAAGACATATAAACAATCCCTACAATTTACAATACATTCATCAATGCTGACACAATTGATGATCTAAAATATACTTTTTCAAATTTCGAGTAAAACTATTAAGATCTACAGACAGTTTCAAACAGTCTGGAAGCTCATTCCACTGTTTAATGGAGCGAAATGAGAAGGCACATTGTGCAAAGGCCGACAACAAAAACAAAAGAGCGACAAAATCTCATCCAAAAAGTGATGAAAAAGCAAAAAAAGAGCAACAAGGAAGTGTAAAAAAATGTGAAGCAACGACAAAAATGTGCCAAAAAACATAATAAAAAGGAAAATAAGTGATGAAAAAACCCCTATGAAAACCAGACAAAAATGTGACTGAAACACAGCGACAACGCAACAAAAACGTGACGCTCAGTTTTGTAGGTCTTAGCTTTCAAATGAGATGCTACACCGGGCAGAAGGCTGTAAGCTCCTGTCCAGAAGCTTTTGTATTTGGGTAAAGCCGAACTGGAGAAAAAAGCGCTGGGTTAAGGCGGGGGTCCAGAGGTTAAAGTAAGTTTGAGCTGCATTCCTTGCAAATCTTTCGTGTTATTCTTTTATGCTGGAACTGTAGAACACTGAGCCAGCACCCGTTTATGAACAGCTTTCTGAAAGGCCTCTTTGACAATGAGGAAGGGGAAACACGCAGTGCCTCATGTGTCCAGCAGGTGTCCCCCTCGCCCTCGGTTTCAGGCTGAAAGTTTGGAGCCGGGAAAAAAGGAAGAGTGAGGGTAAAATTCTACTGACACCAGAGGAAAATTCCACACTAGCGGTGTTCAGAGTCAGTCATATTTCTGTGACTGAAATGAGACTTGTGAACTTCAGGCCTGTGCTTTGTCCCTGTGGAGAACAAACACTGTGTTTATATTCAGTCATGGGAAGGGGCTCCAGAACCTTTCCTCTCTGTGAAGTTGACCTGTTACGGCTGTGTTTCCGTCAGAGTCCTGGCCCAGGGGCTGGTGCTGAGTGACCCGGGGCGAGGAGGAGGAGGAGCGCGGGCTCTGGGTGCTGTGTCGGAGCTGCGGGAGGAGGAGGACCAGGCCTACTTCAGCTCTTACTCCCACTTCTCCATACACGAGGAGATGCTGAAGGTACTGTCGTTTAGACGATTCAAACGAGTCACACAAAACTACATTTACATGGATGGACGCCATTGGACAAATGTGTGGCTTCATTTTGTGGCATATTAATGACAAACATTTACTCAGAGGGTTTAGTTTTTGAATAAACTAGTTTTTAGTGTAAAAATCTGTTAAAAAGTAAAATTGCCTCTTGTTTGTTTGGGGTCTAAGCTCTATAGGCTCTGTGCAAATGACACGTGACATATAGCCTATAAACCTGTCAGGAATTAGAGCTGTAAAAATCCCTCTGTGAAAAAACCTTCTAAATGTAGTAAGTGTGAGTCCTGTGAAGTGTGGAGTCTTAAAGTTTAGTCTCTTTGTCTGCACATGCGCACTTCCCCAAAAGAAATGACCATATTTGGATTACAGCGTCTTCTCGGTCACAGCCTTTCCTGCTACACGTGGATACCAAACATGTCAGTATTTGTGAATGAATAAGCGTGGGAATGTTGTACTTACTTCCTGGATAAATCTCCGGCTCAAAGCGGCTAAACGTCAGATATGTTAAGAGGAAAAGACATTAGCCACTGGAAAATCCATGTTTTCACCTGCAGCGTCTCTCGCCTTAAATGGCAGTGAAAAGCATTATATTTAATTCAAACTGTCATTAAGTGTCAAAGATCAAATCAAACACATCCAGCTGCAGATCTGGCTTAAAATGTACATGATTTTTGCTCAAAGGTTTCCTGTCCAGTTTTCTTCTGAATGTTGAAATTCCCCTCATTCCTCTGTTTGATGGAGTATTTGCAAATCTTAAGGAATAAATGATCACAGATTAAAAAAAAAAAATAGTTTCTGGGCTTTAGAATGACATTAGATTGGCCTTGTTTAATCATAAACAGAAGAGTTTACAAACGCACAGGACTGCAAAGGAGCGCTGTGATCCAGGCATCTGTAAAAGTTTCTGACATCTTTTTGGATGGTTTTGACCACATGCACCTGCTGTAGGTCAAGGCGAGGCGCCGCAGGTGAAAACAAGGATTTTCCAGTGGTCAACGTTGAGATCTTCTCTCCATTCACTTCTTGAAGTTGTATCGCTATCGAGCCGGAGATTTAGCTGGAAAAAACAACAACATTGCTCCGCACCGGCCGTCCCCCACGCTTATTCATTCCCAAATACTGACAGGTTTGGTATCCACGTGTAGCACGATGGGCTGTTCTCCAAATATGGTCATTTCCTTTGTGGGAGACAGCAGCGGCTAAAGACGATGTGCAGACAAGGGGACTAAACTTTAGGGACGTTTTCATTCCACTCTTTAACAACATCTGCACTTTAGTCGCTCCATAAGACTCCACACTTTACAGACTCCACTCAGCCACATTTGGAAGCTTTTTTCACACAAGGACTTTTCATTATCTAATTCCTCACAGATTTATGGAGCTTTGAATAATAATAAAAAAAAAACAAGACAAATGTTACAGATTTTTTCCACTATTATCTAGTTTATTCAAAAACTAAACCAGATCCACAATCCCTAATATGTCACAAAATAAAACCACACATTTAACCCTGGTTCTGTGCATTTTCTTGGGTTTTGTCACTGAAAATATATGCATTTTGGGACATTTTTGTGCAGAAAACGCCCTATTTTTATATGAAAACATAAAAACTTAAACTTGCATTTAAGTCAGTATCTCCAGTGAAGGTTTTCAGTTTGGATATTCCTACATGTCATGTTTTTTCCCTGTCGTCTGGCCTTAAACGGGTTCACTTTGACTCACTTTTTCACTTCACACAAGGCTGTTTCGCGCAGTAAAATTCCACTGCCGGATCCTAAAGTGTGATGAGGAGAACCCTCCCCCCTCCATCTGAGCGGCCTCCTGTAGGACCCTTTACCGCAGTGTCCTGTGCCCGCGCTCTGATTGGCTGCAGCGGCGGGGAGCATCACTGGTGCGCAGATTGAACTGTAATGGAGCGTCGGTGTCGGCGAGCGCTAACCGCATCGCCGTGACGCAAAAGCCCCGCACCACACGCCTCCTCTGCACCACAGTCGTTTGGAATCATGTGCTGCAACTTTTACAGGCTAGACACTGCAGGTGAACGTGTAGACCTGTTCATGAAACTTCTGCTGTACATTAACGACATCAACATGAGCAAAACATGTACAGCAAGTTTATGTTTTCATACAGAAATAAGGCCTTTTACAAAATCTAAATATTATATAATGTGTGCTTTTTTTATTTTATTTACAGATGCTCGTCATATAATTAGAGTATCATGAAGTTAATTTATTTCTGTAATTCAACTTAAAATGTGAAACTAATATATGATATAGACTCATTACATGCAAAGTGACATATATACTGTACATATATATTAATTTGGGGTTTTTACAAGCTGAGCCATAATAATAGCCAAATAAAGGGTGTACATAACTTACTTTGCATGTAATGAGTCTATCATATAATTGTTTCACAGTTTAAAGGGGCTATGTGGAGTTTGACAGTTTTGTGCTCGCAATTGCCCCTTCAGGCCAAACGCGTAACTGCAGCCTCGATGATAAGCTCGTGCATGAGGCGCTCAGGCTTTACGAGCACCAGAAATAACAGGTGAGAGATTCTCTCAACATTTTCCGATGTTTATTCTGGTGCTTTGCCTACGCCGATCAGACTCGACTTTTGTCTTTTTTGTCACACTCGAATAAACTCTTGGTTTCTTTTCGTTAGTCGGGGTCTGGGCTGGAGTTTCGATGGTGTTTGAAGCCGGTCTCCTTTTATTCCCCACTAAATCCATCCTTCCAAAGTTACCACTGGCTCGGCAGCGTCAGTATAGAGGAGATACAGCTAACGCTACAGCTGACGCTACAGCTGACGCTACAGTTAACGCTACAGTTAACGCTACAGCTAACGCTACAGCTGACGCTACAGCTGACGCTACAGTTAACGCTACAGCTAACGCTACAGCTAACTCTACAGCTAATGCTACAGCTGAGCGTGAACGCGCATGACGTCATTACGCATTACGCTGTTTGCTTGTTCGTCCCGAGCAGAGACTATTTAAGTGACTTTACAGACATGTAGAGGCGATCACGGTGAAAAGGCCAGGGCTCATTCTACTCACCAGGGCATAGCTGGAGCAGGTATGAGGGAGACATTTTAAATGTGTTAACATTTATTTGTGGTTAAACTTGTGTCTAGTCGCTTTAAGTTGAATAACAGAAGTGA
This sequence comes from Proterorhinus semilunaris, assembly GCA_021464625.1. NCBI lineage: Eukaryota > Metazoa > Chordata > Actinopteri > Gobiiformes > Gobiidae > Proterorhinus > Proterorhinus semilunaris. The sequence continues at coordinate 42,441,595 of CM038346.1, forward strand.
ATGCACTTTTTCATGATATTCTAGTTATAGGACGAGCACCTGTATATTTTATATTTATTAGGGCTGTCAACAACCAAGATTTTCTTGGTCGACCAAAAACATGCTCTGACCAACGATTAGTCGACTAAAAGGGGGCGTGGCACGGCGCTGACAAAACTACAACGTTTCTGACCCAAACTCATAGAATGATATCCCAAACTGCACTCATAACACATACAACTTTGGGAGCTCGTGCTGTAACTACTATTTATACATCGAAGCAACGTAAACGGTGCATTTATGTGTAAAAAAGTCACATTAATCTCAGACTCCAGCTCCCTGCCATCACTCCTCCATCTGCTGCTGTCCATACATCCGTATAATCCAAATAAAGCAGTAGTTCTCCTCCTCCATCATCGTCCCAGTTCTCAAATGTCCTCCGGGTCAGACATGTCCGTGTGACACTGGTCTCTGTTTCGCCGTAATGTAAACACGGACCATGTGCTTTATTGTGAAATGCGCCGCTCATGTGACCTCCTCTCAGGCCGCTTCATTTCTTTGACTTGTGCGCTGCACGGTGTAGTGATGAATGGGTTCACGTTACGCGGAGCTCCTCGTCTTATTTATCTCGGGAAAAAGCCAGAATGAAGCGGAGAAAAACACAGCAGGTCCATGAGCTGACGTTACACTTTCGCTTTGTTCTCCCATGTGCTTTAGTAGAGCCTCTGCTGAGGACAGGCGTCAGACTCGGGATCGGCTATTTCACTGTAGAACCAGGGGATGTGTGGTTTAAACAGCTGTAGAAGTCTGGCCTATTGAAGGAAACATCTCTCCAAGACACAGAGCCCCTGATCTCAGCTGCTTATGCTCACGCAGGCGAGGCCTCTCCCGTCCTCGTTTCGCTCCTCAAAGTTATTTTTTTTCTCTCCTCAAAGTTAGTTTATTTTTTTAAGTTTTTTTAGTAAAAGCATTTAACACAAACAATTCAAATGTCAATCTGTCTGTAAAACTTTGATACATCTGTTTTTATAATGAAATATTAGCCCAAAGTAAAAGATAGACCTGCCACAGGCCTCTGGTGTAAATTGAGCATCTCAATCGTTGCAAAAGTGCGTGGTCGACCACGACGGCATCGACCAATTAGTCGACTAAACTACCAACGTTAGCAGCCCTAGATATTTATATTAGTGACAAAGATTTGCTCAAAGGGATTTTGGATCTTTAGTTTTTTTTTTACTGAAAAAAATAATAATCAGTAAATTTATTTTCTTGTTATTTATTTATTGATTTTTTGTTGGGAGCAATTTTACATTCATTTTGTCTTTGAAAATTCATACAGTTGTGGATGCTCAAAATGGAGTAGGCTGAAGCAATAAGCTTATAAGTGCCTACCCAATATTCAATTCAAGATTTACATAACATAATAAATGATAAGGTCTAGATTACATTGATTCCTGAGGTGAACAGATACAGATTATTAACGATACAATCATCAGTTTTAAACTTTAGACTTGGACATTTGATAGAACGAAGTATACCTTAAAAAGCATTACTACGTTGTTAATCTTACTTTTGAAGATGTAATTAGAGGTTAAGCACAGGTTTACACTGTTCTTAGGCTCCAATACCAATCTACTGTTGTTTTAGATTTTAAAGCCAGTATTTATTATTTAAATATTGGATTATTTGACAAACGGACATTTGATGAGGATTTCAGCGGCGTCAGAGCAGGTCGCTCAGATGTGTCTTTTGTAAACGTCTGTCATAATGAAACTCTGTGTTAAGGCGAGGCACGTTTATTTGTAGAGAACAATTCATACACAAGGCAATTCTAAGTGCTTCACAGTTGTATAAAATTACGAGAATAAAATCAATCAATAAAACATCAAAATAAAGTTAATCAATTACAGTAAAAGGCAAGAGTGCAGATAAAATACTTTCAGTTTTCATCTGCTCGGGTAAAAAGAGCTGTTTTCAGCCTGGATTTGAACATTGTCAGAGTTGAGGCCTGTCTCACATCCTCATGAAGACTGTTCCAGATTTTAGCTGCATGAAACTGAAACGCAGCCTCACCGTGTTTAGTCCTGACTCTGGGAACCACCAGGAGACCCCTCCCTGAAGTCCTCATGGCCTGAGATGGTTCATACGGCTCTAACATGTCAGAGATGTACTTTGGTGCTAAACCATGAAAAGACTTGTACACGAGCAGAGCTGTTTTAAATTCTATTCTCTGAGTGACAGGAAGCCAGTGCAGAGACCGGAGCACTGGACTAATATGCTGGTATTTCCTGGTTCTTGTCAGGACTCGAGCAGCAGCGTTCTGGATGTTCTGCAGCTCTAACAGCTCGTTTAGAAAGGCCAGTGAGCAGCTGTTACAGTAGTCTAACCTGCTGGAGACAAATGCATGGATGAGTGTCTCCAAGTCTGGTTTTGACACTATTCCTCTGATCTTAGCAATGTTTTTCAGATGGTAAAAAGCTGATGATGTTATTGCTTTGATGTGGCTGTTTAAGTTCAGGTCTGAGTCCATGATTACTCCTAGATTTCTAACCTGATTTTTTGGTTTTAGAGAGAGAGACTCAAGGTGACTGATAACACTTTGTCTCAGTTATGTCTGAGTTTAGTTGGAGAAAGTTGTTTTGCATCCACAAACTGATCTGTTCGATGCAGTGACAGAGAGTATCTACAGGCCCATGTTCACCTGTATCAGTGACAGAGAGTATCTACAGACTCATGTTCACCTGTATCAGTGACAGAGAGTATCTACAGGCCCCTGTTCACCTGTATCAGTGACAGAGAGTATCTACAGGCCCCTGTTCACCTGTATCAGTGACAGAGAGTATCTACAGGCCCATGTTCACCTGTATCAGTGACAGAGAGTATCTACAGGCCCATGTTCACCTGCCATCAGTGACAGAGAGTATCTACAGGCCCCTGTTCACCTGCCGTCAGTGACACGTAGATCTGAGTGTCATCTGCGTAGTTGTGGTACGACACATTGTTGCTGTTTATTAGCTGACCCAATGGAAGCATGTACAAGTTGAATAAGAGGGGTCCCCAGATTGACCCCTGGGGGACTCCACAGGTCATGGCAATTTTATCTGAGACACAGTTGCCAATTTTGACAAAGTACGTCCTATCTTCCAGATAGGACTTGAACCAGTCTAGAGCAGTACCAGAGATTCCCACCCAGTTTTCTAACCTGTGAAGTAAGATCCCGTGGTCCACTGTGTCAAAGGCTCAGGTCCAGCAGAACTAAAACTGAGACCTTACCTGCGTTGGTGTTCATACGGATATCATTTGTCACCTTGATCAGAGCTGTCTCAGTGCTGTGGAAGGGCCTAAAACCTGATTGGAAAGTATCAAACAAATTGTTAGGTAGGAGAAAGTAAGTGAGCTGTTGATAGATTACTTTCTCCAGGACTTTTCCTAAGAATGGCAGGTTTGATATGGGCCGGTAGTTGTTCAGTATCTTGGGATCAAGGCTGCTCTTCTTTAGAAGAGGCTTAATGACCGTGGTTTTCAGAGCCTTTGGAAATGCTCCAGTCTCAAATGAAATGTTGACTAACTGAACAAGTTGTGGTAACAAGCTGGTCAGCACAGACTTCAGAAATCTAGTGGGCAATTCATCAAGGCAGCATGTGCATGAACTCAGACCGGAGATAACCTCTTCCATTGTTTTGTCAGTAACAGGTGTGAAATGTGTCAGCTCAAGGTGTTTATCTGGTGGCAGGGTTGCTATTTGTGTTGCTGAAATTATGGCATTTTTAATGGCTTGGACTTTTTCATAAAAAAATATTGCAAACTCATTGCAGATGTAGAGATTAGTTCTAAGGGCAGTGAAACTGGAGGGTTAGTTAATCTGTTCACTGTGGAAAACAGAACACGAGAATTGTTTCTGCAGTTTGAGATGATTTTAGAGAAGTACTTCTCCCTTTCTCCACACTAAATCTGGTTGAACTCACAAAGCACTTCTTTGTATATCTCAAAATGAACCTGGAGCTTTGACTTGCGCCATTTCCGTTCGGCTTTTCGGCACTCCCTTTTCTGTGCCCTGACCGAATCTTCACTTCTCCAAGGTGCCTTTTGTCTATTGTTAACCATGGGGCATGGGGGATTTCCATAAACTGTGTTGTCTGTGTAAGTTCTCAGTCGTACAGGAGTTGTCCATCTTCACTGAAGGTACTTGATTCATCTTCTGTACTCAGTAGTTGAAGTCTTGTCAGAAAATTAGGGTTAATACCTTTGTTTTCCAATTCTGGAGAACGCTTCAACTAGAAGAAAACGAAACAGAGATCAATACTTTGTTTGGCTTTCAAGGGAGAATCGCAGTTCACCACAGCTACGCAGAGTGGTTCTCCTGCACCCATTCTCAAAGAGTTGTTTTTTGGTATAGCCTTTTATTTGGTTTTCCACAGCATATTACACATAGAGGTGGAGTTACAGATATTGCTCCTCACCTCTCAAACACATGTATCACACCATATCTTAAAACATGAATCACACTATACTTATCCAATTCGGGAGGCCCGGCCTGTACAAGGACACCTGATGTTAGTGATACTCGGTCTGACCTGCACAGTCCATATGCTAACCTTGCAGATAAATTGAAATACTTGGCTGTTGCATCATTCACATGACTATAATTTTATTATAGTTTATTCACATATTTACAGTTCTATTACAAGTCTTCAAATGTTTCGCCTCTCATCCAAAAGGATTTGTCAGCGACTAAAGTCCCACTCAGCCCGCAGCTTAGGTAAAGACCAACGGGGAGGAGTTAGGGTTGGCCCGGCTCCTCCCCTCTAATCACAGCTACTCTCACCTGTGGGTAAACACCTTTGAAGTAGAGCGTCTCTAACGACCTGCTCACCTCAGTATCGGTCAGTCCTGTCCTATTCATGGCTGATCACTGCTAATTACCTGCCTATTGTTCTTTAGTTAGCTGAGGTGCCGTCTCCTTGGACTGGGCGTCGGTTTCTGTCAGTTTCCCCCGAAGGAGATTTGAGTAAAGTGACGGGAGATTAAATCTGAGGCCTCCATTCCGGTTCTTGGAGGGATTTTCTTTCCTGACAAAAATAGCTTCTTTAACTCCTCTTTCAAACCAACGTTCTTCTTTAGCTAAAATGTTGACCTCCCCGTCCTCAAAGGAGTGGTTGGAGGCTTTGAGGTGGAGGTGCACCGCCGACTGGGGGCCGCTTGTGCTTTCTCTTCGGTAAAAACTTGTTTAGTTTCTCCAATATAATGTTGTTTGCATTCTTCTTCTTTGCATCGAATAGAATAAACCACATTGCTTTGTTTGTGGCTCGGAGTTTTGTCTTTGGGATGAACTCATGTTTGTCTCAGTGTGTTCACCGGTTTGTGGTTCACTGGAATCCTGTGCTGCCTAAAGATTCTCTGAAGTTTCTCTGAGACCCCGGCTACATACGGCACTACAACTCCCTTTCTTCTGGGCTCTGGAGTCTGTCTGTCTTGTTCTTTGGGTCTTCTTGCCCTTTGTGCTTTAGTGAAAAGCACCCTGTGGGGTGGGTGAAAGGGGTGTTATGGGGTGTCCTGTGGGGCTCAGAGTGAGCTCACTGTTTGAAGGTATCTAGTGATGCAATGTGGGAATGCATCTACCATCTGCGCCACCGCCATCCCCAAGAAATGAAATATGCAACAACAACAAAAAAAAATATATATAACAATCTGCGTTTGTGGCACTAAAATATAGAGCATGGTTTCCACTTTTGGATGCCTTTATGGGTCATTTAACCTTAGTTCATGTGTGATGAGTGAGAAGACGCTGGACTTTAGGACAGTTTTTGTTTCATGTGGATAAGTCCAGCTGTTACAGAGAGATTCACCATAAACCGAGTCCGAAAGTCAGTTTTTTGAAGCGTTTCCCTGAGTTTATATCGCACTCCTCTTTCTGAGAATAATAACCTCAGCCCTCGTTTGAGCCTCATCATCTCCTCTGTCCCTCCTCTCACCCACATTCTATCATCACAGTCCAGTGTTTTCTCATTTATTCTCTCCATTTACTCAGCTGGAAAAGGCATAATTCTTCAGCTTTATCCGTGAACAGTTTCAATCCGTCCTGGAATAACGGGGAAAAGATTCTGCTGAAGTCTCCGATCCGTAAAGATGGTTACAGCAAATGTAATTAGATAAGCTGACGGTAATGTGAGAGAAAAAGAAACAAAAGTCAGGCCTAAATGAAGTAGATGAGGAAAATCCAAACTTTGCTCTAAAGCCACATCACGTAACATTTCACATTTTCAAATCTGACAGAGAGACCTTATGGATGTTTATGAGACCCTTAGTGAGCCCATCCATCCATCCATCCTCCATCTTCTTCCACTTGTCCGTTGCCGGGTCGTGGGGGCAGCTGTTGGAGCTGCACCAGCCCCTATGGCGCCCCCTGCAGGTGGTGGGTCCACAGAAGGACGGCCTCATGGTTCTAACCGGGCCTGTTGGTCTCTCATAAGGGGCTTCTGAACCGCTCTTTGTCTGAGCCTCAGTGAGCCACGTAGTTAAAATAGTCATGGTTTACGCTTGTGTTGCGCTTTACAAGCCTGTGTTGACAAGTTTCAAAGTGCTGATATTCATAATCATAATCATAATCAGAATTCGTTTATTGCCAAGGTTTGTGAACAAGGTTTACAAACTAGGAATTTTACTTGGTGCAAACGTGCGACATAGAACATATAACACAGAATTAAGATAAAAAATAAGCTAAGAACGTTAAATTATAAGGCTATAAGGGCATGCATAAAATAAAAGATATTAAATAAATAAGATAAAATAAAGTGACATATGGTAAGACAACAACAATTTGACAATGAACAACAGCGGTTGTATATACAGATGTTTTGGCATTTAAAGTGATATTAAGTGTTTAAAGTGATAAAGTGATAGCAGCGGGTCTAAGTGTGGACACACCGCACACTGCAAGTGCAGAAACATCCATGACTCTGTGACTGAGCTACAGAGACTTGTATTTGTTCATGAGTCTGATGGCGGAGGGGAAAAAACTGTTCAAGTGGCGGGAGGTGTGGGTCTGGATAGACCGTAGCCTCCTGCCTGAGGGGAGGGGGGATGAATAGTCCGTGTCCAGGGTGAGAAGGGTCAGCTGTGATCCGACCCACACGCCTCCGGGTCCTGGAGGTGAACAGGTCCTGGAGAGATGGGAGCTCACAGCCAATCACCTTCTCTGCAGCAGCACAATGCGCTGCAGTCGGTGCTTGTCCCGTTCTGTAGCGCCGGGGAACCACACGGTGATGGAGGAGGTGAGGATGGACCACACGGTGATGGAGGAGGTGAGGATGGACCACACGGTGATGGAGGAGGTGAGGATGGACCACACGGTGATGGAGGAGGTGAGGATGGACTCGATGATGGCCGTGTAGAACTGCACCAGCATCTTGGTTGGCAGCTTGAGTTTCCTCAGCTGCCGCAGGAAGAACATCCTCTGCTGGGCCTTCTTGATGAGGGAGCAGATGGTTGGCTCCCATTTGAGGTCCTGGGTGATGGTGGTGCCCAGGAAGCGGAAGGAGTCCACGATGGAAATGGGGGTGGGAGAGTCTGTCAGGGTGATGGGGGATGGTGGGGCTGTGTCTTTCCTAAAGTCCACGATCATCTCCACTGTCTTCTGGGCGTTCAGCTCCAGGTTGTTGTGGCTGCACCAGGACGCCAGCCGTTCCACCTCTCTCCTGTAGGCGGACTCATCACCGTCCGAGATGAGCCCGATGAGGGTGGTGTCGTCCGCAAAATAATGCAATAATAATGCAATCTAACTTTTACATACACCGAAGTTCAGTTTCAGGCCTGATAGTCCTCTTTGCATTCCAGTTTAGTCTCGTTTTGGGCCTAATTTATTTGTTTAAAGGCCCTATACCTGATTTTTGTTTGGGTTTTCAATTAATGAAAGTAAATCAATGAATTAATTAATGAAAGTAAAAGTCAATCACCCTTTCAACCCCTTAACAACCGCCTTAACCGAGCACATTTTCTTCTTAACTGGAGTTCACAGCCTCTAGGCCAGAGTTTTTTGCCCTTTTTGGTTGTGTTTTTGTCTTTTCTTTTTTGATTGTTTTGGTCACATTTTTGTGGTTTGATCAGTTACGTTACACATAAAACACTGACAATGTGACAAAAAGTGTCTAAAACATCATAACAAAAACAAGGAAGACGCTTTGATGAGTTTTGTAGGTCTTAGCTTTCAAATGGGGTGTTACACTGGCCAATAGGCCTGACTCCAGTCAAATCAAATCAAATCAAACTTTATTTATAAAGCGCTTTTCATACAAAATGTAACACAAAGTGCTTTACAGTGCTTAAAAATCATTAAAATCGTCCCCACCAGTAAATATACATAAATAACTACAACCCCCCCACCCACCACCCGCACACACAGACACATATACGTACAGACAGCCAGCAGTTAAAAGTCTTAAATAAAAATGGACATAGAGTTGAGTACGTAAGGCTGGGTACAGATGGACCGAAAGAGGAAACATCATCCAAGGAGCGTCTGCACCAGGAGCAGCCCATCGCCCACCGCCACAGAGCGCCAACTCAGGAGAGACGTCCTACCTCCATCCAGGCACCCCCAGGAGAGCGCCCGCACGGCCACAGCCAACCAGCACTCCTGGGGCAGAGGGCTCCCTCAGAGGAACCACTAGGAGAACATAAAAAATAAATAAATAAAATAACTAAAAAATAGATAAATAAATACAATAAAAATTATAAATATATATATATATATACACACATAAAACATTAATTAATATTTAATAAGAGATACATTAAAAACAGCTAAAACTGTGTGTGAAATAGCACAGGGTAAAAAGAGGGAAACTAAAGAAATAATAGAGCTAAAACCGGTAAATAAGGTTAATATAAGTAAATATCAGTTAAAAGCTAAGCTAAAAAGGCGGGTCTTGAGCCTGCTCTTAAAAACATGAACGTTCTCTGTGCTCCTGAGCTCCTCCTCAGGTCGTTCCAGAGGCGAGGGCCATAATATTGGAAAGACGCCTCGCCGTGAGTCTTTCTGTTGACTTTAGGAATAACTAGGAGACCCCTGCCGGAGGAGCGAAGGGGCCGTGAAGGTTCATAAGGTAAAAGCAGTTCTGAAAGATAAGAAGGACCAAGACCATTAAGACATTTAAAAACCATTAAAATAACTTTAAAATCGATCCTGAAACACACGGGGAGCCAATGCAGCGACTCTAAAACCGGTGTAATGTGGTCCCGCCTCCTGTAATGTGGTCCCGCCTCCTGGTCTTCGCCAGGACACGAGCTGCTGAATTTTGTAAAAGTTGTAAACCTGAGATACTCTTTTTGGGAAGACCAGAAAGCAGGGCATTACAGTAGTCAATACGACTAGTGATAAAAGCATGCATGAGCGTCTCCGTGTTGGCCCGAGAGAGAATGGGGCGGACTCTGGCTAAGTTCTTGAGATGGTAAAAACCTATCTTTGTGATATTCTTAATGTGTGGAACTAAAGTCAGTCAAGAAGCTTTTAGGTTTGGGTAAAGCTGAACTGGAGAAAATGTTCTCAGTTTAGTCGGGGGTTAAGGGGTTAAACAAGTTACGTTGCGGGTCCAAACATGTACGGAAAATGTATGTGAACGCTTTGGAATTTCTTACATTTCTGCCTAAATTGGTCATAACATGTGATCTGATCTTTATTAAAATCATAAGCATGACTAAACAGTGTCTGCTTAAACTAATACCACCCAAACATTTACATTTGATCACATTTTTATTGGCCATAACATGTAGACATTCACAGGACAGGGAGGAATAAGTAAGTACACCCCTGAATCTCACTGAACTGCAGCAGTTTTGTAAAGAGGAATGGTCCAAGATTCATCGTGATCGTTTAAGCGTCTAATCTGCAACTACAGGAAAGCGGTTATTGCTGCAAAAGAAGGGTCAGCCAGTTATTTAATACAAGGGTTCACTTACTAATTCTACACTGTGTTGAATGTCTCAGGTTTTTCTGCAAAATATGTTCATAAACCTGTGAATTCATTTCTCCATTGATGGTAGCTCGTCCAGGCCCCACACCATGATGCTCCTGCTCCAGACTTCACAGTGAGGAGAGGGTTTTGATGTAGGTGCTGTTCCATTTGTCCTCCACACATGATGTTGTGTGTTCCTTTGGTTTGTGAAAGAGCTCTTGGCTGCTCCACTGCAGTACTGGAAAAATATTATGTACATATTTTTTTAAATATTAATCCTTCCTGGAGTTACAGCTTTCTAAAATTATGAGCGCATTTTTGTGTCAAAGGGCCCACAGCGGGAGTACAATGGGATCAAAATCAAAATGACACCCTCTGGGAAAATGTCACGCAGTTTAAATAAAAAATGTTAAAAATAAAACACTCATTCCTAACTCTTTCTCTTTACAATTTTCACATCCTCTTTCTTCACAACCTGCGAAACCTGAGAACAAACAAAAAATCAGGTATAAAGCCACATTTTGCTTCTCAACTGGAGCTCCAGCCTATAGGCCAGAGTAAAGCCTCATTTGAAAGCTCGCTCTCTTGTACAAGAGATTTTTTATCCAATTAGTTTTTTGTCCTGGTTAAATAAAGGTTTGGATGAATTGTGTTGTTCCATGTTGTCACTTTTTTGCCACGTTTTCATCCTCAGTTACGTCTCGTTTTTGTCGCTATTTTCATGCTTTTTTGCAAGAAGCTTTAAGAGTTAAACTGGAGAAAATATGCTCGGTTCCGGTGGGGGGTAATAGAAGGTCAATGTTACAGTCATATTTAGAGTCATTTGCCTGATGAAGGTCTTAGGATCCAATAGTTGACCTAATCCTAATAAACCATTTTTTCAAGGTTGGCAGTGTGCGACCACAGTAATATTTGTACAATCTTCAATACCGTGATCAATATTGTGATTATTATCTCACATGGTTACCGTGGTGCTGAATATTAATATGAACAGCCCAAATGAGCTGTGTTGATTGACAGCAGCATTAGCCAATCACGTCCCTCCAGAGCAGTATCTGCCATCTCCTGTGTACTCCCGTATAATCCCCGCCGGGTCTAAACGCGGTTATCTCGCGCTCTTCTCGTGGGCCTGAGCCTCTGCCGCCCGCGATAAGGGCGGCGGGACGAAGTATCCCAGATTTATGGCGCCGACGCGGCCCGTGTGACCCCGCCGCGGCTGTCGGACACGTGCACGCGCTCGGAATAATGTCTCCACGTTATGAGCTCACCGTGGTTAATGTGCTTCTGTTTCAGGACCGCGTGCGGACGGAGAGCTATCGGGACTTCATGTACAAGAACCCCGCGCTGTTCAAAGATAAGGTGAGGTCAACGGTCAGACTGTCAACGCCTCGTTTATCCGCCAGGTCGGGTCAACGATGGCTTCACCTGGACATGAAGCAGACACTTTTCAGTTTTCGTAAAAATGGTTCTCAGTCGCGTTAGAGACTCCTCGTTGTCATCCGTCGTGTGGAAACTTCTTTCAGACACACCAGGCCATGGCCGGAGCTCTCGGTCTAACACGCAGCTGTGGGTCCCTCTCGTCGAGGGTCCAGGCTGAGTCCCGTTTGCACCCGGTCAGTCCCGATGTGATCCACTTACACGTTCCACATATAAACCGTTTACTTCTACGGTTTATCTCATGGCATGTCATTGCCATTTTGAATGATATATTACCATTTTTATTTCTAAGCCAATGGTCACTGCATGCGGTGACTGTCCTACCAGCGATGGGTCAATATAGACCACAATGCATTCAGGATTATAATCAGAATTGTATTTATTGCTATGAACAGGTTCACAACTAGGATTTTTTTTCAATCGATTATGCTACATAAAACATAAAACACATTGCGATACTACTCGGACAAAAAGGCAATCATCCATTCATGTGAAATCCATATGAAATCAAACTGATCTGACTGATATTTATCCATAAATATTCCACTGTCTCTTGAATTTGGTCTTTATCGCAGAAATACATTATTCCCATACATAGCGTGGCCCGACAAACAAGGGTGAGGGTTATAAGCTGTGCTCCTCATCACGGTGGTTTTCTCTGGTTCTCTGCTGTCTCTGTGAGGTTATTGCTGCCTGCTCTTCCCTGACAAGGTGTTTTGAACAGGTGAATGTCTGTGGCAGTATGCTGCATCCGTCTGGACTGTGCGGAGTCTATGCTACGAGCAGAGAATCCAGGATCCCTATTGGAGCTTACTTACTCGTTTACTTCTATAGGTTAGTGTTTGTTAAACATCGATGGCAGGTGTGGGAAGACCTTGAGTTATGTGAGTATGCTCCTGGATGTGCTAGTCACCCTCCCTTGTCCACTTTGATGTCCCGTTCTGGGGCTCCAGTACCTCAAGCCACATCTGGCGGTATTTTGTGCAGATTGCCTGTTAGTTTGATCTGCAACCCTGTGTGTTCTGATCTATCTATTGACCCCAAGTGGTCTTGAAGTGTCTCTTATTGCATTCCACTTCCTGTCCTACCTCGCCATGTGGCGGCTTATTCAGGCTTTACTTTGCACTGCAGCAGGTCTTGCATCTGAGTTGTCCTTTCAGGTTGGCCATGGCGTCTGGCAGGGCTATGTCCTGTCTGGTGTGTACTCTTCATGTTTGTCTGCAGTTCATTTTGATTTGGAAAATTTTTTTGGGGGCTGCACAGTCTCCTCGCGGAGTGTCTGGAAGAGTTACCCCATACGATGGTCTGGAGAGATAGTCCCGAACACGATCGAGAACATTTGGGTTATATTGTAAACCTGGTTGTTAGAGACAAACTATCACTGGCTGCATTCCAGTGCATGCCCTTTAAAGGCAAAGCCTGTGTCTGAAAGACGTTTCCACACGACTCACGTCAATGAGGTCATTCCCCATACAATGGAGCAGTGGTACGGCTAGGGATAATGCCTCTCCATCATTTTGACGGACAGGATTGCAAAAAATCCTTCTTTAGCTAGTTTTATCTGTCATTAGTTAATCTCTCATTATATGTATTTTTTTAGGTGTTTAATGAAATACAGTGGTTTGAAAAAGTATCCCTAACTTTTCGACATTTTGTCTATGGACCACAAATATAAATATATTCTGTTGAAATTTTATGTGAAAGACACACACTAAGTGACACACAATCGTGAAGTGAACTGAAATGTATACTTTTTATTTATTTTTTATTTTTTTATTCGCAAAAGTATCTATACCCCTTAGTTAATACTTTGTGGAACCGCCTTTTGCTGAAATTACTGCTGCAAGTCTGTTGGGGTTTGTCTCTACCAGTCCTGCACATCTTGAGACTGGATTTTTTACCCATTCTGAAGCTCAGTTAGATTAGATGGAGAGCGCTTGCGAACAGCAGTTTTCAGTTCTTTCCACAGATTCTCGGTTGGATTTAGGTCTGGACTTTGACTGGGCCATTCTAACACATGGATATTTTTGTTTTCAACCATTCCATTGTTGCCCTGGCTTTATGTTTAGGGTCGTTATCTTACTGGAAGGTGAACCTTCGCCCCAGTTTCAAGTCTTTTGCAGACTCCAACATGTTTTTGTCCAAGATTGTCCTGTATTTGGCCCCATCCATCTTCCCACCAACTCGAACCATCTTCCCTGTCCCTGCTGAAGAAAAGCACCCCCAGAGCATGATGCTACCACCACCATGTTTGACAGTGGGGATGGTGTTTTCATGGTGATTTGCAGTGTTACTTTTACACCAAACATAGCGTTTTGCATTTAAGCCAAAAAGTTACATTTTGGTCTCATCTGACCAGAGCACCTTCTTCCACATGTTTGCTGTATGCTCCATGTGGCTTCTGGCAAACAGCAAACGGGACTAACTAATAGTTGTCCTGTGTTCCGTTTCCCCCACCTGAGCTGTAGCTCTCTGCAGTTCATCCAGGGTCATCAGAGGCTTCTTGGTAACAGCTCTGGTCAGTAAGTTTAGGAGGACGGCCGGGTCTTGGTAGGTTTGCAGTGATGTCATACTCTTTCCATTTCAGGATGGTGTATTTAACTGTACTTTTAAAGAGATGTTCAAAGCTTTGGAACTCTTTTTATAACCTAACCCAGCTTTACACTTCTCAATAACTTTATCCCAGACCTGTCTGGTGTGTTCTTGGACTTCATGATGCTGTCTGCTCTCCAATAGTCTCTTAGACCTCTGAGACCATCACAGAGCAGCTGTATTCGAAGTGACATTAGATTACACACAGGTAGACTCCATTTAGTCATTAGGTCAACATGTGATCATTCAGAAATCATCAGGCAACTTCTCAAGGCAATTATTGGCACTAAAAGGAAGGAGAGGCTGGTACTTATGCACATCCCACTTTTCAGTTTTTTATTCATAAAACAATTCAAAATCATTTTGTTTTTGGTCCATAGTGTGGCAAAATGTCAAAAGGTTAAAGGGGTACGGATACTTTTTCAACCCACTGTATATAAATGTATATATGTATGGATCGATGTGAGGAACAGGCAGTAGATCAACAACTCTATGTCCAATTTTATTTAAGACTTTTAACTGCTGGCTGTCTGTACGTTGTAACAACCTGAGTGTGATGAATGCCCTAGAGCCATATTTTTTTTTGCCTTTTCTTCAGAAACTCCGGCTAATTACTTCACAGAATTAGCAGCTGCAGCAGATAAACCTCAGTGGATTCACAACAGGAAGAATTCTCTGTAAAGTTTTTGTCTCGTCCCCAGAGAACGGCCTCACTTTTAACTGCAGCCCTTTGTGCCTTGTCAGTGCTCGTTTCCCTGACCCCGAATGAACCCTCAAGGCAGCAGGAGCAAACAGTGAAGCTGCCGTTGCATAAACACACAACCACATTAGACCAACATTGCTTTAATTAGAAATAGAACAGATACCCCGTATTTTATTTTAAATGTAACTGAAATAATTAGTAGGAAAACACAATAACTTTAATAAAGAGCTGCCACATTTGTTGACAAGAGGCAGCAAAGTCCAGAGAGCTACATTTACATTTGCCAAAACGGTATAAAATAGTAAATGAGAGAGCTCGTTTATATGCGGGTCACTGCTCCATAAACACGCCCCTTCATACCGGACACTTCTCCTCCCGTCCTGTAGGTGGTGCTGGACGTGGGCTGTGGCACTGGGATCCTCTCCATGTTCGCCGCTAAAGCCGGAGCCAAACGGGTCATCGCTGTCGACCAATCCGATATTATCCTCCACGCCATGGACATCGTCAGGTAAGAGCCCTTTTTAGCATAGTCCTCACCACTGCCTACAGAGGGCGCTCCAACTTTGTGGACATTCCCACACATATCATGCTATTTATCTACAATTTTTACAGTCTATAAGGGACAGGGATTATGCCAGAACAGCAGAGGGCAGCACTGTACATTCAGGCTGGCTCTATAGCTGCATTTCCGTCACTTGATTTGAATGTGCATTTTCGTTTTGCAAAAGTAACGAGTGCTGGAATGCAATTAAAGGCCTTGAAAAGCATTAAAAGTGTACAAGGTTTTTGGAAGTTGGAAATAGAAGTGCTTCCAGCTCAAGATTCATCACATTCAAAACTCTCCTTAATGTGGCCCCTTCATTCCTGGGCTAAGACTATAAGTGAAAACATGTAAACATGTGTACACCGGTGCAGGCATTAACTTATCTTTTAAAGATTTGCTCAGATATTTGCTTTTACAGCGGTTTTGGACTAACCCAGGACTGACCCGGGTCTCAGCGCCTGGAGCAGGAGGAGGGATGGGCTGGAAATTGAAAAATCAAACGTGTGGTTCTGTGAGCACAGAGCGAACAGCGGCAAATTTAAAGGCAGCGCGGCGACGCAGCGGCCTGTTAAATTAAAACGTCTCTCCCGCCGAACACACCGCCACAGCGACGCGAGCGGGCTGCACTAGACTCACGCCGATAATAATAATAACGCGCTTCTTAATGGGCACGATGTGGAGAGTGAGAGGACGGAGACCAAGGGCAGTTAAATGCGACGCAGAGCTATGGAGTCAATGGGAAAATGAGGTTCATCAGCATCATCAGTGTCTTGAAGGACACTGTGTGCCAGTAACTGTTTCCTGTTTCCTGTCTCTATGTTGTATGTTGATTAAAATACACTGGCTGACCAAACAAGAAGTTGCCGTAAAAACAGCTCTAATATTTGGTTGTTCTGCTTTCAGCTCAGGGGTGGGCAGTCCCGTCGCCTTAAGGGGGGCATATGAAATCCACGAGGGGACTCAATTACTACCGTTTTTGGACCATGTTTTGAATAAACAGGAGAGGGCGTGGCTCGGTCAGTGCTGTAGGCGTGTCCACTTTTCAGTCTTTTTCAAGCCTTCAGCAGTAAAACGCACACTTCGGACGCGGAGTCTTTTCCGCAGACTTTGTAGTAAAATACAGATCGCTTGTTACCAGCCCGTACCTGTCACTACCTTTGCCCAAAGATGCAGAGGGATGCAGAAATGCGCATAGCCTAAAGGATCCGACATGGTGGACTCTCAGAGCGGGGGATGAACAGGAAAAGTGCCCATGACAGGGAGACGCTGAGCTGAGCGTGAGACATACTGTTAATAAGCCTCTATCGTTCTCACCTATTCTCCGGTCGGGTTTTATTTTGTTAGCAGACAACATGGGAGCCGTGCGCAATTACGCACGAGTGCTGGCAGAGAAAGGGAAATAGAGAGTGTGGTTACGGGACGTCCGAAAGGGACTTTTGTCTGGCGGTGAGAGACTCAGCATGTGCTTCAGCCGAGAGGAGCCAAGGTAAGGACAGGGATGGGTCTGGTCATTGATTGAGCGGGCCGCCAGACGGTACTTCACAGTTTGTGTATTGCTGCGACTGGTTTTAGTTTAATGAACTCTAAAAACTGCCATTACACCTTTTCAAGGTCACTACAAGATAAAAGGGTTTGGCCTTTGCTAAAAGACGCAGCTGAAAGAAGCTTGATTGGACCACAGCATTGACTTGTTTGCGAGAGCAAACTAGGGTGTTTCCCAATGATTCTAAATGGCGTAAAGATCTGGACTCTATTGGCGGATCCATCTCATGCTCCCTGAACCACTCTTTCATAATGTGAGCCCCATGAATCCTGGCATTGTTATCGTGGAATATGTCTGTGATGGAATGGACTGCAGCAACCCCAGATCAGAACAGTTTGTTACATCCAGGTGCAGATCAGGCAGTGCATCTTTAAATTGTAATTCAGACCTGACAGAGATCATCTTTTTGGATCTTTTGACCTTTTGTATTTGGATATTATTCTGTTGGTAGCAGTGGCACCTGTTCCGCCACGTCAAAAGGAGACTCCGTCCTCTGGTCTTTATCTCCGTTTGTCAGTTCAACGTCTGCAGAAATATGATTTTTCTGTAATTAAAGACGCGGGTCACTCATCCGTCTTCTGTCCGCTTCGAGCCGCTAAACTTCCCACGGAACCCTCACTTTTAATGAGAAAATGTCCAAACGCGTCTGTGGAGCTGATCTGACGGATGGGACAAAGAAACGCCGCGTTCGAATGGTTCACACTCAGGACTGTTTTCAATTAAACGGATTGGAAAATGATTTAAAGTGTGTGTATGAGACGCCGCGGCCTGAAATCACCTCAAAGCAACGCTAACTGTACAGGAAGTTTGTCTTGCTAGGCCGGTAAATGCAGTAATTTAGTTTAGTAATTTTAGTAAGAAGTTGTAGTCTATATCAGCAGGAATCTTTCCTAAGAAGAAAAGCTGCTAATCCTGGTAATAATATAAAACACATCTTTATCACGACTTGATTTGTGATTTTAATATATTATATATAGCCTATATGTTTTATTGGGCGAGTCTCCCGGTAGTCTTGGTGAAAACTAACAGGTTCAATTTCATTGGAGTCCCCTCGAGGTCTCCGACTCTTTAAGATCTCCTTGGTATCTGACAGGCCTCTGAGACATGGCGGGGACGTCACAAAAACGTCTCACAAGTTGACGACAACACATGGTATCTAACACAACTGCTTGAGACTGCGTAGACCTTTCAGAGACCATGCATAGACCTCTCAGGGCATGCATAGACCTCTCAGAGACCATGCACAGACCTCTCAGAGACCATGCGTAGACCTCTCAGAGACCATGCACAGACCTCTCAGAGACCATGCACAGACCTCTCAGGGCATGCATAGACCTCTCAGAGACCATGCACAGACCTCTCAGAGACCATGCGTAGACCTCTCAGAGACCATGCACAGACCTCTCAGGGCATGCATAGACCTCTCAGAGACCATGCACAGACCTCTCAGAGACCATGCGTAGACCTCTCAGAGACCATGCACAGACCTCTCAGAGACCATGCACAGACCTCTCAGGGCATGCATAGACCTCTCAGAGACCATGCACAGACCTCTCAGAGACCATGCGTAGACCTCTCAGAGACCATGCACAGACCTCTCAGAGACCATGCACAGACCTCTCAGAGACCATGCGTAGACCTCTCAGGGCATGCATAGACCTCTCAGAGACCATGCGTAAACCTCTCAGAGCCCATGCATAGACCTCTCAGAGACCATGCGTAGACCTCTCAGAGACCATGCGTAGACCTCTCAGAGACCATGCACAGACCTCTCAGAGACCATGCGTAGACCTCTCAGAGACCATGCACAGACCTCTCAGAGACCATGCGTAGACCTCTCAGGGCATGCATAGACCTCTCAGAGACCATGCGTAAACCTCTCAGAGCCCATGCATAGACCTCTCAGAGACCATGCATAGACCTCTCAGAGACCATGCGTAGACCTCTCAGAGACCATGCACAGACCTCTCAGAGACCATACGTAGACCTCTCAGAGACCATGCACAGACCTCTCAGAGACCATGCGTAGACCTCTCAGAGACCATGCGTAAACCTCTCAGAGACCATGCATAGACCTCTCAGAGACCATGCACAGACCTCTCAGAGGCCATACGCAGACCTCTCAGGGACCATGCGTAAACCTCTCAGCCCAGACATAGGCCTCTCAGAGAGGTTAACTAACCTCTCTGAGAGATTAGTCTCCTGGAGACTCACCTTATCTCCAGGGGACGTCTCGGAGACATCTCCATGACCAGCGGGAACTTCAGTCTCCAACTAGTCTCTAGGTCCTTTAATACAATGATACGCACGTACGGCGATGAGCAGAGGCTCCGCCCAGGTTGCGAGACACGTGTGGAGTTTGTCCACAGACACTGAATCAAACATGATTCTCCTGCAGACACTTCTGATTGGCCTGCAGTGAAAAGCAGCGAGGCTCGAGCATTCTGATTGGTGAACATGCCGATCAATCAAACAGCAAAGGAACAAGGTTTGGTTACCGTAGTAACTCACATCTAAATGTCCATGTGATGAAGGTTCATTATGCAGCTCTATGTTACATTATCTAAAACAGCGCAAACTAAATATGCAGTATATGCACTTACTGATTTTCATGCGATCTCCCCGTAAGCCCCCCCGCCCCCCCCTCTTGCTCCAAAAAAAGGGTGTTTGTTTACTTGTTTACTTGTTTATCTCAGGCTGAATGGGCTGGAGGACAGGGTCACACTGGTGAAAGGGCGGATCGAGGACATCACTCTCCCCGTGGACAAAGTGGACATCATCGTCTCCGAGTGGATGGTATGGACTCACTTTACTCCACGATTGTCGGGTATTTGGAGGAAGGGCACCTCTGAATAAAGGAGGTGCCGGAGCTTAGTCGTCCAAGTCATCTTGAAAAAGCAAAAATACTATAAAACAAATTCCTAAATAACTGGTGAACATCGAAGTCCACCTTTAGTGTTTAAAGACTTATTGAGATGAATTTGAATAAATGTTGGGGAAAAAGGTGGAGGCGACGTTATTTCCTGTGGAGGTGTGGAGCTTCACTGATCACATGCATTCAGACCCTCTTGGAGATTTCCAGGAAGTAACTCCAATATGTCTGTGTCGCCCCTCGCTTATTCATTCACAAATACTGACAGGTTTGGTATCCAAGTGTAGCACTGTGACCGACATGATGCTGTAATCCAAATATGGTCATTTCCTTTGTGGGAGACAACAGCGGCTAAAGACGAGAGAAATATACACAGGGTGCATGTGCAGACACAGGGACTAAACTTTAGGTGCTGTTTTCATTCCACTCTTTAACAACATCTGCACTTTAGTCGCTCCAGAAGACTCCAAACTGTACAGGCTCCACTCATTTGGAAGCTTTTTTCCCATGGATTTTCCAAAATCTAATTCCTGCCTGATTTGCTGAGCTTTGAACCCCAAAAAACCAGGAGGAATTCGATTTTTTGCTAATTTTTTCCTCCCCACTTAATAATAGCTCATTCAAAAACTAAGCGAGATGCAAACTGATCAAATCTGTAGTGTCTCACCTTAAAAAGCAGATGTAGTCTGGAGGTTTCTGTGCAAAGCCTTGAATTCAGATTTAGCGACGGGGCTCATCGGGGGCCGTGTCCAAGGCTCTGTTTTCTCTGATGTAAATTTAAAGCGGCCCCTCTCCGGTCGGCCGTGAGGCTTCAGCGTCTTCCGCATTTATCACCCAGACGCCTGAGACGCGGCCCACGACGGCAGCGCCACGCTCCTGACGAGGCTTTAAATTCATGAGAAAACACCGGCGCCCAGGGTCAGATCTCGCCTGTCCCGAAAGGAGCACGGGACATTAGCATTTAGTCACAGCTGAGAAAGAGCGCAGCTAACATTACATACGAAAGTACTAATACACCTTGAACTTTTGCACATTGTGTCATGTTTACAACCCTAAATATAAAGATTTTATTTAGAATGTTTTACTGAAAGTTCACACACAAGTAACAGACAACTGTGAAGTGAAAGCAAAATGATACATGATTCTGTTATTTTTCAAAAAATAGAAAAGTGAAAAGTGGGGCGTGCACAAGTATTCATACAGCATTAAATTGCAGAATGTTCACACCTTGCCCTAACCATTAAATAGAGGCCACCTGTGTGTAATCTACTCTCAGTATAATTCCAGCTGTTCTGTGAGGGCCTCAGAGCTGTGGTCAGAGTGTATTGGTCACTAAACAACATCATGAAGGCCAAGGAGCTCACCAGAGAGGTCAGGGATAAAGCTGTGGAGAAGTTTAAAGCAGCGTTAAGTTATACAAAGATTTCCCAAGATTTGAACATCTCAAGGAGCACTGTTCAATCCATCATTCAGAAATGGAAAGAGTATAGCACCACTGAGAACTTACCAAGACACGGGCGTCCACCTAAACTAACAGACCGAACAAGGAGAGCACTGGTCAGAAATGTAACCAAGTGCCCCAAGATAACTCTGGAGGAGCTGGGACGTCCTGCCGCTGAGCTGGGGGAATCTGTACATGGGACAACTATAAGTCGTACTCTACGCAAATCTGGCCTTCATGGACGAGTGGCAGAAGAAAGCCATTATTGAAAGGAGGCCATAAGAACTCCCGTTTGAAGTTTGCTAGAAGTCATATGGAGGACACAGCTACCATGTGGAAGAAGGTGCACATATTAATGTGTTAGAATGGCCCAGTCAAAGTCCTGACCTAAATCCTATTGAACATCTGTGGAAAGACCTGAAAACTGCTGTTCACAAACGCTCTCCTTCTAATGTGACAGAGCTTGAAGAGTGCACGCCCCACTTTTCTATTTAAAAAAAAAAAAACAGAATCATGTATCATTTTGCTTTCACTTCACAGTTGTCTGTTACTTGTGTGTGAACTTTCAGTAAAAAATAAAAAATAAAATCTTTGTTTATGGTTGTAAACATGACAAAATGTGCAAAAGTTCAGGTGTATTGGTACTTTTGCAAGGCACTGTATACAACTGCGAGAATAATCGCTCATTTCCATTTTAACTCCAAAATCACAAATGCTGCAAATGAAGGTGATTTAATCTCTGATTTAGTCCTCTCTCCAAGTGCTCTCATGTTTAAAAGCTGCTAATCTGAGGGTGGCACAGGGGTTGGTGCTCTTGCCTCTAGTTGAACAATTTTGCCAAAAATCAATATTGCAATTTTTTATTTTAGTTCAATTTTTTTACCCATTTCCCAGAAAATAACTCTTTGTTGCATATCACTAAAATATAGCCTAAACTGAGACACTGTGATTGCTCATGAAATATTTACAACTGACTTATTATGCACTTTGTAAAAAATAATGAATTAGGCCAATTAACAATCACCTTTTCAGTTCTTTTATAATAATTTAAATATAATTCAAAACGACCCACATAGTCATAGAAATATTTGTTGTAAATAGCTTAAATAATTCTTGCTATTTGCCCTTAATTGCGTTTTAATCAGTGCTTGTGAGATAAGTTCCTAATTTTATCCCAAACATTCTCAAACATAAGCCTAACTGAGCTGCAAACAACTCTTTGCTTTTTACAAGCAGTAGCTCATCTTCATCTCTGTGGACCAGAGACTTGTGAATCCAGACAGAGCTGAGTTTATTGACCCGACAGGAGCTTCAGTGCAGGGGTAGCGTGTAGGGCTGGGACTGAATGGAGTGATTAGCGTAGCGGCTAACTCACTGGTAACAGAGACAAAAGCAATAGTCCATGGCTGTGAATCGCATTATATTAATTTCACTTTACATTGAAGATCTGCCGCACACCCTAACTAGACTGAGTTGGCCTGTTCTCTACTTGTCTGCATAGGTTTTCTCTAAAAACCTAAAAGATAGGTTAAAACAGTTGAATCACAGCATTTCCCCATTAAAATAACACATGAAGAACTAACCTTGTAGTTTGGAGCTCTACAAATATGTTTCTGAAAAGCGTGAGATGCTTGTCAGTTCTACGTCAGGTAAAGATGGTTTCGTTGTCCCCTCTGCATTTGACCCGCCCTTCACCGTCTGTGGGTTAAGCCTCTCCAGTACGTGGCAGACCTGTGTGGTGCTGAGTCCGTTAGTCCTCATTATCACAGACACTTCAGCCGCCCCCAGAGCTGCCCCCCATCACTCAAGCTGCCAGCGATCCAACGGCTGCTGTCAATCAGCAACGCACTAACGCACATGCAGACAACACGTGGACCAGTCCCCCAACCCGTGCCCCTCCCTCGCCCCCAATGACAAACTCAACCAAATTTACATGGTCAAAAACTGTAACATTTGATTTGGACTTCGATTTTGGCGCCTTCACTGTAGTGTTTTTTCGATAATAAGCTTCTGAAACAGTGCTCATTTTGCCTAGGGCTGGGTACCAGTATGACATTGATAAAAAAAAAAACCTGAGGTATTTCAGAGGAAGAAAAGCAAAATAATGATTGAAAACAGGAATGGATTTTTTTCTTTAGACACCAAAGGGCGTCATTTATAAAGCAAAATGAGCACAAGTTGGAAAATAATTTAGAGCTATTTTTTGTGCATGTTTTAAATTTACCGTTTGGAATTCCTAATATTACAGTATTACGCTCAAATCGGATGTGTAAATGAGATAATGCTGCGCGACTTGCACAAATGACTTTTCTACTGTTTTTAAGCCCTATATGGAGATGTCGACTTATGGAAACGTGCAGAGAAAGTTTTGAGTGCCTAATGAAGGTGAAAAAGCACTGTATACAGTGCAGCCGTTTTGTAAAGATCGTTGTGAGCATCTAATCTGCAACTACAGAAAACGTCTGGAGGAAAAAACAGCTCCAGCTCCATAAATATTGGGACATTGACTCATTTCTAATGTTTTTGACTCTATAAACCACGACAATGGACTTGAAATGAAACAATGGAATGTTTACAAGTCATGGCCAATACAAATGTAATAAAATGTAATAGGTATTAGATCAAGCAGACACTGTTTATTCATTCTTATGATTTTTGATAAAGATCAGACCACATTTTATGACAAATTTCGGCAGAAATGTGAGAAATTCCAAACGGTGTACTCATTTTTTCCTCCCACTGTAAACAGAAACCATTTACCATTTGCCGGAGTAAATGCAGTCTGTTTGTGCCTGAACGCTGCAGATTTGACTCTGGTGCTGGATTTTGTTGATTTATGCCTGACAGAGATCATTGTCCAAAACTCTGCTGAGATCGGAGCTCGTCTCAAAAAGGAAGTTATCGTACGATTCTGTTTGAGTTAGCAATTTCCCTCTCCTCTCCTCTCTCTCTCCCCCCTCTCCTATCCCCTCTCTCTCCCCTCCCTCCTCTCTCTCTCCCCTTTCTCCCTCTCCCCCCACTCTCCTGTCCCCCCACCCTTCCCCTTCGAGTATCTGTCCCTCAGGCCGACCTGGCCTCCAGTGACAGCATTAGCATAAACCCATCTCCGTTTGCTGTAATAGTTTTAGCCGTGTCTCATTACGGTGAACATGAATACGAATGAGCTGCTCGTGCTTTACAAGTCGGGGCCCGAACGCGCGCGGGGTTAATATTAAACTTGTGAAAATGATGCGCCGGCGAAATGAGCTGCCCGCGGTGACGAACTGTGACATGAATGTGGAGCGTACAGCCGTCGAGGAGGTTTCAGCCGAGGCGGATATTTAATGCGAACTCTGCATCTTCACAGTCTGTGGTTTTCGCTTGTGCAGCTGAGGAAACATCTGCCAGACTCGATCTGTGAAACAGGAGATGATGCAGCATCCCCAAAGGAAGGAGCTCGACATGTCCAGGGCTTCAGGGGACTTCAGTGTGTCCCTACAGGGTTATAGTAAGAAGGGACCCTGTTTACAGCAGAAGGTCCTTCATTTACACTACGACGCACATTCAGTGCCTCCTGCACTTTGTACATATTATTGTGTACAAAAGTGGACCAAGGCTACTACCTTGTGGCACACCATGTTTAACAGTTGTTGTATTTGTACTGTTAAAGTAAGCAGATGTTTTCCTGTCACATAAATAACTACTAAAGAGAGTGCAAAGAGAGCTCACAGCTGGAACCCTCCCTCAGGTGAGCGCTGCCCCACTCAGGCGAGGTGTAATAATAATTAATAATGACGCATTGGTTTTGTATTGCGCTTTTCTGGACCCAAAGACACTTTACTTTGCATTATTCATTCACTCCATACTTGGTGGTGGTAAGCTACTATTGTAGCCACAGCGGCCCTGGGGTAGACTAACAGGAGCGAGGCAACCGGTCTGTAGGCCTGCCACGATAAGTGTTTTTTTGAGGATATATCGTCTCAGAAAATATCGCGATAAACGATAATATTGAGTATAATGCAAATACTGTAGGCAATAAAAAGAAAACTGTAAGCAACTATTTAATTGAAATGTATTGAACTTCTGACATTCAATATTAACACCTTATACCAAACAAAGTGCAAACTAGAAGGGTCGACATATTCTAGGACACTGTATCCATCTGTGCTTCTCAACTTTTCAACATAACTTACACTCTCACCAGGTTCTGTGCAAATAGTCAATATACAGTATCACCTTTAAAAATATCCCAATAACAATTGGGATAACAATTGATATTTCATCTGCATTATTCTGGTTAAATATTTCCTCACAAAAACAATATATTAAATGTATGGATTCAGATAATACTGTATTACTGCTAAAGTAGAGTAGCCATATGTTGTGTTCTTTTTCCTTTTCTTTTAAAATATAACCTCCTGTACACACGGGTGAAGCAGCATTTTGGGAAACTTGTGGACTGTTTGTCAAACCGCTGCAGCATTTCTCTGTAACATAGTCCTAAGCCCTGAGTAATGTTCTCAGGACTATGCGCTTGTATTTGGACAGTGGCTAAAGCGCTCGGGTTCCTCTCGCTAACAGTAGCGCTGATCAGCTTTGATACTCTGACTGGGCGGTGGTTTTGTTTCGTTCTCATGTTGGACAAACCTGCAGTCGCATTAATGTTGTTATTCTCTCCGTGATGAGTTCTTTTGGCTAGAATTCCAAATGTTTTCTCACGAGTCCCTCTTGCTCCGCGATAAAGTTCACAGAAAGTGTCGGGTTTAGCAGCTCCGTAGTAGCGGCATTTTGTTTACACCCCGCCTCTCTCCAAAAGCAGCTGATCTATAAATGATCTGGATACATGCGGGACACGGCTGATGTGCTCAATGCTGTCTTTAAGCACAGGGAGACGGATTGGATGGACGCTCCCCTCACACAGCGTTGTGATAGCGTTCATGTTTCTGTATTTATTTTAAGCACACGCAGCACGTGCATTTATCGAGACTAAAAATGTTATCGTCCTTCATTTTACTTATCGAGCGATAACTCGATATAGTAATTATCGCGGCAGGCCTACCGGTCTGCACCATCAGCCCCTCCCACCACCACCAACCACTCACTCACTCACTTCATTCCCCCAGGCTTCCTGGTGTTCACCAATGTTCTCCCATTCAAGTACTGACTACGCCCTTCCTGCTGAGCTTTGAGATATGATGGGATCAGGCAGAGCAAAGGCGACACACCTGTGAACCTGAGATGCCTGCTGACAGTGCGCTAGGGTTTACGAAAAATGCTCTGAGGAAAACCATCTCAGATGACGGCCTGCATTACCATTTTCAGAGTAGTTCCCACGGTTGAAGTTTACTTCACCATACAACTCCTGGTTGATTTGAATACCTGCCGATACCGAATACCGATACCAGTTCAAGGAATTTTCTTCAACAGATACTTTTGTACGGCGCTGCAGTTGTCACAACCTCGACTCTTCCTTTATGCCATTCACTTATAAACTTAAAATAACATAATTACAATACATTTAGAGCATATTAAAACATTTTAATATGAACAAATTCATATTCATCAGAACAAAATGTATGCATTGCTCTTGTTATAGAGACAATGGCAAAGATCCAAAGATCCCACTTTTCCATTTTCTATTTTTTGTAAAATAACAGAATCATGTTTCATTTTGCTTTCACTTCACAGTCGTCTGTTACTTGTGTGTGAACTTTCAGTAAAACATTCTAAATCAAATGTTTATGGTTGTAAATATGACAAAATGTGCAAAAGTTCAAGGTGTATTAATACTTTTGCAAGGCACTGTATATGTGGAGTACTAAAAGTTAAAGGACCTGTATCATGCTATTTTAGCCATTCCAAAGTAAAGTATAGGCATTTATATGATATATTGTACCTCTACCACTACGGAGCACTAATTTTTGTGATAAATATAAGTATTTTCTGGAGGTATTTTTCCAACCCGGAAGACAAAACGTTTGGATTCAGTTAACTCCGCCCCCTCTCGCCGCTCATACAACTTTAGCAGTAGTAGAAATATATATAATGGCTAACACACACGCTAACACGCATTTTGATTGACTCACCGCTCTGATGTTTCCATTATGTTGGTTATAAAAGTTAATCCACTTTGATTCTGGCCGAGGTTCACCAAACATCCATCAGCGACAGGCTCAGACAAACACTATTGTGGCTGATAGTCGCTGAATCCCGGAGAGAAATTCCAACTTCTGGCGAGTGGTTGCCTTCTTTAGGAAGGTTGAATAAAGTCCTGTCCTCGCAGCCAAACGCGCTTTTCTCCGTGACATTATCGTTAGAAAAAAGAACAGGTGTCCAGAGTAGGTTAGAAAGAGCTCCTTCTTCACAGCTTTCGGTGCAAACACGACATCTGCTCAGACGCTCAGGGGGTGCGTTTGATTTCTCTGCAGGGGCAGCCCGGACGCGTCAGGCACTTTCATTTTTTTTTTTTTTTTTTTACGACAGAAATATTGAAAAATCAGGCATTAGATTACAGACGTCGAGCACTTCCGTTCCGCTGTGACGACACAACTGAACATGCCAGTCGTTTACCAGGAGAGGGCGGAGCAGCTGCTCAGAGAGCAGGATTCAGGAGGATTACTGAGAACTGCGTGAATGAAGCTAAAAACCACTCTGGGGGTGTTTTTGAGAAGGAAATAGCATAACAACATGGTTAAAAGCTCAAAAAAGTCGATTTTGCATGATATAGGACCTTTAACGCTAACCGGCAAACACGGAAAAGCCGCCTTGACATTAATGTTTAAACTAGGCAGAGGGAGAGGGAGTCTAAAATGTTGCCCTATGTGCTCTATGCCTTTTGTGGAGACAGTTTACTTCATGATCAGAGTGGATCAAATAACTAATAATTATTTTATTAAATGTTGATATTAGCCCGGTCCGTTTCCCTAACTGCATTACAGTTAAGTGAAGATTGATTATCAACCTACTGGTAATTATTTTTTTCTTTTTTTCCCTGTTCTAAAATGCTGAGATGTTAAAAAGTTTTCCCTGTCGCTCCCTGCTCTCTCTCGTGTGTGTTCGTTAGCGGACATTAGCGAGTGTTGTGTAATTATAAATGGTAATGTGCAGAGTTGAGTTCTCCTCACAGTGTCATCAGCTCAGCGACGTTCAGGACAGCTGCGGTTTGTAAATTCTAAAGCGACATTGAGTGTCTTAAAGTGGATGCTGCAGCGCGGTTCCACGGTCAAAAACACTGGTCTGGAGTAGTTTGCCACTCCTTTCATGCAGTTCTGTGTGCAATCCTGTGATGCCCATGTATATTCATTAACATAAATAAATATTTCCAGGATTTTGTTGAGCACAATCCTCCACCAAACCTGTTCTGAGTATTTATCGGGATGCCATTGATGTCTTAGCCAGCCGTTGGGTAAACATTGAGGCTCATACACTGTTTTTAGCGTGTTTAATTCCTAATTGTGCCTAAACTTTGAGATGCCAATCAACATATGATAAAGTGATTACGTGGATTTAAATAAATCCACTCACAGGATTTATTTCAAGTTATGAAACAGGACTTGTCGATGCTGAAGTGCCCAAAAGCAGGTTTATGAACATCAACTGAGCAAGATATGTCCGCCTACTCCAGATGCCCTTCCAGACTGCATAGACTGGCATAAGCAACACTGCAGCATTTCTGAAACAGAACCTGCTTTACGATATCTGTGCTTGAACTGTTTCCGTGCCGACTGTTCTGATTATTTCAGCACAGTTTTAAATGTATGGTCTTATTTTGCGACATACTCGTTACTACGACTAGTAGATGATGTGGCTGAGGACAAAGAGGGATTTTGGATTGTTTTTGAATAAACACATTGCACCATGCCACGAGACCCCGCAGTGCTGAAATATGCATCATACTAAAGTGACAGTGCTTGTTTTTGTGTCATCGTCACTAACCGCTAAACTGAAGGCTGCAGACACTCCACACCTGCAAAGTTCCATCCTCCAAAAACACATGAATCTGCACCTCTTTGTAAAGGGTTCTCCTGCAGACGACCAGGCTGCGGTGAGTGACCGGAAAAGGCGTAAGATCCTGGTCATAATCCGCCTGAAAAGCTCTGCGTGTTTGAGCTCAGTCTTGTGGCTGGGTTACACTGCGATTTCTGTTGTTCTTATAACGCCGAATTTACACCAGAGGAATGACAGCGCGTAAGCAGCATACGCGCGTCACTTTTTTCCATTCTAACCTCCATCCATCCATCCATCCATCCATTTTCTTCCGCTTTATCCGGGGCCGGGTCGCGGGGGCAGCAGTCTCAGCAGAGATGCCCAGACTTCCCGATCCACGCACACCTCCTCCAGCTGTTCTGGGGGAACCCCGAGACGACACCAGGCCAGCTCGGAGACATAGTCCCACCAGCGTGTCCTGGGCCTTCCACGAGGCCTCTTCCCAGTGGGACATGCCTGGAACACCTCCCGAGGGAGGCGACCAGGAGGCATCCGTAACAGATGCCCTAGCCACCTCAGCTGCTCCTTTCGACGTGGAGGAGTAGCGGCTTGAGTCCGAGCTCCTCCCGGGTAACTGAGCTCCTCACCCGATCTCGGAGGGTGCGCCCAGCCACCCTGCGGAGGAAACTCATTTCGGCCGCTTGTATTCGCGATCTTGTCCTTTCGGTCATTACCCAAATCTCATGACCATAGGTGAGGGTGGGAACGTAGATCGATCGGTAAATCGAGAGCTTCGCCCCCTGACTCAGCTCCCTCTTCACCACAACGGTCCGATACAGCGACCGCATCACTGCTGACGCCGCACCGATCCGTCTACCGATCTCACGCTCCATCCGTCCCTCACTCGTGAACATGACCCCGAGATACTTGAACTCCTCCACTTGGGGCAAGGACTCCCCACCGACCTGAAGCGGGAGAACCACCTTTTTCCGGTGGAGAACCATGGCCTCAGATTTGGAGGTGCTGATCCTCATCCCGCCCGCTTCACACTCGGCTGCAAACCGCCCCAGTGCGCGCTGGAGGTCCTGATTTGATGAAGCCAACAGAACAACATCGTCTGCAAAGAGCAGAGATGATATTCTGAGGTTCCCAAACCGGACACCCTCCGGCCCCTGGCTGCGCCTAGAAATTCTGTCCATAAAAGTAATGAACAGAACCGGTGACAAAGGGCAGCCCTGCCGGAGACCAACACGCACCGGGAACAGGTCTGACTTACTGCCGGCAATGCGAACCAAGCTCCTGCTGCGGTCATACAGGGAACGGACAGCCCTTAGTAGAGGGCCCCGGACCCCATACTCCCGGAGCACCCCCCACAGGGCACCACGAGGGACACGGTCAAACGCTTTCTCCAGATCCACAAAACACATGTGGACTGGTTGGGCGAACTCCCACAAACCCTCGAGCACCCGATGAAGGGTATAGAGCTGGTCCAGTGTTCCACGACCGGGACGAAAACCGCATTGTTCCTCCTGGATCCGAGGTTCGACTATTGGCCGAATCCTCCTCTCCAGCACCCTGGAATAGACCTTACCAGGGAGGCTGAGGAGTGTGATCCCTCTGTAATTGGAGCACACCCTCCGATCCCCCTTCTTGAAGAGAGGGACCACCACCCCGGTCTGCCAATCCAGAGGCACTGTCCCCGACCGCCACACGATGTTGCAGAGACGTGTCAGCCAAGACAGCCCTACAACATCCAGAGACTTAAGGTACTCAGGACGAATCTCATCCACCCCTGGGGCCTTGCCACCGAGGAGCTTTCTAACCACCTCGGTGACTTCAGCCTGGGTGATGGACGAGCCCCCCTCCGAGTCCCCAGCCTCTGCTTCCTCATCGGAAGACGTAACGGTGGGATTGAGGAGATCCTCGAAGTACTCCTTCCACCGCCCGACCACATCCCCAGTCGAGGTCAGCAGCCCCCCACCCACACTGTAAACAGTGTTGGTGGAGCACTGCTTCCCCCTCCTGAGGCGCCGGATGGTTTGCCAGAATCTCTTCGAGGCCGACCGATAGTCCTCCTCCATGGCTTCTCCAAACTCCTCCCAAACCCGAGTTTTTGCCTCTGCGACTGCACGAGCTGCAGCACGCTTGGCCTGCCGGTACCTCTCAGCTGCCTCCGGAGTCCCACAAGCCAACAAGGCCAGATAGGACTCCTTCTTCAGCTTGACGGCATCCCTTACCTCCGGGCGCCACCACCGGGTTCGGGGATTGCCGCCGCGACAGGCACCAGAGACCTTACGGCCACAACTACGAGCAGCCGCATCGACAATGGAGGAGGAGAACATGGTCCACTCGGACTCCATGTCCCCTACCTCCCTCGGAATCTGGTTGAAGCTCTTCCGGAGGTGGGAGTTGAAGACCCTACTGACAGAGGGATCCACCAGACGTTCCCAACAGACCCTCACAACACGTTTGGGCCTGCCAGGTCTGACCGGCTTCTTCCCCTGCCAGCGGATCCAGCTCACCACCAGGTGGTGATCGGTTGACAGCTCAGCCCCTCTCTTCACCCGAGTGTCCGAGACACGCGGCCGGAGATCGGATGACACAACTACAAAGTCGATCATCGACCTCCTGCCTAGGGTGTCCTGGTGCCACGTGCACTTATGGACATCCTTGTGCTCGAACATGGTGTTCGTTATGGACAAACCGTAACTAGCACAGAAGTCCAATAACAGAACACCACTCGGGTTCCGATCGGAGAGGCCGTTCTTCCCCATCACCCCCACCCAGGTCTCACTGTCGTTACCCACGTGGGCGTTGAAGTCCCCCAGTAGAACAATGGAGTCCCCAGCCGGAGCACCATCTAGTACCCCCCCCAGGGACTCCAAGAAGGCCGGGTACTCTGCACCGATGTTGGGCCCGTAGGCCGAGACAACGGTGAGAGACCTGTCCCCGACCCGAAGGCGTAGGGACGCGACCCTCTCGTTCACCGGGGTGAACTCCAACACGTGACGGCTGAGCTGGGGGGCTATGAGCAAACCCACCCCAGCCCGCCGCCTCTCCCCGCGGGCAACTCCAGAAAAATGGAGCGTCCAGCCCCTCTCCAGGAGTTGGGATCCGGAACCCAGGCTGTGCGTGGAGGTGAGCCCGACTATATCTAGCCGGTACCTCTCAACCTCCCGCACAAGCTCAGGCTCCTTCCCCCCCAGCGAGGTGACGTTCCATGTCCCGAACGCCAGAAGCTGCGCACGCGGACCAGGTCGTCGAGGCACCTGCCTTCGACTGCCACCCAGTCCTCTCTGCACCCGACCCCTACGGATCCCTCTGCGGATGGTGGGTCCACAGGAGGGCGGGCCCACGTCGTCCTTTCGGGCTGTGCCCGGCCGGGCCCCGTGGGCAGAGGCCCGACCACCAGACGCTCGCATTCGAGCCCCAACCCCAGGCCTGGCTCCAGGGTGGGGCCCCGGCTGCGCCATACCGGGCGACGTCACGGTCCTTGGTATTAAACTGTCCATAGGTGTCTTCGAACTGCTCTTTGTCTGACCCATCACCTAAGACCTGTTTGCCATGGGAGACCCTACCAGGGGCAGGAAGCCCCAGACAACATAGCTCCTCGGATCATTCGGGTGCTCAAACAACCCCACCACGTTAAGGTGGCAGTTCACGGGGTTGTCCATTCTAACCTGTCATGATATTTACACTAGCATTGTTATACGCGCGTCACTTTTTTCCATTCTAACCTGTCATGATATTTACACTAGCATTGTTATTTTCCATTCTAACCTGTCATGATATTTACACTAGCATTGTTATACGCGCGTCAGACGGACGTATTGACGCGCGGCTACGCCTAAATTAGAATGGAGTTCAAACTCCGTAATTTTAGACGGGAAAATGGCACAGTCTTTCAAAGTAAACTTCCGACACCCTGTCAAAATAAGTTTTCTGTTGATTTGTCGAAGTTCACAACACGCATATTGGTGGTGTCTTTGGCTGTCAAGCCCCAGCCCGGCCACACGGGGGTAGAAGTCACCTCGCTGATGACGCTGCTGGTTAATTGGATGCACCCATAGTCGCCTGGTCTGTTGTCTCTCCTGTCTCCTCACTTCTTCTACCAAAAGAAGAAAGGCCAAGGTGCGCCTTCTACTCAGCACAGTTTCTATAAATAAATGCACAAGCTAAGCTAAGGTAAGCTAAAAAAATATGCAAATCATTTCATAAATTGGCAGAGTTTGATGTACGACTAGCAAAACGTAGTAACATGAGAAATGTTATTACTTACCCATTTTTATAAGCAAAATTATTCCAAGTGATTTGGGGAAGAGACACCCGAACACAAGCGTAGCTTTAGCTGCTCTGACGCCGTATGTGTAAATTTGCGCTTTCAAAAATGCGCACGTATAACGCGCCGCATACGTCACGTCCAGTAATAGCTTCTGGTGTAAATTCGGCGTAAGAGTTGTAGATGTCGTTTAGAAACCATCAAAGTTTTGTTGAAGCAGTGTCAGGCTTCAGAAGGTGTGTGTGTAGTAGATGCGAGTGCAACATGCTAGCATGCTAGCGGTGTTTATTTTCCAAGTCCTGTAAACGGCGTAGTCGGACCCGCTCATGCTGTGACTCTGGCTGTGGTGCAGCATGCACTGATGTGTTGACGGGACACTGCAGCGAGAGGATGGGCCACTCTACGACTAATGTTCCAAAATATCAGACACTGCTTGGTGTCGGTCGTGGCTCGTCTTTGGTTGAACGACGGTTCTATTTTAAATCTTTGTCCCTGTCTCACGGTACGACCTGCGTTTTTTCTCACGACTAGTGATCGTACATAAAGCAAGCAAGAGTTGATGTTTTCTTTTACTTTAGAACACTACGATTTTGTTATCTTTTTAGTTTGTCATTGTGAGGCGTAGGGCACATTTTATTATTATGCAACTTTGAACAGTTAGTCGCTTTTTTGTCTAGCGCTTTTCAAATGACACAAGTCACCAAACTTCACACATTTTATGTACGGACTAATTATGAACATTTAGGTTGTTTGAGAGAATGGAAACATTACACCCCTAGAATAAACTAGTTATTTGTGGAACAAATGTGTAAACATTCAAATTTCTCCTTGTTTTTTGGGTTCATCAGGCAGGTGTTGTTGAGTCCCAGACTGTGGAGTCTGTGGAGCTGCTAAAGTGGAGATGTGTTTCTCCTCAGTGCAATCAGAGCGATGCTGGTGCCGTTGTCCCGTCGTCAACGTGTCATGATTAAACTTGAGCCGCCCGTGTCCCAGCTGCACACAGCCCTGGGTCAAACGTCTCTGAGTCGCCGTGCGAGGTGAGCCAGCGTCCCGTGAAATTGGCCCCAAATTAACACCCGCCGATGGGTTTGAAATGCGAGGGCGAGACTGACCGAGCGAGCCTTTATAGCGTCATGATTTTGCTCATTAGGAACGCACAGACTTTCTAATCATTGCTTTGACTGTAGTCTCTCGAACTGACCGCCGATGGAGCAGGGGCCTGTACGGCTGGACCTGTCCTCAGGAAACACAAAGTCCAGCGTCTTCTCTCTCAGCAGAATCAGAATCAGAACAGGTTTTATTGCCATTGTCTGAGAACAGGTTCACAAACTAGGAACCCTTGTGGACGTGCAACATAAAACCTATAACACACAATTTAGATCAAATAAGCTGTAAAACTTTAAACTATAAGGCTTTAGGGGGCATGCATAAGGAATATTAATAAATAAGATACAAAGTAAAAAGTAATATATGGTAAGACGACAGTGGGATTATATTTACAGATGTGTATGAGTATAAAGTAAAGTGATAGCAGCAGGTCTAAGTGTGGACACACCGCACAGTGCAACAGAGCAGAAACATCCATGAGTCTGTGGCTGAGTTATTGGGTCTTAGTTACAGATGAACTAAAGTCCAAAAGTGGAGACAATATTCAGAATGATGAGAGGACTTTCAGCCGTAAGACGAATGTGTCAGGTTTGTGAATCCGATCATTTCTAAATGATAATGCATTGATCACATGGTGTTCTAGAAAGTCTTTAACACAAACTATTCATTATTAAATAACACAACAAAAAAAGATACAGCCAAAGACTGTCAGTCATTCGAAAACTTAAAGGACTTCATGTCTCACCACATCTTCTGTTAATGCTGTACCAAAGCAAGAACCGGAACATGTTCACCAAAATAACCACCATAGCAGCAAAATCATGGGTCTACCCACTCCCAACCTCACACAGTTAAACACTAAGGCCATAACACGCATTGCACGTGCAATAACACAGGACAACACCCACCCACTGCACCACTGGTTCACTCTATTACCCTCCGGTCACTCAGATACAACCAGGCATGTTGTAAAATTGGTCTAATGCCTACAGGCGTGAACACTCCCAGTATTGTCATCAATGTTGTCATAATGTCATGTATGTGTTGTCTGTGTTGTATGTTTGTACAGTATAGTTGTGTGCGTCCTGGTGCTTGTCTGCCTGTGCTACTGTAACATTGAATTTCCCCTGGGAGACAATAAAGCAAACTAACTAGGCTAAAAGTCCGACAGGATGTGTTATGTTTTAGAGCTTCTTTTTTGTGAGATTTCAGGTTCAAACCTCAGTATGGTGGTGCAGCGGTTAGCGCTCGTGCTTCACGGCGAGAAGGTCCCAGATTGGATTCCCATATGGACGAGCCTGTCTGTGTGGAGTTTGCATGTTCTCCTTGTGTCTGTGTAGGTTTCCTCCGGTTTCCCCTATCACCAAAACATGTACAATAGGCGGTATGAATGTAGTGAGCGACTGAGTGTTGGTGATAGTCTGAGGGGCCAATGGCACAGACTGGTCGCCTCGCTTCCGTCAGTCTACCCCAGGGCAGCTGTGGCTACAACAGTTGCTTACCACCACCAAGTATGAAGTGAATGAATAATGATGACGGGGTGATGCTGAGAGACCCTTAAAATGTGCTTGTAACCAACATGGCGAGATTCATATTATAGTGCATATATGAGAAAATACTTTAACAGTGCATTATGTAACTTTTTATGCAAAAAAAAAAGAGATTACTTTCCATCACAGTGGCCTCTTTAATACTCGGGGATGAATAGTTGTTTTTAGATTTTCTGCCAGGTTGTCTGGATGGAATATATGCGTAACCATGGAGATGGTTCCATCTGCAGAGATCAGCTCGGGTCCAATGCGGAGGACAGGGCTCTTGGAGACCGTGCTGTTTGTATTGTGCTCAAACGATCAAAATGGCCTCTTCTTTGTATGGATTAGCAGAGTTAAATTTATTCCAGAGCTGTAATTAGTTAGCTTGTTGTCCGAATCAGCTTCATCATCCTGAATCACAGCTTCACGTCATGATGGTGTTAAATCTGCCGTTTGTAAAAGTCTCATTAGTTTGAGCGATGGTCCGTCGGCCATCGGCAGCCTCTCTCTGCTCTGTCCTAAAATAATCTCTACACATCGCGCTCACCTGTCCTTGTCCCGCAGAGGAAAATAAAAATGCATTTATAAAGCACGGCCCGGACCTCAGAGTTATCCTTCAGAGAAATATCGATGTCCGAGCGTCATCTGCACCGGAGAGATAAGGCGATGCAACAAAACAGCCGTGAAATAAAAGCCCGCGCTTTATTACCTTTGGGAAAGAGGCACTTTCTGGAGTAAATCCATTGTTTCAAAGCTCAAGGCTGATCTGTATTAAACCACCCGGTACAGATGACAGTGCAAAGTGTTTACCAGGAAAAACAAGGGACATACATTTGAGGGAAACTTATATTGCAAGTCTTTTGGAGCGATTAAAGTGCAGATGTTGTTAAAGTGTGAGCCTCCTCTTATTGGAACTAGGATCTCTGTCAAATCAACACAATACAACATCAGCGCATGCCGAGAGCAGCTCACCATTTTCTTCACTGTGGCATCTAAACGTCTTATAAGACAAAAATGTAACCAAATATTTAAACTGTTGTGTTCAGACTCATTCCTATTTGTAACACCCCAGTTCTTCACAGGGATGAGTTTATAAACAAGTTTTACAACCTTAGGGTCGCTTTTCAAAGCTCACTGTCACAGTAATCCTGTAAAAACTAACTTCCAACTTCACAACCTTAAAAATCCTTCACATTTACACGGACAGACACTGTTTTTCACAAACCATTGCATATTAAAAATTCTGAAGGAGGACCAAGCTAATATCATTTTACTGCTAACAAAAAAATCAGATAGGGCTTTTATTTTAGTTAAGCAATGGGCTAACCACAACATTATTCTTATTTCTGATTTGTTGTTTTTGTAGTGTTGAATTTGGAGTTGTTGTCCTGTACAATGCCTTGCGAAAGTATTCGGCCCCCTTGAACTTTTAGACCTTTTGCCACATTTCATGCTTCAAATATAAAGATATAAAACTGTAATTTTTTGTGAAGAACCAACAACAAGTGGGACACAATCATGAAGTGAAACGAAATTTATTGCATATTTCAAACATTTTTAACCAATAAACAACTGGGCGTGCAAAATTATTCAGCCCCTTTACTTTCAGTGCAGCAAACTCTCTCCAGAAGTTCAGTGAGGATCTCTGAATGATCCAATGTTGACCTAAATGACTAAAGATGATAAATAGAATCCACCTGTGTGTAAACAAGTCTCCGTATAAATGCACCTGCTCTGTGATAGTCTCAGAGCAGTTTAAAGCGCAGAGAGCATCATGAAGAACAAGGAACACACCAGGCAGGTCCGAGATACTGTTGTGGAGAAGTTTAAAGCCGGATATGGATACAAAAAGATTTCCCAAGCTTTAAACATCCCAAGGAGCACTGTGCAAGCGATAATATTGAAATGGGAGGAGTATCAGACCACTGCAAATCTACAAAGACCCGGCCGTCCCTCTAAACTTTCAGCTCATACAAGGAGAAAACTGATCAGAGATGCTGCCAAGAGGCCCATGATCACTCTGGATGAACTGCAGAAATGTACAGCTGAGGTGGGAGACTCTGTCCATAGGACAACAATCAGTCGTATACTGCACAACTCTGGCCTTTATGGAAGAGTGGCAAGAAGAAAGCCATTTCTTAAAGATATCCATAAAAAGTGTTGTTTAAAGTTTGCCACAAGCCACCTGGGAGACACACCAAACATGTGGAAGAAGGTGCTCTGGTCAGATGAAACCAAAATCCAACTTTTTGGCAACAATGCAAAACGTTATGTTTGGCGTAAAAGCAACACAGCTCATCACCCTGAACACACCATCCCCACTGTCAAACATGGTGGTGGCAGCATCATGGTTTGGGCTTTTCTTCAGCAGGGACAGGGAAGATGGTTCAAATTGATGGGAAGATGGATGGAGCCAAATACAGGACCATTCTGGAAGAAAACCTGATGGAGTCTGCAAAAGACCTGAGACTGGGACGGAGATTTGTCTTCCAACAAGACAATGATCCAAAACATAAAGCAACATCTACAATAGAGTGGTTCACAAATAAACATATCCAGGTGTTAGAATGGCCAAGTCAAAGTCCAGACCTGAATCCAATCGAGAATCTGTGGAAAGAACTGAAAACTGCTGTTCACAAACGCTGTCCATCCAACTTCACTGAGCTCCAGCTGTTTTGCAAGGAAGAATGGGCAAATATTTCAGTCTCTCAATGTGCAAAACTGATAGAGACAAACCCCAAGGACTTACAGCAGTAATCGCAGCAAAAGGTGGCGCTACAAAGTATTAACTTAAGGGGGCTGAATCATTTTGCACGCCCAATTTTTCTGTTGTTAATTTGTTAAAAATGTTTGAAATATCCAATAAATTTCGTTTCACTTCATGATTGTGTCCCACTTGTTGTTGGTTCTTCACAAAAAATTACAGTTTTATATCTTTATGTTTGAAGCCTGAAATGTGGCAAAAGGTCGAAAGGTTTAAGGGGGCCGAATACTTTCACAAGGCACTGTATCTAAGGGTCCAGGAGCACATATTGGTAGCCTCGCAGGAGCCACTAGCCCATCAGCTGCACATCCTTCACTTATCTCTGAAGGAAAGCATTCGTTCTTCAAACGCCTGGACGGACAGAAGCCAATCCCCGCTCTAATTGAATAATCCGAGATGAACGAGGGTCAGGCGCCGGGAGATTGTGGGTAACGCCGCTCGTCAGGGCCTGTCCTGGAGCAGCTATTGTGGGTAATGGGCCTCCATCTGTGTCGGGCTGAGGTCAAACCAGCGCGGCCTCATCGCGTTGCATTACGTCATTTTTTAAGATTGAATTAATACCTCATGTAATCCTCTGCAGATCGGATGGAGATTTCAACAGTGTAAATATTATTTAACTGTACGAAAGAGTTGGATAGTATTTAAAGGATCTGTATCCTGCTATATTAGCCATTCCAAAGTAAACTATAGGCATTTATATGATATATTGTACCTCATTGTACTCATTTTTGAGAGAAATATAAGTATTTTCTGGGAGTATTTTCCAAACCTGGAAGACAAGACGCTTCGATTCAGTTAACTCCGCCCCTCTCTCCGCTCATTCCACATTTGCAGTATTCCATCCATCCATCTTCTTCCACTTGTCCGTTGCCGGGTCGTGGGGGCAGCTGTTGGAGCTGAACCAGCCCCTATAGCGCCCCCTGCAGGTGGTGGGTCCACAGAAGGACGGCCTCACGATTCTAACGGGCCTGTTGGTCTCTCATAAGGGGCTTCATTTGCAGTATTATAAATATAAATATCGCTGCAAAAAGTTACTTCACATAATGCAGTTATAAGGAGTTGACATGAATGAAGCCAAAATACCCTCTGGGGGTGTTTTTGATAAGGAAATAGCATAACAACTCCAAAAACTCCAAAAAGTCGATTTTGCATGATATAGCTCCTTTAATAATGCTTTGTAGTTTCCAACAAATACATTGAACTAAACAGTAACTTGGTTAAATGGAGGGTTAAAGCGACAAATTGTGAAACATTTTCTTTTAACTTTTAATTTAAAATTAGACTGAGCAGTATTTCACTTCATTCACACAAATGTGACTAATCCAGTTCACGTCTGCTGCCGAAGCTCCGTCTGTACTTCCTGGTCTTTGTTGTGTCACAGATATAATCCAAAAATGTCCTCGCCGTCCCATGCGTGTGCTCAGTGTGTTCATCACAGCACCATGGGCTTGTCAGTTGCCAGTAGTTGAGAGTGCATATTTTTAAATAATATATATATATATCGTGTCATTCCCCTTGCTGCCTGTAGAGGGCACTCCAGGCTAATTCAGAATCAGCCCAGTGTCTCACTCCTTACTGTCTGTTCTTTACAGAAACATTGGATCCTGGTGTAAATGCTCAGATCCAGTAAAACATTGTGTGTTCTGTTTCAGGGCTACTTCCTCCTGTTCGAGTCCATGTTGGACTCTGTGCTCTACGCCAGAGACATGTACCTCGCCGACGGAGGCTCAGGTGGGACACTTTTTCATAAGAACACTGCTGCACTGAAAGGATTTTTTCTGCACTTTTTGTTTTTAATCTCCGCTTCTATTCCCACACAGCTGTAGAAATGGGGTAAAAGTCTGCACATTTGGGACTTTCAGTTTGCAGGATTCATACAGTCATGTAAAACCTGTAAAAGTCATGCAATTGGAAAATCAAAATTCCAGGCTCTTGAAAAAATTTGAATTTAGATTTTTTAATTGGAGCAGAAGTTAGGCCTGTCGTCCCGCCGTATCCACCTGTGGCCTTTGAACCTTCCAGGTCTCTGCATCACAGCTAAAATGATGATGTGTTTAGGGACGTCCCGATCCGCTTTTTGAGCTCCCAATCTGATCCGATCATGTTGTATTATTAAAATAGTATATAATTATAATAATAATAATAATATTGATTTGATTTTTTTGAGTGATTATTTACATTATTTACATTAACATTGTTGCAGTGCAGAAAATAAATACAGTAACAAAAACTCAAAAGGAGTAGGCCGAAGCAAGAAAGCTTATGAGTGCCTACCCCATCCATCCATTTTCTTCCACTTGTCCGTTGCCGGGTCGTGGGGGCAGCTATTGGAGCTGCCCAAGTCACATAGCACCATGCCCCTATGGCTCCTCCTGCAGGTGGTGGGTCCACGGAAGGACGGCCTCATGGTTCCAAACGGGCCTGTTGGTCTCTCATAGGGGAGTGCCTACCCCGATATTCAAAATGAATTTACATTCCGGATACAGTGATACAACATCTCGCGTTTACATAAAATACAACACTTTAAGTTCGACAAGTCCTTGTCGTCGAACAAATCAGCGCTCTTGGAATGTCGTCGTCACTTCCTCTGCAATCTGACTCCACCTATTGTATGCATTGTCCTTCAGACGTCTTTTCAAAACCTCCCTTCTAACACACTGCCCCCCAGTGACTCCAACAGTAAAGACAATAAGAACAATAGGGCAATAAATGGAGAATGTCTGCCCAGTTGTAAAGTCAGGCTTCAAACCCCAGTTTCAAATGAACCTTAAAGAACAGGTTACATCAACACAGTTTTATATATAATCACTAAAGCCTAGTATGATAAAAATATATAGAAATACTTCCACATTGTATAACAATATTTCCACAGCTACTATTGTAGCCACAGCTGCCCTGAGGTAGACTGACGGAAACGAGGCTGCCAATCTGCGCGATCGGCCCCTCCGACCACCATCAACCACTCACTCTCTCACTGCATTCACTAATACATATAGTTACACATATTACACATTGCAGTGGATTTGGAGATGCATTTTTCCTCAGAGGTGTGAAGAGCGGGAACTTGTGAGGCAAGGCAAGTTTATTTGTAGAGCACAATTCATACACAAGGCATTTCAAAGTGCGTCACAGTTGCATAAAATCACAAGAAAACAGATCAACCCATAAAACATCAACATAAAAATTGATCAATCACAGTAAAAGGCAAGAGTGCAGATAAAATACTTTCAGTTTTCATCTGCTCGGGTAAAAAGAGCTGTTTTCAGCCTGGATTTGAACATTGTCAGAGTTGAGGCCTGTCTCACATCCTCATGAAGACTGTTCCAGATTTTAGCTGCATGAAACTGAAACGCAGCCTCACCGTGTTTATTATTGACTCTGGGAACCACCAGGAGACCCCTCCCTGAAGTTCTCAGGGCCCGAGATGGTTCATACGGCTCTAACATGTCAGAGATGGACTTTGGTGCTAAACCATGAAACGACTTGTACACAAGCAGAGCTGTTTTAAATTCTATTCTCTGAGTGACAGGAAGCCAGTGCAGAGACCGGAGCACTGGACTAATATGGTGGTATTTCCTGGTTCTTGTCAGGACTCGAGCAGCAGCGTTCTGGATGTTCTGCAGCTCTAACAGCTCGTTTAGAAAGGCCAGTGAGCAGCCGTTACAGTAGTCTAACCTGCTGGAGACAAATGCATGGATGAGTGTCTCCAAGTCTGGTTTTGACACTATTCCTCTGATCT
This sequence comes from Proterorhinus semilunaris, assembly GCA_021464625.1. Lineage (NCBI taxonomy): Eukaryota > Metazoa > Chordata > Actinopteri > Gobiiformes > Gobiidae > Proterorhinus > Proterorhinus semilunaris. The sequence goes on from CM038346.1 coordinate 42,483,982, forward strand.
TCATGTTTTTCAGATGGTAAAAAGCTGATGATGTTATTGCTTTGATGTGGCTGTTTAAGTTCAGGTCTGAGTCCATGATTACTCCTAGATTTCTAACCTGATTTTTTGGTTTTAGAGAGAGAGAGACTCAAGGTGACTGATAACACTTTGTCTTTGTGTCTGTGGGCCAGAAACAATGATCTCAGTTTTGTCTGAGTTTAGTTGGAGAAAGTTGTTTTGCATCCACAAACTGATCTGTTCGATGCAGTGACAGAGAGTATCTACAGGCCCATGTTCACCTGTATCAGTGACAGAGAGTATCTACAGGCCCATGTTCACCTGTATCAGTGACAGAGAGTATCTACAGGCCCCTGTTCACCTGTATCAGTGACAGAGAGTATCTACAGGCCCATGTTCACCTGCCGTCAGTGACACGTAGATCTGAGTGTCATCTGCGTAGTTATGGTACGACACATTGTTGCTGTTTATTAGCTGACCCAATGGAAGCATGTACAAGTTGAATAAGAGGGGTCCCAAGATTGACCCCTGGGGGACTCCACAGGTCATGGAAATTTTGTCTGAGACACAGTTGTCAATTTCGACAAAGTATGTCCTATACTCCAGATAGGACTTGAACCAGTTTAGCGCAGTACCAGAGATTCCCACCCAGTTTTCTAACCTGTGAAGTAAGATCCCGTGGTCCACTGGGTCAAAGGCTCAGGTCCAGCAGAACTAAAACTGAGACCTTACCTGCGTTGGTGTTCATACGGATATCATTGGTCACCTTGATCAGAGCTGTGTCAGTGCTGTGGTGGGGCCTAAAACCTGACTGGAAAGTATCAAATACATTGTTAGATAGGAGAAAGTAAGTGAGCTGTTGATATATTACTTTCTCCAGGACTTTTCCTAAGAATGGTAGGTTTGATATGGGCCGGTAGTTGTTCAGTATCTTGGGATCAAGGCTGCTCTTCTTTAGAAGAGGCTTAATGACCGCGGTTTTCAAAGCCTTTGGAAATGCTCCCGTCTCAAATGAAATGTTAACTAACTGAACAAGTTGTGGTAACAAGCTGGTCAGCACAGACTTCAGAAATCTAGTGGGTAATTCATCAAGGCAGCATGTGCATGAACTCAGACCGGAGATAACCTCTTCCATTGTTTTGTCAGTAACAGGTGTGAAATGTGTCAGCTCAAGGTGTTTATCTGGTGGCAGGGTTGCTATTTGTGTTGTTGAAATTATGGCATTTTTAATGCCTTGGACTTTGTCATAAAAAATATTGCAAACTCATTGCACTTAGATGTAGAGATTAGTTCTAAGGGCAGTGAAACTGGAGGGTTAGTTAATCTGTTCACTGTGGAAAACAGAACACGAGAATTGTTTCTGCAGTTTGAGATGATTTTAGAGAAGTACTTCTCCCTTTCTCCACGCAAAATCTGGTTGAACTCACAAAACACTTCTTGGTATATCTCAAAATGAACCTGGAGCTTTGACTTGCGCCATTTCCGTTGGGCTTTTCGGCACTCCCTTTTCTGTGCCCTGACCGAATCTTCACTTCTCCAAGGTGCCTTTTGTCTATTGTTAACCATTAAGACGCTTGATGTGTAAGAGTCCAACAGATTATCAACATTAGAATATGGAGGATTTTCAAATCTGATCATTTCCATAAACTGTGTCCTTGTTGTATCATTTATGTGTCTTCTTTGAATAACTCCAGGCCCAACCTCTGGTTTGGGTGTAACAGACAGGTCAAAGAAGACACAAAAATGATCAGATAAAGCAACGTCAACAACATTCACATTTGATATATTAACAACTTTTGTAATGACTATAGATCTAGAGTGTGACCTTTGTTGTTAGCATGGTACATATCCTCTTCCTACCCTCTTACTGGAAGTGTATAAATTGGCTCCATCAGATCATGTTTAAAATCTGTTTCTGTCTGCGTTAAATTTACTCCGGGGCCGAGCTTCTCAGAACTGACAGAGCGCTCGGTGCACGGGGCTTTGAGCCGCCAGACGCTCGTCCGCTCAGCACTGCTCCGTGTGCGTACGCTCCCTCTGAGCATCCAACCATGAGTCTAACTTTAAAACAGACAAAAAACATTTAAACACCCGTTTGTTAGCGCTGTATTTCCCCTGTGTTTGGCTCCTCCTCCAGTGCGTCAGGCTCTTCGGACCACTCCAGATTACACACAGGTTAGACAGGCGAACCAGGGGCTACAGTATAGTCATAACATGAGGGAATCTGAACTCAAGTCCCAGAGGAGGATGGAGGGAATGGGGTCTGTAGTAAAAGCAAAGCGGCTTCATTTGTCACGAGGCGCAGTGGTCTTGGTCTCAGCACACATTGGTCTTTATCTTGTATTCTGGCCTCCTGAAAATCCCAAACTGAAAATGAAGCACTGATAAATACATAGCCTAAGTAATTCATGCGGCGAATTATTGGTGGCAAGTCATGGAAAACCTCAAGAGGAAATTTCTCTCTGTGTCGGGTTTTCACTCAGTCAACCTAAAACATGAAAAATAGTCGGATGGGTCCACTTCCTTAATGGGAAATGTTTAATGGTAAATGGTCTCTTTTCATACAGTGCTTTTCCACCTATATCAGATTCAAAGCACTTTAGATCAAAGAACCACTCGCCCTCACACTCTCAAGGTGGTGAAGTGACTTTACCAAGGACGACCCCAGTAATGCATGTGTAGTTCCTCTTAACATAAAAAACATCTCAGGTTATCATTCTCTTTAAATTTCCATATTTAAATCCAAACATTTGATGAGCCTTGTCCATGCACATTTGATATTCAGCCCCTGTTCACACTGATGTTTGGAGATGGACTCGGGGCCTGATGCTCCTAATGTCGTCTCAGCGGGAGTCGCTCTGACCAGAGGCGCCGGCCCTGGACTAATCTCTACAACTATTAAAACTATTACCGTTACAGATGGAGAACACATTATCATCCGCTCTGAATCAACAAGTCTGACTGAAGTATCTTTGCCTTCCTGTCAGTCTCTGCAGGATTTTACATTATCCCGGTTCATTATTTATATGGAATCAAGCACCGTTTTTGTATGTGATTGTTAACTCCATTTTACAATGAAAGGTTAAAGACGGCTTTGCTTTGTCAATTCATCCACATGAAATTTAGAAGCCCATTTATCAAGACAGTTTTAGGACCCAAATCTGATGTGAATAAGAGAATGCAGTGAGATGAAACAGTTTTTAAATGACTCTGCTGATGATCCCCTTGTGCACGTGCTGCTCGTTTTGCAAACGCTTGGTAAATGATGCCCTTAAAGGCCAAGGTCCAAGGCTGTTGAGAGTATATGGTCAACTTGCTCAGCTGTGCATCTTTGGATCTGATGGAGCCAGAGGGTAGATTTCTGGAATCCAAATATTTTTCGCCTGTTTAATGATGTATCAGAACAAGAAACAAAAATGCAATGCACATGTTAAGAAGCAGAGTTTCAGGTCCGAGTTTTCACACGAAGTCAAGCGCAAAAATATATGATCAATCTAGTGTATAATCCACATGAACCCAGCGTTTTAGGGGTCTTAAAACGAACATTACCACAACTTTTTTCCGAAAGCACTAGGGTCTGTTATCCATAATTTACTGACTATAAGTTTATGAGTTTTACTCCACTCCTCAGTTCCACCACGAGGTGAAAAGGAAAAAAACACAGCAGTTAGCCTCGATCCAGTCTGTGTTTGGACTGACAGTAAAAGTCTGGTCACTGTGAGGCAATTCTCGTCATGATTAGGGATGGAACGGTATGAGATTTCCACGGTATGACAACCGTGACAAATAATACAGCGATATCACGGTATACCGTGAAATTGCGTGTTTTATATTTAAAAAACAAAAACAGAGTTCGCGTTTAACAAACAGGGTTTGTTTATGGTACATTTGTAATTGGTTATGTCTTTACATGCTGCTAAGGATCAATAAAGTGTACTATTATGACTTATTATCCAAAATAACACTTTAAACAAATGGATATTTTTACCTTAATCACTTCACTCACAGACGGAGCATGTTCGCTGATGCTAATCACTGTTTGTTCAACGTCTGCCCAAAAACTTCCAAAGGTAGTTGCCATTATACTTTGCTGCTTGATTTCTTACTAAAGTAGTTGGTGCATTCAAATATCCAAAAATAATCCTAATAGTATACAAAAAGTGTCGCATCCATCGGTCAACAAACTTGAGTGCTTGTTTAATAATTGACCGACTAGCAAACTGCATCAGGTAAAGGATAAATGTCTAACCCTTATCCTGCTGTGACCCTAGAGGGTAAAGAATATTCATGTGATCTGCCTATGTGACGCATCAGATTATTGTTTGGGGAGACTTTAGTGGAGTAGTGCGTAGGTTTGTTTACATCACGTAGTAGCTAGTAGTAGTAGCCCTGGCGGAAAGTGACAGCGAGCGGAGTTTGTAGCTAAATGAAAATCAGTGCGTCTTTGATGAGCATTTGGCAAAGGAAGGCTGAGCGTCTTTTGAAAAATAAACGTAAAACAGTGTGGTCTAAAGCGCGTCTGATGAACGATGGACTGGATGATTAACAGATTAACAATCCAAACCACAAAGCTAACAGGTTAGCGTAACGCGAGCTAAAGAGCTAAACAGCTGCTTCTCAGCTGCACTTTTAATGTTCACGGAGGACAGTGACTTTTTACTCTGCTGCGACGAGCCGTGTTCAACAGGCGACGGCCAAGAGGGAGAGGGACTGCCCCGCGGGGTCAGGTGAGGAGCAGCAGAACAGAAGCGGAGAGCATAGCATATAAAACATTTTTAATACTGTCAGACAGGGAATCCTCACGGTATTGATACCGTAGCATTTAAATACCACAGTATACCATGAAACCGGTTATTGTCCCATCCCTAACTGTACAGTAGTCTGAGGGGTTAACCACTCTGTACTGTACAGTATGCTGACTAGGGATATAACATCGAATTTAAATCGATTTAATATGCGTAAAATGTGAATCGATGTAAAAAATAAAAGAATCGATGTTAAAGCCACCCTCAGCTACTCCATTTTTGCCTGATTGGAATAGCTTTATTCTCACATTGCATTGTTAGAAACAGCGAGCTAACTTTTTCTCAAGACAAGCTCCACACCTCCCCCGCCTCACCCCCAACACACGCCACACCATGTAAACACACACACGTGTAGGCATCGAAGCAGCAGACACAGCCAAAGTTAGCGGCTACAAAATTAGCGTTAGCAGCTAATGCAGAGTTTAGCATTTTGACAGAAGTTTACCAAAGATCGTAAACTGACAAACATCTGACAACCTGCTCTGATTCAGCTGAAATCCTGATCGAATGTCCATTTGTCAAATAATCCAATATCTACAGGAGCTGTAGGGTTAGGGTCATGGCGACATGAAAACAGGAGGCAACCTCCCCCTCTCCTTGTGCAGCTGAGTTTTTTTCCTTTCTCTGCGACCTGCATTTGTGGTTTCTGTTCCACATTGTTTTTCTGGATACTTTTGTACGTCTTTGCCGTGTTTTTGTGGAGGTTTGGTGGATTTGTTTACTTTGAGAGTCTAAAATGGTCCTGAAGAAAGCAGCTTTTTAAAGGTAAACACAATGCTAGCTTATCAGCTAAACCCATTTGAGACCTACACATTTCTTCTTCTGAGACACTGAAGAGGCACCAAGAGCCCCCCCTGCAGCACAGAGGAGGCGTCACAAGAGGAGCTACAGGAAACAAAGGACAAACGAGAGATGGTGAAAGACTGTTGTGGAGTGGAGGAAGAGGAAGGAGGAGGAGGAGCTGACCAGTGCAGGACACCACGCTCTGAAACGGGGACAAACCCAGGAGGCGCGGCACCATTTCAGAGGGTCAGAGGAGACAGAGGGCAGCCAGCCAGGTTTCTTCCGAGTGCTACAGTTTCCCCGACCTCCAAGGTCATGCGGGTTCAGGTTGACACAGTGGCAGCGCGGCTCAGTCTCAGCGGCTCAGGACTAACACCTGAACACTATTTCGTTGTACAGTTGTACAATGACAATAAAGCACTTACTTACTTATCTGTCATGTCTTTTTCCTCCTTATGATTATAAAGGCTGCACGGGGAGGCAGTGAGGCGTTTGAGGGTTGCAAAGAAAAAAACTGCACTGTAAAATTAGTTCTAAATGGTAGTATTATGTTCAAACTGCAAAAAAAATTGAAAAAGTTTGGAAAAAATAAAGATATGTCTCAAAATGTTTGCTTTGCTACATATCTTATTTATGTAATGTAAAGTTCTCTTACTGAGACAGTTGGTTTGTTACAAGGACAAAAATGCCGATGTTAAAACAAAAGAAATATTGGTCATATTCCTTTTTTTTTTTATCGGGGGAAAAATTGAAATCGGGAACTTTAAATTGGAAATTGAATCGGGTCTTGAGTGAATCGTTACATTCCTAATGCTGATGGGTTAACCACTCTGTACTGTACAGTAGGCTCAGGGGTTAACCACTCTGTACTGTACAGTAGGCTCAGGGGTTAACCACTCTGTACTGTACAGTAGGCTCAGGGGTTAACCACTCTGTACTATACAGTAGGCTCAGGGGTTAACCACTCTGTACTGTACAGTAGGCTCAGGGGTTAACCACTCTGTACTGTACAGTAGGCTCAGGGGTTAACCACTCTGTACTGTACAGTAGGCTCAGGGGTTAACCACTCTGCCGCTCTGGTGTACAGTAGGCTGAGGTGTGAGGGCTAACCACTCTGCCGCTCTGGTGTACAGTAGGCTGAGGTGTGAGGGCTAACCACTCTGCCGCTCTGGTGTACAGTAGGCTGAGGTGTGAGGGCTAACCACTCTGCCGCTCTGGTGTACAGTAGGCTGGAGGGTGAGGGCTAACCACTCTGCCGCTCTGGTGTACAGTAGGCTGGAGGGTGAGGGCTAACCACTCTGCCGCTCTGGTGTACAGTAGGCTGGAGGGTGAGGGCTAACCACTCTGCCGCTCTGGTGTACAGTAGGCTGGAGGGTGAGGGCTAACCACTCTGCCGCTCTGGTGTACAGTAGGCTGAGGTGTGAGGGCTAACCACTCTGCCGCTCTGGTGTACAGTAGGCTGGAGGGTGAGGGCTAACCACTCTGCCGCTCTGGTGTACAGTAGGCTGGAGGGTGAGGGTTAACCACTCTGCCGCTCTGGTGTCCAGTAGGCTGGAGGGTGAGGGCTAACCACTCTGCCGCTCTGGTGTACAGTAGGCTGGAGGGTGAGGGCTAACCACTCTGCCGCTCTGGTGTACAGTAGGCTGGAGGGTGAGGTGTACAGTAGGCTGGAGGGTGAGGGCTAACCACTCTGCCGCTCTGGTGTACAGTAGGCTGGAGGGTGAGGGCTAACCACTCTGCCGCTCTGGTGTACAGTAGGCTGAGGTGTGAGGGCTAACCACTCTGCCGCTCTGGTGTACAGTAGGCTGGAGGGTGAGGGCTAACCACTCTGCCGCTCTGGTGTACAGTAGGCTGGAGGGTGAGGGCTAACCACTCTGCCGCTCTGGTGTACAGTAGGCTGGAGGGTGAGGGCTAACCACTCTGCCGCTCTGGTGTACAGTAGGCTGAGGTGTGAGGGCTAACCACTCTGCCGCTCTGGTGTACAGTAGGCTGGAGGGTGAGGGTTAACCACTCTGCCGCTCTGGTGTACAGTAAGCTGGAGGGTGAGGGTTAACCACTCTGCCGCTCTGGTGTACAGTAGGCTGGAGGGTGAGGGCTAACCACTCTGCCGCTCTGGTGTACAGTAGGCTGGAGGGTGAGGGCTAACCACTCTGCCGCTCTGGTGTACAGTAGGCTGGAGGGTGAGGGCTAACCACTCTGCCGCTCTGGTGTACAGTAGGCTGGAGGGTGAGGGCTAACCACTCTGCCGCTCTGGTGTACAGTAGGCTGGAGGGTGAGGGCTAACCACTCTGCCGCTCTGGTGTACAGTAGGCTGGAGGGTGAGGGTTAACCACTCTGCCGCTCTGGTGTACAGTAGGCTGGAGGGTGAGGGCTAACCACTCTGCCGCTCTGGTGTACAGTAGGCTGGAGGGTGAGGGCTAACCACTCTGCCGCTCTGGTGTACAGTAGGCTGGAGGGTGAGGGCTAACCACTCTGCCGCTCTGGTGTACAGTAGGCTGGAGGGTGAGGGCTAACCACTCTGCCGCTCTGGTGTACAGTAGGCTGGAGGGTGAGGGCTAACCACTCTGCCGCTCTGGTGTACAGTAGGCTGGAGGGTGAGGGCTAACCACTCTGCCGCTCTGGTGTACAGTAGGCTGGAGGGTGAGGGCTAACCACTCTGCCGCTCTGGTGTACAGTAGGCTGGAGGGTGAGGGCTAACCACTCTGCCGCTCTGGTGTACAGTAGGCTGGAGGGTGAGGGCTAACCACTCTGCCGCTCTGGTGTACAGTAAGCTGGAGGGTGAGGTGTACAGTAGGCTGGAGGGTGAGGGCTAACCACTCTGCCGCTCTGGTGTACAGTAGGCTGGAGGGTGAGGGCTAACCACTCTGCCGCTCTGGTGTACAGTAGGCTGGAGGGTGAGGGTTAACCACTCTGCCGCTCTGGTGTACAGTAGGCTGGAGGGTGAGGGCTAACCACTCTGCCGCTCTGGTGTACAGTAGGCTGGAGGGTGAGGGCTAACCACTCTGCCGCTCTGGTGTACAGTAGGCTGGAGGGTGAGGGCTAACCACTCTGCCGCTCTGGTGTACAGTAGGCTGGAGGGTGAGGGCTAACCACTCTGCCGCTCTGGTGTACAGTAGGCTGGAGGGTGAGGGCTAACCACTCTGCCGCTCTGGTGTACAGTAGGCTGGAGGGTGAGGGCTAACCACTCTGCCGCTCTGGTGTACAGTAGGCTGGAGGGTGAGGGCTAACCACTCTGCCGCTCTGGTGTACAGTAGGCTGGAGGGTGAGGGCTAACCACTCTGCCGCTCTGGTGTACAGTAGGCTGGAGGGTGAGGGCTAACCACTCTGCCGCTCTGGTGTACAGTAGGCTGGAGGGTGAGGGCTAACCACTCTGCCGCTCTGGTGTACAGTAGGCTGGAGGGTGAGGGCTAACCACTCTGCCGCTCTGGTGTACAGTAGGCTGGAGGGTGAGGGCTAACCACTCTGCCGCTCTGGTGTACAGTAGGCTGGAGGGTGAGGGCTAACCACTCTGCCGCTCTGGTGTACAGTAGGCTGGAGGGTGAGGGCTAACCACTCTGCCGCTCTGGTGTACAGTAGGCTGGAGGGTGAGGGCTAACCACTCTGCCGCTCTGGTGTACAGTAGGCTGGAGGGTGAGGGCTAACCACTCTGCCGCTCTGGTGTACAGTAGGCTGGAGGGTGAGGGCTAACCACTCTGCCGCTCTGGTGTACAGTAGGCTGGAGGGTGAGGGCTAACCACTCTGCCGCTCTGGTGTACAGTAGGCTGGAGGGTGAGGGCTAACCACTCTGCCGCTCTGGTGTACAGTAGGCTGGAGGGTGAGGGCTAACCACTCTGCCGCTCTGGTGTACAGTAGGCTGGAGGGTGAGGGCTAACCACTCTGCCGCTCTGGTGTACAGTAGGCTGGAGGGTGAGGGCTAACCACTCTGCCGCTCTGGTGTACAGTAAGCTGGAGGGTGAGGTGTACAGTAGGCTGGAGGGTGAGGGCTAACCACTCTGCCGCTCTGGTGTACAGTAGGCTGGAGGGTGAGGGCTAACCACTCTGCCGCTCTGGTGTACAGTAAGCTGGAGGGTGAGGGTTAACCACTCTGCCGCTCTGGTGTACAGTAGGCTGGAGGGTGAGGGCTAACCACTCTGCCGCTCTGGTGTACAGTAGGCTGGAGGGTGAGGGCTAACCACTCTGCCGCTCTGGTGTACAGTAGGGCTGGGCGATATGGACCAAAAGTCATATCCCGATATACTTAGGTTGAATATCGATACACGATATATATCCCGATATTTTTTCCACAATGTAGCTGTGAAATGAAATGTTAAGTCAAAGTCACTGCCAAATAGGAGTGTTTTAATATTTATGTTGCATATAACTAAACTAAAGCCTAAACTGAGACAATGAAATATGACTTATTAAAGTATTACTTACTTTTTAGTCCTTAATAATCATGAAATATAATAAATAAATAAATAGCCCAAATAATTTCTTGATATTTGCTCTTGATTTAACTGTGTTTAAGTCAGTGGTTTTGAGATAAGTTCTTATCTTTATCTAACGCATTCCCAAACATAAGCTCCTAAACTGAGCCACAAACGACTCTTGACTCTCTACAAGCAGCACAGGCTCACCATCTCTGCTCATCATCAGAGCGGGTATCAGCGAGGGACTGGAGTGATTAGCGTTGCGGCTAATGCAATGCTAACGGGGAAAATGCAATAGTCCTTCGCAGTGGCAGCATTACAAACGCTGATATTTTCACAGTACATCCACGATCTACCGCAAACCTCTCGCCGCTACATTCACTTCTGTCCAAACCATCTCCAAATGATTGAGCCACTGGTTTTTGTTTTACTAACCAAGGGGCTCTCCTCCGCACGCTTCAGACATTGTTGCTTTCTTCATGTTTGTTGAAGAGTGTCTGACGAGGGGCGGGGCCGGGGCGCTGGGAGCAGTGCAGAGACTCTGATCAGCGGGTTGCCTGAAGCAAGTATTACAGCGCAAATGTGGACTATATCGATATATGCGATATTGTCAAATTCCATATCTCATTAAAAAAAAATATCGATATATCGCCCAGCCCTAGTGTACAGTAGGCTGGAGGGTGAGGGCTAACCACTCTGCCACTCTGGTGTACAGTAGGCTGGAGGGTGAGGGCTAACCACTCTGCCGCTCTGGTGTACAGTAGGCTGGAGGGTGAGGGTTAACCACTCTGCCGCTCTGGTGTACAGTAGGCTGGAGGGTGAGGGCTAACCACTCTGCCGCTCTGGTGTACAGTAGGCTGAGGTGTGAGGGCTAACCACTCTGCCTCTCTGGTGTACAGTAGGCTGGAGGGTGAGGGCTAACCACTCTGCCGCTCTGGTGTACAGTAGGCTGAGGTGTGAGGGCTAACCACTCTGCCGCTCTGGTGTACAGTAGGCTGGAGGGTGAGGGCTAACCACTCTGCCGCTCTGGTGTCCAGTAGGCTGGAGGGTGAGGGCTAACCACTCTGCCGCTCTGGTGTACAGTAGGCTGGAGGGTGAGGGCTAACCACTCTGCCGCTCTGGTGTACAGTAGGCTGGAGGGTGAGGGCTAACCACTCTGCCACTCTGGTGTACAGTAGGCTGGAGGGTGAGGGCTAACCACTCTGCCGCTCTGGTGTACAGTAGGCTGGAGGGTGAGGGCTAACCACTCTGCCGCTCTGGTGTACAGTAGGCTGGAGGGTGAGGGCTAACCACTCTGCCGCTCTGGTGTACAGTAGGCTGGAGGGTGAGGGTTAACCACTCTGCCGCTCTGGTGTACAGTAAGCTGGAGGGTGAGGGTTAACCACTCTGCCGCTCTGGTGTACAGTAGGCTGGAGGGTGAGGGCTAACCACTCTGCCGCTCTGGTGTACAGTAAGCTGGAGGGTGAGGGTTAACCACTCTGCCGCTCTGGTGTACAGTAGGCTGGAGGGTGAGGGCTAACCACTCTGCCGCTCTGGTGTACAGTAGGCTGGAGGGTGAGGGTTAACCACTCTGCCGCTCTGGTGTCCAGTAGGCTGGAGGGTGAGGGCTAACCACTCTGCCGCTCTGGTGTACAGTAGGCTGGAGGGTGAGGGCTAACCACTCTGCCGCTCTGGTGTACAGTAGGCTGGAGGGTGAGGGCTAACCACTCTGCCGCTCTGGTGTACAGTAGGCTGGAGGGTGAGGGCTAACCACTCTGCCGCTCTGGTGTACAGTAGGCTGGAGGGTGAGGGCTAACCACTCTGCCGCTCTGGTGTACAGTAGGCTGGAGGGTGAGGGCTAACCACTCTGCCGCTCTGGTGTACAGTAGGTGGCGGCTGAGGGCTAACCACTCTGCCGCTCTGGTGTACAGTAGGCTGGCGGCTGAGGGCTAACCACTCTGCCGATGGGGGGCTCTGTGCTGACTGTGCTGACTCCAGATTCATGGCTTTGACATCTGTGTCCTTCCCACCTCACTGCCCTGTGTCGTTTATCATGGGCCCCCTCCATTTTACTGTCGCCCCGTCGGCCCGCTGCGCCTGTGAGCGAGGGGGGGACGAGGGGACAGGGGGGAAGTTGGGGGACAGGGGGGAGGGAGTGTTCAAGGATGGACCTAATGTGCTGCAGAGAACTGCTGCTGCTGTGGTAATGCAGTTTAAACACACCGCAGCACGACCACAGTGGACATAAGTCAGAGAGGGGGGAGGAAGAGGGGGGGTCAACAAACCCAACAACGATAGAATTTTACGTATTTATCCTGGCGCAGCGTGACGGTGCTCTGGGGCCGTGTCTGTTAAATCGACACCGTCAGGAACACGTGAGCTACAGCGGAGCCGAGGAAAACAATCAGCCGCCATTCCCCCACAAACGGCTTTATTTAGAGTTCACGGCGCACATTTCCAACATGTCCAGGAGCATTGTTGTCTGAGCGAAGGCGTCAGACCGATTCTGACTGTGATTAATGGAACCTAATACAGCAGCTATGGGCTGGTGGCGGGCCCAGGTGACCATATCACCTGTGAACTGAGGGGCATTGGTAGTAAACGCTCCAGTAAGCATGTACGCTCCAGTAGGTGGCAGTAGTGAAACTTCCCCGCTCCACACACGGTGCTAACACGATCCTTATAAGTGACTTTCAAAGGAAGAGTAAATATGTTTATTTGCTAAACTATAGTTGCTGTACAAGTCTGTGTTTTTGCTAGCATTCAGAACCTGTGTCCTCTGCCCCTCGCCCCTACCTCCTTATTTACAGCGCCGCACTATAGTTGACTACAGCCACTCATTCTGTTGATGATTCAGACACAGCTCACGACTTTCTTCTTTCTGCGGGGTTATAACGTGACATACAGCGAGGAGAAAGTCGTGAGCTGTGTCTGAATCTCCAACAGATTGAGCGACGACATCTACTACATCAGTTACTAAACTGTTGTAATAATGGATTTGTGCGATAAACACCCACGAAAAACCAGAGACCGTTTATATAGTATGAGTCAGATCAATTTGATTTAACATAAATTTGACACAAATGAAGAAACTGATTGGATTATTGCCTTTTGGCCTGAGGGGGCGCTATCAATCATTTAACAGCTCAAACTAATGGTCAGAGCTAACGTTAGCCCCCGTAACCATATCGAAGTGGTTTCTTTACGTAATTAAAACTGCTGTGTCCACTGTTGTGTTTAGTTCAAAGACCCGTCGCTGTCTGTCACTCTGCCCACTCTCCCAGTGCACAGATAACCAGGGCTGGCTGGGTGAGCTAAGCCCCTACTGTCATTTTTTTGGAAAAGAAGAAATTGAATTTGTCATTTGTTATAGTTTCAAACTAATTGCCTAATGTCATTAATGTGTATAATCACTGTCGTTTTTTTAAAATCTGATTATGTTTTTGCCACAAAGAACAGAAAACGGACTAGTTTGATTAGCCTTGCGCTTCCGCACATACAAACACATGCAGACATGACAGTTAGCAGTAGAAGAAGAAGAAGAACTTTACTTATATAGTTTAATTATTATATTTATTTACCTTTATTTAACCAAGGTAGTCCCACTGAGATTAAGAATCTCTTTTTCAGGGGAGTCCTGGCCCTAGAGGAGAACCCATTGTACATATTTTTAGTGGTAAGGGAAACCGGAGGAAACCTACGCAGACACGGGGAGAACATGCAAACTTCACACAGAAAGGCCCCGTCCAGGTGGGAATTGTACCCGGGACCTTATAGCTGTGAAGCACGAGTGCTAACCATTGTGCCACCCAATATAGCAGATTGCAGTCGTGCATGGTCCCAGCCCCAGCACATAAAGTACGCACACATTGGGACTCGCTGAGGTCACGCAGAGGCTCCTCACAACCCTGGAGAAACTGGCTAAAGACCGGTGGATTACACGGGTATTCTTTGTTTTTTGGCGACTCTTTGCCCCTGGACGTTTTGCTGTGACAGAAGATGAAGTGTGGAAGCTGCCGTGGAGTTTCAATGAGGCTAAACAGATGACAATACTACTGCAGTGAGTTTACTGTTAACTTTTTGCAGGACATACAGTAAATGACTTCTTTATGCTCTCATATCATTGTGCTGAGGGTAAATACATTGTTAGTTAATAGTCTGTTGTATGTCGCAGTTTGATCACAGTTTATAGTGAAATCGAAGTTCGTTCTGTAGTCACATGTCTGATGCTCTGAGTCTGATTGAGAGTTGTTTGTAACACAAGTTTTGTGGGTATATAAATGCATTAGGTATATCATGTGTTACTATCTGATATACTTAACATGGTGTGCAATGGCCCAGCTAGAGTTTACATCACCAGCCACCTCTGAATATAACATACAACCGGTGTGGTTAAAGATCTTATACTTTTCTCAGTGTTGTCACAGGAATAAACTGTATTTTTAGTCAACAATAAAAGTCTTTGGAACCAGGATTTTTATTTGTTTTTTAAACAAGTAAAGTCCCATTGGTTTCCATGCATCATTAAATCTTCTGGAGTCTCTCCTAGCCACTAGGGGGTGGTATCGCAGCAATGTCAGCCCCCCACCATGTGGACCAAAGAGAAGCGCTTTCCTCGCCGAGATACAGCTTAAAAGTCCATGATTATTAGCTCGCAAGAGATAATCGCCTACTGTATGTTTTTAGTCATGTTTTTGGACAGCAAGGCAAGGCAAGGCAAGTTTATTTGTAGAGCACAATTCATACACAAGGCAATTCAAAGTGCTTCACAGTTGCATAAAATTACAAGAAAACAGATCAAATCAATCATTAAAATATCCAACATAAAAATGTATCAATGACAGTAAAAGGCAAGAGTGCAGTTAAAATACTTTCAGTTTTCATCTGCTCGGGTAAAAAGAGCTGTTTTCAGCCTGGATTTGAACATTGTCAGAGTTGAGGCCTGTCTCACATCCTCATGAAGACTGTTCCAGATTTTAGCTGCATGAAACTGAAACGCAGCCTCACCGTGTTTAGTCCTGACTCTGGGAACCACCAGGAGACCCCTCCCTGAAGTTCTCAGGGCCCGAGATGGTTCATACGGCTCTAACATGTCAGAGATGTACTTTGGTGCTAAACCATGAAACGACTTGTACACAAGCAGAGCTGTTTTAAATTCTATTCTCTGAGTGACAGGAAGCCAGTGCAGAGACCGGAGCACTGGACTAATATGGTCGTATTTCCTGGTTCTTGTCAGGACTCGAGCAGCAGCGTTCTGGATGTTCTGCAGCTGTCTAACAGCTCGTTTAGAAAGGCCAGTGAGCAGCCGTTACAGTCGTCTAACCTGCTGGAGACAAATGCATGGATGAGTGTCTCCAAGTCTGGTTTTGACACTATTCCTCTGATCTTAGCAATGTTTTTCAGATGGTAAAAAGCTGATGATGTTATTGCTTTAATGTGGCTGTTTAAGTTCAGGTCTGAGTCCATGATTACTTCTAGATTTCTAACCTGATTTTTTGGTTTTAGAGAGAGAGACTCAAGGTGACTGATAACACTTTGTCTTTGTGTCTGTGGGCCAAAAACAATGATCTCAGTTTTGTCTGAGTTTAGTTGGAGAAAGTTGTTTTGCATCCACAAACTGATCTGTTCGATGCAGTGACAGAGAGTATCTACAGGCCCATGTTCACCTGTATCAGTGACAGAGAGTATCTACAGGCCCCTGTTCACCTGTATCAGTGACAGAGAGTATCTACAGGCCCCTGTTCACCTGTATCAGTGACAGAGAGTATCTACAGGCCCCTGTTCACCTGTATCAGTGACAGAGAGTATCTACAGGCCCATGTTCACCTGCCGTCAGCTACACGTAGATCTGAGTGTCATCTGCGTAGTTATAGTACGACACATTGTTGCTGTTTATTAGCTGTCCCAATGGAAGCATGTACAAGTTGAATAAGAGGGGTCCCAAGATTGACCCCTGGGGGACTCCACAGGTCATGGAAATTTTGTCTGAGACACAGTTGTCAATTTCGACAAAGTATGTCCTATCCTCCAGATAGGACTTGAACCAGTTTAGCGCAGTACCAGAGATTCCCACCCAGTTTTCTAACCTGTGAAGTAAGATCCCGTGGTCCACTGTGTCAAAGGCAGCGCTCAGGTCCAGCAGAACTAAAACTGAGACCTTACCTGCGTTGGTGTTCATACGGATATCATTTGTCACCTTGATCAGAGCTGTCTCAGTGCTGTGGTGGGGCCTAAAACCTGATTGGAAAGTATCAAACACATTGTTAGATAGGAGAAAGTAAGTGAGCTGTTGATATATTACTTTCTCCAGGACTTTTCCTAAGAATGGCAGGTTTGATATGGGCCGGTAGTTGTTCAGTATCTTGGGATCAAGGCTGCTCTTCTTTAGAAGAGGCTTAATGACTGCGGTTTTCAAAGCCTTTGGAAATGCTCCAGTCTCAAATGAAATGTTGACTAACTGAACAAGTTGTGGTAACAAGCTGGTCAGCACAGACTTCAGAAATCTAGTGGGTAATTCATCAAGGCAGCATGTGCATGAACTCAGACCGGAGATAACCTCTTCCATTGTTTTGTCAGTAACAGGTGTGAAATGTGTCAGC
This sequence comes from Proterorhinus semilunaris, assembly GCA_021464625.1. Classification (NCBI taxonomy): domain Eukaryota; kingdom Metazoa; phylum Chordata; class Actinopteri; order Gobiiformes; family Gobiidae; genus Proterorhinus; species Proterorhinus semilunaris. The sequence continues at coordinate 42,500,554 of CM038346.1, forward strand.
TCAAGGTGTTTATCTGGTGGCAGGGTTGCTATTTGTGTTGCTGAAATTATGGCATTTTTAATGCCTTGGACTTTGTCATAAAAAAATATTGCAAACTCATTGCACTTAGATGTAGAGATTAGTTCTAAGGGCAGTGAAACTGGAGGGTTAGTTAATCTGTTCACTGTGGAAAACAGAACACGAGAATTGTTTCTGCAGTTTGCGATGATTTTAGAGAAGTACTTCTCCCTTTCTCCACGCAAAATCTGGTTGAACTCACAAAGCACTTCTTTGTATTTCTCAAAATGAACCTGGAGCTTTGACTTGCGCCATTTCCGTTCGGCTTTTCGGCACTCCCTTTTCTGTGCCCTGACCGAATCTTCACTTCTCCAAGGTGCCTTTTGTCTATTGTTAACCATTTTAACCTTGACAGGAGCAATAGTATCCAAAACATTGAAGACGCTTGATGTGTAAGAGTCCAACAGATTATCAACATTAGAACATGGGGGATTTTCAAATCTGATCATTTCCATAAACTGTGTCCTTGTTGTATCATTTATGTGTCTTCTTTGAATAACTCCAGGCCCAACCTCTGGTTTGGGTGTAACAGACAGGTCAAAGAAGACACAAAAATGATCAGACAAAGCAACATCAACAACATTCACATTTGATATATTAACACCTTTTGTAATAACTAGATCTAGAGTGTGGCCTTTGTTGTGAGTCACTTCACTCACGTGCTGAGTTAAACCAAACATTTCAAGAACAGCTCTAAATTCTCTTGCATGCCTGTCATTGGTCACATCCACATGCACATTCAAATCACCTGAAATAACCAAACAATCAAAATCAGTCAGTATAAATGAAAGTAATTCAATAAAATCTTCAATAAAACAATTCTGTGGTGGTTTGTAAATAGTCATATAAAGTATGGAAGATTGTTTTATCTCCATTTTGAAAGACACATACTCAAATGATTGAAAAACCCCAAATGACAATTTGTGGGTGACTATATTGTCCCTGAATATGGCACAGACACCCCCGCCCTTTGGTTTTGGCGTGTTTCGGACACAAAATTGAAATTTAATGGACTACACTCAATCAAAACTGCGTTTCCAGTGTTTTTGTCAAGCCATGTTTCAGTTAAAAACATAAAGTCTAGATTATAAGAGGAAATAAAACTATTTATTAATAAGGACTTGTTTTTTAATGATCTGACATTGAGTACAGCATGTTTGAGATTTATCTGTGTTTGAGTGGATGGAATCTTTTTGCAAGGGATATGGATTAGAGTTCTTTGATTGGACGGTCTGACTGTCCCTCTCTTATCTAATCTAAGTTGTTTGACAGTACTAATTGTTTCAGAAGAACACACTCCCTCTGTGGACCTCTGGTTGGTTTTGAGTTTGCTGTGCATGGTAGCAACGCAGAGGCCCATAATTTCCTAGACAGCAGCAGTGACGCTGCTAGAGATAACAGCTGTGGGCACCGGTGGTGGGGGCCGAGCTGGGGAGACCTTGGGTGAAAAAGACAGAGGTGGGAGAGGGGCATGATACTTCTTTGGGGATGAAAGCCTTGGCCTTGACATGATTGAAGAGCGGGGAGTCATTTGAATCCCTTGTTTTATCAAGGGTTCAAAATGGATGGGGAATCCCATAGGTGAGTCTGGGGATGGGAATGATTCAGACAAATCTGAGGAGGGTGTAGATGTAGAAGTCGGGCTCAAGGCCTGTGGTGGAGCTGATGAAAGTGCTCCTTCGGCTGAATAATTTACTATAGATGCAGGTGGTACCGAAGCTGAGCTTTTCCCCGGAGATGCAGATGTCGATGGTGCTGCTGTGGCTGGATCCTTAACTGTGGCTGAGTCCGTTCCTGTAGGTGCAGATGATGCAGCTCCGACTGAATCTTTTATTGGGGGTTCTCATGCTCCTCTCTGCTCTCTCTGGCCGCTCAGGCCTCCACTGATTTTGCAGAGCATGGAGGAGATTTTCCGTCAGTCGTCTCACTCCATCTCTGCTCAAATGTGGGCCATTTCCTTTAAACAGATCGTCGCGTTTCCAGAAAAGATAAAAGTTCTCTATGAAATACAGTCCTCTTGACTCACAGACATTGGACAGCCATGTATTCAACTGAAACAGCCGGGAGAATGTGTTTATTCTCCCATCGATGTTTGGGATAGGTCCACTGATGAAAATTTGTATTGCATCTTTATCCAGAGAATCAAGTCTCTCAAAAAGTTTATTAAACTTTTCTTTCAGGACTTCCGACTCTCCGTTTTTTATGTCAACAGCACCAACATGAATAACAAGTTTATTTATCCCAGGGTTATTTGTAATCTCCTTGTTTAGAACATCTATGATGTCAGAAACGGTGGCGCTGGGATAGCTGATCGTAGTAATTCTCTGATTGTTTACGTTAGATATGGCTCCGTCTCCAAGCACCAGAATATCTCTGGCCTTGACACTTGGCACAGTTTTTCTCTTCATCTTTGTTTTGACTTCTTGTTCTCTGTTTCTCTCTGACTTTCTCTGTTCGTTATACTCATCCTCTGAGAGAGGTGAAAATCTGTTTGTTAACTTTATTCCAGGTGCATTTTTACCAGCATGTTGTCTTTGCTTTGGCTTAGCACCAAGTTGTCTCTCAAGTTTTGGGAATGTTATGGTATCGTTTAGCTTTAGGTTGCAAGTATCAGTTTTTCTAGTCTTCTTACCGGGTTCCACAGGGAGCGTGTCATTAAGTCCTTTTTCCGTCTCCAAGGCAGATATCTTGTCCCTTAGTAGGCAAATTTCTTGTTGATACATCCGACAGCTTTCACAAGGAGATGTTTGCGTTACTCCCTCAGCCATGTTGACAAGATTGTCGTCGTTGGTCCGTCAAATGAGTTGTAAAAAAAAAAAAGGAAAAATGATTAAAAAGCCTTGGTTCACTTAAAAGAAAAGAATAAAATCATATCCAAGACATGTGCCCAAAAAATAGAGTGATTAAAAATGATTAAAAAGCAAATAAAGAGGCAAGCAGCGGCAGCAAGCAGAGATACGTCTGCACTCTTGATAAGCAGGAAGCAGGACAGCCCGGTATCAAAGCAGCAGCTCCTCACAGGACTGTAACAACATGGCGGAGACAAACAAATGTGGTGTCCAAATAATCAGTCAGCAGTGAGATGAATAATTGAGATAAATATAGAATGTTTTTTTAATTTAGAATCAGAATAGATTTTATTTGCCATTGTTTGAGAACAGGTTCACAAACTAGGAATTTTTCTTGATGCGGACGTGCAACATAAAACATATAACACAGAATTTAGATAAAATTAAGCTATAAAACTTTAAACTATAAGGCTTTAGGGGCATGCATAAGGAATATTAATAAATAAGATACAAAGTAAAAAGTAAAATATGGCAAGACGACAACAATAGACTTCGAACAACAGTGGGATTAGCACCAGTTTTCCTGCTGTTGTCAACTGTACTGGGCTGTACTCATATTGAGGCCAACGCTAATGGGCGTGTCTCTCTGTCAGATGGATGATGTGGTCTCCGCCCTCTTTCTGACGGCGCAGCGTCTCTGTCGTTAAATCCAAATTAAAGCCATGTCGGCCGCATTATGGCGCGATGATGAGACCTGTCACATGATAACGGGGATAAATGTGTTTTAACTCTGTGAGGTCTGCGGAGGTGGATCCATATGGACAATATTTATACATATCCACGTTTCACTTATGAGGATTTACTGCTGCACAGATTACGGCTAAGCTCATTTACTATACAATAAGCATCTTTTGCCTAATAGCAAGAAGGTCTCGGGCTGGGTAGGACCTGGTTAAGAGGTTTTCATTACCACTAAAAACATGTACAACGATGTCCTCTCTGGGGCCAGAATGAATGAGAGTGTTGTTTGTGATGGAAAGGAGCTTCATCCATGGTTAACATCCACTGTCGAGACGGAATATACAAATATTTGCATTTGACTTGCTAGGAGATCCTTTCCAGGATCCTGGTCAGAAGTTCCTCCAAGGGCATACATATGATATTGAAAGTTGATGGCTACAGTCACTAAAGTTGTGTGTGTTTTTTTCCACGTTTGATACAATGATTCAAGGCAGGACCTTTGGCAAGAGAAATAACTGTGTGACGCGTGGGAGTCACATATTGGTGGATATTGTCCCCCGGCTCCAGAGTCCAGAGCCCCTTGATTATTGAGCTGGGAAATCAGTGGAGATTTACCCAGCTCCTTAGAAAAGATTCCACAAGAAGAGAGTTGAACCTAGGACCTTTGCTTTATGTACAAATGTAACATTCCTCACGGTTGTCTCTCCGCAGTGTTCCCAGACCTGTGCACCATGAGCCTGGCCGCCGTCGCTGACCCGCTCAAACACGGTGAGCACGTTGCATTCTGGGAAAGCGTGTACGGGTTCGACATGTCGGTGATGAAGGCTGCGGTGATTCCCGAAGCAGCGGTGGAAGTGGTGTCCGCAGAAACACTCATCTCTGAACCAACGGTCATCAAGGTAACAGTAACTCCCTGAGGTCATCAAGGTAACAGTAACTCCCTGAGGTCATCAAGGTAATAGTAACTCACTGAGGTCATCAAGGTAATAGTAACTCACTGAGGTCATCAAGGTAATAGTAACTCACTGAGGTCATCATGGTAACAGTAACTCCCTGAGGTCTTCAAGGTAATAGTAACTCCCTGAGGTCATCATGGTAACAGTAACTCCCTGAGGTCATCAGGGTAACAGTAACTCCCTGAGGTCATCAAGGTAATAGTAACTCCCTGAGGTCATCAAGGTAATAGTAACTCACTGAGGTCATCAAGGTAATAGTAACTCCCTGAGGTCATCAAGGTAATAGTAACTCACTGAGGTCATCATGGTAACAGTAACTCCCTGAGGTCTTCAAGGTAATAGTAACTCCCTGAGGTCATCAGGGTAACAGTAACTCCCTGAGGTCATCAAGGTAATAGTAACTCCCTGAGGTCATCAAGGTAATAGTAACTCCCTGAGGTCATCAAGGTAACAGTAACTCCCTGAGGTCATCAAGGTAATAGTAACTCCCTGAGGTCATCAAGGTAATAGTAACTCACTGAGGTCATCAAGGTAATAGTAACTCACTGAGGTCATCATGGTAACAGTAACTCCCTGAGGTCTTCAAGGTAATAGTAACTCCCTGAGGTCATCAAGGTAACAGTAACTCCCTGAGGTCATCAAGGTAACAGTAACTCCCTGAGGTCATCAGGGTAACAGTAACTCCCTGAGGTCATCAAGGTAACAGTAACTCCCTGAGGTCATCAGGGTAATAGTAACTCACTGAGGTCATCAAGGTAATAGTAACTCACTGAGGTCATCAAGGTAACAGTAACTCACTGAGGTCATCAGGGTAACAGTAACTCACTGAGGTCATCAGGGTAACAGTAACTCACTGAGGTCATCAGGGTAACAGTAACTCACTGAGGTCATCATGGTAACAGTAACTCACTGAGGGCATCAGGGTAACAGTAACTCACTGAGGTCATCAAGGTAACAGTAACTCCCTGAGGTCATCAGGGTAACAGTAACTCCCTGAGGTCATCAGGGTAACAGTAACTCACTGAGGTCATCAGGGTAACAGTAACTCACTGAGGTCATCAGGGTAACAGTAACTCCCTGAGGTCATCAGGGTAACAGTAACTCACTGAGGTCATCAAGGTAACAGTAACTCCCTGAGGTCATCAGGGTAACAGTAACTCCCCTGAGGTCATCAGGGTAACAGTAACTCACTGAGGTCATCAAGGTAACAGTAACTCCCTGAGGTCATCAGGGTAACAGTAACTCCCCTGAGGTCATCAGGGTAACAGTAACTCCCCTGAGGTCATCAGGGTAACAGTAACTCCCTGAGGTCATCAGGGTAACAGTAACTCACTGAGGTCATCAAGGTAACAGTAACTCACTGAGGTCATCAAGGTAACAGTAACTCCCTGAGGTCATCAGGGTAACAGTAACTCACTGAGGTCATCAGGGTAACAGTAACTCCCTGAGGTCATCAGGGTAACAGTAACTCCCCTGAGGTCATCAGGGTAACAGTAACTCCCTGAGGTCATCAGGGTAACAGTAACTCCCTGAGGTCATCAGGGTAACAGTAACTCCCTGAGGTCATCAGGGTAACAGTAACTCCCTGAGGTCATCAGGGTAACAGTAACTCCCTGAGGTCATCAGGGTAACAGTAACTCACGGGGGGGTCACCGGTTCAAGTCACACTCTGGCCTGTGTGTTAATGTAATGATGTTTAGTTTGGATTTGGGGTCTCGTGGGGGCTGTCTGACTTCCCTCTCCCCAGACACTTCTGCAGGGGATACACGTGATTGGCGGATTGCAATCCACAGCTCCTGTCCTCAGTTTGGATCAATGATAAACTCAAATCAACGAAAGAGGTCAGCTGCCAGTCCAGGATTGTGACATTTTGTAAAAACCCGGTTTATTCCAATAGACCAGTGTGCACTGTGGCCCGATTTGAAAATCAAACCTCCAAAAATAAGAACAACTTCTATTCAAAAGAAGGTATGAGGTTTTACTATTTAAATCTCTGAAAATATACCAAAAAGTATGGGCTAAATACACCGGCCGTCTGTGACATAAGTTCTGTGGATATTTCCTGATATGTGGTTTAGGCCGTGTCCATACGAAGTCAAGCTGAGGACCAAACGCAAAGATATTTTATCAGTCCAGTGCATCGTCCATACGAGCCCGGCGTTTTGAGGGTCTGTAAACCAACATTTCCCAAACCAGGTCCCAGAGTGGAAAGATCTCAAAACGCCGTTTACGTGACGTTGTTACGACGTCTCCTCAACTTTTACTAAAACGATGATCACAGCCCCAGAGTGGAGTCTGTTATCCATCATCTACTGACCTTAGAATGGGTTTTACTCATGGATCTATGATGGTGTTACTCCGCTCCTCTTTGCTCCACTGTAATCCGCAAGCCACAGGTGACCAGTAGAAAAACACGGCCGAGTCTGTGTTTTTGGACTCACAGGTTTTTCTGCTTAAGTCCCGTTCCGTCTGAAGATGTAAATCATAATCCTTGAATCTGTTTCATTTTTACTGTTTACGTTCCACAGAGGTTTACTGCGCATGCGCCTCTGCATCTTGTTCTATTATCTGTGTTAGCGTCACAGCGCCACACACAGGCCTGGCAGATGAATCACGCCGTATTCACAGACCTGAGTCGACCCATGTGGACGCACACATTTACTGAGCTGGCTTCAGCTTACAAAGAAAGTTTCTGAAAATATAAGCGTTTTGTCTTCGTGTGGATAGAGCCTAAAATACCTCTTTTAGGTCTGACAAGCAGCAGTAAATTTGTTAAGTATATCTGATAGTAAAACATATTTACCCAATAGCCCCACCTAGAGTTTACATCCCCAGGTGCCACTGATTATAGTAAATGTGTAGTATGACATAATAAGCATATGACCACATAAGATATAAATGCAGATGAATATGAAATAATACAATGAGATATAAATGGACTATCAAAAGGTGTTTTTCAGGCGTGCTAAGTGCAAATGCATCTGAATATAAACTAGCATCAAAATTCTAATCCCACAGGCCCCCCCTTGATGGGAAACACCTCCCATTAACCATTCGGGGGCTCACAAACACATGCCAGCGGAGCAGCAACTCTACTTCAAGCTCCTCCTGGCTGAACTCTCCTTCCTGTCTCTAAGGGAGCCCTTGAGGACCAAACCCACACTTGTGCCCGGGACAAACATTTGACTCAAAGCTCAAAACCAGGCGCAGGCGACGACCGGCGATAAATCCATGTTGTTTTTAGATTTGTTCAGTTCATGTGGAGCAGCTGGTGACGGTCGAACAGGAACATGAGTCTGGTTCCTCTGGGTAAAAGAAGACACAGATGTCCCCAAACTCAACAGCCCTGTCCTCCCCCTCTCCCCCGCTCTCCCCCTGAAGTGGCTGTTAGCCGGTGATAGTGCTCCGTCTGACAGATAGCTCCAGTCCTTCTGCTGAGACTTCATTAGCTCCAGAAACACTCGCTCACCTCCACACATGGCCTAAAGCGGGACTCTGCTTTAGTTTATGTGTCCTCTGCATTTGACCCGTCCCTCGCTGTTTACGGGTTCTCTGGAGTACAGAGAACATACAAACACAAATCAGTATGGTTTTTTATACCTCAAAGACCAGTGAAAAATATAGAATTATTCATGTCAAACTGGCAGCAAATGTTATTTCGTTGAAAAAGGATGACGTTGCTTTGAAAATCACATTCAGCTGCAGTTTTGGCTGAATCGGGCTGAACGATTAACTTTCACTGCATCAATATCTAGGTTTGAGCTGCTGCAGCCTTTTGCTGCTGGACAAACGGAAGAAGGAGAATCATGTTTGTTTGCTCTGCAGTCGCTGTAAACAAACTATTCTCTGTACTCTCACCGCTAGTTTTATAAAACATGCAGGGTTTTGCAGCTTGTGATTCAGAGAAGGCTTTTCTGTAGCTGGATAGGGAGAAAGAGTGTGAGAGCATCCCATTTATTTGAAAATGATTCAGACTAAGAATGTTTTTCTGACTACTCCTCAAAATACCTCTTTGCGTCTCGCACATTTCCATCACGTTGATATGAAGCTGAATCAGCTTCATATCAACGTGATGGAAATCTGCGAGTCTTTGCGTATTTATAAATGAGTACTGTGATGTTCAGCAGCAGTTTTAGAAGTACTGTAGTATATGCAGCTCAATGCTAATTTGCATGAAAAATAAAACATAGGTTATACTGTATATAAAAAATTTAAATTGCAATCTTGCAGCCCTACTCACAAGTGTCCTGTTATGTCCCGATCTGCTGTTGAATACTGAAATGACTCCTGTGTTTGTAAATCTTAAGTAATGAAATGTGGTTAAAAGCGTCCCGTCCGGCCTGTGTGTGATGAAAGGTCCGGGCTCTGATGTAATGGGATGTGAGTGCCGTAATCGATCGCTCCTCGCTCCTCATCTGTGCCACATTCCCCCTCGTCTGCAATTATACATGTTCAGTTTAAACACATGGGCCCGCGATGCATTCAGGACCTCTGTGTCACATTCTAAACTCGAGCGGACACGACACAGTCAATGTGGTTTTACATTTTAATGAGGAAACTATGGCTGAAGTGGACACCGTGGTCCAGTGCGTCTGTGCATTCAAAGTCTCGTGTGTTGAAGGCGGTTCTGTTTGGAGTGTCTGGCACATATCTCCTCCTTGACAGGATTGGTTGTTTTGATCTCAACGATAAAGGGCTGTTTTTCCACTTCTACTGGACACTCTGCTGTTTTTTCTAAAATAAGAAAGGGTTCAAACTTTCTTTGACAAGGACCCATGTTCCACTTAAGGCTGCAGCTAACGATTATTTTTCTATCGATTAATCTATAGATTATTTTCGATTAATCGATTAATCTATAGATTATTTTTTCGATTAATCTATAGATTATTTTTCCTTTTACAGATTATTTTTTCATTTAAAATGAAGGGGAAAAAATTGACGTAGGCCAGTATTTTCAAATGGCATGGCTTTTATTTAACCAAATAAAATTATGGCTCAATGTGCAACTCAGTAGCCTATAAAATGTGCAATTTCTGGAACACTCACTGTAAACATTTGAATAAAAGTAAAAGTATTGCTTATTTGCTTTAAAATGCGCAAAATAAAAAATAAATAACCAGCACACAACAATGATTGTATGATTAAAGTTAATTGTTCGTTTGTACATAACTGTTAATGTTGTACAAAGGTAGTTTAGTTAGTTACACAACTAACGTAACGTTATGTAGCGTTAGACACGCGCGTTTTTGACTCCTCTCAGAGCGGAACAGTGCTTTAGTTTATGAATTTACAACGCAGATACAAATAATACATTAATGTTTTTGTGTAATGAAAATTACTCACGCGGCCGATTGACTGGTTGATGGCATGAACGCTGTCGGGTGTTTTCGTTTTAAATGTTCGTTCATAGCCGTTGTGCTGCTGTGGTAGGCCATTTCCGCTCGACACAGTGTGCATAAACAACATTATTTGGCCGTTTCTGGAAATACTCCCACACTTTTGATTACTTTTGGCGTGCCTTTTTCCCCTCGCTCGCATCGCCAGCATCGCGCGCCGCCATGATGTAAACAAGCGACGCATCGACGCACAAAAACTGCGTCGACGTATTTACGTAATCGATGACGTCGACTACGTCGACGCGTCGTTTCAGCCTTAGTTCCACTCAACTTTATTTGAATGTGCAAAGTATGCTTTTAGCAAGGCCATACCCCCCAAATATCGCTTTGCTGAGTGCAGTGTTGTTTTCATCCACGAAGACCATGATTAAATCATTTCATTGGTACCCTTTTTTTCCTGTTACAACATAACGGCGACAAGCTAAAAATGGCTCTTTGACTAAAACATGACAAGACGTTAGAAAGCGTCCATCAGACATTCACAATCGAGGCTTGTGCGCTGACAAAGCCTCCGTCTGAAAGTCACATGACTCGCACTACTCTCTCTCCACTGTGTGCTCCAGTCTGGGCAGCGACGGACAACGATGTCACTGGTACTTCATATGGTACTTTTCTCAGGACAGTGTTTTTCCCAGTGAAATACCGTAGCGTGTGAACGTAGAAAGCATGATGAACAAATGTGCAGACAGGCTTTTGGGAAAAGCTCTGTTCACAATCAGAACAACTCTGCCTTATGTGGAAGGATCTGTGTCTAAAGCTTCATACGCATTTGTTCAAATACTAATACTTATTTTTTACAGAAACTAAATCTATCACATAGACTAAGAATAAAAAGCATTTATGTCCAAACGACTAAAACTGAGAGGGCTGCAAAAAACTAAGTGTATCGACTATTTGCCCAAAGCATCAGCTTACCTGACATAACCCACTGGCACTAATCTGTCATGGGTTCAACATCTCCTGCTTCTCTGAAGGCTGTCCACCAACTTGGCAGCACAGTCATGTTGGTCATTCTGAAGTTTTTCTACAGAGCTCGGCGCATGGAACTGTAGCCTTCAGACTTCCTTTCACTGGACCTATAGGACCAAACCCAGCCCCTGCAGGACATAATCCCCTCCACAGATGCAGTTTGCACATGGCTGTGTGGCTTGGATGCAGCTGATCCACAAAAATCCATACATTCCCTGAAAGTGTGTGTACGTACGGTTCTGGAGCTGATCCAAGGCCACATGACGTATGGAGGCTGTAGCGATAGACAGCAGAAAGTTGGTGACCTCTGGCTCTGTTAACTTTCGGACATATATTGTATGTCAACAGATCTGTTCAAACAGGTCCATGTGATAGTTCAGAATAATAAACTGATGTGATGTTTGTGAAGAACGAAGCTCCATAACTCCCTGGTGTCGTTAGCGTGACCTGCTTTCGTTCAGACGGAGCTGTGTCTCAGATTAATGTCTCTGTCACTGAAGGACCAGAGCTGTCTGTAATAACCACAGAATCCGCCTCAGAGCTCATGTATCACTGCACATGTCAATAACTCATCAGCACGACACTGAAGACACAGTGTCGGAGTCACAACAAGATCATCGGTTCCATTCCTGGGCCTCCATTGAACCATCTTCTGTGTACCGTGATTCTTAAACTTTTCACACCAAGCACCTCCTCATCTTCTCTTCTTTGTTCACAACAAACAAACCATTAAATGGTTTCTATCTTTTCAAATAAATCTTTTTGTGTTTCCAGAGGTTTGACTGTAATGATGTCTCTCTGTCCGACCTCGAGTTCGAGTCCGACTTCTGTTTGAAGATCTCCAAGACCACGCACTGCACTGTGAGTAATCTCCCACACTACTCACACTACCCACATTACCTACATTACCCACACTACCCACATTACCCACACTACACACACTACTCACACTACCCACATTACCTACATTACACACACTACCCACATTACCCACACTATTCACACTACCTACATTACCCACATTACCCACACTACCTACACTACCCAAATTACCTACATTACCCACACTACCCACATTACACACACTACCCACATTACCCACACTATTCACACTACCTACATTACCCACATTACCCACACTACCTACACTACCCAAATTACCTACATTACCCACATTACCTACATTACCCACACTACCCACTAGGGCTAGGCGATATGATGATATTAGACCGTCTTACGATCTCCAGAGCTGACGATCTGTCATCGTTGTGGTATCGTTTTATCAGGGTTCTAAGCACTTCTGCACAGTTGACTCTTTTCACCGTCAGTGAAGTAAACCCAGGCCTCGCACTTACTGCTACACAATGTCGGACGCTAATGTCGGACGCTAATGTCAGACGCTAATGCGAGCGTTTGGCAGCGAGCCGCTCCTCTACAGTCGCATATATGATGAGGCTCCTCAATCTGGAGCTTTAAACCCAGCGTTCAGTCTTTATCTCAGAGGTATTCATGTCGGTGTCTTTCCCCGGTAACGCCTCTGCTCTGCTCAGCGTGTGTTTATTTATTTTCCTGGCGACACATGTGTGAAGAAGCGAGCGTGTCCTTCGTCCTCACAGTTCTGTAGGCGCCGCATCTTCTCATTTGTTTAATTTAAATCCTGGACCGTGTTTACAAATGCGCTGTTTATCCAGGTCTTTAATATATAAGACTTGTTCAACTTTGGTGAATTACTTGGTCAATTAATAACTTATGGTAACTATCTGTTTCGGTTAGCCTTTGTTTTACACAATAAAAGACACAGTATGTTATCGCTTTAGTAAGACTCTTATTGTGAAAGGGTCAGACAGCCACAGAGCGCTGTATCACAGCAGCTTAACGTCATGAGAGAGACGTCTCAGAAAAGATGCAGCAACAGACACGAACAACAAGCCTTTACCAAACTTAGTGTTACTATTTTACTTTTATCGTGTTTTCAATGTATAGAGTTATTTTGCTGTAGTTCTAAGTCTAGTCTAAGTTCTAAGTCTATTTTTGCTTTGTTGATTATCACAAAGTTGAATAAATTAGTATATCAATTCAATCTTTTTTCTTCTTCAGTGTTTAATTAAGTATTTAATTAATTATTTTAGTTATCATTAAAAAAAATTAAGTTTATAATAAAAAAAAATTCATATTTTATTTTTGTCGCCCACCCCTACTACCCACATTACCCACACTACCCACATTATACAACTCCCACACTACCCACACTTCCCACACCACCCACAATTCTCACAGTAACCACGTTAACCATGGTACTGTGAGTACCCCACACCTCCCATACTACCTTGCCTCTCCATCCGTCCACTCCTGATTTTTGTATCTGTTCAAAGCAGGACCCTCTGGAACTTTGCTAAAGTTTTGTGTCGGTCCAATCACTGACCGCGTTCTCACGACTGAAAGACAATTAACCACTAGTAAAATATGTTCTTAAATGTTCTTGCTTCCTCTTCTCTAAGAGGATTTTCAATCTATTTTTGTCCTGGTCCAAACATTTTATCACAAACAATGTATTACATTGACTGAAAAAGCCTTTGCGGATTTGTGTTGATTTCTCCAATGTTCAAATCTGAACAGTGTTTGTGGCAAAACGACTGATAGTTCACATTTCTCTGCTCTTCTGGCCTATGCCATTTACTCCATAAGTTCATGAAGCTACTAAAGTGGAGATGCTGTTGAAGAGTGGAATGAAAACGGCCCTAAAGTTGAGTCCCTTTGTCTGCACATGCGCCCTTGTGTATTCCTCCCGTCTTCACCCGCTGCTGTCGCCCACAAAGGAAGTGACCATCTTTGGATTACAGCGTCATCTCGGTCACAGCCTTTCGTGCTACACGTGGATACCAAACATGTCAGTATTTGTGAATGAATAAGGGTGGGAAAGACCAGGGAGCCACACAGACATGTTGCAGTTACTTCCTGGAAATCATTTTTTTTTTACTGAAATTCCTTTGTGATGTGTGTCTGGCGGCCTCTGGTGGTGAGAGAGATTACTGTTCCCAGTCAGATTGGGTTGTTTAGTTTGGGACTGCGCTCATATTTCTGATTTTACATTCTCTGGTTTGTGTTTCCTCTCAGAGCGGCGTGTTTAGTTTCTCTTTATGCGAACTTTAAAATGATGTGGGAGTACGCACATGCTCCATCACCGCGGTCCGAGCCTCAGCCTTTGTTTAGTCTCCTGTGCGGCGGTAATGGAGAATCGATATGTGATATTACCCACACTCCCCCTCCCTCTCCCTCTCTCCCTCCCCGCGTCCTGTGTTTAATAGGATTCGTAAAGCCGCTCATTTTTCCTGTCCCCTCGCGCTGTAATTGAAAACGTCCCGATATGGACTTTTTTTTTTTCGCCCATGACTCGCCCCCAAACAAATGGCACTGCTCAGTAATGCTACAGCGCGAGCATCCATTTCCCGCGCTCCGTGCATCATCACGTGTGCTCCGTCCTGTCTCCCAGTTCATTTTTAAACCTGACTGATCGCCACGTCCACGACGACACGGGTCAGGCGGCGTTTCCTCTGCCTTGGGAACAAGGCTTTATTTCTGGGCCATCTGTGCTTGGTTAGTCTTACTATTGTCCGAATTTAAACCTGGTTTAGTCCAGGTTAAGCTGAGGGGTATACCGCCAAGCTGGGTTAGAGAGTTAGCCAGGTTAGTTTGAGGCTAGCTGGTTCAGTCTCGCCACAAAGCTGACGCAGGTTTTAGGCTTATTTGTCAATCACCTGAAGTCACGCGTGTCTTTCACCGACACCACACACTCATTAATGTGGTCTCGATACCACACACTCGTACTCATTAATGTGGTCCCGATACCACACACTCGTACTCATTAATGTGGTCCCGATACCACTTGACGTGCGGCGCTGCTCTCAGCTGAGCAGAGCACTGGATCATTCTTCAGTAGAAATACAATATTCCATGTAGAGCTGACTTTTTTCCAGACTAGCCTCCCTAAAACAGAGTCTGATCTGGATTTTACCAGAGCTGAATGTTGTTTGCTATAAACGCACGACAAAATCCAGATGTAGCTGTAGTAAGGCAAAAAGATACAGTTAGCAATAGTAATAAGTAGGGATGTAACGATTCATCGAAAATCGATTTAAAATCGATTTAATATGCGTAAAATGTGAATCGATGTAAAAAATAAAAGAATTGATTTTAAAGCCACCCTCAGCTCCTCCATTTTGCGCGACCGAAACAGACCGGAACAAAGCTTGTTGTTTCTAACAACGTTAACCTTTTCTCAAGACAAGCTCCACACCTCCCCCGCCTCACCCCCAACACACGCCACACTATGTAAACACATACATGTGTAGGCATCGAAGCAACAGACATAGCTAAAGTTAGCGGCTACGAGATTAGCGTTAGCGGCTAACGCAGAGTTTAGCATTTTGACAGAAGTTTATCAAAGATCGTAAACTGACAAAAATCTGATTCTGCTGAAATCCTCCTCAAATGTCCATTTGTCAAATAATCCAACACCTACAGGAGCTGTCATGTCTTTGTCCTCCTTATGTTTACAAAGGCTGCACCGGAGGCAGTGAGGCTTCAAGGGTGAACAAAACTGCACTGTAGAATTTGTTCTAAATGGTAGTATTATGTTCAAACTGCAAAAAAATAAAGGTTTGGTAAAATAAATATAATCTCAAAATGTTTGCTTTGCTACATAGTTTATTTATGCTGAAAACATGTAATTTTACAAGCAGTCTGTCAAAATGATTATAGTTCATTTTCATGTCTTAATTTTGTGTAATGTAAAGTTCTCTTACCGAGACAGTTGCAATTTGTTACAAGGACAAAAATACAGATGTTAAAACAAAATAAACATTGGTATGAAGGAGTCATTCTTTTCAAAAAAAAAAAAGGTTTAAAAAAATCGGGAAAAATCTAAATCGGGAACTTCAAATCGGAAATCGAATCGAATCGGGGCTTGAGTGAATCGTTCCATCCCTAGTAATAAGTAACCATCTCAATACAATTATGAAAAAAAAAAAGAAGAATAAATAAAGGCATTGAGTAACTTTTGGACATGGGCTGTTCTTTCTATGATGGACAGTGCAATAAAAATGAAAATGCAGTGATGTGCCTCGAGGCTGCCGTATGTTCTGTTCAAATGCCTTTGTGAATATTCATCTCCTTGGTACCGAGTCTTTGGTCTGCCTTTACAAGAGCTTTCAAAAGACTGGCCTTTTGCAGGTATTTGTAATAGTGTCAAACACATCTTTATCTTTATTTGACACTTGTGTGTTAGAAAATTCAATATTATATATCCAGTAGGTTCACTTCCTGATTTTTGCGTAATACCCCACTATAGGAGGCCAGAAAACTCCTATTTTCACCTATTTGCACTGAGGTTAAAATAAGTCATATTTACCACAGGATTCTTTCTAATCTTTGAAACGTGTAACGTGAAACGTCTAATGAAAAGATGCTTACACCCGCCTGAACACGTTTTTTAGCAAAAGCCAATTCACTCGCGGTATCTGCTCAGTTACATTTGTGCAAAAGTACGTAAAAACAGAGACAATAGACGAGTCCCTTTTCAGACATGACATCTGGATGAGGCGCGCTGATTATGAATGAACCCACGGAACTAACCCTCCTATCCTTTTTTTTTTTAACGCAGCGGTAGCTTTCGACTCTTGGAAACATTGAAGGTTAATAGTCAACCCTCAGTAAAAACGAATGCGGCGCTGGAGCCCCGGAGCCGTGTGACGAGAACGCCATCACCAGCGTTTTAGTCCTGGTGTGGTTTGGAGCTTGATCCACAGGAGAAGGGGCTGACGGGAGGGCATCAGGAGCACAGAGGTCGTCCTTGGTGCGACAGCTCCTTTATTTAAATGTGATGGAGGCTCATTTTCCTGCAGAGCGCAGCCTCAGCACTTTCACGGCCATCATCACCGTCCATCATCCAAACTCCATCCCTGCTCTGAGGAGAGGCATCACGGAGGGCGGGGGGAGATTTGAACACAATCGTCTTGAAAACTTTTTTGAGAAGACAACTTCCCTAATGGTTTTATTCTCATTGTTTATTTGATGATGTTTTGTTGCGCGTAATCATTCACAAACACTGACATGTTTGGTATCCAGGTGTAGCACAAAAGGCTGTGACCGAGATGACGCTGTAATCCATAAGCAGGAAAGAAAATACAGTTTAGATGCCCGTTGGTCCAGGAAGAGCATTAAAGGAAGTGACTTGTTTGTCTCAGCGGAAATAAATGACTTTTTTCTCCAATTTCCCAATTTGTTATGAATGTTTGCCCAATTTTTTAAACATTTTTCTACTTCTGCTGCGTGCGCTCGAATCATTTCGAACTGCACAGCAGCCTGGGGGCCATGGCCGAAATCTTCGCTTGGATTTGGGACCAATCACAGAACGAGGAGGGACGGCCAGACCATGACGCCCTAGTCCACGTACGGAAGCCTGTAGTTTGTTCACGGATCTAACATGACAGCAGTACACGCGATGCCATCTTTGATCACGCTTTAGACCGTGTTCTAAATAATTTAGCATTTTTACACCATTTTTTTTTTCACACATTTTCCCCCCAATTTGTACCACTAATATTTGTCTTATTTTCTCCTGATTTATTTTTTTCACAATATACCCACATTTTTTCAGAATTTTTGCCCATTTTTACTCACTTTTTTTATTACACTATTGTTTTCTTTTCTCCCCTGCATTCCTTGACTTTGGAGACGAGAAATATTTAAGTATAGGTATCGGGAAAAGTATCGGTCAGGTATTGGTATTGTAAACCAAGTACCAGTTTAGAAAAAAAATTAACGGTACCCAGGCCTAGACAGCAGCGGCTAAAGACAGGAGAATATCCACAGGGTGGGGGCATGTTCAGACATTCCACTCTTTAACAACATCTGCACTTTAGGTTTTTGTTTACATGTTATGGAGAAGAGGTTCCCCCTGCAACCTTAAACATGCACAATACTCCCCCAGCTACGTACCCCTAATGTCTGGGACCTGTTTTTTTGGAGGGACGTAGTGGGTCTTAAGGGGGAGACGGAGGTAGGTGTGTGTGTGTGGGGACGGGATGAGTGGAGCGTGTCTGATGAATGGACTGTGGACTTCACAACAAAAGCAGTCGCTTCATCAGAGGCAGCGGAGCGGGGCTGGTCCCGCCCCCCTCACCCCTCCCTCCCTCTCTGAACAACTGCAGTGTTTGATAGTGTTTGATAGAGTGTAAAGTGTCCCTGGGGTCAACCGTCCTCAGGAGAGTCATCACCTTTTATTACCATCATCTCACATTCACCCCAGAACGACACGGCAGGGACTAGTCTGCATTAGCCTGGCCTAGCCCTGGTCTAGCCCTGGTCTAGCCCTGGTTTAGCCCTGGTCTAGCCCTGGTCTAGCCCTGGTTTAGCCCTGGTTTAGCCCTGGTCTAGCCCTGGACTAGCCCTGGTTTAGCCCTGGTTTAGCCCTGGTCTAGCCCTGGTCTAGCCCTGGTTTAGCCCTGGTTTAGCCCTGGTTTAGCCCTGGTCTAGCCCTGGTCTAGCCCTGGTTTAGTCCTAGCCTAGCCCTGGTTTAGCCCTGGTTTAGCCCTGGTCTTGCCCTGATCTAGCCCTGGTCTAGCCCTGGTTTAGCCCTGGTCTAGCCCTGGTTTAGCCCTGGTTTAGCCCTGGTCTAGCCCTGGTCTAGCCCTGGTCTAGCCCTGGTCTAGCCCTGGTCTAGCCCTGGTCTAGCCCTGGTTTAGTCCTAGCCTAGCCCTGGTTTAGCCCTGGTCTAGCCCTGGTCTATCCCTGGTCTAGCCCTGGTCTATCCCTGGTCTAGCCCTGGTTTAGCCCTGGTTTAGCCCTGGTCTAGCCCTGGTCTAGCCCTGGTCTAGCCCTGGTTTAGCCCTGGTCTAGCCCTGGTCTATCCCTGGTCTAGCCCTGGTTTAGCCCTGGTCTAGCCCTGGTTTAGCCCTGGTCTAGCCCTGGTCTATCCCTGGTCTAGCCCTGGTTTAGCCCTGGTCTAGCCCTGGTTTAGCCCTGGTCTAGCCCTGGTTTAGCCCTGGTCTAGCCCTGGTCTAGCCCTGGTTTAGCCCTGGTCTAGCCCTGGTCTAGCCCTGGTCTAGCCCTGGTCTAGCCCTGGTCTATCCCTGGTTTAGCCCTGGTCTATCCCTGGTCTAGCCCTGGTTTAGCCCTGATCTAGCCCTGGTCTATCCCTGGTCTAGCCCTGGTCTATCCCTGGTCTAGCCCTGGTTTAGCCCTGGTTTAGTCCGGCTTCTTGAGGTCATAAGCTGGGGATTGTCCATGTCATGATCTCACAGGTGCACACTGTGATAAATGGAAAACATCAAATAAACACGTTCAAATGTCTCCTTGTTTTTGGGTTCAGAGCTCAGTAATCAGGCAGGAATTAGATATTGAAAAATACCTGTGAAAAAAGCTTCCAAATGTAAAGTGTGGAGTCTTCTGGAGCGACCAAAGTGCAGATGTTGTTAAAGTTGAGTCCCTTTGTCTGCACATGGGCCCTGTGGATATTCCTCCCGTCTTTAGCCGCTCTGTGTCCCACAAAGGAAATGACCATATTTGGATTGCAGCGTCATCTCGGTCACTGCCTTTCCTGCCACACGTGGATACCAGGGACGCACATTCTGCTCAATTTCATGAATCCATTCTTTGGTAACTTTATCAAACAATTAACTGTTAACGTTAATGTAAACGATAAATGATTTTTTTTCCCCCAGTAATAATCATGAATGCATTTTATGCTTATTTGCCCTTAGATTGTTCTGTATTTTCTCCAATAAAGGACAACAATTACTTTTTAATCGATTAATCATCATCCATTAATTAAATTAATGGATGAATCCGCATCTGATTTCTATATCGACATAAAGAAAATATAATAAATATCAACCTACTTTCCCCTCAGAAGCCAGAACCCCCTTTAACTGTGAGAGCCCCCCTGGGACCCCCCCCACCTTCAGCCCGGTCCCTCTGAGACCCGGTATCAGCCCTGTCCATGTGCAGCGCTGACGGCTCTGATTAATGAGTCATTAGACTCCTTCATTTACACCAGGATCAGACCGGGCTTAAGCTAGGACTAAACCCGGACTGTCCCAGGACTCGCTCCCTCCTCTCCCTCCGCGGGCCCTGAGGTGGTGGTTCAACCGTTAGCTCTGAGCCCGTTCCTACAGATGCTGCTTCTGTTTCCCTGTGGTACAGTGTAGTGAGCTATGTCATTAGTGTGCTTTCTCCATCATTAACATATGAAAACTTTACTATTACTAACTTTATCCAAATCTAAAAGCTTCTCGGCTGGAGCGCACAGCCTATAGGCCAGTGTAACGCCTCATTTGAAAGCTAAGACCTACAAAACTCATCTAAGATTTCTCTTTGCATTGTGGCCACGTCACTTTTTGTCGTATTTTGGTGCTATTTTTTGTCGCTTGTTTTTTTGCATTGTTGTCACTTTTTGTTGCTTTTTTTGAGTTTTCATCCTCATCCTCGCTATTTCAGACGCTTTTTGTCAAGAAGATTTTAGACGTGGTCAAAGCCGAACTGGAGTTAAGGTGAGGGTTAAGAGGTTGAAGATCATTTAGCATTTAGCTTACAGCACACTTAGACACTAATTCTCATGTTAAAGGACTCTGTTTCTCAATTACAAACCATGAAGAGGAAGCCACTAAATTAAAATGTTGGTCATTCCTAACTTTTCAAACATCATTTATTTGTAGCATTCCAATTTTTCACATGGATAAGTGAGTTTATTGGCACATTTCACGACTTGCAGGGTCACTGTGACAGAAATGCTAGAAAACCAGCCTGCAAGTTCATCAAATGAATTAAAAAGTTTTTTCCCACTAACGGCTAGGTTTACAATAAACTGAAGGACAAAATAAATCTCTTTCCATTACTGGAAAAAAAACAAATCTGCATAGTTTGAGTGAACTCTCCAAATGTCTGTACATTCATTAAGGATTTCTAACGCAGCTTTGGCTGTTTGACAACAGCTGAAAACATCTGTATTGTTTATCATTTATAATAACGTTTGGGGCTTAATGCTAACGGCTATAGAACAGGCTAAAGAACACTGAAAGCTTTCCTGGTCTAGCTGGCTTGCCAACCATCTTCTCCCTTTTATGTCTGTGGCTTTAATCCCCTCCGTCTGTGGGTCCGTGGTTGCAGTTTCACCCCTCGCTTCCCTCTCCCTCCATCCCACGCCGCCGTGTGATGATGGATCGCTCCCTCGTGGCGCTCTGTGGTGATAATTATTAATTTGGCCGAGTGTCTGAGGCGCGGCGTTAGCGGTGACACAGCGGGGGCGCCGTGGAACACTCTCTCTTACACAGACAGCAGCTCGGCTCCGGGCCCCGCTCCAGCCCAGGGGTAAGCACGCACTAAGGCTGAGCTCTTCAGAGCCGTCAGTGTCTCCGGGTTTATCCATTTGTAGAGCACACTTCGTACACCAGGCTAATTAACGAGGAGATAAGTGATTCCATTAAACGTGAAGAGTGCAGATTAAACCCTCAGTGTCACATGCAGCTGAACTGAACTTTATTCAGCCTGTCAGAGTTCAGTTCAGTCCGCTTTATTTCAGTCGTCCATATTTTTTTCCAGAATCCGACAGGACTGGCCTTTTCCTCGATTTAAAACGCACCACGCGATTATTGTGATCGTATTTATTTGACTCACGATTAGATTAAAATTAGATGAATTGCCCAGCCACATGCAAATGCAGAAAATGTAGTTTCTCTCAGTCCATGGATGGAAAAATTAACAGCATTATATTAAAGTACACAACAGTCCTTCAGTCAGTTGGGCTGTCTCTCCTGGAGACCCTGCAGTCTTCTTCATGAAGAAGAAGAAGATCTTTATTTATAAAGCGCCTTTCACAGACATGGTCACAAAGCGCTTTACATGAGACAATTGTACATTCACTCCACACTCAGTGGTGGTAATCTACCTTAGTAGCTTCAGTTTCCCCTGGGGGAGACTGACAGAAGCGCGTCGCGACTGCACACATCTGACCACCACCATACATTCACACACACGTCATTTATCCTGGCCTATTGTAAAAAAAATGTGTGGTTGGAGAAACCGGAGTACCCGGAGGAAACCTACGCAGACTTGGGGAGAACATGCAAACTCCACACAGACAGGCCCCGTCCAGGTGGAAATTGAACCCGGGACCTTCTTGCTGTGAAGCGAGAGCGCTAACCGCTGCGCTACCGTGCCACGGTAGCGCAGAGACTAAGAGCCTGTTCTGCTCTGGGCCCCGTCCAGATCATTGTTGAGCAGTGTGTACTATGGCCTCTACAGTCCAGACATTCAGCTTGTGTGGATCTGCCTGGGCTGGAATATATTACAAAATATATACAAAAGTGCAACAAAAGAGACACTAAACTATAAAGGCTAAAGCACTGGCCTCATGTGGAATCGGGAAATATACCTGGAGCTGCTTTAAATACATAGTCGTGTGGACTAGTCCTTCTCCTGCACTACCGGGTCAGTTCTCTTCTTATGTTCGTCCAGTATTGATTAGAATCTGTCCAGTCTAGGCACTGGACTAGCCCCTGCTCCTGCTGTGGAGGAGAGAGAGAGGCTGCAGTGGCTTTGTCTCCCCCGCAGCTGTAATAAACCCCCCGGGTGAAATATCAAGGCTCTGCTCAGAGGACCTCAACGCCGCCTATTGCAAAGCAAACATGCCAGATATTCCAGTGGCACAAACAGAAAATGACAGACCGATGGCAAACGTGTATTCCCTCGGCTCAAAAGTTAGCAGGCGGTGTTTTCAGTTTGTCTATAGGCTTTGAAAAGGGAGAAACTGGTCCAGTTCCATTGGAGTCTATCGAAGGAGATCCGGGGAATGTCTGCTAGCAACAGTTGCTGTGAGGTATGATTGGACAATGACCGATTTAGGGGATTGTTGAGATCTGGTGCAGATCAGTCATTCATAAGTTTTCATTACGTTTAAAATATAGTTTTGCTAACTCAGACCGAGCAAAACTGTGCTCTCCTGCAAAGATGTGACGAAACTTTCCAAAACATCCAGCAGGAGACCACTCCCTGACCTTCTCTAAAGGGAAATGACTGTTCCATGTCAGTGATGTCTTGGCCCCTGACAGAACATGCTGTCGCCGAGCTGTGGATTGTCCCAGTTCTCCATATTCACATAATAACCTCTAATGACGGCATAATGAATGAACGCGTGTATGAGCCGTCCCCTGGGCCCCCACAACTGCTCAGCACGTCTGTCCAATCAGCGTTTATCCACTTCGACAGACGCCGCGCCAAAACCATGCCAGAGCAGCGCCCGACCATAACCCGCCCGAAGAGGATAACAGGCCGTGTCACCGCAACGCAATTACAGTTTGTAATGAACGCCGCGGAGCCGGAGCCGTGAGGAGGAGCGAGGAGAGAGGAGAGGGGGGGTGCATAAACGTGATGGATGTGTGTCGGTAAAAGCCATAACTTTCACAGGACACTGCTCAGGGACACAGCCATGTCGGCCAAAAAGTCACACCTCCAGGAAACAGAGGAGCGGGCCGTTAGTCAGAGACACACATCTGAATGTAAGGGGAAAACATGGATTTGAAACGCAGACACTTTTAGCTAGTTTTCTGTCTTCACCTTAAAAGGAAGTGACTCCAACATGGCCGTGTCGCTCCCTGGTCTTTCTCGCGCTCATTCATTCACAAATACTGACATGTTTGGTATCCACGTGTAGCACGAGATGACGCTGCAATCCAAATATGGTCATTTCCTTTGTGGGAGACAGCAGCGGCTAAAGACGGGAGACATATCCACAGGGCGCATGTGCAGACAAAGAGACTCAACTTTAACAACATCTGCACTTCAGTCGCTCCAGAAGACTCCACACTTCACAGGCTCCACTCACCTACATTTGGGAGGATTTTTCCCATGGATTTTCCGATATCCAATTCCCGCCTGATTTTTTTCAGTAATAACTAGGGGGTAACAGTTCCGCTCTCTCACGGTTTGGCCCATTAATAAAGCTTTTTCTACTTTTGCAAATGATGAGTGTCTGGACCGGGTTTTTCTCTGCACGTTCTATTGCCTCTTTCCATGAGCACCATATTTCTGCTGGATACCAGAAGCTCCCTTCTCTATTTTCTGTTTAAAAAACACATAGTGTTCTAAAGTAAAAGATGTGCTCTTTACAGCTTCAGACGCAGCTAAAACACGCCTTTGATTAGAGGCTTGTGTTTGGGCTGCTCCTGGACGACGTTCTGCTTTTCCTTTTTTTTTTGGAAACAAAGCTTTTGAGGCGGAAACATAAAATAACAGAAAACTTGTAATACTTTTTTTCCTCATTTACTGTATGTCAGTAATCTACAGCAAAAGTTTCAAGTTGATATATCTGCATTTATTTATATATTATAGTCCTATTCACCTGCAGCGCTTCACATTAATCCACTGCAGGGAATTCCTGTTTTTGGGGCAGACGTGGTTTGTAGAGGTCACTGTTTTGCACGGTGTTTTAATAGTGTTTTAATAGTTAGTTTTTATTCCTCAAGGTTTATTGAGGATAAAAACAAACGTCTTTAACGCTGTACCAAAAAGCCAAGACGGAAGCACAACGTCGACAGTTTAATCGCCCTGTGCATGAGGTTTCCCATTTTCCCTGTGACCAAAAGTTCCTACGGTCCAAACTCTTTGGGAATAGAGACCTTTTTCCACAAATACAAAACATACTGTCCAAAAACAAAGTCGCATGTTTTGCAACTCTAGTATTTGCTCAAAAGTTTCCGTTTTTTCATGATTATTTTTTCCATTAGTCCTCTCCTGCCAGGATGAATCTGTAATAACCTGCCTGCCCGCTCTAATATCTGCTTGTTCCGCCTGTAGCTCTGATTCCAGCTCATTCTCTGTGGCGTTGTTTCAGTAAACTTCTGCAACGTCCAAAGATCCACTGGTGGGTCTTGTATTAATGATGGGAGAGTGTGACCACTGCGCAAAGCCTTCTCCAGCACATCCTAAAGGTTCTGAATGGGGCTAAGATCTGCACTCATGCTCCCTGAACCACTCTTTCACAATGTGAGCCCCTGCAATCCTGGCTTTGTCATCTTGGAATATGCCCGTGCCATCTGGGAAGAAGAAATCCACTGATGGGATAAGCTGGTCGTTCAGGATGTTCAGGTTGTGTTGCTGAACTTAGACCTGTCTGACTGCAGCCCCAGATGGGGGAACAGTTATGCCCCGCCCCGGACCTACCCAGCCCAGTGCCTGGTCTGCCTTGTTAGGGGAGTGTCCCCACTGTCACGTTTCGTGAACAGAGAAGAGATGACGGCCCTCACAATGTTCTCATCGCGCCTTACAAAGCCTTTCATCACCGTTCTGTTGTTCCTTGAGTAATGTGTCTAGCGTGCGCATCCACAACAACTGCAAAACATTTGCAATGGAATTACTACATCTGAAAAACCATACCATGTCACGTACTGCAACCACACAGTGCTATGCAGAAGCGTACTGCGTGGAAAAGCCCCGTTAGTTAGGAACCAGGTGAAGGACTCTTTCTTTTTGTCAGGGAGCGTAATGTACAGCGCCTGTAATAACCCTGAATAAAACCCTGTGGTCCAGGCCCTTTTAGACAGTAGAGTTGTTTTATCTGTGCAATAAAGCAGCTGCTGCAGATGTTCAGAGCTGAGGGGAACCACAGAGGAAACACTCGGAGCAGTAAACCTGCTGAAAACCTCCGGCCCAGTTTAAACTTCAGGACAAGGATTGTTCTGCAGATCTGCGCACACTAGTGTACATTTGTGTGCACATTGTGAGGCCACATTGTCCTTATCGTAACATTATGTGAGGCTGATCCATTTCATGACACGTTAGAAGATCGTCCCTAATCCCTGAGACTAAAGCACAAACACATGTAAACATTACAATGTGCCAACGGTCCGTTTTAGCCACCATTTTTGCCTCATTTTGATTTTTAAGCCTTTTTTTCCCCTAGGCGAGACGCTGCAGGTGAAACAGGGAAAACAATGATAATTTAGAGATATCAGTTTGAAACCTTTGTTGTAGATTAGTGATATGAATATGATAATAAAAATAGTTTGGGACTAGGCTTGTGTTTTCTACCTGTGTAGTAGTTTTAGGTAGAGAGGCACACAGTTTTCCACCGTGTCTCAGTACCTCGGATTGTTTTTGTAAAGTGGAGGCTGTGGTCAGTGGTCACCACAGTAAAACAACCGTGATCCACGCAGTTTCACTTTGACCTAAAACTGCTGCCCCGTTTGGACCATACAAAAATGTATCGCAAGTTGTCTGTCATTTTCTGTTTTCATAGGAAAATTATGCACTTTATGCATAAAAATGTCCGTCTGTAAATTAGATCAGTAAAAACCTTCCAAGTGCAGAGTCTTCTGGAGCGACTGAAGTGCAGATGTTAAAGAGTGGAATGAAAACGGCCCTAAAGTTTAGTCCCCTTTGTCTGCACTTTGTCTTTAGTCTTTAGTCCTGTCTTTGTCTCCCACAAAGGAAATGACCATATTTGGATTACAGCGTCATCTCGTGCTACACGTGGATACCAAACATGTCAGTATTTGTGAATGAATAAGCGTGGGAAAGACCAGGGAGTGACACAGCCATGTTGGAGTCACTTCCTGGATAAATCCACGGCTCAAAGGTGACGTTAAAACTAAGATGTTACGGAGAAAAGTAATTACAGATCTAAGCATTGACCGCTGTGGGAAAATGCCACGTGTCCACCAGCAGCATCTCGAAACCTTCTGCGCTGAGACGGTTCCGTGAAACATCGCAGTACTATAAGCGGTGAATCTTTGGCCACATGGATATCATCACAGTCACAGGTCGAGCCTCTCTCTCCCCTCCCTGCGCTCTCATTGATCGCCCGGCCTTTGTCTCCGCTGGCCCCCGGTTGTCAGCTGCACCAGGATTAAAAGCTATTAGTTCTGCATCATTGCCACTACAAGTGCGACACGGAGATTGATAGAGCTGCCCCCTCCTCCTTGCTCTCCTCCAGCCCCCGACCCCCCCCCCCCCTGCGAGCCGGCCAGGACAGAGTGAGCGAGGCTGGGGTAAGAGGCACACACAGCCGCGGGGGTGGTGTCGGCCTCCTCCAGACCAGAGCTGCTCTATCCATCGCAAAATCACCCCTGACTGATACCCACATTGGATTTTAAATCTGCAAACGTTCAGTTTTTGTTGTTCTATTTTAGCCTGGTTTTGTCCTGATTATGTTATGTGTATAAAGTCTAGTTTTGACACAATTTGCCGAAAAATGTATGACATATGTTTAAATGGAGACAGGGTGTTTTCAGTGGACAAAGTTAAGATCTTTTCTCTTTAACATCTTAGTTTTAACAGACCAAACTCTCTCTTTACAATGTTTTATCGCTTTGAGCCGGAGATTTATCCAGGAAGAAACTCACACATGGTTGTGGCGCTCCCTGGTCCGTCCCGCGCTTATTCATTCCCAAATACTGTGTGACGGGGGCGCTCTGAGAAGTGTTCAGCTTCGTACCCAGCGCAGTAAGTGGCTGGACAGTCTGGGGACAGTAAGGGAGAGGGACAGTGTTTAACTCACAGTGGGAGAAATGGTTTGTAGTTTGTCCTGCGAAAGTTTAATTAGATACGTGAGGCTGTGCACGATGTTAATGCAGACAAGGGGGGGGCGAGACAGAAATGTCTCATTGTAGTCAGCGCTGTTTGCAGCTCACCACGCCGACCCCTTTTTCTCTAAGAATGTTATCAAAGAAGTGCTTCTTTTACATTCATTATGTCTTCTTGTTTCAACAATCATGTCACTCGGTATAACAAAAAACATTTGTTTAAATACCTAATAATAATCGGTATTTAATCAAAAGTTTGACATATTACCGAGTGTCAATCGGCAAAGGCACTGGCACACCTTCGTTCGAACGCAAGAAACCAACTTCGTCTTGATCAACGCTGTTGCTGCTGCAAAAGATCGGCCGGAGGGTCTTACAGACTCCACGCTTTACAGGCTCCTACTCAATACATTTGGATTTGTTTTTTCACATCATTTCTGACAGATTTATTGAGCTTTGAATCCAAATTTTATGCAGATATTTTTAGTAATAACTAGTTTAAAAAATAAACAAGATCCAAAATCCCTCTGAGCAAATCTTTGTAATGAATATATCCCAGAATAAACCTGGCTCTGTGCACTGAAAACATCTGCACCGTTGGCCCTTTTTATTCATTAAACGCCTTATTTGTGGAAACACAATGGCAGTAAAAGAACACATTCCTTCCTGATGCAGCCCCAGTGCAGACCCCCGGGCCCTGTCGCGTGCCCAGGACAGAGCGTTGGTTCCTGCAGGACGCTCTGAGCCGCGGGGGGGTAGCTTGGTCACCTCGCTGCCTGGTTTATGGCCCTGTCGGTGGCGCCTGCTGCAGTGCGGTCCGCGGTAAAGATTACACTGCTGTTTTCAGACCAAAGGAGGAGCTGCTGTTGTGCACTTTGCCGTGGAATAAATGGTGCATTAAATTTGTTGGTTCTCCGACAATAGAATGTGGCGTCTCTCTCTCAGACAGAGCAGGAGCAAAGGAGAAATGTCCTGAAGGAAACGCCACCGAGGTTTCTCTGATCATTTGTTTTCCTCTGCCTTCATCCAAAAACACCTCAGCGGCAGGTGCATAAGGGAAACATGTCAAAGTAAAGCTTTTACATCACGGATATTACTGATGTGTAATGGTTTCATTGTGTGACATATTAGCTCAGAGGGGCTTAAATAAACCAGCTATTAGTGGAAAAAAATCAGTAAAAAATGTAAATTCTCCTTGTTTTTTTGTCAGGAATTAGATGACGTAAAAATCCTTGTGTGAAAACAATCTTCCAAATGTAGTTGAGTGGAGTCTGTAAAGTGTGGAGTCTACAGTGCAGGTGTTAATGAGTGGAATGAAAACCTCATTTGACCATATTTGGATTACAGCCTCATCTCGGTCACAGCCTTTCATGCTACACGTGGATACCAAACATGTCAGTATTTGTGAAGGACTACGCGTGGGAAAGACCAGGGACAGAGAGTGACTTCAAAAACGCCATCAAATCAACATCGTAGAGAGAGAGTTTTTTTTTTACTCCGACAGAGTTCAAACTAAGATGTTCAGGAGAAAACTAAACACAAATCTCAACACTGCCCGCTGCGTTTTCACCTGCAGCGTCTCGCCTTCACCGTCACAGGAGGAGGAGGAGGAGTTATGTTGTTATGGACATTCTGTTGTGCAGTAAATAAAATAAAAGGAGTCGCTCTCCTAAAGTCGGTGTAGAGATGGGTTTTACAGTGATGCCAAATGAGGACGTTGTACAGAATATTATTTTGAACAGTGGAAAGTCCTCAAAGTGAAACTTAATCGATAAATGTGTTTTACACTGTGTTCAGTGTTTTAGCTTTACTTCAGTTAAAGACTGCAGTAGTTTGAAGTAGTTTTTAACGTGAACTTAGAACAAAGAACAACCCCACACTTAAGGTTTTTGTTATCTGTCGTTTTAGCCTTAGGATTGGACACTTGGCTGAGGTTTGATTTCAGAAAGACATTTCAACAGAAGTGGATCATGTTGGAGTGGATGCTTCGTGTCTTGTATGAGCCGGTGTGGCGTTTGTCCAGTTTTAGGCAAAGGCAAGTTTATCCGTAGAGCACTCATACACAAAGTAATTCAAAGTGCTTCACATTTACATCGAATTACAAGAACAGATCAAGTCAATCCATAAAGTCTGGATTTAAACTGGATTTAAATTTGGCTATATGAACAGATCAAGTCAATCCATAAAACATCTATTTAATCATTAGTTCATTACATTAAAAGAAAAGAGTGCCGTCTTGCAGCTAAACTGTTTTCAGATTTGAGCTATATATATAAACTGAAACACAGACTTACTGGGTTTAGTCCTAACTCTGGGGCCTGCAGGA
Organism: Proterorhinus semilunaris; assembly: GCA_021464625.1. Classification (NCBI taxonomy): domain Eukaryota; kingdom Metazoa; phylum Chordata; class Actinopteri; order Gobiiformes; family Gobiidae; genus Proterorhinus; species Proterorhinus semilunaris. The sequence goes on from CM038346.1 coordinate 42,530,362, forward strand.
GCCTCATGTGGCTGTAACATGTCAGAGACCGTGAAGAGACTTGTAACAGAGTTCTTTTTACGTCTTTAACTTCCACACAAAAGATCAAGTAACAATGACTCTTGGCTGAAAACTGATTCCAAGCATTTTAACAAAAAAAAAATTTTTCTTCTGCAGTTCTAGCGTTTCTTCCTGAACTTCCTGGTTTATACCGTCTCATTGTTAGAACCCCAAACTGTCCATAATCCAACATTATATCAGTTCAAAGTGTGTTCATCAGGCCGAGCTGAAAATGTAAACCACGCCGTGAGTCCAAACTGAAAGTTCATTATTCTTACAGCTGCCAGAAGGAGCTTCTGCTCCAGCTTCACTGTTACCATTTAAGACATTATTTGAAATTATAAAACATAAAATACCAAAACTGAGGCTCCAAATTAATGTTTTAAGATTATTTTCAAACCCCACCTGAAGGAGAGGTCACTTTAAAATCTCCAAACTCGGGCTGGCATGTTTTTTGTGAAATGTGTTGGATGCTTTCCCCCAGGGGAGTTTTATCATTTAAACTGGTCCAGTTACCTCCAGAGTTTCAGCTCACCTTGTAGGGCCACTACATAATCTGGGCCTGATACATCTCCAGTGTCAGCTTTGAGAAAATGAAAAATATAATGATTGTTATACATTGGTCACTATTACCTTTCTTTCTTTTCCCTCATTTGCCCTTTTTTCTGTTCACTTATTGACTCAGACACTTGTGTGTTATCTCCACTGGACTGTACGAAGGCCCAACTGATATAGATTTTTGGGGCCCGATACCCATATAAAGGGGGTTGGCATGGCCGATAATTTAATGATTACATTTTTTTTGAATGTCTCAGTCTATAGTTAAACATTTATTATTATAGTAAAGGTTTCAATCATATAAATATATAGAAATATATCTATTAGAAGTCGACTGGGTTCTTCTAAAGCCGATCTGCACCACTGATATTTTTAAAATGTGTTTGAAGCTTCTTAACGTGTCAGTGTTGAACTGTAGCAGCAGAGGCCGCTGTTATGAGGGGCATAGGGCTGATTTATTCTGGACATTCATGTGTAGCAGGTTCTTCATTTTTATATTCCAAAACAGCAAACGGTGAGAATCGATCTCTTATGGTTATGAAATTACACACAAGTCTAGCAACATAAAATATATAAAACAGGTGTACGAACTTGTGACCAATTTTCACCGTGATGTTTCTCAGCTCCTGAGGCTGAGGAATGTGTGGGAGGCTCATTAAAGCTCTGACTGAGCTCTTTCCAATGCAAAAACAGTCTTTATCAGTCGATATTGTAACATACCCAAATATGGGCTCGATATGCCTGTCGGGCCCGAGTGAAGCAGCAATTTTCATTAAGAATGTGGGGAATAAGAGATATTTGTGTTTGAATCCTTAAGCCACTGACCGGAAGTGACATAGATGGAGGTAAAGCCAGAGCATTTCCCAGTGACATAACATCAGCACGCCAACAGTTACAAATGTTTGCCTCTATGTATGTCACTTCTTGTCAGTGTCCAATAAGGAAGTGAAACTATAAACATGAATACAAATGATCAAACTTAAAGGGACTAGATGGAAGTAAATTGTTATACGCGCTACTGCCACCTCAGGTCTTACGCGTAACTGCAGTCTCTATATTAAGCTCGTGCATGACGGCACTTCAGACCTGAAGTAGCACCTTTCTGAGCGACAGTGCAGGATTTTCGAGGCAGTTGTGGTGAACAGGTCTGGGCTCATTCTACACATTAGGACATGGCTGGAACATGTAGGGGAGGAAAATACATGATTTAACCAATAAACGCCGTATAGTCCCTTTAAGAAAACTGGGGGAAATATGTAGCAAAATCTTAAGTATTTTATTTATTGACCTTTATTTAACCCTGAAAGTCCCACTGAGATTAAGAATCTCTTTTGACCCAGGCCCAGGCTCCAGCTGCATCTCAGTTACAGCCTTTAACTGTGAGAGTCCATATTTGATATTGGGGAGTTTTCTGACGGCCTAAAAGTACCACCCACCGGGAAATATCCCGACTCTCCTGATTACCAGCACGCCACTGTTGTCCCCCAGTATTACCATAACGGTACTTTGTGTGATATACACTATACAGTGCTGCTCCAGATCAGTCCCCTCACCCTGCTCTGAACCGTCATCAGCTGAAACCCCACTTACATTCCCGTTTATGGAAAATCATTGCTCCTTGTTATTTCTGCTGCTGCGTGGTGGCACGGCGCGACAGAACAGCTAACGGGGCTAATTTCCTCAGCGCATGTTGGTTTTGTTCGCCGTTGTCAGCGGAAACGCCTGACGCCGCGACCGCCGGCTCATAATTCATGTCTTTTGTGCGATGACAAGCGTCCCGCGGAGACCAGGGCCCCGGGGACGCGCTGTTGACTCAGCCCGAGTGCCGCGAGGGCCGTCCAGACCGCCCAGCACTGTTTGTGTTGGTGAGCGGGGAGGGAGTCGATGTACGTAGTTAACCCTGGAGCGGGCCAAGCTGCAGACCGCTCTGCCAACACGCCATAAACATGTGGGACTGTAGACGAGGAGCCCGAAACATGAGGGCCAAACATTCCACATCTTTGACAATCATTTTATAGCAACAGATGTTCCCTGTAGTGGTTAATGTTGAGATTTATACATAGTTTTCTTTTACTCAGTCAGATTCAAAAACAGACTATCTCTTTACAATGTTTTCTTCTCTGACGTTTTGTTTCTTTGAACTGGAGATTTATCTAGGACGTAACTCCAACATGGCTGTGTCGCTTCCTGTTTTTTCCCACACTTATTCATTCCAAAATACTGATATTTTTGGTATCCACGTGTAGCCCTAAAGGCTGTGACTGAGATGAATCTGTAATCCAAATATGGTCATTTCCTTTGTAGTGGACAGCAGTGGCTAAAGACAAAGTGACTAAACTTTAGGGCTGTTTTCTCCAAAGGAGGTTTTCATTGCACTCTTTAACAACATCTCCACTTTAGGACTGTAGCTCCATGAGCTGCAAGGTTTAAGGTGCTTTATTTGTCATTATACAACATAGTACAACAAAATGTGTCCTCCAACGGCAGTGCCGCGCACAGGGACCCATCTTCAGATCTGGAGCCAGGCTGATGGTCAGAACCGTCTGGCTGGAGGACCTGTTGCACATGTTTTTAGTGTTAGGGGAACCCGAGTACCCGGAGGAAACCTGCGCAGACACAGGCAGAACATGCAAGCTCCACACAGAAAGGCCATGTCCTGGTGGGAATTGAACCCTGACCTTCTAGCTGTGAAGAACGAGCGCTAACCGCTGTACTGTAAATTGAGTTGCCTTGTGTACGAAATGCGCGGTATAAATAAAGTTGCCTTGCCTTGCCTTGCCTACTACTGTTATTGATGTTGAATTGCAGTTGAGGATTTGATTACTGCTATACCCTAACCTCCAGAGGCTGAGGGTTTTTTCTTCTGTTTCTGACATTTGACTGATGGATGTCACCGATCAGAATTGTGGAGCCTCTGAGCTCAGGTCCAGCTGCAACAGATTCAAGTTTGTCTAAGTTTCCCTAAAGCAGATTCTAAAGTGTTTAGATAGATGCTCAGTGATTATCCCAGAATTATTTTAGTCACATGGCTGTCCCTCAGAGTTACTCTGAATGTCAGGGAAACTCCTCCAGAAAAGGGCGCTGTCCACCCCTTTTTTTTAAAGTAGATTATTGTGTGTTGTTGACTTCTTTCACTAATTTTAGCGGTTTATAAGTAAGTAAGTGCTTTATTTGTCATTGTACAAGCGTACAAGAAATAGTTTTCAGGTGTTAGTCCTGAGCGGCTGCGACTGAGCCACACAACTGCCATTGTGGGCCGACCTGACCCGGAGGTCGGGGAAACCGTAGCACCCGGAGGAAACCTGTCTGCCTTCTGTCTCCTCTGATCCTCTGAAACAGTGCAGAGCCTCCTGGGTTTGTCCCTGTTTCAGAGTGTGGTGTCCTGCACTGGTCAGCTCCTCCTCCTTTCTCTTCCTCTTGCACAGCTCCCTCCACTCTACAACATCCATCCATCCATCCATCTTCTTCCGCTTTATCCGGGGCCGGGTCGCGGGGGCAGCAGTCTCAGCAGAGATGCCCAGACTTCCCGATCCACACACACCTCGTCCAGCTGTTCTGGGGGGACCCCGAGGCCACACCAGGCCAGCACGGAGACATAGTCCCACCAGCGTGTCCTGGGCCTTCCACGAGGCCTCCTCCCAATAGGACATGCCTGGAGCACCTCCCGAGGGAGGCGACCAGGAGGTATCCGGAACAGATGCCCTAGCCACCTCAGCTGGCTCCTTTCAACGTGAAGGAGCAGCGACTCTACTCCGAGCTCCTCCCAGGTAACTGAGCTCCTCACCCGATCTCGGAGGGTGCGCCCAGCCACCCTGCGAAGGAAACTCATTGCGGCTGCTTGTATTCGCGATCTTGTCCTTTCGGTCATTACCCAAATCTCATGACCATAGGTGAGGGTGGGAACGTAGATTGATCGCACCGATCCGTCTATCGATCTCACGCTCCATCCGTCCCTCACTCGTGAACATGACCCCGAGATACTTGAACTCCTCCACTTGAGGCAAGGACTTCCCACCGACCTGAAGCCATGGTTCTCCACCTCAGATTTGGAGGTGCTGATCCTCATCCCGGCCGCTTCACACTCGGCTGCAAACCGCCCCAGTGCAGCTGGAGGTCCTGATTTGATGAAGCCAACAGAACAACATCGTCTGCAAACAGCAGCGATGAGATTCTGAGGTTCCCAAACCGGACACCCTCCGGCCCCTGGCTGCGCCTGCACTCTACAACAGTCGTTCACCATCTTCTGGGAAGAGTTTAGCAGATAATCTGTTTTATTCTCCAGTGAACGTCCATTAGCCAGAACAATTTTATTTGAGTTTATTTGACAGGGACATTAATGAACATTTCTGTAAATGTGTCAGTATTAGCTGCAAAGCTAGTTTTCAACTGTTGTCCCTGGGCAAGGTGTATAATGCCAACAACAATTATAAAACATAAAACAATTTAAAAGTTGAGGCTACACACCTACACAACAAATACCGACACAACTCACACACCAACAACATCCAAACGCTCGTTCTGTGACTTGCACAATAGAATAGAGATGTTGGTGCAAGGGCAGGTCATACAGTTCAAACAGACATTATAAGGATAAATATGTACAATTATTTACAAAGCAACACCTGAGCAGAGGATCCTGAGGCTCGGCTCAGTCCTGCAGGAGGTCTGTACAGGGTCTAATGAGCACATCGTTGATTGGATTTCAACCAGTTTTTTTATTGAGTCCTAAATGTGTTAAATGTGGGGCATTCTCTAATAGTGAGAGGGCTGCTGTTCCAGATGTTACAGCCCCTGACTGAAAGAACAATCTGGCCAAAGGTGGTATGTCTGAACAATAGAAGGCATGTGTGGCTTCGCTGGGAGTCTTGCCTGGATACCTCCTCGTTTGTCCCTTTTTGTTTCCTGTAGCTCCTCTTGTGACGCCTCCTCCACTGTGCTGCAGCTGTGAGGGCTCTTGGTGCCTCTTCAGTGTTTCAGAAGAAGACATTTGTAGGTCTCAAATGGGTTTAGCTGATGAGCTAGCAGTTTGTTTACTTTTTAAAAGCTGCTTTCTTCAGGACCAATATGGACTCTTTGCAGTAACAAATTCCACCGAACCACACAATAACACGGCAAAGACGTACAAAGGTATGCAGTAAAACACCCAACATTATGCATTTAACTGTGTATAATATAAAAATCGCAAATCAAATTGCAATATTTGTCCAAAAATTTGCAATATGGTTTTTGTCAAAATCGTGCTGCCCTCATAGCTCCTACAGACTCCAAACTTTACAGACTTGGACCACATTTAGGAGGTCTTATCACAGAAGGTTTTGTACATGATTTATTTCTACAGATTTGTTCCACTAATAACTATGTTTATTAATAAATTAGATCAAATGAGTTTCAACATGTTTGTCATTTATATGTGACAAAGTAAAACCACACATTTAAACCTGGCCCTTTAACCACTGAAAATAATCAAATGCCTTATTTTTATATGAAACGTGAAATGACAGAAAACTTGTCTTTCCTCATCTTTATGCTGGTAATAAAGCTAACGTGTGTATGTTGAAGGTGGTGGAGAACCACTGGACTGCAGGATTGTGTATATGTAAATCCTCCCCCTCTCTCCTCTGAAGCTGTCAAACCCCGGTGGCGTTTACGCTTTGCGCTGTGGCTCACATTCCTCTCTCCTCCAGGCGCTGCTCGGGTTCTTTGACGTTTGGTTTGAGCGCGGCTGTGCGGAGAAGGTAAGCAGCTCCTTAACACAAACTCATTACCTCGGTGTCGTTCCTGCGCTGTGGAGCGAGGCCGGTGCTGAGCCAAGCATTTACCGCCAGACACCACCACACTCCTACCAGCCAGAGCCAGCATTAACACCAGAGGACAGTAACACAGGAAAGACATTAGAAACTAGTACCACGCCCTTGTATTTGTTCAAGGGCTCAGCCTCAATCAAAGTGTTTCATTGAAAATTCAACTCTCGTTCAATTATGACTTTACTGTTCCCTGATGTTTCGACTCGGATTCATCTCGCCTGCAAACTTGAAAACAGGGCTCCTCCTTGACATCCAAAGAATAATTTCCCTCGTGGAGACATTTTAATAATCCGCAAATGAAAATGAGCTTGTAAACGTTTGCACGGCTGAGGCGAAGAGAAGTCAGTGGAGTGTTTTCCAGCAGCTCTGTGCTCTTCCTGGGTACGCAGGGCGGAGACGTGAGAAAACTTGAGAGCGCGGGACATTAAAGCTGAACCTACTGCTGCTGTATAACTGTCTGAATCCACAGGTGACGTTCTCCACTGGACCTCACGTCGACAAAACCCACTGGAAGCAGACTGTGTTCCTCCTGGAGAAGCCCCTCCCCGTCCAGACAGGTAAGGAGAGGGACTTAGCATAACCCCTCCCACTGCGGGCAGTTGGGAGGACAGTGGGATCTTGTGTTAGAAATATATTCATTGTATCGCAGATTCCAGCACGGTGAAAAATACACCACGCTTTAAAACGAATGCATTCAATAGGAACGCGTTTGGCGTTAGTTCTGTCATTATAGCCGACTTTGGAGATCATTGCCCGGGTGTTTTTGTTTTGTTTTGAGTTATCTTTGATTATTTATTCATGCATTCAAGTAGTTTTCTTTGTTTAAGCTGAGGACACACCACACCTTTTTTTCAGTCTGAAGGCAAACAATGATTTTTCATGCAGTGGTCAATGTTGACATTGGTTTAAGTGGACATTACAAGACAACTAGACCTGACTCAGGACGACTCTTTAGACCCGGTTTAGCCCTGGTTGGGTCTGGATCGAGGCCTGGTGGGACTAGGAGGGTCCGATATATGGCCAGTTCTTGGAGTGAAAAGTTTGAAATGTCGCTAAATCCTTCCCTGCTCTCTGCTTGAGGTGAGTATAAATGCGTGTGTGGGATGATGGCAGATCTGTCCGGGCCGCGCTGGGCGTTGACAGCTTTTATCCGTCACTCAGAGACAGCAGCTGTAATCTCTGTCTGATAAACAGCAATCCGCAGTGTTACGTCGACACGTCTTTACAGCGGAGTGATACCGCTCCGTGATAGGAGCGAGCAATCAGAGCATGTCTGCGGACGAGCGGCCCACCTAACAGAGTCTCCCCTTTCACGTACAGTAAGAGGCTGATGTTGTCCTGAGGTAGCGCGGCTTGGCTTCATGGAAAGGAGAGGAACGTTGGTATCTGTCCAAAATGCAACAGAACAACTAGATCGACCAAAGTGCTCCAATGTGAAAACGAGTATACAGCCATTTGATTATAAGTAACAAAGCAAATTTTACTACAGTACTGTACTTAGTTTTGGAGGATCTGTACTTCACTCAAGTAGTATTTGTGTTGAGAACTTACTTACTTTTACTCCACTCCATTTCAACACTTTCTGCTCCACTACGTTTCTATAAAGTCATGTCAATTTGTCCAAAAGCCTGATAACGCACACTCTATTCAGCAGTTGGAGCTGTGCAGATGTAATGTCAATGCCATTGACTCACGACAAGGAAGAAGGTTTGTCTTGTTCCCGTACCGAGGCGAATTCAGGCGATGTTTTCATGTTTTTGAAGCGGCAACGTTTTACTTGACTGGTTGCAGCATAAACATAGTAAAGATGTAAAGAGTTTTTATTTTTTGACAGAGTTCAAACTAAGATGTTGAGGAGGAAACGAGCTCAAAATCTCGACATCATGTTTCCATCTGCAGCGTCTCGCCATAAACTCCTGACAACCTCCTGGTCTGACTTTATGAGTTTACATTGTAACCTGCTCCTGAAGGTTTGCACCAATAGAACCACTCGGGAGGCTTCTCCGAGCGGTGAGATGAGCTCCAGTCTTCACGGGAGCGTCCTCAGAGCGCGGTTAAAAGGCAAAGTGAGGGGACTGTAATCTGTGCCCTCCGCGGCGCTGTTGTGTGACCTGATGTTTTAGCGGCTCGTGTCATGTGACCTGGTGTTTCCCCGGAGCCTGAGCAGATGTTCAGAGTCAGCACAAGGTTAATGACTGAGGCTGCATTTAAACACAGTGAAACACAGACTGGTTTACTGTAGCACATCGCGCCTACACTCTTCCATAAGACACCTCTGCGACTACTGAAGGTACAGCCAGGGGAGTCTGCAGATCAAGGCACTTTAACAATTAAAACGTTATTTTCTTATATCTTCTTATATTTTCTGCACTCCACTTTAGTTGCATATTTACATGTGCCATCGAAGTGTATGTAGCACAAAAATAGCTCACAGAGTAATAAAGGTTAGAGTATATTATGTCTGGTGGATTACAATGGCTTTTATGTTTCCTCACTGAGCCACAGCTGCGGGGGAGACAAAGCCACTGCAGCCTCTCTCTCCTCCACAGCAGGAGAAGGGGCTGACCCCAGACTGGACAGATAATATTCAGTACTGGACAAACACAAGAAGAGAACTGACCTGGTAGTGCAGGAGGAGTAGTAGTCCACACGACGGTGCTGTTGCATTTAAGGAGCTCCAATATGTTTTCAGATTTCACGGACAGGGCTTTAGCCAAAGATAGTTGTAGCGCCCCCTGCGTTGCATATTTTGAATATATTCCTCCACGCCACATTGGAACCCATTTAGCCTTGATCTGGTATTACACCAAAAAGAGCCACTAACTGGTGCTTCTCCCCCATTATAATGTTTGTTAAACACTTCTAGATGGCGCTTTGCCAAAGGTCAACTGAGAAGTGTCAAAGACGCAATTTTCTTTATTTCTCCCACGCTCTGAAGCTGCCGCAGTGATTGTACTTGGACAAAAGACAGTTTTGCAATTAGATTGATTCAAAATATGTGAAAGTCAGAGCGTCTGTTGATGTGCTGAATCTTTAAAAAAAAATTAATAACTGACTTTTGGTCCTTTGGTGTGTTTCAGCATGTAAATGCTTTTATAGCAGCTAACGGTCTTTTTGTTTTAGTTTGAAGGACTTTCTTCCTCGGCGTTGAAAGGTCCATCCACATTCCGGAGGTGGAAATATAACTTTTCATGATGTAACTGCATGAAAAAACAACTTGCTTTGGTGTGTTTAAAGGTTTAGTTAGATATTTCAATAATGTGATTATGGAAATATTAAAGACCTTCTGGTATTCCAGTTTATCCCAATGGGCCCGCGTGCGTCTCTGACTCGGAGGACGCGGTCGTTAGCATATTGTGTTGTCGTGGTTTATCAGGCGCAGCAGAGGCGGCGATAAGCCCTGCGTGGTCATTTATAACGCGCTGTATCAGATGAAGCGCTGCGACGGTGGACAGGCAGCAGACGTCCAGCCCTTTGACTGGGAATGGAGTCTGTACAGTAGATAGTGCAGTTTAGGTTCACAGTCGCAGATGTCCACCACGATATTCAAAACACTCTCACTCCTCATTTTCACGGACAGTGTCGGGAGCGTCGCACCGGCGTACCCTACCCCGGCTCACATACACCAACGGCCAGAGTGCGTTTGTGTCTTCACCTTTGCCTTAGTCGACCACGTTTGCCTGCGCCCTCAAGATCGGGCCCCAGGGATCTGATGAGTTAATCAGCGGGGTCCCCCCCGCACCACTCCATATTTCGCACACTGCTTTCAAACTCATTTTTAAAATTACTTATTCTCCACGTACACTATCATTTTGGATCCACTCGTGTGAAAAGTCTAGCCTGGGTGAGTTGGGGTGTTTCTCTCTCTGCGGTGGCTGTGGGCTCCTGTGGTGCAGAGTGTAGGGAGTACACGGACATAAACCCAGTCTGAGTGCTCTCTCTGGGCCGCTTCTCTCTCCACAAAGTCACCTTCAACTTCCAACTCTGAGATTTACTGTCTCGGCCTCCTCCTCTCTGATCTGTGTGAGAGACTCGCTTCATATTCATAATAATATCAACTGTTAAAAGACCAGGGCTGAGCTGAGATGTCCAGATGACCTGAGTCAGACTGAACTCTGAACTGCTGAGTGAATACAAGAATCCTCTACATTTCAGTTTGTAAATCTGTGAACTACAGGGCAGCAGCCTTTTGACACAATAAGACAGGGACAGTTCTCTGAAGAGCCACAGTTCCCAAAGTACTCATGTTATGGCATATTCTTTCTATATTTTTGCTTTTCTAGGACCTCTGCAGATCAGGGTTCACTGTGCTCATATTTCATAAGTCACTTGGTGCACAATGGAAAAAAATACATCTATAGATTTAATTTAAAAATATGACTTGTGTCACTGGCAATGGACTGAAGACTGTAGCTCTTACATCAGGGATGCCCAACCAAGATCTACAGTGGGAACCACATGTTTACATACACTTTATAAAAAGACACATTTGCATTTTTACTGTCTGACAGTAAAAAAAAAAAAAAAAGTTAATTCAGAAGTTAAAAATATGTCTATTTGTAAAATGCCAGAAGTCTTTTTCTATTTCTTTTCTTTTGGAGTCAGAGCTTCTTCCTGGCAGAGTTCCCTCTCAGTCCATGTCGGTGCAGGACTTGTTTCACTCTGGATAATGACAAACTCTGACCAGGTTCAGCATCTTCTCCAGGTCTTTTGCATTTGTTCTTGGGTTGGTCTTCACATTTCAGACACAGCACGTTCATCTCTGGGACACAGAACCCGCCTTCTTTCTGATCTGTATGATGATTGGTCATTTTCATCATTTCAACCAATGAACCTGAACCTTCAAGTGTCTTGAAATTTTACCCAAGGATGAACCAGACTTCCAAGGTCATGACATCGTCATCTGGGCTTTCCAAAATAGTTTAGGTATAGTAATCTTAAGCCCTATTCGTACGGGATAAGCATTATCTAGGGACCCCATTTAATAAAAAATTACGCCCCGACGTCTGCTTTTTATGCAGCGCATTCGCACGGGATAACCGAAGCCTGAGATTCTTGTTGAAAGTTACTGACATCTTCTGGATATGACGTCAAAGCGCTCCTTTCTGAGTTCATTTGTAAAATTAACTTTCACCTGAATGAATTTGTGAATATCTGTTTTAGTCTTTTACCGTGAACAATTGTCCGTAAAAGGTGTTTAACCGTTGTTGGTTGTAAATGTGTTGTTGGAGTGACATAAACTGAGCGAAGCCTGGCTCTCTCTAAAGCGCATCTACATGCAGAATACCTCATGGTTTGTCTGTCTTTAAAACAGCCGGTTACTGCCGCTTGAAGGCCAACAGGATGCAGCTAACGTCGTAGCCGAGAGCGCCTGGACTTTGGATCAAATACACGAAGCTCAGAGAGCGGAGGGAGAGGAGACAGGGAGGTGAAGGGAAGCCACGGAGGAGCATCAAAAACGCCCCTCTGTGTTCCTTACACTTAAGTTGAAAATGAGGAATTTCAAATAATAAGCTCTATTATTTCTAATATTTAAATCTGAGCCTTAATATTGAGGAGCAGATGCGCTGAATAACTCGTCCTCCTTTGAGACTTTTACCCACGAGTTTTAAAATGCATGAGTTGCAATATTGGTGTTCTATGATTGTGTTCTGAAATTATGTTTAGTTTAGCTCAATTTATTCTGCAATCTCTGATTATTCCTAATTCAAATAACTGGCATAAATCTCAACAAAAACGAATGTAATGAGAGAATTAATGACAGATTAAAACAGCTCAGGGCGGGGTTTTTTACGACGCTGTTTGTCAAAATGACGGAGTAAAATTATTATCTAACAAAACCACTGGTTCAAACTAATGCAGCCTCCATTCGTCATCAAAAGTAATTAAAAATGGGCAAAGGGAACACAAAAAGCCCAATCATGTGTCGGATCCTGCCTATTTCTATCCAAATCACAGACATGCCTATTCGCATTGGATTAGTATTATCACAGGACCTCGTGGTTCAGCAAAATATTTTTACTTAGCAAATCACTGACATGGAACATTCGCACGGGATTATTACAAATCGCATGTGGTCCCTAGGTAAAACTAATCCTGTGCGAATAGGTAGCGTTCACGTGACATCACAACCTTCTAAAGAGCCTATAGTTTAACATTGAGGTGGAGGGCAACTGAAAATTCCATGGCCGTAACCATAGTAACGCTCAAAATGCAGATTTCTAGTCTTAAATCATTGCTAATTTCTCTGTAATTCCTGAGGCCAATTCACATGAAACAAAAGCTGTCACAAAGTTCAAAGTCATATCTTCCAGCACATATGAACATGTCTAATTATTTCTTCACAAAGGCGTCCAAAAGTGGAGACAATATTCAAAAACATGTGCTTGATGTAGGCCAGTAGAAAGGACTTTCAGCCATGAAATTCACATGTCAGGTTTGTGAATCCAATCACTGTCACATGATGATCAGAGAAAACATTTGGACATTTTCTTTTTGGACATTTCTTTCAAAAACTGTTTCTCTCCCATAGAGTTGTATTGACACCTGCCCTCCAACTGAAATGGAATTCTAAATCGTGAACGCGACCTATAGGGCTATAGTATATATAAACTTCTGACTATGTAAAAAGTAATTAAAAAAATGTCTTGAAAATTCTGTCTGTCATTCTTCTGGTATTTGACAAATAGAAATATTTTGTAAAACTGTAATTGACCTAAAAAAAAAAAAATTTAATTCTGGTTTCATGTCAGACAGTGAGGAAAAAATGCATTTCTTTTTATGAAGTGTATGTAAACATATGGTTCCCGCTGAATATTTGTCAAAAATGTTGAATTGTTTGTGGAAGCACATATACCCTCAATATTTTTTGTGATGATTTCTTAATGTACCACAATTTTGATGCCTGTAAAACAGTCTTTATTCATGCACATTTTACATTGGGACTACCGTGTTTATCCCGATTGACCTTTGGCCGGAAGCGCTAATTTGACCTTTGCGCGTGTACTCTCTGAGATTGCAGTTTCGCTTATTGCAACATCATGACATCCTGTCCTTTCTCTTTTCCTACACCCCTCGTGGTCGACTTTGGTTCAGTCCGTGATCGACCAGTAGCACCCGTTTTATCATACTGTTTCATTGTCAAAATGGCTGGTCTTGGAGCTAAGACGTCACTGTATTATTTTCAAAAAGCCATACAGAAACTGCACATATTTACTGTGTGGAGGCTAAAGGCTTAGCATTTAGCATTGTAGCAGCGACAACGGACCATTAACGGCCCAAGCAGCTGTAGCCGATACAAACTCTACCAATCACAGAGAAAGTAGTTACATTATTACATTTTCAGAGTAGGAGCAGATCGTTTGTTTACATCTATGTGGCTCTCAGGCCGTGTTCTTTTGGCCATTATTTTCAAAAGCGGTCGCCCCGATTGTGATTCCACCTTTAGCCGAATGTAGCCTTCAAACCAGTTCTTGGTCTGAATGTCACATGGTCGGTCTTTTTGTTGAACTGAGCCTTATGAACCTGTTATAGTGACACAGATTAAGTCTGAGGAACGATTGAAACCTCTCTTGATGCACCCAGTGGAATTCTGACTACCTCAGCCCGCTCTGCGATAAAAAGGAAATTCTGTGTCACAACCCCAACCCGCAGATTGCGAGACACGCGTTGGTTTTTAGCGGCGAGAATAGTTTGTGCTGCGTGAGATACACGAGGGGCCCGATCTTGTGTCTAGACTATTTCGCTAACAGGGGGCACAGACCTGACACAGTAAGGAGGCTGGACATGGGCTGGACAGGCCCATGGCCCACGGCGATGTTCTGTAGACTACAGCAGTGGGTTCTCTCCAAGCTTTTTCTTCCAACAGACTGTACAGACTTGAATATTTCAGCGTACCAGTGTATAGATCCTGTTTCTGTGGCGTGCACAGCCCCACGCTCTTCAATACCAGCGCCAGAGCGGGCGGACAGTGTTTACCTTCTATTAGGATAAATACGAGCTTAAAGAGCTTTAAAGCCTAAAGGTTGAATGAAGTTGGTTATATGAGAAGAGAAGGCAGTGCTCTTGCAGCACACCTCAGTCGACCTCTTTTTTTTAAGCGATGCCCTCAAGCCACTGGGTGAGAGCACTGAAGCAAGTGTGTGTGCGGGCTCGCCTGGACCTCTGCAGTGACTTCTGATTTGCGTGCAGCCAAAAGAAGCGAGGCTCGATCACTCTGATCTGTCAGGCAGGAAAGGTTGGGTTACTGCAGCAGGTCAAACCTCATTTTGGACGCGATAAAGGTTAACCGTACAGCCCCGCGCTGACCACAGATCTTTCCCAACGCTGAAGGATGTGAATCACTGACGGTCCTGGGTTGGCCCTGGTTCCTCACATGACTCTGGTTCCTCACATGACTCTGACTCTGGTTCATCACGTGACTCTGGTTCCTCACATGACTCTGGTTCCTCACGTGACTCTGGTTCCTCACGTGACTCTGGTTCATCACATGACTCTGGTTCATCACATGACTCTGGTTCATCACATGACTCTGGTTCATCACATGACTCTGGTTCATCACATGACTCTGACTCTGGTTCATCACATGACTCTGGTTCATCACATGACTCTGACTCTGGTTCCTCACGTGACTCTGGTTCATCACATGACTCTGGTTCATCACATGACTCTGACTCTGGTTCCTCACGTGACTCTGGTTCATCACATGACTCTGGTTCATCACATGACTCTGACTCTAGTTCATCACATGACTCTGGTTCCTCACATGACTCTGGTTCATCACATGACTCTGGTTCATCACATGACTCTGACTCTGGTTCATCACATGACTCTGGTTCCTCACATGACTCTGGTTCATCACATGACTCTGGTTCCTCACATGACTCTGGTTCATCACATGACTCTGGTTCCTCACATGACTCTGGTTCATCACATGACTCTGGTTCATCACATGACTCTGGTTCATCACATGACTCTGCAGGCCCAGTGGTTAGCCTGGCGTTGAGCTCAAAGTCTCCAAGAGCTGCAAACTAAGTCAGTTTGAAAGCAGTGGTCTTTCCTCCTTCAAAATCATCTTGCGTTCGGGCCGCGACGTCTAATACAAAGCACCAGAAGGACGTTCCCTCACTGAGGCCCCGCTCCTGCCTTGACCTCTGACCCCGTGCTGAGAGGAGTGTCCGGGAGAAGGCCATGAATAAAGCAGCGGCTGTTTGTGTGCGCGATAAACATCCTTCTCCCGCGCTGCAATCCGCTCGGTGTCCGTGCCCATTCATCTTCAGCCGGAGTCCGCACGGCGTGATGGGCTCCACGCTCGCCGTAATTAACTCTGAGGGAGGGGGGGAGGGGGACAGGCGCTGGTCCGGAACAGCCCGTCCCGCAGCTCTGTGCTGTGGCAGAGTCATAAATTAAAGAGCGCATCATTTGTCACGCCTCGCTGTGTCTGAGCAAAAGAGAGGAGGCCCGGGCGCCAACGGGACGCGCCTCATGTTCATAATCATCAGAACAATAATAATTATACATTATGTCTCTTGAAAAACGCATTACACTGCAGAGACTCGTCTAAACACAAGACGAGATTCCTTAAAGAAAGATTATTTTATTTATCTTTTATTTCAGGAGGTTAGTAAGATTTTCTCCCAATGTCTTTCTGTACATAAATTCAGAAAAAACATCTTATTCCACCGAAAATAAGTTTAAATACTGTATATTAGTGCTCTTAAAGATTAGATAAGAAATGTCCCTTTACTCTAAATAATAAACAGCTTATTCCACTGACAAAAATGTGTCATTAACGACTTGGATTAAGGTCCAGTCATTTTATCTGATCAAGATGAGGCTTTTTTGTTATGCCGATACAAGCAGTGAGATTTGAAAATGTTGTCCTTGTAATATTGAAGTTGAAATATTTGCATCCATCCGGGTTTAAACCAAAGTCACAGATGAAAACGCAAAGTCATTTGGAGACTTGTTTGTGTGCTTTGAAAACGTGTGCCTACCGTAAACATGGACGTGAGCATTAAAGACGGGACGTTTAAAACCTGCTCATAAACAACAGGGAAACCAGTGGAAAGGAAATGTTCTAGCAGAATGTATTTTTATACATACTGTTCATATATTTTTTTGTATGTATTTTTATATAATATATTTTTTAAACATATTGATGGAATGTATTATATATTTTATATATATATATATATATATATATATATGTGAATCTGAATATTCTAATTCAAGTTTCACCTGTGTATGTGTGTATATATATATATATATTTCTTTTTTATTATTTATCAGGACAATGTACAATTACCATTATGCTCGTGAACAAAGATGCTTGTACCAGCCTGTAGCCTTTTCAAGCTAGTTTACATCTGTAGTCATATGTATATTATATATATATGTGTGTGTATTTATCAGATTTTTAAAAACATGTTTAGATATATTTTTTGATCTTGTTGAGATATTTCTTTAGTAATGTTTCATATATTTTTCATGATATATTTTTCGTTGTTGGTCATTTGTGCAGCGTGTTCCTTCAAACCGCAGCGTCAGAATTCCGTTTTTCCTCCGGTTTGATCATACTGTACTTTTCCACTTGTGCCGCCGCAGTGGGATCTGGGCGGGCCCTCAGACGCGCTCTGATTGGTCGGTTTTCCCCCCTCCTCCCCCTCTCGAGGCCGGGACCTTGAGCGTCAGACTCACTGTAGGCTTTAGTCCAAGCATAACTCTCCACAGCAGCTGAATTTAAGGCTGAAGGAGAGCAAGAGGGATGGAGCGGGAAGGAGCCAAGATGGCCGCCTTGTGAGATGGAGAGATTTTTGGCGACATTTCGGCATCGTTTGTTTTTCTCTTGTCAAACTAATATGCTACATTTCCCAAGGCTTCGATCACAAAACGGCTCAAATCGTTTTCAGAGCCCTCTCGAGAAGATTTTATGAATCTTTCCAGAGTTCTTTCTCCTCACTGTGAGAAACTCAGTGTCACTATGGAGATTTTTCTCCTTAACATCTTAGTTTGAAGTAAAAACTCTCTCTTTAGGATGTTTATTCTCTGACCTTTTGTCGCTTTGACCCAGAGATTTTAAAATCACTCCAACACAGAGGCACACCCTGGACTTTCCCACGCTTATTCATTCACAAATACTGACATGTTTGGTATCCATGTGTAGCACGAAAGGCTGTGACCGAGATGACGCTGTAATCCAAATATGGTCATTTCCTTTGTGGGAGACAGAGCGGCTAAAGACAAAGTGCAGACAGAGGGACTGAACTTTAGGGCCGTTTTCATTCCACTCTTTAACAACGTCTGCACTTTAGTCGCTCCCACAGAAATTTGAATATTTACAGATTTTGGCAATAGATTTCAAACAGACTTTAAAACAACCAAGTCGGCCAAAGTGCTACAAAGGCAAATCTAAAATTCACTAATAACTGAAAACTGAATCAGATCCAAAATCTCTCTGAGCAAATCTTTGTTATTAATATGTCACAAAATAAAACCATACATTTAAACCTGGCTCTGTCCAATATTTAGATTGTGTTGCTGAAAATATCTGCAATTTTGGTGCCATAAAGGTAAAAAAAAAAACTTTTTCAATGAAACTCATGGATGATATTGTGTCTCAAGGCTCTTTGAACTTCGACATCAATCTCAGAAGCCTGTGATGATTAGTTTCTCAGGTAAACCCAGTTAAAGGAAAAACTACTGAAGAAGAGCGTTCATCATTATTAAGCAGACACCATTTTCAAGCCATAAGAAAAAGGATCTCTGCTGATGAAAACCGTGAAATAGTTGAATGCCTTGGTCTAGGTATGAAAACCTTCGATATTTCATAAAGATTAAGGGTGATCATCGTTCTGTTAAGAGATTCGTTGCTGATTCTCAAACAATGGCGAATAAAATCTATTCTGATTCTGATTCAGAGACACACGGGTTTGTGCAGATAAAGACACAATAAGAACGGTTTCTGCCAGACATCAGATTAAGAGAACAGCTGCTACAAAACAGCAAACAGGTATTTGAAGCTGCTGGTGCCTCTGGAGTCTCCCGAACATCACGGTGTAGGACCTCCAGAGGCTGCAGTTGTGCATAAACCTTCTATCCGACCTCCCCTAAACTGTTGATTGAAGCTGACGAGCAGAACCGGCTGCAGTGGCTCAGAAATACATGAAGACTTATTTTCAAACAGTTGTGGCGTGCGCATGCGTTGGAGTTTTCGTTGCCAGCTGAGGGCTTTTACTCGCACTTAGTTATTTATTTTTTATTTTTCATTTGAGTGTTTTTATCCAGCATTTTATGATGACATTTTAATGGCTTTTATCGGCAATCTTAACTGCTTACCCTTCTCTCAGGACACAGCACCAATATGCCACCTAAATCGCCAAAACCAGAAAAGCCAGAGGAAGAGCACGTGTCTCTCGACCAAATGAATTATCTGAAAGACGCTTTCACGGCGCTATTGCAACAACAAAGAGACCCTTTCCAAAGCTGTCTCGAGGTTTTCGTGGAAAACATTAACACCAGATTGGACTCATTGACAAAGGAATTACATGAAGTGAAAGTGAGCCTGCAGTACACGCAAACAGAAGTAGATGATCTGAAGGCCAACGCTGTTAAACAAGCTGAGCGCAGCGACGTAATGCAGTCGGACATTTACAAAGTCTTTACAGTTTAATGACATTAACAGATACAATGGAATACCTTGAAGGACAGTCCAGAAGGAACAATCTCATGTTTGAAGGAAGGAGTCACCCAGTGAAACGTGGACTGACACGGAGGAAAAGTTCTCACAGAGAGGCTACACCTGGAGCGGCCGGTGGAGGTTGAGCGGATGCACCGCACCGGCAAACCCGGAGTGGGCGAAAGGCCGAGGCCAATAGTGGTTAAGCTGCTGCGCCACAAGGACCGAGTCGCCAAAAGCACTGAAAGGAACAAATATCTAGTACTTTATTTAGTATAGGCCTGTTTCCTCTAATAACTAAACCGAGTAGAATTACAAACCACAGTGCAACCTTGATTGATAACATTTTCTCAAATGAAATAGAAAGTGATACAGTCAGCAGATTAATGATAAATGATATTAGTGATCGCCTTCCAGTTTTTGTACAAAAATTTATATTTAAAAAATGAAGAGGAAAACAAGTACTGGTTTAGAAGGGGAAAAACAGGGGAAACTATTGATGCATTTAAAAAGGAGCTTTTAGCTCAAGACTGGAGTATTGTGTACAGAGAGAATGACACTAATAAGGCATATGATGAGTTTGCGTGAATATTTCATAAAGAATATGACAAAAATCACCCAATGACAAAATACTGTAATAGCTGAAAGTCTATAGTAAACCCATGGATGTCTAAGGGATTGTTAAACGCACGCAAGAAAAAAAATTCACTCTACAAAAAATGTATAAATAATGGAACACAAGAAGCTGAGGATAAATATATGAAATATACAAATAAATCAGGTATCATTAGAAAATGTAAACAGGATTATTATAATAAGTTGTTAGATAGCAATAAGAATAATATTAAAGGTTTATGGAATATCTTAAATAGTATAATTAGAAATAAACCAAGAACGATTATGTCTGTGTAAGTTCTCAGTCGTACAGGAGTTGTCCAACTTCAATGAAGGTACTTGAGTCATCTTCTGTACTCAGTAGTTGAAGTCTTCGAACGTTTCGCCTCTCATCCAAAAGGCTTCGTCAGTGGACTAAAGTAGTTTGTGGAGAAGATCAAACACCTGCAGCTGGAAACAGATGAAACCATGGTGTCTTACGATGTGACAGCACTGTTTACATCTGTCCCGACCTCAGCAGCAGTCACAGCCGTGAGGAAGAGACTGACTGAGGACAGCACTCTAGCTGATAGGACCCAGCTCACTCCTGACCACATTTACCAACTACTGGAGATCTGTCTGAGCACCACATACTTTCAGTTCAGGGGGGGCCCGGTAGCACAGCGGTTAGCGCTCCTGCCTCACAGCTAGAAGGTCCCGGGTTCGATTCCCACCTGGACGGGGCCTTTCTGTGTGGAGTTTGCATGTTCTCCCTGTGTCTGCGTAGGTTTCCTCCGGGTACTCCGGTTTCCCCTACCACTAAAAACATGTACAATAGGCCCAGGGACTGCAGGTGGAAATTAGCACAAGTGCTATAACCTGGTACAATGCATCTCTCCTTTCTGAGGCTAATGTAGATTGTACACTGTCCCTGTTCAAATAAATAAATAAAATAAATAAATATTATCTTCTACAGACAGATCCACAGCTGTGCCATGGGCTCTCCAGTTTCACCCATAGTGGCTAACCTCTACATGGAGGACATGGAGAGGAATGCCTTGGCCTCATACCCAGGAAACAAACCCAGCCACTGGGTCAGATATGTAGATGACACGTGGGTCAAAATTAAACAGAAGGAAGTGGCACCTTTTACAGATCACATAAGCATTAAATTTACTCAGGAGGACGCCAAAGAGAAACAACTTGCCTTTTTAGATTGTAAAGTTATCATAGGGGAAAACGGACAACTTCAGACAGAGGTTTACAGGAAGGCAACTCATACTGACCAGTATTTGATGTTTGACTCTAACCATCCACTCCAGCACAAACTAGGGGTCATCATGACGCTCAGACATAGAGCTAAAGAGGTGCCTACCAGTGCAGAAGGAAAGACCAAAGAGGAGCAACATGTCCAGAGAGCCCTCTCAGACTGTGGCTATCCTAACTGGTCTTTCACTAAAGCACAAAGGGCAAGAAGACCCAAAGAACAAGACAGACAGACTCCAGAGCCCAGAAGAAAGGGAGTTGTAGTGCCGTATGTAGCCGGGGTCTCAGAGAAACTTCAGAGAACCTTTAGGCAGCACAGGATTCCAGTGAACCACAAACCGGTGAACACACTGAGACAAAAATGAGTTCATCCCAAAGACAAAACTCCGAGCCACAAACAAAGCAATGTGGTTTATTCAATTCAATGCAAAGAAGAAGAATGCAAACAACATTATATTGGAGAAACTAAACAAGTTTTACAGAAGAGACTTTATCAACACCGAAGAGAAAGCACAAGCGGCCCCCAGTCGGCGGTGCACCTCCACCTCAAAGCCTCCAACCACTCCTTTGAGGACGGGGAGGTCAACATTTTAGTTAAAGAAGAACGTTGGTTTGAAAGAGGAGTTAAAGAAGCTATTTTTGTCACGAAAGAAAATCCCTCCAAGAACCGGAATGGTGGGCTCAGATTTAATCTCCCGTCACTTTACTCCAATCTCCTTCGGGGAAAACCGACAGAAACCGACGCCCAGTCCAAGGAGACGGCACCTCAGCTAACTAAAGAACAATAGGCAGGTAATTAGCAGTGATCAGCCATGAATAGGACAGATAATGGGCAGTGATCATCTATGAATAGGACAGGACTGAGGTGATACTGAGGTGAGCAGGTCGTTAGAGACGCTCTACTTCAAAGGTGTTTACCCACAGGTGAGAGTAGCTGTTATTAGAGGGGAGGAGCCGGGCCAACCCTAACTCCTCCCCATTGGTCTTTGTCTAAGCTGCGGGCTGAGCGTAACTTTAGTCCACTGATGAAGCCTTTTGGATGAGAGGCGAAACGTTCGAAGACTTCAACTACTGACAGAAGATGAATCAAGTACCTTCATTGAACAAGAACGAATAATTATCCAAATGATTTCAAAGATGAGGATAAAGCTCAATAATATGAATGAAGTAGTCGATACATTTCATAAATTCTTTGTAGATGTTGGACCGAACCTTGCTGCAAAAATTGCAAACGTTGAGAACTATAATTGTGAACTGATAGACACAAATCCTATGTCCCTGTTCCTCAAACCTGTGGAGGAAAAGGAGATACTGGACATTGTTAAAGGGTGTAAAAATAAAACTTCAGCAGATTACCATGGCATGGACATGAAAACTTTAAAAACAGTTATTGAAAGTATCTCTAAGCCGTTATGTACATAAACGACATTTGTAAAACGTCTCAAATACTTAAATTCATCTTGTTTGCAGACGATACAAATATTTTTGCATCAGGAGACGATTTACAACAACTGCGTCGGATTGTTAACTTGGAACTCAAAAGTGTCAACAAGTGGTTCAAACAAAACAAACTATCTTTAAATCTGAGTAAAAGCAAAATGATGATATTCGACAACTGTAATTCCAATGCTCAGGAAGCAATTCAGATAGAGGGTGTTGTTATCGAGCGAGTGCGTGAAATCAAATTCCTTGGTGTGATTATTGATGACAGAATTACTTGGAAATCTCATATTAAATATATAACCACTAACATTTCTAGAAGCATTTCAGTAATTGCAAAAGCAAAGCACATTTTAAACATCAAAGCTCTACATACCTTATACTGTTCTCTGATTTTGCCCTATTTATATTATTGTACTGTGGTTTAGGGTAGCACTTATAAAAACACAAACTCATTATTTTTAAATCAAAGATCATGAAGTTTTGTGACATTGTTGAGTTCCAAACTGTACAGATGTTATACAAAGCAAAGTATAAACTGTTACCAAACCAAATATAAAGAAGGTTCCAAGAACGTACTGGTCGTTATGAATTATGTGATGAATTAAACTTTAGGATTCAGAAACATAGCACAACTTTGAAAGGTTTTAACCCGACAGTTATTGGTGTACAATTGTGGAATAAACTGGAGATGGAATTGAAACGATGTCCAAACATCAGAAGACTGTTGTTGCTCTGAACAGTCGTCATTCTATTGCTCAAAATCGCAAATAGAGAATTAGAGGCGAGCTGTTGAGAGGGACCCTCCCAACGGGCTCATATACCTTGTTTTTAACGCACTACACAGCGTAGGAACATCATCTACCAAATCAGCTAGTTAGGGCAGCTGGGTGGGGGTTTGTTGATGAGGAGCTACTGTTTAATGTTCGTTTTAACATAATACTAGTGACTTTCGGGAACTTACTGTGTTTGGCATTGATGACCACCTGTAACTGAGTAATGGCCTTTGTCGCTTGCTTTGTGCCGGGCATCGTGCGTGGAGTGGGAGCGTTGTTGTGGAATGTCCATCCAAGCCGCGGAGACAGAGAAACCGTCGTAGGCCTACAACCTACAAACAAGAGCCACGTTTGCTCTCACTCTTACAACACAGACATACGTGTCTTCTTTTACTCATGATAAATGTATAAATCACGTGTGTAAAGCCCTGCACGGTTTGAGAAAAGCCTCTGACGTGGCGCGCTGTGTTCTGGTGTGCTCGGCCTCTACACTTCCACACTGAGGTCGGCT
Organism: Proterorhinus semilunaris; assembly: GCA_021464625.1. Taxonomy (NCBI): domain Eukaryota; kingdom Metazoa; phylum Chordata; class Actinopteri; order Gobiiformes; family Gobiidae; genus Proterorhinus; species Proterorhinus semilunaris. The sequence goes on from CM038346.1 coordinate 42,554,026, forward strand.
ACACTGGACATTTCTGCCTTTTTTACACGTTTATCACTGCCGTCGCGCCGCCCTCCCTCTGCCCGCAACTGCACCTTTCTCCAGGATGAGGCGTCTCTTCCTCCTCATGGGCCGCCCTGAGCGGATGCACGGCACTATGAAAACCTGCGGCCTGTATTCCAGTGCGGCCTGTATGTGAACAAGGCCGCACATTTAGCTTTTAGTAAGGTGGGCTTAATTGGCCGAAATGTACGGTAGTTTGGAACGCGGTGTATGAAGTGCTCATATAAGAAACGTAAAATGACAGAAAACTTGCAGAGCTTTAAAGTCGAGTTCACGGCTTTATCCAAGTGTATTTCTGGAGTTGACTGTGAGGACGTACAGCCCGTGCTTCGGATCTCGTTAAACCTCTATGTGCGAGTGTTTCCGTCGTGCACTTGAGCGCAGCACAGTCCGTCCCACAGAGAGCGGCCGTCAAGAGGGAAAGGTCAGGCGGAGAAGACTTTAATGAACTTCCTTCACAACAGAGAGTTTGGAAATGGAAAAGCTCGGGTGGAACTGGACCTGCGTCTGTCGTCAGCATTACTAAACTACACCCCAGTCCAGCCGCGGCCCCTTCACTGGCGCTGGGAGAAAGAAAACGTAACCAAGTGTGGAAATGAGCGCGGGCTCGTTCATCACGTCCATGAAATTACCGCCGCCCGCCGTCAGGAGCGAGCGCGCAGCTTTACTTTCACATTACAGCCACACGCCGAGACTGATGGAACCAGCGAGCCCGCGGCCCACGGGCACCGGTCAGGCGGGAAAAGGACAAATAAGAATGCATTGTAAATGTACTGCCATTACCAACATTTGCTTTGAATACGCTAGTTACTAGTGAAAAATCTGTAAAAATCCAAATCCCTCCTTGTTTTTGGGGTTCAAACAAAGCTCAATAAATCTGTGAGGAATTCATCTGTAAAAGTCCTTGTGTGTGAGAAAGCTTCCAAATGTGGGTGAGTGGAGCCTGTGAAGTGTGGAGTCTTCTGGAGCGACTGAAGTGCAGATGTTGTTCAAGTTTAGTCCCTCTGTCTACACATGAGCCATGTGGATATTCCTCCCGTCTTTAGCCGCTGCTGTCTCCCACAGAGGAAATGACCATATTTGGAGTACAGTTTGATTTTGTACTACACGTGGATACCAAACATCGGAGAATAAACATCGTAAAGAGAGAGTTTGGTCTGTTTTTTTACTCTGACGTTAAAACTAAGATGTTAAGGAGGAAACGTTTCCAAAGTCAGGTTAGAGATGCGTCTGAGGTTGTGGCGTCTGAAATGCCGCCCCCTGGTTCCCGGGCGCTTCACCTGCTCCTTTATCACAGTGCATCACCATCTTCCGTTCACAGCCCCGCCCCCGCTCTCTCATTAACCCTGTGACGGCGCTGAAGCGTTCCCGCGCGGTGCAGCCAGGCGATGGACAGCCGCCTGAGCTCAGCTGGGAACGCTGCTTTTATTAACTCGTTCGATTCAAACACGTCCAGCGCCAAGACAACGGACGGGTGTTTGTATCAGCCACGACACGGGGACATGTTTTGGCCGGGGTTCGAGTCCCCCCACTGCCGACGACCAGAGGCACCTAAAGGTCCTGTTTGAATGAAAACCATTTCACTGGAGACAGGGCTGCCATTCAGGGTCCCGCTGGGGAACCATTTAAGAGTTGATTGTTTGCCTGCGTTGGCGCTGATCTGTGCTAAAAGTTCACACATTTTTTACTCAACAAAAAAAGGAAAAAATAAGCATTTTGACAGTTTTTAATTTGCCCCCATTGACATGACTAACTGGCCATGAATGAGAAGAACGCCACACTGAATTAAAAACACCACACTCTGAATTAAGACCAAAATATTCATTCATTAATGAAACCCATTTATTTTTCTTTATTCGTTATCTTTTCTGTTCTGTGGATTCACTTTATTCCAAATCTCTTATCAAATATTTGTTTTATTTATTATTCGTGGTAGTGAATGGTGGTGCTGCTGATGGTTGTGGTACGGATGGTGGTGGTAGTGGTTGTACTGGTGGTTATAGAGGCGGCGGTACTAATGGTACGAGTAGTAGTCGGCTTTGTTGTTGCTTTCCCCCTCTCGTATTTATTATTAATTTGAACTGTTTAATATACAGCTTTTGTTTTGCTTTTTGCCCTATGTTACACCTCATGTGTGTTGTATTGTTATGTCTTTTCTTAATGTCTTATCTCTATACCTTTTTGTAAATATGCACTTCTTGCAATAAAGAAAAATAAAAAAAAACATTTTTAAAAATTAAAATTAAAAAAATAAAATTAAAAAGCTTTTAATTTGTGGAATTTCCCCAAATTTCTGAGTTAGAGTTCTCATTTAAAGGTTTCTGGAAAATGTCTTGGGAATTTGCCGCCCCTGTGTAACCCTAGTTACAACGAGAACACCTGTCCCTGAAACGCTGCCTGGTCAAATAAAACACACACAGCTCCAGTTGGTTCACTCCGGACCAGGTCCATATTCATCCAGACTTTGGCTCCGAGTGAGTTTGGAGCAGCAGCTCATGCTCAGCTCTGACTTTCACACTTTGAGGAATGAGAAGTTAAACGAAGTTAAAGTTTAAAGAATGTAGCTTGAGTGATGTGCTCATCCAGTCTGTCTCCTCCAGGTCTCCACCTGATGATGTCATTAAGTGTGTGATGTTGTGTTTCTTTGCAGGGGAGGAGCTGAAGGGCAGGATCTCGGTTCATAAAAACAGGAAGGACCCTCGCTCTCTGCTCATCCGCCTGGAGCTGCGGGGCAGACGCCTGCACTACAGCCTGCAGTGACCTCTGACCCCCACGCCACCCCCTGTGCCCAGCCCATTGACCCCGCCCACTGTCTGTCTGTCTAATGAAGTCACTGAGTCGTGTTTCCACCACAGTAGGTTTCAGGCCCAGTTCACTCCAGACTGGTTTAAGTCAAACTGAAGCAGCGAAGGATTCCGGCACCAATCAGCTGTTTATTATCACGACACCAGACATTAGAAGCTCTGTCAGTGCGGTGATACTTCCCTGGACTTAGGCAAAACCTTTTTTTTTGTCATTTTCAGGTTTTGAGTTCTTACATTTTCACCTGGAAACAAAAAATAATAAACTTCACAATACGATGTTTAACGATTGTACTGATTCAATGTTTATCCATAGATTTATTTGGGACATTGTCAATGAAAGGGTCATTTTCTCAAAATGTTTTTTTTCTGACATTTTGGCAACATCACCTCCACTTTAGGAGCTCCTACATTTGGGGGCAACAGTGGTGCAGGTGGGAGAGCAGGTCGTCTCGTCGTTGGGGGTTCCAATCCCGGCTCTTGAAGATGCACACTGTCGTCGTGTCATTGGGCAAGACACTTCACCACCTTGCCTCCAGTGTCTGCGTACACTGTCGTATGAATGGGTGAGAGGTTCCTCGGTGTAAAGTACTTTGAGCCTAATGTAGGTGGAAAAGCGCTATTTAAGTTGAGACTTACCATTTTGAAGATTTTTACATATCTACTTCCTGTCTGATTCGTTGAGCTTTGAACCCAAAAAGAAAGGAGAAATTTGAATTTGTTTCCAATAAGATCCAAAATCCCTCTGAGCAAATCCAGACCGACAACACGACACACCAGCAACGACGTAAGAGCAGCGCCCCAAAGCTGCTGATCCAGTAAAGCACCAATCTCCCTCCAACAAGTCAGTGAGACCACAAGTTTGGTCTTTTTTGTTGTTTCTTCCCTGATTCTTTGTAACTTTATTCCATTAATGCACATTGGATCGTAGTATTCAACCAATTATAGGTACAATACTTGAATTTGATCTCACATTATGACGTCAAGTGCAACCGGATACTCCAGGGCTCTGTTTGGCTACGGTTTGAGACTTGGCTGTGATTGGCTACAATGAGGAGCAAATGAAGGAAACCGGTCTCGCACGCTGGAGCCGGTAAACAGAACCCAAGCCGTTACTCACATGTGACAGTTTCAGGTTCTGGGACGTCCCGCAGCGAGGCTTTAAACCCTCTTTCCTGTGATCGTGTAAAACGGTGTAAAACATATTTGGCGGCGTGCAGGCGGCTCCTCCTGAATATTCTTCGTTTGCCCCTCGTTTGGTCGCGTTAGCCCTGAACCAAACCTCATCCATCTTCTCGCTCGGCCCTCGCCGTGGAAACGCCGCCATTATCTATAACGAAGAATGTATCACCGCACTTTATCAGGAAGAAGCTGCCGTTAGCTTATGCACAGCAGGGTTTCCCAAACCGAGGTACAGGACCCTTGGAGGTACTCCCAAACTCAACAGATGGTAGGTGAACAGAAGAAAAAGAAGTGGTTTTAAATTATCATTAACCGTCTTGATGTAGGTGAGCAAACTGTGGCCAGTGGACTGGATCCGGTCCCCCAAGCACTTTCCTCCGGCTCATATCGTTCAGAGCGGGGGAGGAACAGGGAAAGTGTCTCTGACAGGGAGACATACTGTTAATAAGCCTCTATCGTTGTCACCTATTCTCCGGTCGGGTTTTGTTTTGTGCACACTGTTTCTGTAGAGACAGAGAAAGAGACGAGAGATTAAATGTCCCCTCTCTCGGTTTCAGGGGAGGAAACAGCTACTTGTTGTGGAGTTTGGCCTCTTCTCTAATCGGGCAGAAAGCGCAAAAATAACACTGCACAAATTAGTTATACCCCTCCTGGAACCGCCACCTTAACGTGGTGGAGGGTTTGACCTAAATGATCCTGGAGCTCTGTTGTCGGGGGCTTCGTGCCCCTGGTAGGGTCTCCCAGGGCAAACAGGTCCTAGGTGACGGGTCAGACAAAGAGCGGTTCAGAAGCCCCTTATGAGAGACCAACAGGCCCGGTTAGAACCTTCTGGGGACCCACCACCTGCAGGAGGAGCCATAGGGGCTGGAGCTCCAACAGCTGCCCCCACGACCCGGCAACGGACAAGTGGGAGAAAATGGATGGAAATTAGTTATACGTTTCTTTGCCCAATTTTTGGTGGTTATACGGTAATTCTGCAGGCCTTCTAGTGACTATACGGCATATACCTGCATATCATGTAGACTACACCACTGTCTGGGGGGGTGGCACAAGCATCTTGGGGACGGGCACGGCCCCCTATGGCCCGCTCATAGTACCGGGTATGTGGACTGTAAGCCATGATCATCAGAATGATAACAAATAAAGGCTTGACATAAGTCACTGTGCATGTAATGAGTCTATATCATATATTAGTTTCACATTTTAAGTTGAATTAAAGTCCCCCTTGCGACCGCCCCGCTCGCTCTCGCCTCGGCCTCACACCCAACCCGGTCTCTTGCGCCAGAAAGAAGGCGGGTTCTGTGTCCCAGAGATGAACGTGCTGTGTCTGAAATGTGAAGATCAACCCAAGAACAAAAGACCTGGAGAAGATGCTGAACCTGGTCAGAGTTTGTCATTATCCAGAGTGAAACAAGTCCTGTACCGACATGGGCTGAGAGGGAACTCTGCCAGGAAGAAGCTCTGACTCCAAAAGAAACATCAAAAAGACAATTTGGAGTTTGCAAATAAAAAAAGGATTTGGCCATAATGATCGTCACGTTTGGAGGAAAAGCCTGAGAACACCATCCCAACTGTGAAATACGGGGGGGCAGCATCATGCTGTGGGGTTGTTTTGCTGCGGGAGGGACTGGTGCACTTCTCAAAATAGATGACATCATGATGAAAGATCACTAGGTGGAAATATTGGAGAAACATCTCAAGACATCAGCCAGGAAGTTAAAGCTTGGACGTAGATGGATCTTCCAAATGGACAATTCCCAAAGCATATGGCTAATACTGGTTACAAAGGGGCTTAAGGAAAACAAAGTCAATGTTTTGAAGTGGTCATCACAAAGTCCTGACCTCAGTCCAGTTGAAAATGTATGGGCAGACCTGAAAAGGCATAGGCACGCAAGGTGGCCTACAAAAGTGTCTCAGTTACACCTGTTATGTTTCGAGGAATGGACCAAAACTCATCCAACTATTCTGCCCTAAAAAGGAAAAAAGCAGTAACTACACTCTTGGTGAAACTGAGAAAACTGTCTTTTTAGTTTTTTTGATGCCCTGTCAAAATGGTTTGATCTTTATCATTTATTTCTTTTTTATTTTGTAGCTTTTTATGGTAGAATTATTATGGGTATAAAACACAAACTCTAAATTTACTCTAGTCCCTAAAAATGCACATACTGCACTTTTCCCTTGTACGAGCCTACATTCCACATATGGTTATACAAAGGAAACGTGCAGTATGTGCGTGTTTGTTGTGTCAAATGCAGATTTTTTGCTTTCTGGTATTTTATATATATATAGTATATATATAGTAAATGATCTGCGTCAGTATCAATCATAATTTGAGATGTAAAGTAGTTCATGTAAAGCATTACTTTCTTATGGTAAGTGGAATCCATATACTGTATTAAGTGTATGTATAATGTATATTAAGTACCTAATTTTTTTAAGAACCCAACCAATTTTGACTTGAATCAAAGTTATTCAACAAACAAACAAATCTAATTTGAATTTAAATGTTAAACTTTCTACAAAAATAATATATAAAAACGAAATATATAAAAATATTCCATGAACCATATCATTGTTTTTACTTTGATTAAACTTTTCCATGGATAGTTCGGTTATGTGGCTTTTTCGACCATCATCTGGTCCTGGGACAGAGCAATAATCGCTTTTTTGACCATTCGAAATCCACCGCAGTGAAGGCTGATGAAGCCAAGACGGGTTTGCTGGAGAGGAGTCCTGGTTACCACGGCAAATTATGGATTTTCTCTAAAACAGAATAGTTTTGAAACAAACCACTTTGGTACAAGATAGTACAGATGAGAAGAAGTTCAAATCTGCTCTTAACTCAATTTTGACAAACTATGCAGTTACTGCCTTTTTCCTTTGTAGGGCAGTATTGTGAGAAGCTTATGGAAGGAAATCCAAAACGTTTGACCCAAAATATACACTTTAAAGGCAACACTTCCAAATATTAATGAAATGTATGTACTCTCATGGTTTGGTGATGGAGTGAGGAAAAATAAAAACCCAAAATGCAGGACTGCAACAAAACTGGTGATGTTTAATAATTGACAAAAACCAAAATAACAAAATCCAGAGAAACAAACCGGGGCTGACGTAGACAATGACACGACAAAGGACAAGGGACACACAGGGGTATAAATACATGAGGAAACGGGGCACAGGTGAAACACATCAGGGCGGGACAGGCGATAAACACAAGGGAAGCAAAGCAAAATCACAAGGACAGAACAGACATGTCAAAATAAAACACAGGACTAAACCAAAAACATACAAAACCAGGGGAACAAAAGACAAATCATGAAATGTACACTTTTGGTTTTGTAAAAAGTAATAGAAAATTATCTCTCTCATTCTTCTGGAATTTGACAAATAGAAATGATTCTTAAAATTCTAATTGACCTAAACAAAATACAAGTTAATTCTGGTTTCATGTCTGACAGTGAGGACAAAATGCAAATGTGTCTTTTTATAAAGTGTATGTAAACATGTGGTTCTCACCGTAAGTTGGTGCATTTTGCAATGGGAGAATGTTTAGCAGAATTCCTGTTATCGTTGGTGGTGCCCACCCCTGGTTTCGGGGGTACACAGAGTACACATACATACTCTGTTACATAATAATAATATGAAACATATAAAAGCTCCATTGCACTCTGTAAGTGACACGTCAAAATAACCTTTTTTAAACATGGTGTGTCCACATCCGCAGGAGTTTGCCGGGTGTTAAAGGAATAGGCCACCGTTTTTACATACCATAGACTGTATAAAGAATAGACCGCTCCTCCTCACTCCTCCCCGTTTACCACAATGACCACGTTCATGGGGGAAATCATGGCGGATTTACAGGCTCCTCCTCTCCAGCTCTGACGAAGCATGTTCCTAAAAAGGGCATAAGGGCGGGATCTTGACTGTAGACCCGGCCCTGCTTGGCCCTCGCGGGGCGTGTAATGGGCGTGTATTTCTGTTGTAATCGCGCCCATGGCCAGGCAGCGACGTAAACGGTCTGTCAATCAAAGTCAGGCCCTCATTAATTATGCAAGATTTCTAAAATGTTTATCTACGATAAAAACCCTGGTGCCCCATATTGTTTTTAACCCAGCGTAATCACAGGAGGAATATCTAGCTCTAGCCACTTCTAAACCATTAGGCACCGGGCATTAAAGTTGTTTTTAACGTGTCTAAAGTCCAATGCATTCCAATGGGGGAATAGCGGCCATATGGAGGAACTACAGCAAAGGTGGAGCAATGGCGGCCTCCAGTGTCGTAGTCACAAAGCAGAGCAGTCAGCGGCCATTGTTACATACTCCGCTGCTTCTATTGACGGAAGTGAGCGGGAGAGAAGTCTTTAGGAGTTAGTGCGCGGACGTAGTGCTCCTCGTATTATTACGCCTCACAATATAGTGCCCCTTTTTATCCGCTGAGAAAATCGACATGTTACATTTCTGTGTTACTATACTTTGTAGTGTAACACGTCACGTAACTGTATTTAAATAGGGACAACGTGGAAGAGTTTGGTAGCTTCTAACGGGAGCTGATTTGGAACTAGACAGTATGTGGAAGAGGCTGTGTTTGTGCTCCGTTTGCATGACAGAGCGCACGGACAAAGACCAGACAGGTACATTTTAACTAGTCTACGGTAAGAACATATGTCAGTATGTAAAAACGGTGGCCTGTTCCTTTAAGGAGCCTACACTCCTGTGCGGTCGATTACTGTGTATTGTCTATGTGAACGCACACTAACGTGCATTACATTACTGTGTATTGTCTATGTGAACGCACACTAACGTGCATTACATTACTGCGGCAGGTGCGGATAAGAGGACGCAATAAAGAACACACTGGATTACAAACATGTTTAAAAGGGGATTGTATCATGACATGAGGCTGGAGGTACTGCACACTCCAAACCCACACGTATTGAAATACTATCCAAGACAGGCAGAGAGGAAAGAGGTGAGGTTTGCTTCAAGAAAGGCAGTACAACTATTCCACTGTCACCAAAGCACGAGCAAACAATCAGGAAACTATTTCCATTCACATCTTGGAGTGCATCAGCACAGAGGTTTCTTAAACCAAAGACTAAGGCTATATCCACACGAAGACAAAACGCTTATATTTTCAGAAACGTTCTTTGTAAGCACGAAGCCAGCTTAGTAAATGTGTGCGTCCACATGGGTCGACTCAGGTCTGTGAAAACGGTGTGATTCATCTGCCAGGCCTGTGTGTGGCGCTGTGACGCTAACGCAGATAATAGAACAAGATGTAGAGGGCGCATGCGCAGTAAACCTTTCTGGAATGTAAACAGTGAAAATTAAACGGATTCAAGGATTATGATTTACGGAAGAGACGAGGAGGCGAGTTTATTCTTCAGACGTAAGGGGACTAAAGCAGAAAAACCTGTCAGTGACCGGACTTTGACTGTCTGTCCAACAACAGAGACTGACTCGGCCGTGTTTTTCTACTTATCACCTGTGGCTTGCGGATTACAGTGGAGCAAAACGGAGCGGAGTAAAACCATCATAGATCCATGAGTAAAACTCATTATAAGGTCAGTAGATTATGGATAACAGACTCCACCCCTGTGCTGTGATGTCATCGTTTTAGTAAAAGTTGCGGAGACGTTGTAACAACGGCGCCACGTAAACGGCGTTTTGAGATCTTTCCACTCTGGGACCTAGTTTGGAAAATGTTCGTTTACAGACCCCCAAAACGCCGGACTCGTATGGACGATACACTGGATTGATAAAATATCTTTGCGTTTGGTCCTCAGCTTGACTTCGTATGGACAGGGCCTAAAACATCAAATGCTAAGAAAACAAACGCTGGCGTCCGACCAAATAACTTAATTCAAATACCAGAACAAATAAAGACCGTGTCAGTCCCCCGTATACCAAGCACTAAAACATCAAAAGCTCACAAACCAAATGCTGGCATGCGACCAAATAACCTAACACAGATACCCAAGAGTAAACTTAACATTAAACGAAACAATAAACAAAGTGCTAAGCACATAACGTGTGGGTTGTTGAATATTAGATCAATCTCATCAAAGTCCATTTTAGTAAATGATTTAATTTGCGATAACAACATTGACTTTCTCGCCCTAACTGAAACATGGCTTCAGCAGGATGACTATGTTAGGCTTAATGAATCTACCCCTCCTAGTTACGTTAATTTTCAGGCTGCCAGAACCACAGGCCGAGGTGGTGGGGTTGCAGTGATATCACACTCTAATCTTGTTCTAAATCCCAAAAATAACCTAAAGTTTAATTCATTTGAAAGTCTAACATTATCTCTTACCTGTCCCAAATGGAAAAATCAAAAAGCTTTACTACTTGCTATTATTTATCGGCCTCCTGGCCCCTATTCAGACTTCTTAGCAGAGTTCTCTGAGTTTTTAGCCAGTATAGTGTTGAATTGGAATAAAATTATAATAGTAGGTGATTTTAACATTCATGTCGATAATAATAGTGATTGTCTGAGTAAGGCATTTAGTGCCCTACTGGATGGGGTTGGCTTTACACAAAATGTGAATAAACCTACTCACTGCCATAAACACACTCTTGATCTGGTTTTAACATATGGGATTGAAATTAGCGACCTAAACGTTCTCCCTCAGAATCCCGTGCTTTCTGACCATTTTTTAATTACATTTAGGTTCCTAATCGAAGATTATACTAATCCACAAGATAAAATTCAATTAAAACGGCCACTATCTGAAAAAGCTGTGTTAAAGTTTAAAGAAATGATCCAGCCAGTCTTTAATACTATGTCTACAGAGAATAGCTCGCTTACTGATTTAAATAAAAGTGATGAGTTTGTCGACAGCGTTATGCTCACACTAAAAACAGCCCTTGATGTTGCGGCTCCACTGAAACAGAAAGTGGTTCGGCCTCGGTGCGTCGCTCCCTGGTTCAACGCGGAAACACGCACGCTTAAACGAAAGACTCGCAAATTAGAACGGTTATGGCGCAATTCTAGCACTGAGCAATCTCTTAGATCTTGGAAAAATTGCCTACTCGCCTATAAGCAAGCCATGAGGAAAGCAAAAACAGATTACTACTCTTCATTCATTGAAGTAAATAAAAATAACCCTAGGTTTCTTTTTAATACGGTGGCCCGGCTAACAAACAGTCACAGCGCAGTAGAGCCTTCCATTCCTGATACCCTTAGCTGCGATGACTTCCTTCAATTCTTTAATGACAAAATCACAACCATTAGAGATAAAATAAATGATAAGCTTCCCTTGTCTTCTGATCTAAATCCAGCTGTAGAATCATTGCCTCCTTTCAAAGCCTTAGACAAGTTCATAACTGTAGATGAGGCTGAGGTATTATCAATCATTATGTCTTCAAAACCATCAACTTGTCTTCTAGATCCAATTCCAATTAAACTCCTCAAAGAAATTACCCCAGAAATCTCAGATACCATATTGAAAATAATTAACTCATCTTTAGAAAATGGGTATGTACCAAAGTCCTTTAAATATGCTGTTATCAAACCACTTTTGAAAAAACCCAATCTCGATCCTGATATTCTAGCAAACTATAGGCCCATATCTAATCTGCCTTTCATTTCAAAAGTCCTTGAAAAAGTAGTGGCTAAGCAGCTTTGCCGCCACCTACAGGACAATAGTTTATTTGAAAAATTTCAGTCAGGGTACAGAACTTATCATAGCACAGAGACCGCCTTAGTCAAAGTTACCAACGACCTGTTATTAGCAGCTGACGCCGGACTAGCTTCAGTCCTGGTTCTGTTAGACCTCAGTGCAGCCTTTGACACAATCGACCACAATATTCTCCTGCAGAGGTTAGAAACTGACGTAGGCCTCAGGGGAACAGCCCTCTCTTGGTTTAAATCTTACTTATCTGATAGGCACCAATTTGTTAATGTAAACCTAAAGTCTTCACCGTGTTCTAAAGTGTGCTATGGGGTGCCACAGGGTTCAGTGCTCGGGCCAATTTTATTTATATTGTACATGCTCCCATTAGGTAACATAATCCGAAATCATAATATAAATTTTCACTGTTACGCGGATGACACACAGCTGTACTTATCAATAAAACCAGGTCAGACAGATAAATTAGATGTGCTTAGTTCCTGCGTAAAAGCCATCAAGACCTGGATGACTGTAAATTACCTTCTCCTTAACCCTGATAAAACCGAGGTTATTATTTTAGGTCCTCAAAAACTGAGAGAGTCTTTATCTCAGCAGATCATCTCCCTGGATAATGTTAGCGTATCAACGAGCTCTAAAGTAAAAAACCTTGGAGTTCTGTTTGACCAGGACCTCTCTTTTAAAACGCATATAAACCAGGCTTGTAAAATTGCGTTCTTTCACCTGCGCAACATTGCTAAAATACGAAACATTCTACCTAAGAGTGATGCAGAAAAACTTATTCATGCATTTGTTTCCTCAAGGCTGGACTACTGCAACTGCCTGCTAGCAGCGTGTCCTAAAAGTTCCCTAAAAAGTTTTCAACTAGTTCAAAATGCAGCTGCAAGATTGTTAACGCGTACAAAGAGAAGAGAACACATGACACCTGTGCTAAAGTCTCTCCATTGGCTTCCTGTTGAGTTTAGAATCAAATTTAAAATCCTGCTCCTCACATTTAAAGCCATAAAGGGTTTGGCTCCGCTTTATCTCCAAGACGTTATCGTTCCATATCGGCCAACCAGAGCACTCCGCTCTCAAAACTCAGGGCTACTAGTGATTCCTCGGGTCTCCAAAATCACTGTAGGAGGAAGAGCCTTTAGCTACCAAGCTCCGGTTTTATGGAATAAACTCCCAGCTCACGTTAAAGAAGCAGACACAGTCCCTACATTTAAGACTAGGCTCAAAACTTACCTCTTCGAATTAGCTTATGATCAGGTCAGTTAGGTAAAGCTCTAACCCACAGCCTGAAGTAAAGCTGCTTTAGGAGAAACTCTGCTGTGGGAAGTACGGTACACTGAGCGCTATCCTCTTCTTCTTCTTACTGCAACCTTTGTCTTACTATGATACAATATTTATTTCATCTGTAGTCTGTTCATTACTATTCACATGGTGTCTCCTGTCCCACTCCCCCTTGGGAGTGCCTGTCTAGATCGAACGGAGGGACCCGGCTGAACGGAGGGACCCGGCTGAACGGAGGAACCCTGCCTACTGACAACAAGGACTGGACAGTCTGTGATCTTGGCCCGTCTACTGAGGGACTCCTTCGGCCCTGGGTCTCTATAGCCTGTCCGTCCATGGGAGTGGATCTCTCCTTCTGTGGTTCTCCTCAAGGTTTCTCGTTTCTCCCACTGGGTTTTTGAGTTTTTCCTTGCCGTGCTGGAGAGTCTAAGGACAGGGGACACCCGAGCTGCTCGTCGCCACCCACTGCTGACGCTTATTTGGACATTATGTTTGCCTGGATATTTGATTCACCGGAACTTTACATTGTCTTATTTACTGTTCTGTTTTATTGCCTTAATGTTTGTTACAGCCCTATGAGGCAACTCCTGTTGTGATATTGGGCTATACAAAACCATTGATTGATTGATTGATTCTTCAGAATGGCGCAGCAGTGGCTCCTGAAGTGAACACATGCGAGCGACTGACTGCAAGCCTTTCAAGCCACCAAATAGAAGTAGCACCGTGATTTGCTAGGACACTCTCGTCCTGTTTATGTGAGTGTCCGGAACATTCAAGCTTCAGAGGGGGTATGGGCTAAAGAAACACTTTAGCGATGTTGCTAACAGATGGCTTTTTTGGACATTTCTCTGAACACAAAGAAAAGAACTATCAAAACTGCAGAGCTCTGTCCCATCTACAGCGACAGACAGGAAATAAAATACAGTGCAGGCTTGAGTCTAAAGTGGCAGTTCAGACTCTTTGGTCCTCAATGCAGGGAGCTGACGTTGCAGTAATACCACCCCCTGGTGGCGAGGGGCGACTCCAAACACACTTGGTAAACAGGATTCTGCTGTAGCTTTGGACTCGTTTAAACTGCTTAAAGCCTGGCTCCAAAGAGTTCTTCTTTTTCTAAAAATTGCTATGACCCATGTGCCGACACTGTATGGCTTCCCGCCTTTTTGGAACAGGAGATTGAGCAGCCATGTTAAATTCACAGACCACTATGGACTATGGATCTTATTTTCACAAGATCCACAGTCCATAGTTTTCAAATCCCGTGCACATGCTACCATCACGGTGGGAAAGTTTCTGCTGCCGTTTCGGTTTGGAAAGTTTGCGTGCGCTCAGTACATCCGAAACTAGGAGAGTGCGTTTACACGGCACAGAAAAAAACTGGAAACATTGATTCCCTGTTACCCAGGAGAAGGTGACTCGTTATAAAGCTGTCACTCTCATTCCAGATCTTCGCCCCTTACGCTTCAATAACGCTGCTGCCTTGGCCGTTTCCCTCTTGTGTTATGTTCGAGAGAGGTCACTCACTGAGAGTGTTGATCAGTCCCTCCAGGGCCAAGGAAACTCCGAGAATCAGTGCAACTTTTCCAAAAACCCCCCTCCTTTCCCGCCGCTGTTCCTTAACTCCACAACTTCTGCTCAACCAAAGTGACAGTTTGTGATCAGTTAAATCTATTTTACGTGTACATATGCGCCTCCGTGTTTAAGTCATTCAGACTGAAGCGAGGGCTGCATCTGTGCCCTGTCCTCCTCTCACTCGCCTCAGTCTGACTTTACAGCGAGCGCCCTGTGCTCTGTCCGAGTCTCGTGTCCTCGGCTGCTGCGTCCTTACTGTTCATGTGCCTGAGCTGTTTTTAAACTTTAGGAGGACTCTTCTGAACCAGAGCTGAAGCATGAGTGAAATAAACCGATCTCCGTTCTCAGAGTTATGTGGACTCAGAGTCCACTTCCAAAGACTGGTGCCTGTTTGCTCCGCCCACTTTTCACACTTTATAATAAGGGTACATGAATGAATACATCATTCGTTCATGCGTCAGGCTTTATCAACCATTTAGTTTAGGGGCACATGGCGACGTCACGGTTAACTGATGACAAGTTTTATACAAAGGTTGCTCCTCGGCCGCTCGTCGGGATGAATGATTCTTGATCATTAATGAGTTCATTGATGAAAAACACATGAACTCATGTTAATAAATGTCATTCATGAATTATGCATTTATTCATGTACCTTTATTATAAAGCATTACCTTTAAGTCTTTTCTTATTCCAGACTGATAATATGTCATTTTAAGCAGAACAAAAATGCAACTTTTGAAAAATGGCCCATGAAGTGTTGTAGGAGCTGGTTCAGCCTCTACATTGTACATAATACAAGCATGTGTGAACTGTTGCACTCACTGAACTTGGACCTGTTCAGACCTTCTTGCCACTTGTGAGGCTGAGAGAAGAGCGAGGGAGGGAAGAAGTGCAGGGGCGAGGGGGTCGGGTGAGGGGAGCGTAGGCCCTTTGTGGCGGCTGCTCTCTGTGATGTATGAGCCGCGAGTCCGTGAATGCGCCGCGCTTCAGACAAAGAAATGTTTTAAATGAATTCACTTTGTTTGTTCCAACCGAGTCCGAGCTGGAAACCGGGCCACATTTATCACACACATCTGAGCGAGAGGCACCGAAATACAACGCAGTCCCTTTCCCCTGGAAACCAGAGTGGCACGACTAACCGGCGTCAGGAGAAACCCGTTTTAATGGAGCAAACAGGGACCGCAGTTATTCCTGTAAACAACATATCTGTAGGAAATGTTCAACAGCTAACCCTGAAGTCTAGAGCTCCAGCAACTCCCTGAACGTTAGGGTTAGCATACATTAGCTAACATTTGCTGTGATGGTTCAATTCCCGCGAAAATTGGTACTGATGTGCGTTTTTAAGAATTTTCGAACATACCTGAATTTCCTCCGGTTCCAATCGATTTGAGGTTTTGTATCAAATCATGACGTGTTGGAAATCTGCTCAAGTGGAAGTTTTCGGAGTTCCCACGTGTGTTTTTGTTTTAAACGAAGGACCTCAGGGTTTTGGGTTCTGGGGTATGCAGATTGTATCCCCTATACTGCGTTGTGATAACGATAATGAGGCCGTGATTGTTTTCTCCCATGTTTTGTGTCGGGCTTCTTGGAGACCCGCACGTCCCGTTTGTTTGTTTGCGGCTGAATCTGTGAGGTGCGCGTGAGGGGGGGCGGGGGGGTCGTGCACGTGGTGGGGGTGCACGTGGGGGAGGCGCGGAGGCCGGCGCGTCCCGGAGACGAGCAGAAATCAATTACTATTATTCTCTGTTGACAATGTAATTAAAGTCAAGGCGCCGCTAATGCACTGCTCCACTGTTATCTGCACCGCGAGATTTACTACAGAGAGGGAGGGGGCGAGGGAGGGGAGAGGGAAGGGGGGGGGGGGGGGTGCAATAGTCGGGGAATGTTCAAAGTCGAACAATTTCCATGGGAATAAATACACCCTGAAAAAGTCCTGGTTACATTTCTTTGAGTTGGGTCAGTGTTGGGTCAGTGTTGGGTCAGTGTTGGGTCAGTTTTGGGTCAGTGCTGGGTCAGTGTTGGGTCAGTGCTGGGTCAGTGCTGGGTCAGTGTTGGGTCAGTTTTGGGTCAGTGCTGGGTCAGTGTTGGGTCAGTGCTGGGTCAGTGTTGGGTCCGTTTTGGGTCAGTGTTGGGTCAGTGCTGGGTCAGTGCTGGGTCAGTGTTGGGTCAGTGTTGGGTCAGTGTTGGGTCAGTGCTGGGTCAGTGTTGGGTCAGTGTTGGGTCAGTGCTGGGTCAGTGCTGGGTCAGTGCTGGGTCAGTGTTGGGTCAGTTTTGGGTCAGTGCTGGGTCAGTGTTGGGTCAGTGTTGGGTCAGTGCTGGGTCAGTGTTGGGTCCGTTTTGGGTCAGTGTTGGGTCAGTGCTGGGTCAGTGCTGGGTCAGTGCTGGGTCAGTGTTGGGTCAGTGCTGGGTCAGTGTTGGGTCAGTGTTGGGTCAGTGTTGGGTCAGTGCTGGGTCAGTGTTGGGTCAGTGTTGGGTCAGTGTTGGGTCAGTGCTGGGTCAGTGTTGGGTCAGTGTTGGGTCAGTGTTGGGTCAGTGCTGGGTCAGTGTTGGGTCAGTTTTGGGTCAGTGTTGGGTCAGTGTTGGGTCAGTGCTGGGTCAGTTTTGGGTCAGTGTTGGGTCAGTGCTGGGTCAGTGCTGGGTCAGTGTTGGGTCAGTGCTGGGTCAGTGCTGGGTCAGTTTTGGGTCAGTGCTGGGTCAGTTTTGGGTCAGTTTTGGGTCAGTGTTGGGTCAGTTTTGGGTCAGTGTTGGGTCAGTGCTGGGTCAGTGCTGGGTCAGTGTTGGGTCAGTGTTGGGTCAGTGCTGGGTCAGTGTTGGGTCAGTGTTGGGTCAGTGCTGGGTCAGTGTTGGGTCAGTGCTGGGTCAGTTTTGGGTCAGTGTTGGGTCAGTGCTGGGTCAGTTTTGGGTCAGTGTTGGGTCAGTGTTGGGTCAGTGCTGGGTCAGTGTTGGGTCAGTGCTGGGTCAGTGTTGGGTCAGTGTTGGGTCAGTGCTGGGTCAGTGTTGGGTCAGTGCTGGGTCAGTTTTGGGTCAGTGTTGGGTCAGTGCTGGGTCAGTTTTGGGTCAGTGTTGGGTCAGTGTTGGGTCAGTGCTGGGTCAGTGTTGGGTCAGTGCTGGGTCAGTGTTGGGTCAGTGTTGGGTCAGTGCTGGGTCAGTGTTGGGTCAGTGCTGGGTCAGTTTTGGGTCAGTGTTGGGTCAGTGCTGGGTCAGTTTTGGGTCAGTGTTGGGTCAGTGTTGGGTCAGTGCTGGGTCAGTGTTGGGTCAGTGCTGGGTCAGTGTTGGGTCAGTGCTGGGTCAGTGTTGGGTCAGTGCTGGGTCAGTGTTGGGTCAGTGTTGGGTCAGTGCTGGGTCAGTGTTGGGTCAGTGCTGGGTCAGTTTTGGGTCAGTGTTGGGTCAGTGCTGGGTCAGTTTTGGGTCAGTGTTGGGTCAGTGTTGGGTCAGTGCTGGGTCAGTGTTGGGTCAGTGCTGGGTCAGTGTTGGGTCATCTCCAGTCCTGTATTCTCAGTTTTAATGCTGTCAGAGTAAAAAAAAAACACACACACACACAGACTGCAAACTCTCTCTTCATGATGTTTAACTCCAACACGTCGGTGGTCCCTGGTCTTTCTCACGTTTCTCCATCCATCCATCTTCTGGATGGTCGGGTCGTGGGGGCAGCTGTTGGAGCTGCACCAGCCCCTATAGCGCCCCCTGCAGGTGGTGGGTCCACAGAAGCTCTACCATCTGCGCCACCGTCGCCCCACACTTATTCATTCACAAATACTGACATGTTCGGTATCCACGTGTAGCAGGAAAGGCTGTGACCAAGATGACGCTGTAATCCAAATATGGTCATTTCCTTTGTGGGAGACAGAGCGGCTAAAGACAGGAGACATATACACAGGGCGCATGTGCAGACAAAGGGACTCAACTTTAGGGCATGGTTGTTCCGGCGCCCTCTGTCCCCCAGCGCTGGGACTGTGCTGTGATCCTCAGAGGGACAGTTGGGTCGATGCGGAGCCCGTCACTTGTGTCCGGGCCCCGAAAAACATCATTATCCTGCAACAATGGGTCGCACTTTACCTACAGCCGCCTGCCCGCACTCTGGACACGGCAGCCTCTGAGAGAGAGACGACTGAGAGCACCCGTCTGCTCCTGGACCGGGACAAAGTCATGTGACTCTACTCCAGTAGGGGTTTCCTCCAGTAGGGTTTTCCTCCAGTAGGGGTTTCCTCCAGTAGGGGTTTCCTCCAGTAGGGTTTTACTCCAGTAGGGGTTTACTCCAGTAGGGTTTTCCCCCAGTAGGGTTTTCCTCCAGTAGGGTTTTCCCCCAGTAGGGTTTTCCTCCAGTAGGGTTTTACACCAGTAGGGTTTTCCTCCAGTAGGGTTTTACTCCAGTAGGGTTTTCCCCCAGTAGGGTTTTACTCCAGTAGGGGTTTCCTCCAGTAGGGTTTTACTCCAGTAGGGTTTTACTCCAGTAGGGTTTTCCCCCAGTAGGGTTTTCCTCCAGTAGGGTTTTCCTCCAGTAGGGTTTTCCTCCAGTAGGGTTTTCCTCCAGTACATTTCTCCAAAGGCTCTAAAGTCAAAAGTCCACTTGTCTGTGCTTGGTTCATGTGAATAGCCTAATAACACTCACTCTATGAACAATAGGTGGCGCTGTGCAGACGTACTGTCAATGCCACTGACTCACAACGAGGAAGGTTTGTCCCCGCCGTGTTGCCGTACAGAAGGGAAATCAAGCACATTTGTATCACAGTGACTTTCCCCAACACTTATTTAAACGGTTTTGGACTTTTAACGAGCATATACACGTTAAACTTCATTTTTGCTAAAACATGGTTAACACTATTATCATTTAGATTTTGCTAAAACTGTTAAGTTTTCTTAAGTTGAACCATTTGTGTGACTTGTATATAGTTTCTCTTCCTTATTGGACACTGACAGGAAGTGACATAGATAAAGACAACCCATTGTAAATGGTTGCCATGCCGACCGTGTTATGGCAATGGGAAATGAGTCAAACTGCTGGAACTATAACTTTATGTCACTCCCTGTCAGCAGCTTAAAGAAAATCTCCATCCATCTTCTTCACTTGTCCGTTGCCGGGTCGTGGGGGCAGCTGTTGGAGCTGCACCAGCTCCTATGGCGCCCCCTGCAGGTGGTGGGTCCACAGAAGGACGGCCTCATGGTTCCAACCGGGCCTGTTGGTCTCTCATAAGGGGCTTCACCCATTCATACACCAGTGTACGCAGACACTGGAGGCAAGGAGGGTGAAGTGTCTTGCCCAAGGACACAACGACAATGTGCACCTTCAGGAGGCGGGATTCGAACCCCCGACCTTCCGATCATGAGACGACCTGCTCTACCATCTGTGCCACCGTCGCCCCATTAAAGAAAGTCTGATAAAAATAATATTTCTGTCTTTATTGAATTTGCTCACAACAGATTTGATCTAAAGTCATATTTTAAAAGCATAAACACCTGCCAGACAGTCTCTACATTTAACACTAGGCTACTAGTTGTTGTAGTAGTAGCAGTGGTAGTAGTAGTAGTAGTAGTCGTGTCCATACGCATTGCAGTGCCCCAGTCCTGTCCTGTGATTGGCTGAGGGCCGTGGTCATGTGACCTCCCTGTTTCCCGTGGATGTTTTCGCTCTGACGCAGAACGAGCCGCGGAGCGAGCTACTATTTTTAGATCGACATGATTCTGTAGATCTACAGGAGCCGCGCGAGTGGGGCCCGTGGGAGGAGCTACAGGGGGAGGAGCTACAGGAGGAGGCGGGTTCACAGATTGATCCGGGGGAAATTTCCACTGGTAAAA
This sequence comes from Proterorhinus semilunaris, assembly GCA_021464625.1. Taxonomy (NCBI): domain Eukaryota; kingdom Metazoa; phylum Chordata; class Actinopteri; order Gobiiformes; family Gobiidae; genus Proterorhinus; species Proterorhinus semilunaris. The sequence continues at coordinate 42,574,327 of CM038346.1, forward strand.
GTGCTGTCTCTTGTTCAGGCTGAGGTCTGAAGGAAGTTCAATGTAAAGTAATGAACTCTCACACACCCACACTGACAGGCCTAGACTAAAACATGCACACTGGGGAAATGTGACACTATCGTAAAATCACAAACACAACAAGACCGGACTTGTACTTTATACTTTGAGTATATATTTGATAAGATTTTTCCGTAACAAACAATGAAAGAGTAAGCCATAACATTCAAATGTTAGTTCCCAACGAACATACTGTAGCACTTTTCAGGGTCACTGTCACAGAAAAATAAAAAGTCAAATAAAACCAAAGCCTGTAAGTCGATGAGACTGATACAAATACTGCAAATACTGCAGATGTGCCGTGTTTCCCCACAAATAAACTACAGGAGAAAACCAATTCTGTTACATTACTAGAAAAAGTACTTTGACCAGCTGTGGGTATTACAAAGTATTTGAATGACGATGATCTTCATTTGCACCGACTAAAGTCTCACAGTTGTCACAACAAATGATTATGAAAAAAATGAAATGACTTTTGGGGGATGGCTCACTGCCCACTTCGGGGTCCAGGCCCACCAGTTGAGAACCTCTGTTTGACATTTAAGAAGCCGCTTTCTCACTGGTTTAGATGAAAACAGACGTTTGAGTCGCCAAGAGTAACGTTACTTTAAATATTTGCACTCAAGTAAAAGTCAAAAACAACAATGAAGAAATAACACTGAAGTGCACACAGGGTCAAAGGTCACAGATGCCACGCCTTTATTTATGCTTAACCTCTTAACCCCCGCCTTAAACGAGCACATGTTCTTCAGTTTGACTTTACCCAAATCTAAATCTCCTTGAAAAAAATCATCAAAATACCGGGGGGGGGGGGGGGGGGGGAACGAGACTGAGGATGAAAATGCAGCAAATATAGCATAAAAGAACGACCAACATGCAGCAAAACAGGTGACGTTTTGTAGGTCTTAGCTTTCAAATGAGGTGTTACACTGTAAGGCGCCAGTCGAGAAGCTTTCAGACGTTTGTGTAAAGCTGGACTTGAGAAAATGTGCTTGGTTAAGGCGGGGGTTAAGGCCACAGCTCTGTCGCACAATAGTTAGTTGATGATGCTAGAACTGTGTAGAGTTATTAAAGTTGAACTAAAAAGGACCGTCTCCGGTGATGTGTGCCGATTCAACACGAAGGCCACAGGCCACTAGAGAGGGTCTGAGGGCCGCATTTTGCCCCCGGCCTGCACTTTGGACACCACCTGTACACAGTGCTGTGTGATGGTGGTTTTCTTTAAGATGGAGGTGATTTCTTGATGGAAAAAGCCGATGATCACTGCTTTGAATGGAGCCATATGAGAGGTGCGCCGACTGTCACACGGTCACCTGGGGGTGGTTGCCTCTGGTGGCTCAGGGGTTGGTCGTCACCTGAATCCAAATGGTGGAGGAAATGTGTTTTTATGTCTCTTTGTTTTTAGGATCATATTCATTTGATCCTTAGTGTTTGTTGAGCACATATTCTATTGCATTTTTCAGCTCATTACAGAGGATTTCATTTAAACTCTTAACTCCCACCTGAACCGATCACATTCTCTCCATTTCAACATTACGAAAAATTTAAAAGCTACTTGGGGGAAAAAAGTATTAAAAAAGCGAAGAAAAAGATCTGTTTGGATAATGTTGTAGCTTTTAGATGATGCGTTACGCTGGGCCTGTCGGCTGTAAGCTAACCGTGTTAAGAGACAAAACAAATAAAAAACAATTACTTAGTCTCATTTATGAGAAACACATCAGGTGTTTACTGGTGAGTATCTAAACCCCATTTTGTCTTTTTATCTCAAAAAACTAAAATGTTAACACCAAAAACACCATCACTAACAAGGACGACCCCCCACATGCACGGGCGCTTTGTCCCAGTGGATTTTTCTCCTTGTCGGTTAATAACTATTTAATACAATAAGGAACAAACAAGGAAGATAGTGGACGCTTCGTTTAATGACGTGTTGAGGAGCTGTGTGACCACCAGCCCCAGTCTGCCCCTTCACTCCCGAAGTGACTACAGTAGCTCCATGTTTCTGCTTCTTCAGCCGCTGACGTGAGGAGTCACACTTCAGTTACAGACTCACGATCATTACTGTACCTCCGCGCGCGCGCCCGCGCCTGAGCGCGCGCCTTCACCTCGCTGACACACGTGCACGGGCGCCCCTCCCCTCGCTCCTCATTCCTCTCTTAAAAAAAAAAATCAACTCAAGGCCAATGATTTATCAAACTCCTATTATCAAGAAAATGTCACGCGAAGGGCACCTTGCGGCTCGCGCGCTCCTCACACGCACACGCGCGCGCACACCTCTCGGACTCTGACGCACGGCCCACGCACGGCCCGGTCCTCGCGCGCGGGGCTGAAGTAGAAAAAGCTTTGGCTCTTTACTGCGCAGCCACAGACGGAGACTTTCAGCGAGAGTCCCGTGGATTGTTGCCCGTCCGAGAGAGCGCCACGGCCCGCAGCGATGGTGAGTCCGCACCGCTGTCTCTCCCCTCTCTCTGGGTCTCACTCTTCCACGTGTTTGTAGCCTGTTACGATCGCACGCCTTTCGCTGTCCGCGGTTCTGAAACATGTCCGAGTGTGTGGGGGGGAGGGGGGGAGCCCGTTTTGTTTTCGGTGCTTTGGGTCGGTGTCGGGGCTAGTTCCGTGTCTGCGCGCGGTGTCTGTGAGCCAAACTGAGCTCTGAGCCAAAACAGAAAAAGAAGAGGAAGAAAAAAAACGCTCACAAAAGTGGATTTCGTTCAGCTCTCGGAGCCTGGTTCCAGGGTGTCGGTGTGAAATGGATCTGTATTCCGTGCCTGTGCTGTCCGTGAGTCCCATTTAGTTTTGTACCCGAGTTCTTAAAGCAATAACAAAGACCCGTTTTGTTTTATTTTTTTCGTTTTGTTCCGAACGTGATGGAAACAATCTGCAAATATTACGGTGAAAGTAGGAAAGTCTAAAAAGAGGAAAGTGGGATATTTTCACGCGTGTGTTCGGAGCGGAAAGAGCCGTCACTAAAAGTTGCTCACGGGGTGAAGTAAAGAGTTGGGACTCGGACTTTGGGCTGGTTCTTTGGAATTGCGCCGTGTCGCTGTCCGTGGTGCTGATCAAAACGAAGCTGCGGCCCAACAAAAGTCATATTAAGTTGATGATTTGTGTCCACGTTCTGCTGCCAGTGTCTCCTGTGAGTTTGTCAAATTTGAAAATGTTGAAGCTGCCGCTGTCCGTGGTGCTGAAATGTCTCCAGTGCGTCTTTGAGCACAGACCAGACGCTTTTTTGCCAGTATTTGTCCACATTAAACCAAACTGAGGATTGAAATAAATAGCATAAATAAAATAAAAAAATCTAACAAAAAAAAAAACTCAAATCATTATTATTATTTTTTTTTTTATGCAACATAAAACATAGGAACCGCAAAAAATGTCGCTTCTTTCCAAACGCAGGCCATTGTTCGTCATAAAAACATTATGAAGTCATTATAAAGGGAACACGCGGCGTCACCAGTGACTACAGCGGTTCCTCGCGTGCGCTGAGCAGTTACAAAGAGCTGCACGTGCTGTGGGTCCGCGCGCGTCACTGCGACAATCTGCCGCATCAGCGTTTTTGCTCCGCGCGCGGCGCTGGGGGTTTTCCTCTCACAGAAAAAAAACAAACTTTAAAACAGAACAGGTTATTTTATTTCAACGGGTTTGACTCCGAGTCCAGTCCCCCGTTAGTCCCCGACAGTCCGCGGAGTGACAGAGCCGTGTACGGGAGCCCGTTTGTTCAGTCCGGTCACGTCCCGCACTGTATCGGTCTGTGTGGAACGTGCCGCTCCGCAGTTTCAGCTCAAAGTGTTTATTGTTGACTATTTTCAGTAGGCTATTATATTTCATTTTATTTGTGTGTGCTTTGTGTTTGTTGATTTCGCAGTAACAGCTCGGTCCCGCTCTGAGAAGCTGCCGCCTCAGCGTTTTTCTTCAAGGAGTTTAAAAACAATCAAAGTCAGTTGATCGAATTTTACGCAAAAAAAAAAACGAAACAACATTTTCCCCTCGTTACGTCTCACATTCTGAGGGACTTATTTCTTTAAATCATTTTTACTTCCTAAAATGAATACCTTCTGTGATTGTTACTTTTAAACCCACAGCAATCCTAAATAAATACGAATGATTAAAAGGTGAAACCGTTCCGTGCGTTTTTCCGACACAAACGTCTTTTCGGTTCGCGCAGAACTCGCTTTGCGCATTTACACTCACTGTGCTGAATCCGCGTTTCTACCTCGAACCAAAAGTATTTTATTCCATCATTTATTTATTATTTTCACGAAGACTCATCGTAAATGTGATGTTAAAGAGTTTTAAAAATGCACTTTTCCATTTTTCCCTTGAATTGAGCTCTGCGTAATGTCCATGTTCTGCACGTTTTAGACGCAAAGGTTTTGGTTTCGCGCATCGGTTAATCATTTAAACATTTTAGAATTACAACAGAATAATAATGAAACCATAAATCCAAATCAGATCTTCCTCTTCTGGCAACGAAGAAAATAAAAGCATGGTTATTTTTTGCATCAACGCGGATGAAAATATTCATTGAGAGCCAGTTTCTCCTCGAGCTCCGCTTTGTTTCAGTGCTGTCGCTCCGCTTCCTGAAGTGGGTTTTGCCGCAGTGGCCTTTACCACAGACCGAGGAGGACAGACTTTACTTTAGCTTTTGTTTCTTTGTGTACTTGTACACAAAGAAACTTGTACTCCCGCCTCCTAAAGGTGCATGCTGTCGTTGTGTCCTTGGGCAAGACACTTCACCCTCCTTGCCTCCAGTGTCTGCGTACAGTGGTGTATGAATGGGTGAGAGGATCCTTGCTGTAAAGCGCTTTGAGTGCCTAATGTAGGTGGAAAAGCGCTTTATAGGTTGAGACCATTTACCATTTACTTTTTCCTCATTTAACCAATAACGAACTGTCGCTCTCTCCTTGATCCAGCTTTTATTCAAACCCGATACTTAAAGCCTTTCTCTCGTGTGGTTTTAGACATTTTTCTTTCAGTAGAACCTCGTCGGGACACAGGCTAACCTCTCCGAGCTGCCCCGTGGCCTTTACGGAGAAACAACCCCGCGCAGGAGAAGCAGCTCCGGCCTGATTTAAACCCGACAGTAGCTGCGTGAGAGAAGCCTCTGCAGCCGTGGCGGATCCCCCGGTGTTCCCTCCGCTCTGCCCCTCCCCGCGCCCGGTGTCTCCCAGGGCCCTCCACCCCCTCTCCCCCCTCCCCCCACACCTCCCCCCGATCCCCTCAGCCCCTCGGCCGCGGACGACAGCCTCTCCCTGGGGACACTGCAGCAGATTGTGTCGGCCATAAACCAGCGCCGCGCTCAATGACAGCGCGGGAAATGGTCCGTAAAATTAAAGAATCCAGCACAAATCTCTCCCCTCTCCTCCCGCTGTCACCCCTCCCCCCCCCCCTCCTCCCCCCACGCTCCGCCCGCTCCAAGACAGTAGATCTGCGCGTTCAGCACTTTTACGCAGCGAATGGCACCGCGCGCTGATTCAATCTCCCGCTCCAATCAGACATGAGTGGGTACGCGAGGGTGGGTGGGTGGGGGAGTGCGCGAGGAGCGGGACCCCGGTTTGGTGCAGTCGTGAATCGTGAATGTATTTGCTCTTCATTCAGTAGAAAGAGAGGGAGAGAGGGAGGGGGGAGAGATAGGGAGAGGGGGAGAGGGAAAGAGAGCGCGAGCGAAGGAGGCAGAGAGAGAGAGATGGAAAGAGAGAGAGAGGTAGAGTGAAGGAGGGGAGAGGGAGGGAGAGAGGGAGGGAGGGAGAGGGGGAGAGAGAGAGAGAGAGAGAGAGAGGGAGAGAGAGAGAGAGGGAGGGAGGGAGAGAGGGAGGGAGAGAGAGAGGGAGAGAGAGAGGCGGGGAGAGAGAGAGGGAGAGAGAGAGAGGGAGAGAGAGGGGGGGAGAGAGAGGGAGAGAGAGAGGGGGTGAGAGAGAGAGAGAGAGGGAGAGAGGGGGGGGGGGGAGAGAGGGGGGAGAGAGAGAAGGAGAGAGAGAGTGAGGGAGAGAGAGAGAGGGGGTGAGAGAGAGGGAGAGAGAGAGAGGGGGTGAGAGAGAGGGAGAGAGAGAGAGGGGGTGAGAGAGAGGGGGGAGAGAGAGAGGGAGAGAGAGAAGGAGAGAGAGAGAGAGAGAGAGAGGGGGGTGAGAGAGAGAGAGAGGGGGGGGGGGGGGGGTGAGGCAAAGGGTTTGGGGCGTTGCGTAAAAAGCTGAACACTCCGTAACCTCCGCGGGCTGCGCTGCTGTGGCTGCGGCAGGAACCTGCCAAACTTCACTTTCACGGCGGACATAACGAACGGGACCGGCCCGGGTTACCGTGTGAACGGCTGGTCTCCGCAAACACCAGTTTGTTTCACTGAGAATGATGTAGAAACGTAATCCCAAAGGGAAAGTATATTACTCACTGAAAAGTGTTAAACAATAAACAATAAAAAAATAAAAAAAAATAAGGATTTGCACAGACGAGCAGCTGATGAAGCCACAGTTACCTCAGTGAAAGCATGTGTTTTATTGAACATGTGTTTTATTGAACATGTGTTTTATTGAACATGTGTTTTATTGAACATGTGTTTTATTGAAAACGGGGCGTCAAATATAAGATTTTCTCTTTTAATTAAACCGTATCGTCAGGATGCGACTCCCTCGCGCCAAACAGCCGTTTCGACTCGTGCCTCCCGAAATGCCTTATGGTTTTAACAATAGAACCGACGTTTCAGGCTTTTGTGGCACACGCATTTTCTCTTTAATAAATCATCACAAATATTTCAGTTTTGACTTTAACTAGGCATAAATAAGATATGGAGGCTGCGCAAACTAGTTTGTGTACGTGGGTTACGTGAAAGAAAAGACAGCGGGAGGAGAAGGCAACATTCAGCACTTTGCATTAAAAAAAGGCCTATGAGCGAGGGCTAATTCTTGTATTTCAAAAAGTGGGGCCATAAAAAAAAAAAGCTGTTATTTCTAAATTCTAATTCAGCGTCAGTTCATGAGTAAAAAACAACAAAAATAAATGCCCATAATCACTATATATATACAACGAAATAATGTGGATACAACGTTCCCATGCGCGCAGAGAAATAAACCCGTTTATTGTCGTCACTGTTGGCGAGGCCAATAAAAGGTTTGGATCCAGCACTTTCGAAATGATGTAAAATGAAGGAACAACAGTCACGCATCTTATCTGTAAATATCCGGTAAAAGAGGTTACGTGATTACACGTGACGCTGACGGAGAAAGTCCAGGTCATGCAGAAAAGGCCCCCTGTTTTAAACTGGCCTTCGTTCATTAAACACATTTAGGAAAGTGCCTTCTTCGGTTTGTGCAAATCAATCAAGCCGAAATAAATCAAACTTTTCCCCGTTACCGCAGAGTCCGCAGTTCAGTTCTGGGGCCTTTGCGCAGGGATAACGCGCTTTAGGCCAAAATAAGCTCTTTCTTGGGTTCATTATTGCTTAAAAAAACTCATCTACCGGTGTCTACTCTCAGCTCTCGGGTTATTCTAATTCTTCCATTTGAGCGTGGCCTGCGGTGTCTGGGCCCGCGCTGCACCGGTGAAGATAAATGCGATGGGTACATTTAATGCCACCAATACGCTTTTATTTGTTTATTTAAGTGCAGCTGGAGCTTTTCTCGTTTGGGCCAATATGAAGGATCAAACAAACTGAAGTTTCAACATGACAATGAGGCTAACATAAGTGACACATGGGGGGGACATGGCTCGACCCAGGACAGGAAAGCGCACAGTGAGCTAGTAGCCGGTTAGCATTAGTCTTGTGCACGTAGTGACGCTAACGTGAGAAGTGTGTTGATGAAGCTAGTCTGCGTTAGCCTGGCCAGAATGATTCTCTGTATGTTTGTACACAGTATTTCCAGACAATGTGACAGAGGAGGGTAATGGCTTTTATTGGTTAATTGTTAATAACATTGGTGAGTAATTCTTCATGACAATTAGTTTTGGTTGCGTTATTATAACCGTGCTGTGTGGCCCATGTGTGTGTTTCTCATTTAACTTAGCTACAAGCTATCGCTAACGCCAGGTGTTAGCAGTAAACGTTATACCTGTGTATTTGTGCACGTAGGCCAAAAAAAAGTAGTCTACGCAAGTAAGTGTTACATTACTTTGAAGTCATTTTACTTAGGGCCGCTGCTAGCCATTTTTATGCCTTTAAGCAGAAATGCGTAAAAAAACAACTAAAATATATATAAAATAATTGAAGTAATAATGTCCTGTGTCAGGCCGGTCTTCTATAAAAGTCAAAAGGCCGGTAATTTCAAACCCCTCTTTTCCTCCTTTGCAGTGTCTTCTCTTATGAAGTGTGTTTGTTCAGGGCTTAAAGTGATGGTGGGTAAGAGAGAGACATTTCCAAAGTAAACGATCGAGCTCCCTCCCCTGATTGGACATGGACGCCTCTCCTGCTCGTCTCATTGGCCCGTGTGAATCCTGCTGGGATGATATGATTTTGTTGTGATACAATCACAATACCTATCACGACACCTCGGGCCCGGCACGATGTGTAGTGTGAGGAAATATTCGAACAAGTAAGTATTATGATTTAAGACTGTACCCTGAATGAACTGAATAAGAAAGCACCGGCTGAGTTTCCCAAATATCTAAATTAAATATAAATTAATCAGACATTCAGTAAAACATTTTGAAAAGTGGAAATGGCAGATTTTAAAAGTCTGGCATGAAAGGAACAGGCCACTGTTTTTACATACACGCAAAAAGACCAAAGACGTTGTTGGCATTTAGCCTCTCCTCCTCTCCTCTATGGGGCCAAACGGGGGTGAAGTTAGAAGTAAGTAATATTTATTTATATAGCACCTTTCACAGACAGATGTCACAAAGTGCCTCACAAAAATACATAGAATACATTACAAATGACAGTTACAGTCACAGAATATGATGGGCATAAAACAACCCTTTATCACTGGAATTTAAAATGCTTTCTGAAACAAATAGGTTTTCTTAAAAGCATCAACAGAATCAAGCAAATGTAAGGAAAGCGGAAGAACATTCCAGAGCGTTGTAACAGGTACGAGGGACCATGAGCAGGTTCTGATCCTGAGACCTCAGCCTCTGAGAGGGGGTGTAAGGTCACAACAAGTCTCTAATGTAGGAGGAAGCCTGACCATGCAAGGCTCTGATGCTCAACACCAGGAGTTTAAGCGATCAAGCTCTTCCACGTTTCCCCTATGTGAATACGATAGGGTAAGAAGTTACACGATCCAAGTATAGTTACACAAAATTAAACATGTCGATTTTCTAAGCGGATAAAAGGGGAAACTATATTGTAAGGCGTAATAACACCTTAGGAGCACTTCAACGTCCATGCAGTTATATCTTCAGAATTCTTCACCTGAAGATCACCCTCACCTTTCCCTCACCATGTAAACACAAACACATGCAGAGATCGCACATGTTTGAAACAGCAGAAGCTAAACAGTTAGCTAACACAGAGTTTAGCATTATGATAGAAGTTTATAAAAAGATCGTGATCTGACCGACCTGCTCTGATGCAGCTGGAATCCTCAGGAAATGTCCGTTTGTTTAATAATCCAATATCGCTCCCTGTAGATAGGATTTGTTTCATCGTTATGATTGAAAAGCAGAGCAGGGTTCACGCCTAGTACTAAGACACAGCTTAGTACAGCTTTAACAATACTATCTTTAAATCAAAATCTTTTGTATTAGTTTATTCTCAAACTGAGTTCAGTATCAAAGTATTGTTGTTTCTGAACAAAGACATATTGTTATTGCAACAATATTTTATTCCAGCCCTAATGATTAGTTACTCCATCCATCCATCCATCCATCCATCGTCTTCCACTTGTCCGTTGCCGGGTCATGGGGGCAGCTGTTGGAGCTGCACCAGCCCCTATAGCGCCCCCTGCAGGTGGTGGGTCCACAGAAGGACGGCCTCATGGTTCTAACCGGGCCTGTTGGTCTCTCATAAGGGGCTTCTGAACCGCTCTTTGTCTGACCCATCACCTAGGACCTGTTTGCCATGGGAGACCCTACCAGGGGCACGGAGCCCCGACAACTTAGCTCCTAGGATCATGTGGGCGCTCAAACTCCTCCACCACGTTAAGGTGGCGGTTCCAGGAGGGCTGGAGGGATGATCAGTTACTGAGATCAGCAAAGGGAGGGACTTTACTTTACATCCAAACACAAACCCAGAAGGTCAATTAAATGCATGGTATTACATTTGTATTAGATTTGAACATACAGACTATTACTTTAACAAGAGCTTACTTGATCGCTACAATTTTATTAGTTATGAAGTTTAGTTTGTCATTTCTAACACAGTGAAATCTGTCGGCTCTGGGTTAAGGGGGGAATATAATCTATCGGAACTCTCGCAGAAAGTCTGAAACATCACAGGTGTTGGGTTATTATTATGTTATAAGGATATCATGGTTATAATGTCCAGAATCAAACATGTTCCAGATAAGTTGCATCATGTCCTTTTGTCAATATGGTCTGCGGGGAAAGTCCAAAGTCATGAAGGAAACAGCAGCGTACACCCACAGACGTAGCCTATGCGTGTGAAACAGGTGCTTCTCAAACTGCGGCCCGTGCTCTTCTAGTGGTCCTCATCTTCTTCAGGTGGTCATCTGCAGTTTTTGACTTTATTCACTTTAATCCTCGATCATTTCACTAAGGGTTTATCTGTGGATTTAAGTTGTGTGTTGGATGAAAAAGGCTCTTGTACATAACACCGCTGTAGGGCTGGAGAGCCTCGTACCAATACGCACTTCCGGTTCTTCGCTCGGATACAAACAAACAACCTCGTGTTCGAGGAGGCGGCTGAACTGAATAGTGCAAAATGCTTTTGTGACATTGCGAACGGTTAGCCTTAGCAGTTTAACACAAAATGCCAATCAACGCCAGCTGTAGGTGGCCAGCACCAGTACATTAAGGTCCGTTGTTCATAAGATAGTTCACAGAGGCCATTTATACCAGTTTATTTTATTTGTATTTATTTTTTTAGATAACCTCTTAACCTTCACCTTAACAGAGAACATTTTCTCCACCATAAAACATAAAACACAACAAAAAAGCACAACAAATGTGACAAGAATGCAAACTTAGGAGTTACGAGGTTAAGACTATTATTTAGTTCGTAGTTGGTTTCACAGTTACGCTGTTGAGTCCTTAGTGGTTTCAGTCAGCGTAAATGACCATCAGTAGAGGTGCTGCTCTCACACACGGAGCTCCATGAATGTCCAGTTACGGGGAATAACAACACAAAAAGGCGAATCAAAGGCAGAGGAAAAGGCAGGAGGCAGTGACGACCCTCCTTGACCAAGGCGTCTAGATAAGGCGCATGTCACTACGAGTATAACCCACTAGAATATTATCACTAAGTGGGACCATGCCACAAACCCGAGCGGGGCATTTGCATGGCTCGGGGCTTTGACAGCGAAGTCCACCGATCCACTCAGCGACTAGCATGGCTGTATACTGTACAAATGTCTTTGTCCCAGAGACAAAATGTGTCCAAAACAACACATAAAAGGCCATCAGAGCGTATATGAAGTCTGTGACAGCAGTACAGGACAACAGCATGTGTTGTCTGTTTGTATCCGCGGATGGAAATCTGGCCAATTCTCACACTTTCGCTTTCCAGCCCTATTGGTCATGGCTGCTTCTCCACCCCACATACTTTCCACCTAAATGCGCTAAGTCTGGAATGGCAAGATCAGGTTTACATTACAAGTACATGGGGGACGCGCCTCGGGGAGCGTCGAGAGATCCCGCAGTGCATCCCACGCACTCCCAGCTTTTCGTGCGTGGCAAGCTCGAAAGAGCTTTGAAAGCGGCCGACGCTAGAGTTGGAAATGTTGAACTTTTTTGGAGAAATTCGCGAGCGTCGACCAATCAGGAGCTTTCTCCAACAGTGACGTACGTTGGAGCTGAACGAGCCATCGCCGGCTCACAGATGTAAACAGTCAGAGTCACGGAGGTTAGCTTCATCGTGTTGTGGGACTTTCACAAAGACACACATCAGTGTTTCATTTACCTAAACACCCAGGATTAAAAGCGGCGAAAAGAAAACTTATTTGAGCGGCTGGATCTGCGCTGGGAATGTGTTTGGGCCTTGAGGACGCACAGAGCATTCCCAAAGCTGCTACGAGCCAATCCATGTGAAAACGAGAAATAACTTAAGTGTATTAAGCCCATCTACATAAAGCAACCATGTAACAATGATCACACACTGAGCCAGGCGTGTTGATTTTTAAGTTTATTGCTCACATTTTATCTACAACGGGCCGTAGTCGATCTGTTTTCTCCCCGAGCTAGCTGCGCATAGAAATAATTATTGGCAGCAAACAGATAGCTTGCATTGACCCCATGAAAACAAGTATTATGCACTAATAACGTCAACAAAGCCCATAACTACACATAGCAGCCTTTATGATGGTCACACACTGAGCTGGGCTTGACACATTTGTGGTTTATTGCACACCTTTTTTTATCAACAATGAGCAGTAGGCGATCGCAACAAGCTAACCGGGCTAACCTAGCCTATAGCCACTTGCCACCAATGTCCCTTCAACCGTATGGGCTGGATATGAGCTTAAGTGCTGGGGAGATCCTGTGTAGACCATGGGGGTATAGTTAAAGATCCATAGGACATGGCAGGAGCAAAGGGGGAGACTAGTTAGCCTCCAAACAACTGTAGTTTTCAGGCAAGAGCTGCTTCCAAGATGGCTACGAACGCACTCTGACCTCTGGCTGTGGCCAAAGCGGGCTGACCCGTGTCTGATGTGACGTGAACAGACTCTGGCCTCTGATTGACAACGAGAGAGTGGACAGCCCTCACTGTTGACACGCAGGTCATATGGATTTAATATTTCATCATACCGCTGTGCTAAAAGCGGATTTTGCCAATAATAGCATTTAGTCGCTGTTAGCGCAACTTTAGCTGGTGTTAGCATAACATTTGCGTGTAGCTTACCTTCATAGTTCGTAGTTTAGCAGTTTCTTTTCTGTTTTAATACAGCTTGGCTCCTCTGAATGATTCCCTAACTCCCACCAGAGCAGCATTTGTCCACTTCTGTTCTCATCGCGGCTCTAAAAACGTTTAATAACATAACATTACCATGTGAATGCTCACAAATGAATTAGGTAATTTTATGGGTGGTTTTGTGTGTGTCTTTTTCTTCCAATGTGACCATTTGCCCAGTAACCCCAGGTGTAGTTCTCCACCTCCAGCTTCATTAACTCGATTTGATTGTCATGAGAAACTTCCTCCTGTTTCAAACTTTCCTCGAGGCAGGAGGGTACTATGTGAGACAAAACCGTTTGGGAGCCGCTGCTTTAGAGCACCGGTAACCAACCTGGTTTGTCTCATATAGTCTAAGTGTGCTACCAGTGACGTGTGCTGAGGTTTGTTGCTGTTGAGGCACATGTTGTATAGTCTACAAAATAAAGTCTACAAAACTGCAGGAAAATGCAACCTGGAGACTCTGGGAATGTGAACGACAGCATTTTCCAACAAAAAGTGAAATTTCAATATTTTACAATATATTCTCATGATGTTGGAAATAAAATGTAAAAGACTAAATAGTGTGCATGGCCGGTCCTCGTACCCTGCCCGCCGTGTGGCAAGTTATTGACAATCCTGATGTGCCAGCTGGACAGTGCGTAATGTCATTGGCACTATATAGTTTAGTTTAGTTTATTTGTTTATTTGAGCAGTATACATTCTGCTCCAAAGGAGTCTACAGCATTACATCCATAAAAGTCGGTCTGATCAATAAAGTTTCACTTTTACTTCCTTCTTTATGTTTAAACGCCTCCTAAACCGTGTAGAGTAATGAAACAGACTGGTTTTCACTTGTAGTCCACATTTTTTGCAGAAAATGTGTAGCACAGACACGGCGCCCCCTAGTGTTGTCAGAGGTAGTGCTACAGGCTAGCCTCATCTCAAGTCTTTCAAAACACGGTTTAAAGTCAAATAAACAGGTTTAATGTGTCGCTCTTGTGCCAGATTCTATATTCAGAGGATAGAAAACAAAGACTACAAAAAACAAAACACTTACAAATGTATCTGTGTAAGTTCTCAGTCGTACAGGGGTTGTCCATCCTCAATGAAGGTACTTGATTCATCTTCTGTACTCAGTAGTTGAAGTCTTCGAACGTTTCGCCTCTCATCCAAAAGGCTTCGTCAGAAGCCTTTTGGATGTCGAAGCCTCATCCAAAAGGCTTCGACAGAGGTCTGTTGTGACCTCTGTCGCTGACGAAGCCTTTTGGATGAGAGGCGAAACGTTCGAAGACTTCAACTACTGAGTACAGAAGATGAATCAAGTACCTTCATTGAGGACTTACAAATGTATTTTACAAGAGCGCTGAATGAGCCGGTGTGTGTAGGACAGGTCAGAGGTCAGTGTGTGTAGGACAGGTCAGAGGTCAGTGTGTGTAGGACACTGGAGACTCGCCGCAGCACCAATTGCCTACAATTGAAAATGACGCCAATGTGTGAAACTATCTGTCTGTCGTGAAGAACTTGACTTTTCCTCCTCTGCTGCCCTTGACTCCTGGTTTCCGTGTGCGCAGGAACTCCAGGAGCAGCGGGACATGTCGAAGCCCGCCCCGAGTGTCCCGCCAGCAGGCGGCTTCTCCACAGCGCCCCCAGTCACTCAGCCACAGCACGACGGGAGCGACCACACCGCCAGGAACGCCAGCCAGAGCTTCCCCGACTCGGACAGTAACCGGGCCTACGGGACCTTTAAGAACCCCGCGCCGCCGCCGCCCGAGCAGAATAACTGGATCAACTCAGGCCAGGTCCCGGGTGAGATTTCGGGCCAGACCATGAGCCAGACCACCATCATCCTGGGCACAGACGGCAGTGCCAGTGTTCAGCCTGGGACGATCGCCGCGGTGAGTGCTGACCTGGTTTATATTCCTGAGAAAGACGAGATTAACAACTGTATCATAAGGAAGATCCCTGTACGTAGATTTGACCACAGAAATCTGAGTCTGTTCCTACAAATGTTCATCTGTAGCCAGTGTTTGAATTTAGTGTTCTATCCCCATACACATGAATGGAGAAGCCAGGTACAATGCTAAAGTATGGCGCCTGGTATGTTATGTCCGTTTCATGGCATTTATATAATTTCTCTGGTTTCCCATCAGTATTATAAGAGGAGGTTTAAGTGTATCCATCCCACAAAAAGCACAAACTGAACTGAATTTGATTTAGCATTTAGTTCAGAGTAGAGGTGGGAGATATATTGTTTAGACGATAATATCCAAATTGTTGTCTGGACGATATGCAAAATTAGGATATCGGATATTTCATAATTTGTACAATCCGACCCCCCAAGCAGTTTTTTTTTCACCACAGTTTTTTCGGACTTTGTGGCGTTGTCCTTGTAGCCTGGCTAACTCCAGACTGCTGCGTGCGCTCGAATCTTTTCAAACTTCACAGCAGCCTGGGGGCCATGGCCGAAATCTTTGCATGGATTTGGGACCAATCACAGAAGGAGGAGGGACGATGACGCGCTGTTCGACATACGGAAGCTTGTAGTTTGTTAAGGGATTAAAAAAAAAAATATATATATATATATTTATGGTTCCAACATGACAGCAGCAGACGTGACGCCATCTTTTGATTAAGCTTCACACCGTGTTCTAAATAGTTTAGCTCGAAAGTTTACAGCGAATACGTGATAAGTCATCGGATACGATGATACGATTGGCTATGGCTACGTGCAGACGCATGAGAGACATTCAGCACAATAAACGGCTCTGGACAATCATAAACCACACTTTTCCTACGAGTTGGTGAATTGGTGGTCCCAAGACTAAATATCATTTGTGATTTTAGTCTGGCGTTAGCCAGGCTATTGTCCTTGTGGGTTACTGTAGCGCGGTGTTTTGTCTGTCAAAAAATCTTCCACGAATGTCACGAATCACCCTCTGTTCGTAGGGTTCGCAACGGAGCGTGTCCTTTCGTGAGGAGTAGTGGCGCTTCGTAATTCAGCGTAGAGCATTCGTGGAGCAGAATCACTGTTTTCACACTCAACATTGACAGAAACACACGCTACGCCGAAAAGTAAATGTTCGTACCTGCAGTAGCTACGCCAAGGAAAAGTGTCACAAAGTCGGCCAATCCGCGCTCCAAGCCACGGACAGCACCTGCCTCTGCCGCTCCGCGGGGTGCTCCGACCTTTCGTACCTGATGTTCGGGAGTTGGAGCCAGAAGAGCCCAATGACTCAGGGGAGAGCACGGCCTCTGCTCCGCCTCCAACCCGGCGGCAGAAGATCACTCCACTTTCGCCCAATTCTTGACAGATTTCGGACAGAACGCGAATATTCCTAGTGACCCGTAACAGCGCGTGGCAGCGCGGGACACCACGCAGCAGCGCGGGACACCACGCAGCAGCGCGGGACGCATATTCGTGACCGTGCGTAATAATTTGTGCCATTAATCGTAACGCGTAGTAACAGGTCGCAACAGTTAGTGGTGGCGCGTGAAACCTCTACCCCAAATCATCAAATTCCACTCACATTCGTGATCCTCGGCCACGAATGTGCATTTGTGGCATTCGTAACGCATCGCGCTTATGTGTAAACGCAGCATTAGAATATAATGATATGAATGAAGTTTGTCACTTACTCGCTTATATTTGCAAGGAAAGGGCTCAGAACAACAGCCTTGCTAGCTAGCTAACTTTCCTAACTTTTAGCATGGCGCTAACAACATAGTGAAGACAACCACAATACAAACGTGTAAAGGCTAATAATATTGTTTTCTTCAATATTGCGATTGCGATTAAATATGCAATTATTGTTGCAAGTCCTCTTCTCATGTATTTTTCACCTAACACAAGCAATAAATCAGTCTGTTTCATAATAAACAATATTAGATTAATTTGAATTGAAAATTGCAACAATAAAGCAAACAAAATTGTTGCTTGACCTACTCAAAATTTGTGAACATGTCGACTACACTTCTTAAACTGTTAGACTTTAGACTTTATTGTCCCCAGGGGGAAATTCTATTTTACGTACACAGTGCATGTGTGACAAAGGACAGACAGAACAACAGAAAAACAGTATGGAGTACACTCATACTGTTGTTAAGAAATTCGATGGGTGATGAGTGCCAGTTTTTCACTTCTATTGGACAATCTGCTGTGTCCATACATCCACATGGACCCGATTTGGGCTGGAATTTATTTGAAAACGGCTTATAAAATGGAAAAAGTGCGATTCCCATAACCCTCTGCGTAGCCACGCCTCTTTGTATGACGCCGTCTATCATCTATGCCACATGGTCTTTGACCAAAACACAGCAGGATAACTTTCATGGTTGGAACTTTACTCTTATGATCACTAGTTTTGATGAATCTTCCTTCTGCTCTTTATGGCCCGCCTCCAGATGATGTCACTGATGATGTAAGCAGGGAATTGGTCTGTAAAAGCAAGATAGAACAGGGTGAGCCTGTGTGGGCCGATAATAATAATAATAATAATGCATCGGTTTTATATAGCGCTTTTCTGGACAGTCAACATTGCGCTTTACTTTGCATTATTCATTCACTCCATACTTGGTGATGGTGAGGTACTATTGTAGCCACAGCTGCCCTGGGGTAGAATGACAGAAGTGAGGCAACCAGTCTGCACCACCGGCCCCTCCGACCACCACCAACCACTCACCCACTCACTCACACACACCATTCGCCAGGCTTCCTGGTGTTCCCAAAGGGTCTCCCATCCAAGTACCGAGCAGGCCCTTCCTGCTTAGCTTCCAAGATCTGACGGGATCGGCCCTAGCAAAGGTGGTATGGCCAATATGGGACAGTCATCACTAGAGCCTCTTCTTAAATGGGGACCAAAGTTTGTCTCGAAGTTCAGGGAGTGGACTATCAAGGTGGTCAGGTTTATATAGTTTGTGGAATGCTCAACTTCCTGACCCATAATGTTTGTCTGTTTGGCAGAACGGATATTCTTTCAAAAATCCATGACCATATCCTTGAGTTTGGCATTGTTAATTTACTCTGTAGTTTGTTTACTCTGTAGTTAGTTTACTCTGTAGTTTGTTTACTCTGTAGTTTGTTTACTCTGTAGTTAGTTTACTCTGTAGTTAGTTTACTCTGTAGTTTGTTTACTCTGTAGTTTGTTTACTCTGTAGTTAGTTTACTCTGTAGTTTTTTTACTCTGTAGTTTGTTTACTCTGTAGTTTGTTTACTCTGTAGTTAGTTTACTCTGTAGTTAGTTTACTCTGTAGTTTGTTTACTCTGTAGTTAGTTTACTCTGTAGTTTGTTTACTCTGTAGTTAGTTTACTCTGTAGTTTGTTTACTCTGTAGTTTGTTTACTCTGTTGTTTGTTTACTCTGTTGTTTGTTTACTCTGTTGTTTGTTTACTCTGGTGTAGTTTGTTTACTAGCACATACCGGCTTCTGTGGTTGACATTAACTACCTGGACGACTGAGATTCACTGCCGACAGTAGTAATAAGCCTATTCTTGTGTTTCTACTCTGTCCATAATGGTCTTCATGGTTCACTCAGATGGAGGGAGTGGGTGAAGGATCAGTTAAACCTGTTTTAGGTCATTTCAAACATCCAGGACCAATCCAGGTCTGAGTCCTGGAGTTATTTATGTAACACTTTTCCAGGGACACGTTTTCATTCACTTCACACACAGACTGTAAAATGAAGAATGGACTGAGGCTTTCCCCAGTTCAGCTCGTTCATTCTGCAATTTGACAGGGTTGTTGGAGCCAGCTCCATTATTTAGAAGAGCGCAAAAATAAAGCTGAAATAGTAAAAGGATCAAATTACGAGGATGTTATTCAGAAAAACACGTGGAGGTCAGAATGACAAGTCTGTGTTCAATACTGACCTAAAGAGGAGTAAGTTTAAAATGGAAAATCCATAGGAGCAAGCGCCATTTCCTTATGGATACAGGAAGACGTCAGCCTCACTTTGCATCACACTCAGTGGTGGTAAGTTCATATGTAGCCACAGTTGCCCATTGGTACAGTATTAGAGAGGGGGATGGCTCAGAGTTCTACATAGTGAGGCTGTGACAAACGTGTGTTAGGGACAGCGGCGTCAGCGTGACATGACAGATAACATGACGTCATCTGACATCTACGTTCTGCTGACTCAGCGTACGTTCTGCTGACTCAGCGTACGTTCTGCTGACTCAGCGTACGTTCTGCTGACTCAGCGTACGTTCTGCAGACTCAGTGTACGTTGTGCTGACTCAGTGTACGTTCTGCTGACTTAACGTACGTTCTGCTGACTTAACATACGTTGTGCAGACTCAGCGTACGTTCTGCAGACTCAGTGTACCTTCTGCTGACTCAGCGTACGTTGTGCTGACTCAGTGTACGTTCTGCTGACTTAACGTATGTTGTGCTGACTCAGTGTACGTTCTGCAGACTCAGTGTACCTTCTGCTGACTCAGCGTACGTTGTGCTGACTCAGTGTACGTTCTGCTGACTTAACGTATGTTGTGCTGACTCAGTGTTCGTTGTGCTGACTTAACGTACGTTCTGCTGACTCAGTGTACGTTCTGCTGACTTAACGTACGTTGTGCTGACTCAGCGTACGTTCTGCTGACTTAACGTATGTTCTGCTTACTCAGCGTACCTTCTGCTGACTTGACGTACGTTCTCCTGACTCAGTGTACGTTCTGCTAACTTAACGTACGTTGTGCTGACTCAGTGTACGTTCTGCTGACTTAACGTACGTTGTGCTGACTCAGCGTACGTTCTGCTGACTTAACGTACGTTGTGCTTACTGAGCGTACGTTCTGCTGACTTAACGTACGTTCTGCTGACTCCGCGTATGTTCTGCTGACTCAGCGTATGTTCTGCTGACTCAGCGTACGTTGTGCTGACTCAGTGTACGTTCTGCTGACTTAACGTACGTTGTGCTGACTCAGCGTACGTTCTGCTGACTCAGCGTACGTTCTGCTGACTTAACGTATGTTGTGCTGACTCAGCGTACGTTGTGCTGACTCAGCGTACGTTCTGCTGACTTAAACGTACGTTGTGCTGACTCAGCGTACGTTGTGCTGACTCAGCGTTCGTTCTGCTGACTCAGCGTACGTTCTGCTGACTCAGTGTACGTTCTGCAGACTCAGTGTACGTTTTGCTGACTTAACGTACGTTCTGCTGACTCAGCGTACGTTCTGCTGACTCAGCGTACGTTGTGCTGACTCAGCGTACGTTCTGCTGACTTAAACGTACGTTGTGCTGACTCAGCGTACGTTGTGCTGACTCAGCGTACGTTCTGCAGACTCAGCGTACGTTCTGCTGACTTAAACGTACGTTGTGCTGACTCAGCGTACGTTGTGCTGACTCAGCGTACGTTCTGCTGACTCAGCGTACGTTGTGCAGACTCAGTGTACGTTCTGCTGACTTAACGTACGTTCTGCTGACTCAGCGTACGTTCTGCTGACTCAGCGTACGTTCTGCTGACTTAACGTATGTTGTGCTGACTCAGCGTACGTTGTGCTGACTCAGCGTACGTTGTGCTGACTCAGCGTACGTTCTGCTGACTCAGCGTACGTTGTGCTGACTCAGCGTACGTTGTGCTGACTCAGCGTACGTTCTGCTGACTCAGCGTACGTTGTGCAGACTCAGTGTACGTTCTGCTGACTTAACGTACGTTCTGCTGACTCAGCGTACGTTCTGCAGACTCAGCGTACGTTCTGCTGACTCAGCGTACGTTCTGCTGACTTAAACGTACGTTGTGCTGACTCAGCGTACGTTGTGCTGACTCAGCGTACGTTGTGCTGACTCAGCGTACGTTCTGCTGACTCAGCGTACGTTGTGCTGACTCAGCGTACGTTGTGCTGACTCAGCGTACGTTCTGCTGACTCAGCGTACGTTGTGCAGACTCAGTGTACGTTCTGCTGACTTAACGTACGTTTTGCTGACTTAACGTACGTTCTGCTGACTCAGCGTACGTTGTGCTGACTCAGCGTACGTTCTGCTGACTTAACGTACGTTGTGCTTACTGAGCGTACGTTCTGCTGACTTAACGTACGTTCTGCTGACTCCGCGTATGTTCTGCTGACTCAGCGTATGTTCTGCTGACTCAGCGTACGTTGTGCTGACTCAGTGTACGTTCTGCTGACTTAACGTACGTTGTGCTGACTCAGCGTACGTTCTGCTGACTCAGCGTACGTTCTGCTGACTTAACGTATGTTGTGCTGACTCAGCGTACGTTGTGCTGACTCAGCGTACGTTCTGCTGACTTAAACGTACGTTGTGCTGACTCAGCGTACGTTGTGCTGACTCAGCGTTCGTTCTGCTGACTCAGCGTACGTTCTGCTGACTCAGTGTACGTTCTGCAGACTCAGTGTACGTTTTGCTGACTTAACGTACGTTCTGCTGACTCAGCGTACGTTCTGCTGACTCAGCGTACGTTGTGCTGACTCAGCGTACGTTCTGCTGACTTAAACGTACGTTGTGCTGACTCAGCGTACGTTGTGCTGACTCAGCGTACGTTCTGCAGACTCAGCGTACGTTCTGCTGACTTAAACGTACGTTGTGCTGACTCAGCGTACGTTGTGCTGACTCAGCGTACGTTCTGCTGACTCAGCGTACGTTGTGCAGACTCAGTGTACGTTCTGCTGACTTAACGTACGTTCTGCTGACTCAGCGTACGTTCTGCTGACTCAGCGTACGTTCTGCTGACTTAACGTATGTTGTGCTGACTCAGCGTACGTTGTGCTGACTCAGCGTACGTTCTGCTGACTCAGCGTACGTTGTGCTGACTCAGCGTACGTTGTGCTGACTCAGCGTACGTTCTGCTGACTCAGCGTACGTTGTGCAGACTCAGTGTACGTTCTGCTGACTTAACGTACGTTCTGCTGACTCAGCGTACGTTCTGCAGACTCAGCGTACGTTCTGCTGACTCAGCGTACGTTCTGCTGACTTAAACGTACGTTGTGCTGACTCAGCGTACGTTGTGCTGACTCAGCGTACGTTGTGCTGACTCAGCGTACGTTCTGCTGACTCAGCGTACGTTGTGCTGACTCAGCGTACGTTGTGCTGACTCAGCGTACGTTCTGCTGACTCAGCGTACGTTGTGCTGACTCAGCGTACGTTCTGCTGACTCAGCGTACGTTGTGCAGACTCAGTGTACGTCCTGCTGACTTAACGTACGTTTTGCTGACTTAACGTACGTTCTGCTGACTCAGCGTACGTTCTGCTGACTTAAACGTACGTTGTGCTGACTCAGCGTACGTTGTGCTGACTCAGCGTACGTTCTGAAGACTCAGCGTACGTTCTGCTGACTCAGCGTACGTTCTGCAGACTCAGCGTACGTTCTGCTGACTTAACGTACGTTCTTCTGACTCAGCGTACGTTCTGCTGACTCAGTGTACGTTTTGCAGACTCAGTGTACGTTTTGCTGACTTAACGTACGTTCTGCAGACTCAGCGTACGTTCTGCTGACTCAGCGTACGTTCTGCTGACTTAACGTATGTTCTTCTGACTCAGCGTACGTTGTGCTGACTCAGTGTACGTTCTGCAGACTCAATGTACGTTCTGCTGACTTAACGTACGTTCTGCTGACTCAGCGTACGTTGTGCTGACTCAGCGTACGTTCTGCTGACTTAACGTACGTTCTGCTGACTCAGTGTACGTTCTGCTGACTCAGCGTACGTTCTGCTGACTCAGCGTACGTTCTGCTGACTCAGCGTACGTTCTGCTGACTTAACGTATGTTGTGCTGACTCAGCGTACGTTGTGCTGACTCAGCGTACGTTCTGCTGACTCAGCGTACGTTGTGCAGACTCAGTGTACGTTCTGCTGACTTAACGTACGTTCTGCTGACTCAGCGTACGTTCTGCAGACTCAGCGTACGTTCTGCTGACTCAGCGTACGTTCTGCTGACTTAAACGTACGTTGTGCTGACTCAGCGTACGTTGTGCTGACTCAGCGTACGTTGTGCTGACTCAGCGTACGTTCTGCTGACTCAGCGTACGTTGTGCTGACTCAGCGTACGTTGTGCTGACTCAGCGTACGTTCTGCTGACTCAGCGTACGTTGTGCAGACTCAGTGTACGTTCTGCTGACTTAACGTACGTTTTGCTGACTTAACGTACGTTCTGCTGACTCAGCGTACGTTGTGCTGACTCAGCGTACGTTCTGCTGACTTAAACGTACGTTGTGCTGACTCAGCGTACGTTGTGCTGACTCAGCGTACGTTCTGAAGACTCAGCGTACGTTCTGCTGACTCAGCGTACGTTCTGCAGACTCAGCGTACGTTCTGCTGACTTAACGTACGTTCTTCTGACTCAGCGTACGTTCTGCTGACTCAGTGTACGTTTTGCAGACTCAGTGTACGTTTTGCTGACTTAACGTACGTTCTGCAGACTCAGCGTACGTTCTGCTGACTCAGCGTACGTTCTGCTGACTTAACGTATGTTCTTCTGACTCAGCGTACGTTGTGCTGACTCAGTGTACGTTCTGCAGACTCAATGTACGTTCTGCTGACTTAACGTACGTTCTGCTGACTCAGCGTACGTTGTGCTGACTCAGCGTACGTTCTGCTGACTTAACGTACGTTCTGCTGACTCAGTGTACGTTCTGCTGACTCAGCGTACGTTCTGCTGACTCAGCGTACGTTCTGCTGACTCAGCGTACGTTCTGCTGACTTAACGTATGTTGTGCTGACTCAGCGTACGTTGTGCTGACTCAGCGTACGTTGTGCTGACTCAGCGTACGTTCTGCTGACTTAAACGTACGTTGTGCTGACTCAGCGTACGTTGTGCTGACTCAGCGTACGTTCTGCTGACTCAGCGTACGTTCTGCTGACTCAGTGTACGTTCTGCAGACTCAGTGTACGTTTTGCTGACTTAACGTACGTTCTGCTGACTCAGCGTACGTTGTGCTGACTCAGCGTACGTTCTGCTGACTCAGCGTACGTTCTGCTGACTCAGTGTACGTTGTGCTGACTCAGCGTACGTTCTGCTGACTCAGCGTATGTTCTGCTGACTCAGCGTACGTTGTGCTGACTCAGCGTACGTTGTGCTGACTCAGCGTACGTTGTGCTGACTTAAACGTACGTTGTGCTGACTCAGCGTACGTTGTGCTGACTCAGCGTACGTTCTGCAGACTCAGCGTACGTTCTGCTGACTTAAACGTACGTTGTGCTGACTCAGCGTACGTTGTGCTGACTCAGCGTACGTTCTGCTGACTCAGCGTACGTTGTGCAGACTCAGTGTACGTTCTGCTGACTTAACGTACGTTCTGCTGACTCAGCGTACGTTCTGCTGACTCAGCGTACGTTCTGCTGACTTAACGTATGTTGTGCTGACTCAGCGTACGTTGTGCTGACTCAGCGTACGTTCTGCTGACTTAACGTACGTTCTGCTGACTCAGCGTACGTTCTGCAGACTCAGCGTACGTTCTGCTGACTCAGTGTACGTTCTGCAGACTCAGTGTACGTTTTGCTGACTTAACGTACGTTCTGCTGACTCAGCGTACGTTCTGCTGACTCAGCGTACGTTGTGCTGACTCAGCGTACGTTCTGCTGACTTAAACGTACGTTGTGCTGACTCAGCGTACGTTGTGCTGACTCAGCGTTCGTTCTGCTGACTCAGCGTACGTTCTGCTGACTCAGTGTACGTTCTGCAGACTCAGTGTACGTTTTGCTGACTTAACGTACGTTCTGCTGACTCAGCGTACGTTCTGCTGACTCAGCGTACGTTGTGCTGACTCAGCGTACGTTCTGCTGACTTAAACGTACGTTGTGCTGACTCAGCGTACGTTGTGCTGACTCAGCGTACGTTCTGCAGACTCAGCGTACGTTCTGCTGACTTAAACGTACGTTGTGCTGACTCAGCGTACGTTGTGCTGACTCAGCGTACGTTCTGCTGACTCAGCGTACGTTGTGCAGACTCAGTGTACGTTCTGCTGACTTAACGTACGTTCTGCTGACTCAGCGTACGTTCTGCTGACTTAACGTATGTTGTGCTGACTCAGCGTACGTTGTGCTGACTCAGCGTACGTTGTGCTGACTCAGCGTACGTTCTGCTGACTCAGCGTACGTTGTGCTGACTCAGCGTACGTTGTGCTGACTCAGCGTACGTTCTGCTGACTCAGCGTACGTTGTGCAGACTCAGTGTACGTTCTGCTGACTTAACGTACGTTCTGCTGACTCAGCGTACGTTCTGCAGACTCAGCGTACGTTCTGCTGACTCAGTGTACGTTCTGCAGACTCAGTGTACGTTTTGCTGACTTAACGTACGTTCTGCTGACTCAGCGTACGTTGTGCTGACTCAGCGTACGTTCTGCTGACTTAAACGTACGTTGTGCTGACTCAGCGTACGTTGTGCTGACTCAGCGTACTTTCTGCAGACTCAGCGTACGTTCTGCAGACTCAGCGTACGTTCTGCTGACTTAACGTACGTTCTTCTGACTCAGCGTACGTTGTGCTGACTCAGCGTACGTTCTGCTGACTTAAACGTACGTTGTGCTGACTCAGCGTACGTTGTGCTGACTCAGCGTACGTTCTGCTGACTCAGCGTACGTTCTGCTGACTCAGTGTACGTTCTGCAGACTCAGTGTACGTTTTGCTGACTTAACGTACGTTCTGCTGACTCAGCGTACGTTGTGCTGACTCAGCGTACGTTCTGCTGACTCAGCGTACGTTCTGCTGACTCAGTGTACGTTGTGCTGACTCAGCGTACGTTCTGCTGACTCAGCGTACGTTCTGCTGACTCAGCGTACGTTGTGCTGACTCAGCGTACGTTCTGCTGACTTAAACGTACGTTGTGCTGACTCAGCGTACGTTGTGCTGACTCAGCGTACGTTCTGCAGACTCAGCGTACGTTCTGCTGACTTAAACGTACGTTGTGCTGACTCAGCGTACGTTGTGCTGACTCAGCGTACGTTCTGCTGACTCAGCGTACGTTGTGCAGACTCAGTGTACGTTCTGCTGACTTAACGTACGTTCTGCTGACTCAGCGTACGTTCTGCTGACTCAGCGTACGTTCTGCTGACTTAACGTATGTTGTGCTGACTCAGCGTACGTTGTGCTGACTCAGCGTACGTTCTGCTGACTCAGCGTACGTTCTGCAGACTCAGCGTACGTTCTGCTGACTCAGTGTACGTTCTGCAGACTCAGTGTACGTTTTGCTGACTTAACGTACGTTCTGCTGACTCAGCGTACGTTCTGCTGACTCAGCGTACGTTGTGCTGACTCAGCGTACGTTCTGCTGACTCAGTGTACGTTCTGCAGACTCAGTGTACGTTTTGCTGACTTAACGTACGTTCTGCTGACTCAGCGTACGTTGTGCTGACTCAGCGTACGTTCTGCTGACTTAAACGTACGTTGTGCTGACTCAGCGTACGTTCTGCTGACTCAGCGTACGTTCTGCAGACTCAGCGTACGTTCTGCTGACTCAGCGTACGTTCTGCAGACTCAGCGTACGTTCTGCTGACTTAACGTACGTTCTTCTGACTCAGCGTACGTTCTGCTGACTCAGTGTACGTTTTGCAGACTCAGTGTACGTTTTGCTGACTTAACGTACGTTCTGCAGACTCAGCGTACGTTCTGCTGACTCAGCGTACGTTCTGCTGACTTAACGTATGTTCTTCTGACTCAGCGTACGTTCTGCTGACTCAGTGTACGTTCTGCAGACTCAGTGTACGTTTTGCTGACTTAACGTACGTTCTGCTGACTCAGCGTACGTTGTGCTGACTCAGCGTACGTTCTGCTGACTTAAACGTACGTTGTGCTGACTCAGCGTACGTTCTGCTGACTCAGCGTACGTTCTGCAGACTCAGCGTACGTTCTGCTGACTCAGCGTACGTTCTGCTGACTTAACGTACGTTCTTCTGACTCAGCGTACGTTCTGCTGACTCAGTGTACGTTTTGCAGACTCAGTGTACGTTTTGCTGAATTAACGTACGTTCTGCAGACTCAGCGTACGTTCTGCTGACTCAGCGTACGTTCTGCTGACTTAACGTATGTTCTTCTGACTCAGCGTACGTTGTGCTGACTCAGTGTACGTTCTGCAGACTCAATGTACGTTCTGCTGACTTAACGTACGTTCTGCTGACTCAGCGTACGTTGTGCTGACTCAGCGTACGTTCTGCTGACTTAACGTACGTTCTGCTGACTCAGTGTACGTTCTGCTGACTCAGCGTACGTTCTGCTGACTCAGCGTACGTTCTGCTGACTCAGCGTACGTTCTGCTGACTTAACGTATGTTGTGCTGACTCAGCGTACGTTGTGCTGACTCAGCGTACGTTGTGCTGACTCAGCGTACGTTCTGCTGACTTAAACGTACGTTGTGCTGACTCAGCGTACGTTGTGCTGACTCAGCGTACGTTCTGCTGACTCAGCGTACGTTCTGCTTACTCAGTGTACGTTCTGCAGACTCAGTGTACGTTTTGCTGACTTAACGTACGTTCTGTTGACTCAGCGTACGTTGTGCTGACTAAGCGTACGTTCTGCTGACTCAGCGTACGTTCTGCTGACTCAGTGTACGTTGTGCTGACTCAGCGTACGTTCTGCTGACTCAGCGTACGTTCTGCTGACTCAGCGTACGTTGTGCTGACTCAGCGTACGTTCTGCTGACTTAAACGTACGTTGTGCTGACTCAGCGTACGTTGTGCTGACTCAGCGTACGTTCTGCAGACTCAGCGTACGTTCTGCTGACTTAAACGTACGTTGTGCTGACTCAGCGTACGTTCTGCTGACTCAGCGTACGTTGTGCAGACTCAGTGTACGTTCTGCTGACTTAACGTACGTTCTGCTGACTCAGCGTACGTTCTGCTGACTCAGCGTACGTTCTGCTGACTTAACGTATGTTGTGCTGACTCAGCGTACGTTGTGCTGACTCAGCGTACGTTCTGCTGACTTAACGTACGTTCTGCTGACTCAGCGTACGTTCTGCAGACTCAGCGTACGTTCTGCTGACTCAGTGTACGTTCTGCAGACTCAGTGTACGTTTTGCTGACTTAACGTACGTTCTGCTGACTCAGCGTACGTTCTGCTGACTCAGCGTACGTTGTGCTGACTCAGCGTACGTTCTGCTGACTTAAACGTACGTTGTGCTGACTCAGCGTACGTTGTGCTGACTCAGCGTACGTTCTGCAGACTCAGCGTACGTTCTGCTGACTCAGCGTACGTTCTGCTGACTTAACGTACGTTCTTCTGACTCAGCGTACGTTCTGCTGACTCAGTGTACGTTTTGCAGACTCAGTGTACGTTTTGCTGACTTAACGTACGTTCTGCAGACTCAGCGTACGTTGTGCAGACTCAGTGTACGTTCTGCTGACTTAACGTACGTTCTGCTGACTCAGCGTACGTTCTGCTGACTCAGCGTACGTTCTGCTGACTTAACGTATGTTGTGCTGACTCAGCGTACGTTGTGCTGACTCAGCGTACGTTCTGCTGACTTAACGTACGTTCTGCTGACTCAGCGTACGTTCTGCAGACTCAGCGTACGTTCTGCTGACTCAGTGTACGTTCTGCAGAATCAGTGTACGTTTTGCTGACTTAACGTACGTTCTGCTGACTCAGCGTACGTTCTGCTGACTCAGCGTACGTTGTGCTGACTCAGCGTACGTTCTGCTGACTTAAACGTACGTTGTGCTGACTCAGCGTACGTTGTGCTGACTCAGCGTACGTTCTGCAGACTCAGCGTACGTTCTGCTGACTCAGCGTACTTTCTGCAGACTCAGCGTACGTTCTGCTGACTTAACGTACGTTCTTCTGACTCAGCGTACGTTCTGCTGACTCAGTGTACGTTTTGCAGACTCAGTGTACGTTTTGCTGACTTAACGTACGTTCTGCAGACTCAGCGTACGTTGTGCAGACTCAGTGTACGTTCTGCTGACTTAACGTACGTTCTGCTGACTCAGCGTACGTTCTGCTGACTCAGCGTACGTTCTGCTGACTTAACGTATGTTGTGCTGACTCAGCGTACGTTGTGCTGACTCAGCGTACGTTCTGCTGACTTAACGTACGTTCTGCTGACTTAAACGTACGTTGTGCTGACTCAGCGTACGTTGTGCTGACTCAGCGTACGTTCTGCAGACTCAGCGTACGTTCTGCTGACTCAGCGTACGTTCTGCAGACTCAGCGTACGTTCTGCTGACTTAACGTACGTTCTTCTGACTCAGCGTACGTTCTGCTGACTCAGTGTACGTTTTGCAGACTCAGTGTACGTTTTGCTGACTTAACGTACGTTCTGCAGACTCAGCGTACGTTCTGCTGACTCAGCGTACGTTCTGCTGACTTAACGTACGTTCTGCTGACTCAGCGTACGTTCTGCAGACTCAATGTACGTTCTGCTGACTTAACGTACGTTCTGCTGACTCAGCGTACGTTGTGCTGACTCAGAGTATGTTCTGCTGACTTAACGTACGTTCTGCTGACTCAGTGTACGTTTTGCTGACTTAACGTACGTTGTGCTGACTCAGCGTACGTTCTGCAGACTCAGCATACGTTCTGCTGACTCAGTGTACGTTCTGCAGACTCAGCGTACGTTCTGCTGACTCAGCGTACGTTCTGCTGACTTAACGTACGTTCTGCTGACTTAACGTATGTTCTTCTGACTCAGCGTACGTTGTGCTGACTCAGTGTACGTTCTGCAGACTCAATGTACGTTCTGCTGACTTAACGTACGTTCTGCTGACTCAGCGTACGTTGTGCTGACTCAGCGTATGTTCTGCTGACTTAACGTACGTTCTGCTGACTCAGTGTACGTTCTGCTGACTTAACGTACGTTCTGCTGACTCAGTGTACGTTCTGCTGACTTAACGTACGTTCTGCTGACTCAGCGTACGTTGTGCTGACTCAGCGTACGTTGTGCTGACTCAGCGTACGTTCTACTGACTTAACGTACGTTCTGCTGACTCAGTGTACGTTCTGCTGACCCAGCCTATGTTCTGCTGACTCGAACATACGTTTTGCAGACTCAGCGTACGTTCTGCAGACTCAGCGTATGTTCTGCTGACTTAAACGTACGTTCTGCAGACTCAGCGTACATTGTGCTGACTCAGCGTACGTTGTGCTGACTCAGCGTACGTTCTGCTGACTTAACGTACGTTCTGCTGACTCAGTGTACGTTCTGCAGACTCAGTGTATGTTCTGCTGACTTAAACGTACGTTCTGCAGACTCAGCGTACTTTCTGCTGACTCAACGTACATTCTGCAGACTCAGCGTATGTTCTGCTGACTCAGCGTACGTTCTGCAGACTCAGCGTATGTTCTGCTGACTCAGCGTATGTTCTGCTGACTTAACGTACGTTCTGCTGACTTAACGTACGTTCTGCTGACTCAGCGTACGTTGTGCTGACTCAGCGTAGGTTCTGCTGACTTAACGTACGTTGTGCTGACTCACCATACGTTCTGCTGACTTAACGTACGTTCTGCTGACTTAACGTACGTTCTGCTGACTTAACGTACGTTCTGCTGACTCAGCGTACGTTGTGCTGACTTAACGTACGTTCTGCTGACTTAACGTACGTTGTGCTGACTCAGCGTACGTTCTGCTGACTTAACGTACGTTGTGCTGACTCAGCGTACGTTCTGCTGACTTAACGTACGTTCTGCTGACTCAGCGTATGTTCTGCTGACTCAGCGTACGTTGTGCTGACTCAGTGTACGTTCTGCTGACTTAACGTACGTTGTGCTGACTCAGCGTACGTTGTGCTGACTTAACGTACGTTGTGCTGACTTAACGTACGTTCTGCTGACTCAGCGTACGTTGTGCTGACTCAGTGTACGTTCTGCTGACTCAGCGTACGTTCTGCTGACTCAGCGTACGTTGTGCTGACTCAGTGTACGTTCTGCTGACTTAACGTACGTTGTGCTGACTCAGCGTACGTTGTGCTGACTTAACGTACGTTGTGCTGACTCAGCGTACGTTGTGCTGACTCAGCGTACGTTCTGCTGACTTAACATACGTTCTGCTGACTTAACGTACGTTGTGCTGACTCAGCGTACGTTGTGCTGACTCAGCGTACGTTCTGCTGACTTAACGTCCGTTCTGCTGACTCAGCGTACGTTCTGCTGACTTAAACATATGTTGTGCTGACTCACCACGACAAAAACAGGACAACGCAACAAAAAAGTTTAGCTCAGTTTTGCAGGTCGTAGCTTTCAAATGAGGCGTTACTCTGGCCTAGAGGCTTTTAGATTTGGGTAAAGCTGAAGTGTAGAAAATGCATGAGAGTTTTGAGCAGGTCCTTTGTCTCCTGCTCTGAGTCGGAGCAGCTGCACCTGATGCTCCATAACCCTGAGCCCGCACTGCACCAAAGCTCCGAACCTGTTCCACAAACGCCCCTCTTCGTCCCGTCCCCGACGCTCTTCCTCCGCACGCCCCGCCCATGACACCATTTCATTTCCGCGCGTCACGTAATTAAAAGCGCGGCCACATTCCACGGTTACTCGCTTCACTTGGCCGCACGCGACACCCCCGGGGGCTGCTGGGAGTTTTTTCCGGGGAGACTGCGGATCATTAGCGCCCCGTGCACGCGCGCACGCCGCTGAGGAGGAGCGGCGGCGTGTAATTACTCCACAGCAGGGCGTTTTCATCCAGGGTAATCACACTCCAATACAGCAGGAACTTTGGAACCTGTTCAGAGCCAGGCCTGCCATGACAGTTACTAATGTATTGACTTATTGTTCAATAAATAACATAAACTATACATTCCTGTGCACATTTAAAAGCATTTCCCCCCCAAATTTAGTTAAACTAAAATTTTGTTTTTACCAAAGTTGCATTATGTTCTATGCTTATTGCAGCTTGTGTGGTATTTGAGGACAGTGCTTCCAACCTTTTCTGTCTCGCATCCCCTTGATTCCTTCTTTTCTACTCAAAGAACCCCCAAACTCTTAGGTGTAGCCAAGTATTTAGAAAGTGATCCGTAAAACTCATACTTATTGTTATATACTGCAGTTGTGTATTGTGTTAAAAAGATAAACTAAAAACACTCTTCTACCGTAAATGATCATTCAAAAGCAGTGTTCTTTTCAAATAATATCAAAATACGTTTCAGTTTCGCCTTCGGTTTACATCTATATTTCCTGTTAAGTGCTCGCCCTGGAGAAAGGGCTGACTCAATGTTCTGCTTTAGAGTTGACAGTATCCAGTATCTTTAGAGTCAATAATATCATTTATCCCTATATTTCCCGACCTCATTCAGTGATGTGACGTTCATGACTGGCCGGCTCTTTAAAGTGAGCGTTCCAACCATTTAAACTCAATTGTGAAAAGAGACGGATCTTTTTTTTCACTCAATTTGACCCAGAGCCCCCCCCCCCCTGAACGAACACAAGAATCAGCCCAACAGCAGAGCAGGCCACACAAGTGAACGCTTTTTGCACTGAAGTCAAAGCTAAATGCTCTCATTTAGCTTTGACTTACAAAGGTCACAGCCTCTTTGTATGAGTTGTGGTTTGAGATTCACAAACATGTTTCTCCAAGCGTACGTATCAGTCCCCTCGTCAGTTTAGATGATTTAAATGATAAAAGTGTGTGTTTTATTGATCGCGTCTTAGATATTGGTTTTTATCAGTCTTCTGGCTGGAGTTATTCAAATGATATATCAATAAGAGCCAGTGTTTTGAACGGCTCTTTGAAATGAGCAGATCCCAAAGACTCGGCTCCCAGTAAAGAGCCGTAAATCCCGTCCCTAACCTCAATACATCGATCTTCCACTTTGCTATCACGACAGGCCTATTCAGAACGCAGAGAGTGAAAATGGCATCCATTATTCTGTCTCAGGGTTTTGTGCTGGATGTTCCAGGCAGATGCTCCTAAACTGTGGAACGCCCTACCACCACACCTGAGGGCCCCACAGTCTCTGGAGACCTTCAGAAGAGGACTTAAGACTTTTAAATCTTTGGCTGCTTTTATTGTTGTTAGTTTTCACGTGTGTTGTAGCACTTTGAGATTTTCATGTAAAGTGCATTACAAATTAAAGGTATTATTAACATTGGATTTTCCCATCTCCATAAGGCCCGTGGAACGTCCTTTCTGCCATTACACCAGCCGAGGGACGGCTTTCAACTCTTCTCAGTCATATTTTTGGCATTTCCAAGACATGATCAATTACGTATCAAACAATCAAAGTATAGCTTTCATAAACTGTCACCAAAACAGCTGCTTTGTACCAAAATATCTGCACAAATGCAAATGATGTTCCTTCCCCAGTCTCCCCCAAACTGTGGATAGAGGCTCCAGGACGGAGACCCTTCGGCAACATTTGGGTAAAATGTTGACCTGATTGAGCAAAACCAGTGTGATATAATTCTGCACATCCACATGGTCCTAAATCAGCTCCCAAAACCCTAGACACCCTGTTTGTTTAAGCTGTGGACCATTCTGTGGAAAAGGACATGAAATAACTCCGTGTTTTGGTTCACTTTAGGCTGTGAATGGGACGAGTTTTTGCCAGAATAAGGACGGTCCACATTCTCAAATGCCAACGCTTGATTTATTTGTGAGGATAAATTAGAAATAGATTAAACCATCATTTGAGTAAAGTCTATGATCACATAAATGTTACTGGCTATATTCATTCTGCTTTATCCCCTTCGTTTGGCCACATGGCGGCTTCGTTCATGAGTGAAGATCTCAAACCTGCCCATGGTTCCGACTAGATCAAACCGGTCCAAAATGCTGTCCTCGAAGTTCCTCGTAGCCGAGTTTGGTTTTAGTTTTGGATGAAAGCACTTTGAGCGTTTGTGCCTAACGCGTTTGGAGGTCTTACACTTATGACTCTGGGGATGTTCAGGATCAATCAGTTTATCGATTCAGCGATGGGAAAGTATGTTACGAGAAAATACAATGTAATATTTGAAGTACATCATGTTTCATTGAGTTTCAGGTTTATTATATGTTAAGAAGCACTTTTAGTACAAGGGATTACTGAGACTTTTTAGTTTTTCACTCAAGTGGTCCTTAATAATATCATTTAGCGCAATATTTCTCTGCCTCAATATATTGGACTTTTGTTACGTTGACAGGCCTAGCCACAGCTGCTGCTCCACCGCTCACTCACACGTTACACCCTCCACAGATGATGTACCACGAGGGAGAATCTTCCCCTGAACTGATATGTTGCTATGGTGATTTCCTGTGTGTGTACATATGTCTCTGAACATCAGCTCCATGTCCCTCAGAGTGAAGAGGATGATGAAGGCGGCGATGAGAACAAAGCCCGTGGGAACTGGTCCAACAAACTGGACTTCATCCTGTCCATGGTGGGCTACGCCGTGGGACTGGGGAACGTATGGAGGTTTCCATATCTGGCCTTCCAGAACGGCGGAGGTGAGGATTTAGATCCGAGAACATTATTTGAAAAACCCAAGGGTTTAATCATGAAACCAAAGGAGCATTTGTTTTCCACTTGGGAAGCTTCATGTTTGTTTTCATGCTGAGCGTTAAAAGGCTGATGTTCTCAGCACATTTAGCTACAACTTCAATGAAGGTACTGGAGTCATCTTCTGTACTCAGTAGTTGAGGTCTTTAGCTACAACATTAAACTAAACAGTCATGGGGCTGATGTCGTGGATGCGGGGCAGGAATGACCCAAAATGCACACAGCCCAGGAATCGGAGCAGAACTGAAGTTTAATGGAAAAAAGGTCCAAGTACCAGAAAAACAACAACGAACAAAAAAATTACAGGCACACACAGAACCCAGAGACACCAAAACCAGCAAAAACATACAATGATCCGACGAGGACAGGGGAGAACACAGGGGTATAAATACACAAGGAAACGGGGCACAGGTGACACACATTAGGGCGGGGCAGGCAATCAACAGGAGGAAGGGAAAGCAGGACGACACAGACACAGACCAAGACTATCAAAATAAACACAAGACAGAGACACAGACTAAGACTATCAAAATAAACACAAGACAGAGACACAGACTAAGACTATCAAAATAAACACAAGACAGAGACACAGACTAAGACTATCAAAATAAACACAAGACAGAGACACAGACTAGGACAGGGGAGAAACAAACCAAAACCAGGACTAAACCAACAACCAAAAACCCACATCATAACAGCTGAACTGTAATGTTTTGAAAAACGCCTTGAGCTGTGAGTGAAGGTGTTTTTTACAGAACAAATTTAACTTTTTTTTTAATTCAAGTTGAAATTATTAATATGTATTGCTAGTTATGGCGTTTTACATTTTCATTTTTAGGTATCTTATGCCTAAAAATAGCCAAAATTGCTGATATTTTCAGCAACACAATCTAAATAATGGGCAGAGCCAGGTTTATTGTGGTTTTATTTTGTGACATATTAGTTACAAATATCTGCTCAGAGGGATTTTGTTAGTTTGAAAATAAGCAGTTTATTATTGGAGAAGTTTAAGTTATACTTTATTATGAAATTAGTTCTCTGCATTTGACCGCTGGGGCGACCCGTCAGGAGCAGAGGGCAGCCGCAGTAGGACCAGTCTCCAGTTGTAGAGGTTGATGAAATGTTTTTAGTGGCAGGGGAAACCGGAGTACAGACACAGGGAGAACATGCAAACTCCACAGAGAGGACCCGAACCTTCTGCTCTAACCGCTGCGCCACCGTGGCACACTGAAAAATGTATGTTCAAAATCTGGAAAAGTTCCATTTTCACCTTTTTTATATTCAAAACTAAATAAATCAAGCTAGGAATATCATATAGTAAAACTAATCCTTCAAAATGGCTTTGAAATGACAGTTTCACTATCTAATCTATGGAGAAATCAGTGAATAATGAAACATGTTGATTTTCTCGTTTCAGTTTGAAAGTTGAGACCAAACTGGCCCAAAGCCTGAAAAATATAGATTTAATCAGCTTCCTCGTCTTTGTGCCAGCCTTTGGTCCAGCTGCAAGGTTCTTAAATCAAAAATATATATAATAGCAATAACGGGACAGCACGTTAGCGCAGTGTTGTGATTCCCACCTAACAGGGCCTTGTGTGGAGTTTGCATGTTCTCCCTGTGTCTGCGGAGATTTCCTCCCGGGTACTCCGGTTTCCCCAACCACCAAAAAAAACATGTGCAATAGGTGACTCTGACCATCAGCCTGGCTTCACCTCCGCAGATGGGTCGTCCCAGCGGCATCGAAGGATAGGTCAAATGCAGAGGACAAATTTGGTTGTATAGTTTTGAATAATGACAAATAAAGCACCTTATCCCATTAACTCTTTCCCCCTCTCCCTCTCCCCACTCTCTCCTCCCCCTCTCTCTTTCTCTTCCCCTCTCTCCCATCCCTCTCTCTCCTCCCCTCTCTCTTTCTCTTCCCCTCTCTCTCCCTCTCCCCACTCTCTCCTCCCCCTCTCTTACCCTGTCTCTGCTCCCTCTCTCTCCCCTCCCCCCTCTCCTTCCCCTTTCTTCCCCCCTCTCTCTCTCCCCCCCTCTCTCTCTCCCCTCCCTCTCTCCCTCCCTCCCTCTCTCTCTTCCCTTGTCACTTAGGGGCCTTCCTGATCCCGTACCTGACCATGCTGGGTATCGCGGGGATCCCCATCTTCCTCCTGGAGGTGTCTCTGGGGCAGTTTGCAAGCCAGGGGCCAGTCTCTGTGTGGAAGTGTATCCCGGCCCTACAAGGTAATCTGTGACGGGCCTCCGCTCAGGGGCCCGGGAGCCGCCGGAGCGCAGGGCTGACGCACACCGGCCGCCACAGAGTCTGTCCTTATCCACACATCAGGGAATATTGTGTGGAATTAAAAACGTTGCCAAAATGTTCCTTATACCATCATTCAATAGAAGCTACGGCAAGACGCTGCAGGTGAAAACATGGGTGTTTCCTGTAGTGGTTAATGTAGCTAGTTTTCTCCTTAACATCTTACGTTCACACAAAACATGTCAAAAGCGTCTGGTTTACATTTAAAATATATGGTCGAGAGATCCCGCGGCGCGTCCCGGTTTGAAGCTTTATCAAACGCAGTTTGAGACTTCAAGCTTTCGACGCGTGTCCAACGCCTCCAACGCAGCCGATGCTAGAGTTGCGATTGTTAACATTTTGGCGAAATTCGTGAGCGTCGACCAATCGGGAGCTTTCCCCAACAGTGGTGTTGGAGCGGAGCAGCCTCAGATGTAAACAGTGATGGAGGATTAGCTTCATGTGTTGTGAGCCGGAGCTACAGAAGCTCTGGGACTTTTACAAAGACACACATCAGTGTTTCTTAAACACCCAGGATTAAAAGAAAACTTGTCCAGCGGCTGGCTCTGTGCTGGGAAAGTGTTTGGGCCTTGATGATACCCGGAGCATTCCCATCGGAGAAAGCTAAGGCTACGAGCTAAAGTTCCGATCGATCATGAGGGAACGAGAAATATGCACAAAAAAAGTCAATAAACCCGACGTTTCACAATGATCACACACTGAGTAGACTTATAGATTTTGCAGTTTATTGCTCACATTTCGTTTACAATTGGCCGTTGCCGATCAGTTAGTATCCGGAGTAGGCTAACCAGCACTAGCTCAGATCGATCCTGTTAAAACAAGTACAATGCACTAATAGCGCCAATACAGCCACCAACTTCATGAAGCAACCTTGAAGATGATCAGACACTGAGCTGGGCTTGTTGATGTGATGGTTTATTGCAGTCATTTCATCAACAATGAGCTGTAGGCGACTGTAACAAGCTAACGGGGTAACCTGGAATAACCATGTTCCACCGGCACAAATAATCGCCCTCTTTTCAAGCGTGTCGGCTGGATTTAGGCTTAATACTGTGGAGATCCTGGCGTAGACCATGGGGGCATAGTTAAAGAGCCATAGGACATGGCAGGAGCAAAGAGGAACTAGTTAGCCCCAAAACAGCACTTATGTTTGAGACCTGAATAGCTTGTGGTCTGAACAGAGCATTAGTTTTAACGCCAAACTCTCTCTTTACAATGTTTACTCTCTATCCAGGAAGTCACTCACATGGCTGTGCCATGCTGCCCCTGGTCTTTCCCACGCATATATATTCATAAATACTGACACGTTTGGTATCCACGTGTAGCACAAAAGGCTGTGACCGAGATGTCATCCAAATATGGTCATTTCCTTTGTGGAAGACTAAACTTTAGGGTCGTTTTCATTCCACTCTTTAACAACATCTTCACTTCAGTCGCTCCATAAGACTCCACACTTTCACACTTTCACGCTTTGAGCCCACAAAAACATGGAGGAATTAGATTTTGTTTACACTAATAATTAGTTTATTCAAAAACTAATCCCTCTAATTCCTCTAACTAACTCCTCCAATAATTAGTTTATTCAAAAACTAGACAAGATCCAAAATCCCTCTGAGCAAATCTTGGGAATTATATATATATATTTATATCACAAAATAAAACCACACATTTAAATCAGGCTCTGTCCATTATTTAGACTTTGTCACTGAAAGTATCAGCAATTTTGGCCATTTCCATGCATAAAACGGCGTATGAAAACATAAAACGACAAAAAACTGGCAACACATCTTTTTCCTCATATTTATTTCTGTAATCTACAGCAAAAGTTTCAAACTGATATGACTGAAATATATATATGTTTCCTTTAGTCACCTGCAGCATCTTGTTCCACTGGCAGATTTGAATTGGAAAGTCAGAAAGGTCAAATATTACAGTCACTTCTCCCAATTGAAGTCAGTATCCTGGAGAGCAGAGAGAATCCGTGGTACAGGTCTGAGTTCTCCTGCAGACTGTGAAAAACCCTCCTCAGAGTTGTCATGGAAGAAACAAAGACATTCTTTGAACCAGGCTTTAAAGTGTAAAGTCTGCGTTGGATCCACGTCTATCTGGAGCCAAGCCACTAGGGGGCGGTGTCACAGCAATGTTAGCCCCTGCCACGGCCCGAGTTTCTCTTTTGTTTGTTGGGACTTCGTACAATAAAACAGACTAAAGTGTTCCCACAGAGTGGTCCATGTGTGCTCAGCCCCGTGCTCGTCGCCGCCCCCTGCTGTTTGTCTGTCTCTCTGGTGCCGCTCAGTAATGTCAGTGTGTACTGTCCTGTCTTATGTATTTTAGGTTGCGGGATTGCCATGTTGATAATATCTGTCTTGATAGCCATATACTATAACATAATTATGTGCTGGACACTGTACTACCTGTTCGCTTCGTTGAAGGGAGCGTTGCCGTGGGCGACCTGCCGGAACGAGTGGAACACGCTCGAATGTAAGGACAAAGACATGCTCGCACTCGGTAAGTCCCCACACACATACAGTAAGTACTACGTGTACAACTACTACAACTACGAGGACTACTACGACTATGAATACTGCTACTATGACCACAAGTACTGCTGTTACTGATTTATTTACATTATAATGTAAGGGTAAAGACATGCCCTCCTCAGTAAGTCCCCACACATGAATACTGCTATGTAGGGCTAGGCGATATGGCGATATTAGACTGTCTTACGATCTCCAGAGCTGACGATCTGTCATCGTTGTGGTATTGTTTTATCAGGGTTCTAAGCACTTGTGCACAGTTGACTCTTTTCCCCGTCAGTGACGTAAACCCAAGCTGCACTTACTGCTACGCTATGTCGGACGCTAATGTCGGACGCTAATGTCGGACGCTAATGCGAGCGTTTGGCAGCGAGCCGCTCCTCTACAGTCGCATATATGATGAGGCTCCTCAATCTGGAGCTTTAAACCCAGCGTTCAGTCTTTATCTCAGAGGTATTCATGTCGGTGTCTTTCCCCGGTAACGCCTCTGCTCTGCTCAGCGTGTGTTTATTTATTTTCCTGGCGACACGTGTGTGAAGAAGCGAGCGTGTCCTTCGTCCTCACAGTTCTGTAGGCGCCGCATCTTCTCATTTGTTTAATTTAAATCCTGGACCGTGTTTACAAATGCGCTGTTTATCCATGTCTTTAATATATAAGACTTGTTCAACTTTGGTGAATTACTTGGTCAATTAATAACTTATGGTAACTATCTGTTTCGGTTATCCTTTTACACAATAAAAGACACTATGTTATCGCTTTAGTAAGACTCTTATTGTGAAAGGGTCAGACAGCCACAGAGCGCTGTATCACAGCAGCTCGACGTCATGAGAGAGACGTCTCAGAAAAGATGCAGCAACAGACACGAACAACAAGCCTTTACCAAACTTAGTGTTACTATTTTACTTTTATTGTCTGGAATTTGATTGTGTTTTTTAGAGTTAGTTTTCTGTAGTTCCAAGTCTAGTCTAAGTTCCAAGTCGATTTTTTGTTTTGTTGATTGTCACAACGTTGAATAAATTAGTATATTAATTCAATATTTTTCTTCTTCAGTGTGTAATTTAAGTTATTTTAGTTACTATAAAAAATGAAGCTCACTGAAGTATGAAAGGGTGCCATTTAGAAGAATTTAAAATATAAAACATATTTGGAGTTGTTTGTTTCCTCCATAATCCCATGTGTTCATTCATAGTTTAATGTCTTCTTCAAACCTTTGACTGGTACTGTGTGCACATGTCATAGATATAACACATTAAAACAGTCACAGTGCCTGTCTCTGATATGTAGCCACAGCTGCTCAGGGGCAGACTGACAGAAGTGAGGCTGCCAGTCTTAAGATTATAGAACGACCTGCTCTACCATCTGCATAAAGTACCACATGATTTCAGCATAAAGTGCCACATGATAATCAATATGAACTAATTACCTCTAAATAAAAACTGTAATATTGATGATTATTACACTCCAACCAAACTATTTACATGTAAATCTATGACTCATTCTGTGCCTCACAATAGGTTTGGTATAATCCCAGCTGCTCAGAGACACCACTGGACCGGGTTAAACCAGTTACTACATGGGCCTGAACAAATGAGGTCAATGTTATAATGAACACATGAACTGCTTTTGTCTTTCCTCCCGTCAGAAAGAGAAGGTCGATAAATGAAGTGTATTTTAGTTTTTAAATGTTAAACCAAACACAGTCCGGTTCGTGTCTTTTTTGTGCTGAGCGGTTCTTGCAGATTCAGCAGAAAAAGTGCAGCTCGTGCTTGTTTACTGTAAACCGTGAGCACGCACACACGGCGCAGCAGCAGCCCCTAGCGGACTGCTCTGGGATTGCAGGCACTCGACTCAGGAACAGAATGAAGCCGTGGAAAATATGGAATATATTTTTTAATACTTTTGTCATGGTTTAGTAAAGATGAAGTGTAATAGAGGCTTCAGCGATAAATAATACTTTGAAATCACACTCATTGTTTAATGGAATGTTTATCTAAGAACACTTAGACACTCTCTCCGACTTCATGTTCCTGATTCTCCTGTGTCTTTTGTCTCTCCGTCTCCGTCAGACGCTTGTGTCCTGCGTGACCGAAACGTCTCCTTGGTGCGAAACTCCTCTTTCTGTTTGTCGGCGAACGCTGCGGGAAACTTATCCAAACTCCTCAACATGAGCCTGGACGCCAACCGCACCTACGTGAGCCCCAGCGAGGAGTACTTCAAGTGAGTACTGCACAAATACTGATAAATATACCACGAAAGGAAAGGATTACAGAAGACAAAAACTGATTCAATTGAATGATATAAAGAGTATAACTTGGCACAACTACAGATAGAAAGATTAACAAAGAATCCATACTGCTCAAATCTGACTTCTCCAGCACATTCCAAAGATTCTCCCTGATCCACTCTTTCACAATGGGAACCCCATCCTGGCTTTGTCATCTTGGAGTTAAGGGGTGTCGATTTTCCGATATATCACAATATTTTGCGAGACTATTCAATACTTTCTGATATCGACACTTTTGATGATGACATCATGCATATTAATGACTGACATCATGCATATTGATGAGGATGCTCTCAGGCCAATAACAGTCAAGAGGTCAGACAGAACAGTAGGGGGCAGCACTGAAATGATAAGCACTTGGGCCAAACACGTGTGCGTGTGTGTTTTTGCAGGTATAACGTGCTCCACATCTCCAAAGGCATCGAGTACCCCGGGGACCTGCGCTGGCCTCTCGCCGGGTGTCTGTTCCTGGCCTGGATCATCGTCTACGCGTCGCTCGCCAAAGGAATCAAGTCATCGGGAAAGGTACCGCCCCGATCAGAACTCGAGACGGTGCTGCGTGCAAGTCGAGCCATGAGGGACATGAAGGGGCAGACGAGAAGTTCGAAGCTTTTCATTTGCTGTTGTGGGACAAAAGCCTCACAGTGATAGCAATAGGACCCCCATTATTGTACCTTTTTATCCCATGAGAGTCTCAATCAAACTGGTTTAAAATCTAAGATTCATGGACCATGCTCTATTCTCTGCTATTTTTGAGTGAGTTTATGAGTTTATTAAAAAATACAACACTGTGGCCTAAATCCCATTCTGCTTCAGTTCGGGCTGAAATTGCTCAGTTTTGTTTCCTATTACGTCCGATTTGATTTTGAATATCAGAATTTCCCTCATTCCTCTGTTTCGTTTGTAAATGACATAAAAAGCAGTTTATTTGAAACACTGCGTTCTCTCTAGCATCTTATCATTGTACTACACTGCCCTCTGGTGGATATTATAGAGCATCACATACGTTCATGACAGCAGAGAATACTCCTGGTACTTTGATTTTTCCCCAATTACAGCAGTAACTATTTAAATTGTGTTTAATTCAGGTTTTTTATTGTGGCTTTTGTTTTGTTTTTTAATAATATTTTGATTTGAATATTCCAAGGACGTGTTGATTGAAAATATTTATAATAATAAGAAAATGTGTATTCTTTTAAACTGAATGGTGGCTCTCTCTGTAATAGAACCAGTGTTTGGAGATTAAATAGATAACACTCCTCTGAATTATTTGTTGATTGTTAATTTAGTTTGACATCAGCACTTTCTTAATGAACTGTCTTTATTTTGTTGTTTTTTTAGTTTATTTGTTTATTTGAGCAGTACACATTCTGCTCAAAAGGAGTGGGCTGAAGCAAGAAGCTTATGAGCCCCCCCCCAAAAAAAAAAAAATCAGTGCAATAAAAAAAGTACATTTCACACAATGGTTCAGAAGGAACAAAACATTTCAGCAGCTACATTATCACAGACCAACTTACAAACTTTCAAAAAATATATGAACTGTTTATATAAT
Organism: Proterorhinus semilunaris; assembly: GCA_021464625.1. NCBI lineage: Eukaryota > Metazoa > Chordata > Actinopteri > Gobiiformes > Gobiidae > Proterorhinus > Proterorhinus semilunaris. The sequence continues at coordinate 42,617,364 of CM038346.1, forward strand.
TAATTTAAACAAAGCACAACTACAACAACGATCTCGTTTCATGTACGATGTCTAATACAAAGCAAGTAAAAAAATTTGATCATTAATATATTTCTTTCAGATTTTTACCCGTGATTACCGAGAGTTACTTTTATGTTATAAAGGTACATTAATAAATATTATACTCCGAGATCTTGCTAAATCCCAGTTGTCATTACCATCCTCAGTATAATTTTAATTTGGGTTTAATTATCATCATCATCATTATCATTATTATTATTATTATTATTATTATTATTATTATTATTATATATTATTAATTGAGTTATATGTGAAGTATGATGTATCCTTGCATTAAAAATCCGTGCATTAAAAAGCCAGAGTGTAGAGCGGGCCAGTTGAAGAGGGCAGTAACTCCCCATCAACAAACCCCCACACAGCTGCCTTAACAGCTGATTTGGTAGATGATGTTCCTATGCTGAGTGGTGCATTAAAAGACAAGGTTTTAAGCCCGTTGGGAGGATTCCTCTCAACAGATCCATAACCTGCCAACCCTAATTCTCCATTTGTGAATTTGAGCAATAGAATGACAACCGTTCCAGCAGCAACACTCTTCCTTGATTATAGAGGAAACAATACACATAATTGATCTTACTGCTCCCCCTAGTGGCAACACATTTCTTCTTGTCTGTATATTTCAAAAGTCTTTTGTTTGTATTTATATTTGAACAGGTTGATGTTTGGACATCGTTTCAACTCCATCTCCAGTTTATTCCACAATTGTTCACCATTAACTGTTGGACTAAAACTTTTCAAAGTTGTGCTATGTTTCTGAATCCTAAAGTTTAATTCATCACGTAATTCATAACGACCAGTACGTTCTTGGAACCTTCTTTGTATTTGGTTTGGTAACAGTTTATACCTTGCTTTGTGTAACATCTGTACAGTTTGGAACTCAACAATGTCACAAAACTTCATGATCTTTGATTTTAAAAATAATGAGTTTGTGTTTTAATAAGTGCTACCCCAAACCACAGTACAATAATATAAGTAGGGCAAAATCAGAGAACAGTATAAGGTATGTAGAGCTTTGATGTTTAAAATGTGCTTTGCTTTTGCAATTACTGAAATGCTTCTAGAAATTTTCGTAGATATATATTTAATGTGAGATTTCCAAGTAATTCTGTCATCAATAATCACACCAAGGAATTTGATTTCATGCACTCGCTCTAGAACAACGCCCTCTATCTGAATTGCTTCCTGAGCATAGGAATTACAGTTGCCAAATATCATAATTTTACTTTTACTCAGATTTAGAGATAGTTTGTTTTGTTTGAACCACTTGTTGACACTTTTGAGTTCCAAGTTAACAATCCGACACAGCTGCTGTAAGTCGTCTCCTGATGCAAAAATATTTGTATCGTCTTGAGACGTTTTACAAATGTCGTTAATGTACATATTAAACAATTTTGGGCCCAGAATGGACCCTTGAGGTAAATCACACACAATTTGTCGACAACTCGACTGATAATCACCGATTTTCACACATTGTTTTCTATTTTTTAAATAACTGATAACCCACTCCTAGCCAGCCAGTGCATTAGTCCGCAAAGATCTACTCTCCTCAAAAATGATGTCAGCAGGTGCTAGTTTTTGCTTGTGAACAATTCTTGGTTTAAAGATACATTATGCAACTTTTTATGAAGTAAAGAAAGCTGATATTTGTGGCTATTAGACCTTGTGACTGTATGAGTGGCACCTTTACGTACCACTTACCACTCCATCACAGTGTTTTAGGACTCTCCGGGATCAATTGTTTGGAAGCTTTTCACTGCTAACGGAGCCTTTTTTGTGGATAAAAAGTTGCATAATGCACCTTTAAGCTGTGCACATGTTGCTCTGGGTGATGATGTGGTGGACCAACTATTTGGGTGTCCATTTATTCACAATCTAGCATTACCAGATGGTTCATAATAACAGTTGTTTTCTGCCTTTGCCGTAGGTGGTGTACTTCACGGCCACGTTTCCGTACGTGGTGCTGGTCATCCTTCTGTTCAGAGGCGTAACTCTGCCTGGAGCGGGCGACGGAATCCTCTACTTCATCACGCCCAAGTGGGAGAAGCTCAGCGACGCCAAGGTAACTCAGAACACTCTCTTTAATCTATCTACACATTAATGTACATCTACACACTGTACAAACATGGCCAAGTGGGAGAAGCTCAACAACACCAAGGTAACTCATTATCATACTTCATTATCATATCAAGTAAAATGTTCTTGAAATAAAATAAAAATAAAATAAAAACATAAAAAGTTAAATTCAGACAAAACATCAACAATAATCTTATTTCAAGTAAATTAGGATTTTTTTTTTAATCTAGTTTTGAAAGTGATGAGATCCTTTTTTCTTCATTTAAGTAAAAAAAACTTTCCTAATGGACACATTTCTTGACATGATAAAGACACTGTAAAAGAAGAAGATCTTTATTTATAAAGCGCCTTTCAAAGACATGGTCACAAAGCGCTTTACATGAGACAGTTATACATTCACTCCACACTCGGTGGTGTCCAGTTTCCCCTGGGGGAGACTGACAGAAGCGCTGTCACGACTTCACACATCTGCTCCAACGGTCCCTCTGACCACCACTATCCTGACCTATTGTACATGTTTTTAGTCAGAGTACCAGGAGGAAACCTACGCAGACACAAGGAGAACATGCAAACTCCACACAGAAAGGCCCCGTCCAGGTGGGAGTCGAACCTGGCACCTTCTAGCTGTGAAGCGCCTGTAAATACCTTCCTCCCATTCTCCCAAAGGCAAATCCACACTGATCAGTTGTTATCCATCCACACACTCTGATCTGTGTTTTTTTGAGATGTGATTCGATGTGTGTTTGTGTGTGTTTGGTCAGGTTTGGAAAGACGCGGCGACGCAGATCTTCTTCTCTCTGTCCGCGGCCTGGGGAGGACTCATCACTCTGTCGTCTTACAACAAGTTCCACAACAACTGCTACAGGTGAGCGCCACGACCTGGACAGGCTACAGCCCGTCACAGCTCGGTCACAGATATCACACTTACTTTACTTTATTTGTCTCCCTTGGGAGACATTTGGTTCGGACAGGGTCCAGCCACACATCAAGACACCACAAGTACATATAACAAAAGACTCCAGTGAGCAGTACATTTGCTTTGTACACTCTTCCCTCCCTCTTCACACCCCCGGGGGCACACACGCACATACTCAAAGTCACCACTTCCTTTAATTTAACCGCAACACTGAAACAGGGATAAAATAATGTTTGTACCGGTTGTGTTTACATAGAGGCCCCCGGTACCTCCTCCCTGAGCTCAGCAGCTGGTACTCTGGGAATAGTACATTTGTCTGGTCTGAGAGGATGCTCCTGGTCTGTCTCCGGTGGAGCCAGAGGGGCAGGAGAGCCCATGATCTTTCCAGCAGTCTTCACTAGATTGAACATTTGTGTCTTTAACTTGACCGACAGATTTCCAAACCAGCTGGTGATTCCGTATCTGAGGACTGACTTGATTACAGTCTGAGCCTGCGCAGAACGTGAAGGCGCTGATGTACCATAGACTGTAGTGACCTGTGAGTGCAGCTCAGATCACTGTCAATGTGAACTCCCAGGTATTTAAAGGAGCTCACCTGCTGTACCACATGGCCATGGATGGCAACAGTGCCATGGTCTACGTCTGGTGCTGTATTCCATCACCATACGTCTTACTTGGGTTGATCTGCAGTCTGTGTTCATCACACCAGGCTACCAGGTCTTCTAGAGCGGCATTGTGGATGCTTGAGTTGGAATTTTTGGTCAACAAACTGAGTAAGGAAAATTTGAGGATGTATTGTTTGGGCGCCGAACATATACAGTTAAATATCATCCATGATCTCAGTGAAGAAAACAGCTAGTTTTCTGTGTTGTCCAATTACACAATAAAATAGTATCACTACGACGGAGTTTACTTTTTCCCTATTTACACATTACCTATAATTGACAACACCGCGCATTCAAACTGGAAGAGGAGTTAAGAGTCGTCAAATTCTACACTACGGAAAACTAATAAATACATACCAGGATTGATGACAAATCAAGGAATTCAGATTAGAAGATTTTTTTCCCTAACATGTCATCTTAATACAGAATTCTGCTTTCCCCAGTTCCCTAACCACTGTGCCTGCCAGCTCCCGTTTCCAATGAGAGACTGTTTTTTTCCTGGGGAAACACAGTATCTTACACATTCCAATGTTTACAAGATTTATGAGGCTAAGACCACATGTCGTTGTTTCCATCGTTTCCATTGTAGAGCCCTGCACGGGCCTGATTTCTGGGCCCGAGCCCGGCCCGGGCCCGTGAGGTTCGGGCCCGAGCCCGGCCCGGCCCGACAGACTTTCAGAATTATCAGGCCCGAGCCCGGCCCGCGGCCCGGCTCTTCCCTCTCACTCTCTCTCTCTCTCTTGCTCCCTTTCCAATATTTTCCAAATGCGTGATTAAACAGCGCTGCAACAGTTGACCTGTATTGTATGAATAAATAAACACTTCTATCTAAACGTAACATAAAGCACAGTGTTTATTTTTTATTGTTGGGAGGAACACGCGTGCATTTGTTTCCTGGAAACACTGCAGACACATACCGTCGATAGAAGCACTCCGCACGCGGACCGCTCCGTCCTCTCTCTCCATACCGCTTTGCAGAGGTTTGCCCACGCGGGGAAACCCCCACGCCACAGCCCACATGGACGGCAGGTACATGTTTGTGGCAAGAGGTGGCGGGTCAAGACCATGGATGTATTATAATTAACGACGGGGCGAGAGGACATCGATAGAAGCACATCCGCACGCGAACCGCCCGGTCCTCTCTCTCAATACGACCGCTTTGCAGAGCTGTACGCACGGCGAGGAAAACTCCCACGCCACGGTCCACGGGGAAGGCAGGTACATGTTTGTGTTGAGTTGGCGGGTCAAGAGAGCAGGTGGGCAGGGAGAGAGGAGAGCGGGTGCTGCATTTAATGTCGCCATTTAAGTTGGTTAAAAATTGGCAGCACAACGCATTGGCAGGGGGGAAAAAACCAAGCCCGAGCCCGGCCCGTGTCCGACGCAATGATGCGGTAATGGGCCCGAAGCCCGGCCCGCGGGCCTTCGGGCTGTCGGGCCCCTCGGGCCTCGGGCTCAAATGCAGGGCTCTATTCCATTGGCTCCCAAGCTATGCATTCAGCTCCGCCTTGCGTCTCCTATGTAATCTGACCCTTTTTGTCCAAGTGGCCAGCGGACTGGGTGGGGGTTGCTGAGTCTCCTAATCTTCCCTGAAACAAAGGACTTTGGAAACCACACCTTATACACACTCAATGAAAACTTTTGGTTAGTTTGCTAAATAGCCAAAGGAACAAAACATCGTATAAAAATATTATAACTCTTCATACCCCCTTCTGAGCTCCCAAAAGGAGATCATCAAACCCATAATATTTTCTAGTTCACAAAAGTACAGCTAGTCTTTCCAGGCGGAACTTGGCTGGTTTTTATTCCGTGTCAACGGTACATTTCAACTTTTACGTCCCCCTGGGACCGTCTCTGATTGACACAAAAATAAACATTCCTGCAACACAAAACACAGCAAGCGCAACAACACCGAACAGTGTTGTTTAGATATTATCTCCACCACAATTTTCTCCATCACAGCCTTGTCGGGGGTCATTCCATTCATATTTCAAAGCCTGCCGTACTCTTTCCAAGTACAGGCTGGGACCACCCCCTTCTGGCGTTTCCCTTGTCTCGAGCTCCGTGTCCCCCTGGGACGCATCACCCATCGTATAGATGCCCCCAGTGGAACCCAGAGCCCTGGAGACCATGCTGCGAATGAGAGGCACAACACAACAAAACAAAACACAACAAAACAAGAGTATTATACCTATAAGAATACCCACCTTTTGAAGGATATGGATCCAGGAACCGGAATTCAACCAATTTAGCCAGGTCCACTGAGGACCCTGGTCTTCTTGAGACGCGAGGAAGTCTTTGAGTTCCTTTACTTTATTTTTAATGGCTGTCCAATTGCCAGTGTCGTCGGGGATATATGTACAGCAGTGGTCAAGGCCCACTGCTGCGCACATACCACCCTGTTCAGCGTACAGGGCGTCTAACGCCACTCTATTTTGCATAGCCACAACAGCCACTGCCTTAAGTTCTGGACTCCGTTCCATTTGGTCCAAGATGTCGCCTATTACCTCAGTTAGGTCCTCCAGGATCCACCATACCTCATTTAGACGCTGCATGGTTTACCCAAGTGCCGGTCCCCCTGCCCACATTCCCGCTTAAACCCAAGGGGCGCTACTAGCTCCTTCCTAAAATGTGTCACTCCAGCAAACCGTATCCCCTTCCTCAAGGTGTCATTGGTTCCGGTCGTCCAATTCCCTGGCCAGACCCATTGTAAGGGACTAGCATACTTTTTGTATGGCTCGCACCCCGGTAGGACCCTATCAGTCCACCTCCACCAATGGTAGAGCCACAATAGACAAACCGAGGCCCTTACCGAAATCGGGACTGGGACAGTGGACGGCACGTCTGCAGCATGATGGGGCCTGAGGGAGCACACCCAACAGGGCGGGGTTGAGTTGGTAATCATGGCCGTGTGCTTAGCTAATTTTACCCATTTATTCTCTCCTGGTGTATGACCCCCCATATTGAAAGACCGTCGCTTCCTAGATCCATCTCCCTCTGTGGAAACAGACATGTTAGATACATCATAAATCACAGGTTTCAAAACAGCGTAATTTGTTCCTTCTTTGTTTTCCCATGTTTTTATCATTTTTTCTGTACAATGGGTGATCCAATCTAGGGTGTGTTGGTCCGACACTGCTTCTCTCATTTTCACCAACATTGTACCTGCATTATTGCAGTAGATGACCAGATTTTCTCCAGGTGTTTTACCTACGTCTTTGCATACCTTGTAGAGGGCCAATTTCAATTCTTTGATAGGGTGTCCTCTGACCCGTCCCTCACAACTATGTAGATCGTCTATTTTTATTACTGTTGGTATGATGAGCAAGCAAAGAGCAAGTGTCAGGCCCCACACCCCGTATGGACACCTTAAAGGTCCTGGTTTTAAAACCCAGGCCTTAAGTCCATATTTGTTAGTCTTTTTTATGTCTTTGTGACCGTCTGGGTTGGGGTTGGTGTCCCCCACCCCCTTCAGTGGGGCTGTTAGACCCACTACCATATTCGTCAGGATGTGTCAACCGTCTGGGATGCGTATGAGTCCAGTGTAAGCCTGTTTTCTCAGAACAGGGCTTCAAGTGTGACCAGTGGTACCAGTTGTCACGCCCCTCGACCTTAACTGCGGTGGCAGTCCTTTGAGTCACTTCAAAAGGTCCTAAGTATCTGGGAGCGTTCCAACAGGTCCTGGTGTGGTTTGTAACGTAGACCCTCGATGGTAAGTCCGCTCAGGCAAGGTCGCTGAGTTAGACTTAGGCGGGCACCCGGGCATGGCCATTTTTATGCTCTTCCGCTGATAACAAGTTCGAAGCCGCCACGTCCACATCCACCAGTCCATGAAGGGTTAACTGGGGGTAAAGAGTGGAGCCGGACGCTCCGCTCTGTACATATGGAGGAGGGGCCGATGGGGCCAAAGCGGGAGCTCCTCCGCTCGGGAGGGGCTCTCGAATCCCTCCCCGTATTGATTCTGTCAGGTCGTTGTCTCGGTACATGCTCCCTCGGTGTCCGCTATAAAAACATATACTCACCACTAAGGGTGGTTTTTTATTGTTTATTTCTCTACATCATCATGTTTTGGTCAACTTTGATTATTGTAAGGCGCTTTAGAAATAAAACTTGATTGATTAATTTGGGTCAAAAACTCTCACAATGACGACCACTCACAAGCACCCACCGAGACAAGGAACCAACAGAGATCTGTAACAGAAACACAAAAGAACAGACAAAAATTGCAAAAACAAAAATTCTCATCAGGGCCGCTCACCGTTAGAACGACCATGCCAGCTAATCTTGCAAATTATGGCTGGACTCAAAAACCTATTTAACTTAATGTATCTGTTGGAATGCTAGGGTCAATTTTATCTGGAAAATTCAGGAATTCAGGTTTCATTAATCTACAGAGAAAAACTCTCTTTTAGCTTCTGTTTCCCACATTTACCACAGATTCTGTGTGCACTTCAGAATCACAGCAAACGTCAAAAACAGAGTATTATAAATTGATTTACCTATCTGAAACCCATCTTAGTTGGCTATAACATTTGTCAATTCGTCACTTTATGTTTTCGTTTGTCATTTAGATATATTTGTATCAGGACTTTCCCAAACCAAAATAAACCAAATTATAATAATTTCCCCACATAAGTAACACCCCCTCATGGACTGAGGAAAACTCAGTCCAATAAAGAGTCATGTAACATGCATAAACAAGTGAAACCTCTATCCTTGTACAGGAAACACAACAAACCAACTCCAATTTCACTGGAGATTAATACCTTCGGCACCTACATAACACAAAGAAAACAATAGCAAAATAACAAATGTCAGGGTCAGTCCAGGGAGGTTGAAGGCGGGTTTAAATGGGTCGACAGGGCGAGTGAGAGGTGGACACCACTCGTCTGGTTTGCGACCTGGACAGCATGTGAGGTCCTGGGAGTGGCCTCAAAAGGGATCAGACCAGCACTGGTTCAGTCCAATCGTGGCAGAGGACCATCAGACAGGCTGGGAAAGGAGCTCTCAGCGGCTCCCAAAGTGAGAACAGCAGTCACCTCCAACCTGAGTGCATAAACTAAGGAGTGTAGATGGTTTCAATAGGGATCATAACATACAATCTTAAGATCAGTGTCCACTGGATTCCCGTGGAATCAAAGAGGAGCCTGATCTCAGGCATCAAAATGGCCTGTTTCAAGTTCATAAGAGTTTCCTCTCGATCCGCTCACGGATTGACGCCAGGAGCAGAGCAAGAGAAAGGGTCGAAACCCAATTCATTTCAGCATTTAGACATAATTTCAGACAATTTAGTTTCATATATTCCAATTTATAGCCATAGCATTTCACAGTTCTATCAACATATCAATGCCCTCTAAGGCTTTGTTTAAATTTTGTATTGTAATATTCAGACAAATGCATTTAGTTGTACTTTAAGAATTATTGATTCAATTTAGTAAATAAACCAGCATCATCAGGTCCTAAAGACCATCTTTATCTGGTGCATTAAGATATTTTTCAGTCAGTTCATAAACACATAATTCTCCATCATGGTGTCATGGAATGATGTTCCAAAACAGACATAAGTATCAGACACTGATGGAGAGTACAGGACATTTTAGAAACTTCAATTTCTTACCAATCTTTTGTTTCACTCACGCTTTGGTCATGGAACAAATTCTTTAGCCTATTGTCCAGGAGAGAGAGCAAACGAGTTATAAACACATCATATTATTGTTCTATAGGGTGTAAACAGTTCGCAGTCACACCTTGTTTGCCTAATTAATTTTGTTATTTTAAAAGGACCATTCATGTCCACTAAGGTTAGTCTTAAAAGCTTTTCTATATCATATTAAAGTACAGTGATCAATGGATGGGTGGCTTTGGCAAAGTGAATGTTTGATCCAAGGTCAAATGTCAGTTGTACAGTCCTTCAGCTCTTCCCAGGAGATATATCTGCATTCAGCAACCACTGTCCTGTGAATGATCCAAGACAGCAAGGTGTTTGTCCAATCAGGGAAAAGTCACTGTTAGTCCATTCAGAGAGCACAAAACTGTAGCTCTCTCTTTCATCAACAAATCACATCCGAGGAGAGAAACAGGAGTCTGAGTTGGCGTGTCAGATTCAGTCCTGTGAGCTGACTAGGCAGTGGTTCGGTGAAAGGCAGAACATGTGGTTTTCCTGTATCCACCCAGTAGATGGTGTCCGTTAATGATCACAGTCTCATAGTTCACAGATGAGTGTTGTTCACCTTTATCCACCAGCACGTCAAGAGTCTGTCCGTTCACCTTCACAGGTAACAGAGTTCTGGACTCCCATGCCTCTGGACTCATCAGCAGTCTCAGCAGCCAGTAATCAGAGTAGTTTTGTCCACCAGCGTTGTTGTAAACGCCTCGATCTCCTCGAACGTTGTTGGTCCTCCTCTGAAACAATCCTTGGCCACAATTACCAACACCACACCCATAAGTCACTCCACATTTAAACTCCTTATTGTTCTTTTAGATTTGTTATTACTTTCATTACTCGCTCCTTTAAGCTGCACCTTTAAAAGTTGCACTCATTTCTTTCAGTTCAATTTTGCTCTCGCTTCTGGTCAAGGGCGTTCACATATTCTCAAAATGTATTCATTAATTTATTTGGTTTTCTTAACAATAATTCAAATTTTGCATAATTGCTCCTTCATAACTTTTGGTAATGCGTCCAAAATGGCGCATAAAGATCAACTTAAACTTTAAAGGACAACTAAGCACCAAATCAACTTTTTTGAGCTTATAAACTGCATTAATATGTTTCTTATAGTGCTCTCTACATGTCCTGGTCAATTTTTTGACATTTTAGTGCAAATTAGATAAAATCTCACTTTTGAGCCTAAAATCGTCTGTGTAGCGCCCTCTCTACATTTTCGGCTGCACTACATTTGAATCTCGTGCCTGTCCTCCCCATTGGCTCTGCAAGCGGTGTGACGTCACGTTGTGTGTGTGACGTCCGTCGCTCTGCTGCTCGGGTATAAAAGCCAAGTCTCTCACACGCCCCCGTAGCGAGTTGGAGTTGGAATAGCGAGCGAGCGTTTTACATCGATTTTCAAGTTAGCAATTTATTAGCATAGTATTTAGTTAGTTCTTTAGCGCAGCGTTTCTAGTGTAGTTACTTTAGTCAGGTAGTTTAGTAGCTGTTTTGTGACGTGAGCACAACATGCCGGTCACAGAGCGGCCAGGGACCGGCCGCACAGAGCGGCCAGGGAGCGGGAGGATGAGGAGAAAAGACCCGAGACGGGGATTTGATCTACAGGCTCCGCTCCACGGACTCCGCTCCGCTCCGTGTGTGAACCACAGCACTCACATCCCCGACATCTCCTCCTTAAAAAAGACAAATGTTTCCCCAAAATACCCAGATTCACTTATTTAGTGACATGGCTGGATGTTTTCACGTTGAAACTACAGACACGATAAAGCTGTATCGGGCAGACAGCGCTCATCAGGGCTGTCCGTGCTAATGAGACGGGGCTGAGGGCTTTTTACTGTAATCTCCCCCAGGGAGAGCTCACAGACACCGGGGGCAGCGGTTAGCCATCCCCTGCCTTGGAGGCTCAGAGCGGGCAGTGTGTGACTGAGTGTCCGCTAAAGCCAGGAGGAGGAACGGGGAGATACGAGCGCCAAATGTCCGCCGCGTGTACTCGGCATGTAGCCGGTACGACGGGCTCGAGAGTCCGGGACAGTGGCGCCACATGTCCGGAGAAGCGAGCGGGTGCGAGAGGCTGAAGTGTCCGGGAAAGTGACGCCACATGTCCGGAGAAGCGAGCCGGTGCGAGAGGCTGAAGTGTCCGGGAAAGTGACGCCACATCGTCTAAATGCGGCATAACGGGAGTCACTCTGGCCCTTGGTCTGAGACTGTCAACAGAGCAGAGACCGCCCACACACTCCCCCTCCCCGCGTCCCCCCAAAGCCTCCCGCCACGCCTCTTTCTCTGAGTTTTTTGAATTTTGGGAGTGGGTGGAGTAAGATCTGGAAGGGGTGTTTAGTAGCTCTTTAAATGAATAGTGATCTGTACTTTCAATCAATGTATTCAAACTCACGACAGGTCTCCCTGCTTTGTTTTCATTCCACGGCGCCACCGTGTGGAGAGAGGTACTAATTTTTTAGCAACATCTCTCAGAGCCCTAAATGCTCCGTTAATCACAGGCTTAAAAAATAGCATTTGTCTCACAGTAATTTTGGATACTTGTTCTTCAAATTTATGCTGTGGAGACAAGCTCTACCACCAGCAGAAATGTTTCTCTATAAAAAACAAAAAAAATTACTTTTAAAACAATAACTTTGGTCAAAAATGTTCTTTTTTTCTTCATTTTTTTTCAATGAGGGGCGGAGCAATTTCCCCACTTCCCCTCCTACACGGATGTCTGGGTACAAAGGAAAATGGCCACTCCTCCAATGTATCCATGACTTCCTGTTCGATCATTTCCTACGTCTACACAACTGCAGACACAGCAAATACACGTTTAGTTTTCTAATATAAACAGTGTCCACTCAACATTCACACACCACATCTCTGAGTAAGGAATTATCTTATCTTAAAACTTTCTTTCAACCGTCTTTCTCACTTTCAATCACTTTTCCATCATGCTTCACATTTAATGCCATTTCGGCATCCAGTCTCCTCAGAGAACCATCTATCACCTTTAAATGATGAGATGCATTCACTCCAATACTTTCCAAGTCTTTCTCTCCGTTTACTTCTTCGCCACTCACAGTCTGCTCTTTCAGCGATACAAAAATATCACTTTAGTTTGTCCTTCTCCACTCGTCCATCACACTGGTCACTCTGGACACACTCGTCACCCTGGACGCACTCAGTCACTCTACAATAAAAAGAACATTACACAAAGAGACAACAAGACACAATAATTTCCACAAACAAAAACAAACAAAACAACAGTTAACAAAAAACCAAACAGTCAAACAAGAACAAACAAGACAATTCTGTTCTCCCCCTCCGATCTCCCCACCGGTCAACAAAATCAGATAAAAAAAATGCACCTCAGTTGCTTAACAAAATTGTTCCGCTTTCAGATAAAAGATGCCTGCGAAGTCACTGTTTAAGGCAGATGTAAAACAAATGTATTTCGAAAACCAGCCTCATTCCTTTAATTGTAAATAACCCAGCGTTATCTCAGTAAGAATATGTAGCCATATTAAGTGTTTAAAAATAGAAAACAGGCGTTAAATAGTTTAATGTGTCTAAGTCCGATGCCTTTCAATGAAAATTTAGTGGCCATATGGTGGCACTACAGCAATGGCGGCCATAAACTCCGGTATTACAATATAACAGCCAAATATATTTACCTCAATGCAGCCAAAAAGAAAAAGCACATCAATGTTCTTTAATCTAAACAACCAGAATTAAAAGTGTTGACAAAAAGGACATTGCAGTGACTGAATCTACACTGGAAATGTTTTAAATATCCTAACAGTACCACATGGAAAAAGCTAACAGCTAAAGCTAATCCTTTGTTCTCAGAGCTAACTTAGCAACCTCGCACACCAACAGCAAACAGATCATATCGAAAACAAACCATGCACCACACTTCAATAAAATCCTATACTACTTACAGACTTTAAAAGCACCCTAACGTCTGGCAGGCGTACGGTCTAAACACGGAACAATCCAGACAAGTTTCATAGCATTGTAAGCACCGTTCCGTTTTTTTATTTTTTTATTTTATTTTTTTTAATCAATTATTTATTTATTTATTTTTTATACCACTTAATCCCGTTTTTTGTAGAATTTTAGAATCCCCGTTCTAAGGCCTCAAACCTGTTTATATTTAGAATTTTAGAATCCTCGATTCCAAGGCCTCAAACCTGTTTATATTTAGAATTTTAGAATCCTCGATTCCAAGGCCTCAAACCTATTTATATTTTAGACAGATCCCAAGTCTGTCAACGACCATATTTCAACGCTGTAGTTCAGACCGTGCGTCCACGGCCTTGGGCGGTACTACCTACGTGCCTTTCAGCTTTTACAGGGGTAAACCCCAACGCGCAGCCCGTTAATTACTCGTTATTTCAGTTTATCCCACTTTTTTTTTTTTTTATCTTAGATATCAATTATAACGTTCCTCTCCTTAGTTCCACCATCAATTCACAGATTACACCACTCAACAGTCAACTCCGTTAAAAAGTAATCTAAAATTTGGAAAAATATGCCAATAGACGTACTTTGAGACTCACACAATAGTAGGGGTCAAAAGTAGTCTTACCTTAATCTAGATGGACGTCCATGAAATCGCTGTTGAGTGATCGTGGGAGAAAGGACCTGGTATGTTCTGCCGCAGATTGGTTTTTTTTTCTCTCGAAGACCGAACCTCGTCGCGTCTCCGTTTGACGGCTCTTCAGCACCCCCTGCAGTTCTCTCGGGGTCACCACATGAAGAAAAAGGCTAGTTTTCTGTGTTGTCCAATTACACAATAAAATAGTATCACTACGACGGAGTTTACTTTTTCCCTATTTACACATTACCTTTAATTGACAACACCGCGCATTCAAACTGGAAGAGGAGTTAAGAGTCGTCAAATTCTACACTACGGAAAACTAATAAATACATACCAGGATTGATGACAAATCAAGGAATTCAGATTAGAAGATTTTTTTCCCTAACATGTCATCTTAATACAGAATTCTGCTTTCCCCAGTTCCCTAACCACTGTGCCTGCCAGCTCCCGTTTCCAATGAGAGACTGTTTTTTTCCTGGGGAAACACAGTATCTTACACATTCCAATGTTTACAAGATTTATGAGGCTAAGACCACATGTCGTTGTTTCCATCGTTTCCATTGGCTCCCAAGCTATGCATTCAGCTCCGCCTTGCGTCTCCTATGTAATCGGACCCTTTTTGTCCAAGTGGCCAGCGGACTGGGTGGGGGTTGCTGAGTCTCCTAATCTTCCCTGAAACAAAGGACTTTGGAAACCACACCTTATACACACTCAATGAAAACTTTTGGTTAGTTTGCTAAATAGCCAAAGGAACAAAACATCGTATAAAAATATTATAACTCTTCATCAGTCAGAGAGTTTGATCATTTGGACCGGCCCACTCGCGGCGGTAGGTGTAGCTCACCTCGTACGGCTCACCTCGGCTCTGAAAGGCTTTTCCCACATGAAGTTAAAGCGTGTTGAGTAAACTTCACAACAGATGAACTTGGTTTGGTCAAAGCCACACACAAACACAAGCACAAGTTTGTGTGGACATTTGAAAGCTATGAACCCCCAGAGTTCAGCTACTGGGCTGTAACGACCAGAGGCTGCACTAACTGGGACTTGGACTGGGACTGGAGCTCATTCTGCTTTCTGATTGGATAACACTGGATTACAAAAACATAAACCTACAACTTTAAACCTGGTCTTTACCATTTTACTTTTATTATTATTTTTGCCATGCATTGTTTTTCTTATGCACTGGCTGACCATAAAAAGTCGTCCGCTCTAATATCTGCTTGTTCCGCCTGTAGCTCGGATTCCAGCTCATTCTCTGTGGCGTTGTTTCAGTAAACTTGTGCAACGTCCAAAGATCCACTGTTGGGTCTTGTATTAATGATGGGAGAGTGTGACCACTGCACAAAGCCTTCTCCAGCACATCCTAAAGGTTCTGAATGGGCCTAAGATCTGGACTCATGCTCCCTGAACCATCCATCCATCCATCCATTTTCTCCCACTTGTCCGTTGCCGGGTCGTGGGGGCAGCTGTTGGAGCTGCCCAAGTCACATGGCACCAGTCCCCTATGGCTCCTCCTGCAGGTGGTGGGTCCACGGAAGGACGGCCTCATAGTTCCAAACGGGCCTGTTGGTCTCTCATAGGGGGAGAGACCACTCCCTGAACCACTCTTTCACAATGTGAGCCCCTGCAATCCTGGCGTTGTCATCTTGGAATATGCCCGTGCCATCAGGGAAGAAGAAATCCACTGATGGGATAAGCTGGTCGTTCAGGATGTTCAGGTCGTCTCATAGTGTTGCTGAACATAGACCTGTCTGACAGTGGCGCCTCCAGAAATTGTTTATAGGGGTGGCCAGATGGGGCCACTTAAAATCTTGGGGTGGCAAACCAAAACTAGGTCTAGAGCGGCTTGCCTGGCTGGCTGTGAATTTGGGCTGAAAATATTCATAACTGATACTACAGTACTACAATTAACACTGGCCAGTGGGGTGGCGCCACTGCTGTCTGACTGCAGCCCCAGATAGGGAACAGTTAGTTACATCCAGGTAAACGGTCAGGATGCATGTGATTGATGGGAAAAGTTTCAAACTGGATTCTGGATTGTTCATATATTCTTCCCTGTTCGCCTCAGTTTGATTTATCCTTTGCTCCTCAGAGACACCGTCATTGTGACGTGTACGAACAGTGCGACCAGTATCTTCGCGGGCTTCGTGATCTTCAGCGTCATCGGCTTCATGGCCCATGAGCTCAAAGTGCCCATCGAGCAGGTCGCTGACGAAGGTAACAACCGTTTTTCAGCAACATTTCGCTCTCTGGAGTTATATCCCTGGACAGCTGCTACATCGTCTCACTAATATGATCCTCCTGTGCAACATATTCTTACTGATGTCTGTATTGTATGGATGGCACACACTGTATGCTGCTGGACAGCTGAATTTCCCCAACCAGGGATGAATAAAATGAGTGAAATTAGTGAACAGAATAGTTTGGAAATAAACACTGGCAGAGATGTCATTCCAGGTCAGGTGATTGCTTCCCCCTTCCCCTCCGCACATCTATGAGTTTGCATGAAAGAGCAGAGGATTTTCTCCTCTGATTGGTCGTCTTCTTATCTTTTACAGGATCTTAACCTGGTCCAGAGCAGGTTATGCGCTAAGAGAATGTTACAAAAGAGATCCACTCTGCTAAAAAAGTGATCCAGCTTCGTGATAAGACAGAACCAGGGTTTTCCCCCAACTTACCTGGCTAACTCTCTAAACCAGCTTCGTAGTACACCCCCCTTGTCTGTGGGAGAAGAAACATGAACCCTCAATATCAGTAAATATGTTCTAATACAATCATAGACTTGGAAAGGCCACCACAGGTTCCCTTTATTTGACTACATGTACATGAATGTTTAACCCTCTGAGTGTTCACAAAGGCAAGAAGCGGCTCCTCACATGGTCGTGTTCTCTTCTAGGTCCTGGCATCGCATTCGTGGTCTACCCCGAGGCCCTGACCCGCTTGCCGCTGTCTCCGTTCTGGGCCATCATCTTCTTCCTCATGCTCCTCACACTCGGACTGGACACTATGGTAAAAACACTACGCAAACATCCTGAAAAGACCAATCATCATGTGTCAAATCTACTGTAGCTACAGTATATGTGGAGGCGTCACCACCATGGACAGTGCTCAGAAGCAGAACACCGGGCCTCATTCATGAACAGCTTCTTAAAAAACCTCGTAAAATTACAATAAGTGCTTAAGAAGGCAGTGTCAGAGAACTGCACCAGATCCACGACATGTTCGTAAGTAGGAAAAATCACTGGCACCTGTGTTCTGAGGTTGGTGAATACAACAACTCTGGCAGGAATGTTCCATATTACAAATAGATAAGTCGGAGCAGGCATGTTGATAAAATATAGAGAAGACTCAAAACAGAACAGAATAAAAGACACACACAATACTAGAATTTGCTTATAAGGGCCAGATCATCAATGATATTTTTAAGATTCACAGTGGCATTTTTTCCAAGAAATAATATCACAATACTTTGGAGAACGTACAATCATAAAACAAGTGTTCTGTAGATTCGATATTTACATCACAGACAGTACAACAGTTATCATCTTACCCAAAAATGACCTTTGGAAGGGTAAGTGCCCCAAAGTACTTTAAAGTTTCCACTTCCTTGGCCTTTGGGGGAATGGGAAACTTCAAATAGTTTGTTCTGATTTTTCACTTTTCATTGTGTGAGAAGAGTGTCCAAATGGACTTTGGGTTTGAGATAAAAGGATCTTGGGGAAGAGGTTCAGAATTTTACAGTTTGTAAGATTTGGAGAAGTAATGTTAAAGCAGTACTAAGTAACTCATGCCCCTAGAGGCCATAAGCGCCACTGCAGGTGTTGTAGCATGTTGTGTTTTTTTACTCATTAATTGTCCGTGAGAGTAAATACTACGCTGACAGCAAAGACGAAGGGACAGAGGGATATTGTTCATTCAATTACACACTCAAACATAGCTGTAAACACTGTTTAAGTGGCGCTAGCCCGCAGTTAGCTTTGCCCGTTAGCCTGTTAGCTTCTTCGTGATTCGATTAGTGTGTATTGGTGACTCCGACCTGGAGGCAGGCAAGTTGCAATTGTGGTTTTCTGGCCAGAGACACCAAGGGGAGATGAAAGACACCAGGGGGAGATGAATCATCCCATTAACACTTGTATTACCCCTAGAGGGACTACGGAAAGGATTTATTAAGGTAAACACGTTCCATCCATCCATCTATTTTCTTTCACTTGTCTGTTGCCGGGTCGTGGGGGCAGCTGTAGGAGCTGCACCAGCCCCTATGGCTCCTCCTGCAGGTGGTGGGTCCACAGAAGGACGGCCTCATGGTCCTAACCGGGCCTGTTGGTCTCTCCGGTAAACAAGTTACATAGTTCTTAGTAAAGACTAATTACCAAAAGCTTAGGAAGACACAAGGATTTACTGATAGGATTATTAAACTTATTAAGACAAACTATTTTGGGGTTGGCCTTAGTGATTATTTTGTATTCTTTCTTTTCTGTTTATAACTCTTCAAATGTCCTAAGATTGCCTCTATCATTTATAACGTGCATAAGAGACCAAATACCTTTTCAAACCATTTCAATTGGAACTGGCAGTTCCATAAGGGTGTATTGTGTGGGCTACAATTGAATTGGTAAATTTACCTCCAGTATAGTGATGGACAGAAGGAGAGGTGAAAGGGCAGTTTTATTTTATTTTATTTGTTTATGTTAAATTCACAGGTCAGTAGAAATTGAATACCATCTAAGTTTCAAAATATTTGATCAGGAATAATAAACCATAAACATGTTGGGTTCTTTAGAAAGGAGAAAAGCCAATTTATCTTCAGAGTGCCTTTTAGGCTATCGAATTCAACCCCTTTTAACCCTCCGTCTACTATCTATTGTACATAGGATTCATAGAAAGCTAGACATGTTCAAATTGAGCGTTCTATCCTCATACACATGAATGGGGAAGCCAAGGCCAATACTTAAGTATGACCATGTATGTCTGTGTAAGTTCTCAGTCTTACAGGAGTTGTCCATCTTCAATAAAGGTACTTGAGTCATCTTCTGTACTCAGTAGCTGTCGTCAGCGACAAAAGTCCCACTCAGCCCGCAGCTTAGACAAAGACCAATGGGGAGGAGTTAGGGTAGGCCCGGCTCCTCCCCTCTAATCACAGCTATTCTCACCTGTGGGTAAACACCTTTGAAGTAGAGCGTCTCTAACGATCTTCTCACCTCAGTATCGGTCAGTCCTGTCCTATTCATAGATGATCACTGCCCATTATCTGTCCTATTCATGGCTGATCACTGCTAATTACCTGCCTATTGTTCTTTTGTTGGCTGAGGTGCCGTCTCCTTGGACTAGACGTGCACTGTCGGTTTCCCCCGAAGGAGATTGGAGTAAAGTGAAGAAAGATTAAATCTGAGGCCGCCATTCCGGTTCATAGAGGGATTTTCTTCCTTGACAGAAATAGCTTCTCTTACTCCTCATTCAAACCAACGTTCTTCTTTAGCTAAAATTTTGACCTCACTGTCCTAGAGCTAAAGAGGTGCCTACCAGTGCAGAAGGAAAGGCCAAAGAGGAGCAACATGTCCAGAGAGCCCTCTCAGACTGTGGCTATCCTAACTGGTCTTTCACTAAAGCACAAAGGGCAAGAAGACCCAAAGAACAAGACAGACAGACTCCAGAGCCCAGAAGAAAGGGAGTTGTAGTGCCGTATGTAGCCGGGGTCTCAGAGAAACTTCAGAGAACCTTTAGGCAGCACAGGATTCCAGTGAACCACAAACCGGTGAACACACTGAGACAAAAATGAGTTCATCCCAAAGACAAAACTCCGAGCCACAAACAAAGCAATGTGGTTTATTCAATTCAATGCAAAGAAGAAGAATGCAAACAACATTATATTGGAGAAACTAAACAAGTTTTACAGAAGAGACTTTATCAACACCGAAGAGAAAGCACAAGCGGCCCTCAGTCGGCGGTGCACCTCCACCTCAAAGCCTCCAACCACTCCTTTGAGGACGGGGAGGTCAACATTTTAGCTAAAGAAGAACGTTGGTTTGAAAGAGGAGTTAAAGAAGATATTTTTGTCAGGAAAGAACATCCCGCCATGAAGCGGAATGGTGGCCTCAGATTTAATCTCCCGTCGCTTTACTCCAATCTCTTTCAGGAGAAACCAAAAAGGCTTGGCCAGTCCAAGGAGACGGCACCTCAGCAAACTAAAGAACAATAGGCAGGTAATTAGCAGTGATCAGCCATGAATAGGACAGATAATGGGCAGTGATCATCTATGAATAGGACAGGACTGACCGATACTGAGGTGAGCAGATCGTTAGAGACGCTCTACTTCAAAGGTGTTTACCCACAGGTGAGAGTAGCTGTTATTAGAGGGGAGGAGCCGGGCCTACCCTAACTCCTCCCCATTTATCTTTGTCTAAGCTGCGGGCTGAGTGGGACTTTAGTCCACTGACGAAGCCTTTTGGATGAGAGGCGAAACGTTCAAAGACTTCAACTACTGAGTACAGAAAATGACTCAAGTACCTTCATTGAAGATGGCCATGTGTGTTTTGTCCTCCTCAAGGCATTTCTATATCATTTATGTGGTTTCTTTTTCATGAACATATTATAAGTATATAATGTTTAGTGGCCACTGGATGTAAATCCGACCCCACAGAAAAATAAACTTTACTGAATTTAAATTAGTATTTAGCTTAGAGGACAATTATACTTTATACTTTTATTTTATACATTTCTAATTCATTGATGAGTTCTAACGAGGTTTCGACCTAAATGTGGTCTATGGGTCGACAACAGTTGAAAACAGTCCGGCTCGTTCATATTTGCGTTGTTTGATGGCTAATGCTAACTGCTATTGGAAAAATACTTGGAGCAGGCTAAGTCATAATTATGAAAGGTCTTATGCACAGTAAGTAAATGGCTTAAAATGTGCTTGAACTAAGATGATTTCTGCTGATTTTGAGCAGGTTTGGAATGACGTGAAATAAGAGCAATAAAAACAACAACATTGTTGTTCCATTGGCAATAAACCAGTCCGAAACTGCTCAAAATCACCACCCATTCTGATCATTCAAGCTAAGGTAAGATGATATTTTTTCCAGGCGCAGGGAGCAGGTGAACGAGGGAGAAGCCTGGAGCAGATAAACAGCAGTTGTAATCTTTGTCTTTGTTTGTTTCCAGTTCGCGACCATTGAGACGATCGTGACGTCAGTGTCCGACGAGTTTCCCAAATACCTGCGCAAACACAAGCCTCTGTTCACACTGGTCTGCTGCGCCGCCTTCTTCCTCCTGGGCTTGCCCATGATCACTGAGGTACGGACCAGTCCAGGCACAAATCACAGCTCATTATTTTGGGACAGTTAACAGAGGTCCACCACTTTCTAGGACGTCATGTGGTAATGTGAACTGGATACAACTATATAGAAAAGAAAAGTTCATCATTATTGGGAAGGGATTGGATTCACAAACCTGCCACACTCGTCTCATGGCTGACAGTCCTTTCATCGTTTGGAATATTGTCATGTGACCTTAGTTGATATGTGCTGAGAGAGAACACGCTAGACTTTGGGACCGTTCTTGTTTCAGACTCTCCCTCGACAATGTTTATTTACGTTTTATCGCTAGAATTCACAAATACTGACCTGTTTGGTATCCACGTGTAGCACGAAAGGCTGTGACCGAGATGACGCTGTAATCCAAATATGGTCATTTCCTTTGTGGGAGACAGCGGTGGCTAAAGACAGGAGGAATATACACAGGGCGCATGTGCAGACAAAGAGACTAAACTTTAGGGCCGTTTTATATTCCATTCTTTAACAACATCTGCACTTTATTAACATTCGGAAGGTTTAATCAGTGGGATTTTTTAATATCTAATTCCTTTATTGAGCTTTAAACTAGGGCTGCTCGATTATATATGACACTCCTTTCAGCAAAAGGTGAGCACTTATCAGTGGCGTTATCTCAAAAGCTACGTATACAAAGAATATTCAAATGATCCGTGACAAATACAACAGTTCATCACGCTGATCAGCCGCACTCACACAAACCGCGCAGGAAGGACTTTCTGCGCTTTGGGTGGACGAACGGGAGGGCATCCTTAATGATGGTTTTCTCCATTATGCTATTTTTGTAATCGTATAGTGTAATCATTGAAATCGGACTAGAATTTCAATTATTTGCACAGCCCAACTTTAAAAAACAAGGAAAAATTATATATTTTTTTACTAATAAATAGCTTATTCAAATACAAAACAAGATCCAAATCTCTAACTACTGATAACTTGGCGTTTGCCGCTGAAATGCGAGCATGAATATGTTTGTTTGTTTGTTTGTTTATTATTATATTATATTAGCCCCTTCTTCGCTGCACTGGGCTGTGGTCTTTGAGCTCCTCTCGGTCGTTGTAAATGTGTCCGTGTGTTTTCAGAGTGGGATGTACATGCTGCAGCTCGTGGACACCTTCGCCGCGTCGTATTCCCTCGTCATCATCGCCATCTTCGAGCTGGTGGGAATCAGCTACCTCTACGGTAAGCGCCGCGGAGTTACAATATGACTGAAGCTCACACATCCCTTCAGCTAAACATGTGCAGTGCACCGAGCGTCCAGTAGGGGGTGCTGTTGCTCCATGGGTCATTCCACAGCGTGAAGCCCAGACACAAACTGTTTTTTATTATGAAATGACCAAATGATGGTCTATGACAGGGGTTCCCAAACTTTTCAGACCGCGACCCCCAAACCAACAACTCTCGACCCCCTTATTTAAATTAATAATTTAAGGTGCAAAACATATCAAATCTGGTTTAATGATATTTGGCATAATTTAACTAAAATTTGCTGTTTTTAATCAAAAATGCATCAAATTCAAAGTCAGAAAGCCTGCGACCCCCACTTTGGGAACCACTGCTCTAAATCATATTCAACTCCAGTTTGCTCTGAAATGGACCACACTCATTTCGTGTTTTGTCTGATTCTCTATCCTCTGTTTGATGAAATGTTTGTAAATCTGAAGAAATTAAGTAGGCACTGATTTTTGTTTGTGTTGTGGCATTTGGGCATAAAAAAGTCAAGCCCAGCATTACATTTGAGTTGCTGCTGCCTGTAAAAACCTTGAGTATTAAGAGGTTAAGTATTAATAAAGTGTTAAGCATTAGTAATCTGTTTAAGGTTACGGGTTAAATGAATGAGCACATTATTCATGCCCTATTCGTTGATAATAGTATAATGAGCATCTTACATTGATGACTATTAATACCTTATTAATACTTAAAGGGGCATTATGGAACTTTCCATGCAAAAAAAAGAGTTGATTTTAGTGATTTGAACTTGTAGTGACCAAGCTGCATGGCTGATTAGCTTTGCACCTTTACTGTCGATCCTGGGTGCCTCTAGGACACTCCTGGGTGCCTCTAGGACACTCCTGGGTCAATTGTTGTTTTTTAGGGTGGGGGGTATCTTGTAGGTTTTCACTGCTGAATGTATGTGTATTGTGTAATCATGGAGATGGTTCCATCAGTTGTGAAAACCTACAAGAATCCCTAAAAAAATGCGTCCTGGAAGATTCCATAATGTACCCTTAATATAAAAAAGTCTTTCCCACATTATTTATATTATATTTTTATACCTGTTTTCAGGTCTGCAGAGGTTTTGTGAGGACATTGAGATGATGATTGGATTTCAGCCCAATCGTTTCTGGAGAGTGTGCTGGGCCTTCGTCACCCCCACCATCCTCACAGTACGTTTAGTATACACATGTACTTCATATATAAGTACCATCCTCACAGTACGTTTAGTATACACATGTACTTCATATATAAGTACCATCCTCACAGTACGTTTAGTATACACATGTACTTCATATATAAGTACCATCCTCACAGTACGTTTAGTATACACATGTACTTCATATATAAGTACCATTCTCACAGTACGTTTAGTATACACATGTACTTCATATATAAGTACCATCCTCACAGTACGTTTAGTATACACATGTACTTCATATATAAGTACCATCCTCACAGTACGTTTAGTATACACATGTACTTCATATATAAGTACCATCCTCACAGTACGTTTAGTATACACATGTACTTCATATATAAGTACCATCCTCACAGTACGTTTAGTATACACATGTACTTCATATATAAGTACCATCCTCACAGTACGTTTAGTATACACATGTACTTCATATATAAGTACCATCCTCACAGTACGTTTAGTATACACATGTACTTCATATATAAGTACCATCCTCACAGTACGTTTAGTATACACATGTACTTCATATATAAGTACCATCCTCACAGTACGTTTAGTTTACACATGTACTTCATATATAAGTACCATCCTCACAGTACGTTTAGTATACACATGTACTTCATATATAAGTACCATCCTCACAGTACGTTTAGTATACACATGTACTTCATATATAAGTACCATCCTCACAGTACGTTTAGTATACACATGTACTTCATATACAAGTACCATCCTCACAGTACGTTTAGTATACACATGTACTTCATATACAAGTACCATCCTCACAGTACGTTTAGTATACACATGTACTTCATATATAAGTACCATCCTCACAGTACGTTTAGTATACACATGTACTTCATATATAAGTACCATCCTCACAGTACGTTTAGTATACACATGTACTTCATATAGAAGTACCATCCTCACAGTACGTTTAGTATACACATGTACTTCATATAGAAGTACCATCCTCACAGTACGTTTAGTATACACATGTACTTCATATACAAGTACCATCCTCACAGTACGTTTAGTATACACCTGTACTTCATATACAAGCACTATCCTCACAGTACGTTTAGTATACACATGTACTTCATATATAAGTACCATCCTCACAGTACGTTTAGTATACACATGTACTTCATATACAAGTACCATCCTCACAGTACGTTTAGTATACACATGTACTTCATATATAAGTACCATCCTCACAGTACGTTTAGTATACACATGTACTTCATATACAAGTACCATCCTCACAGTACGTTTAGTATACACATGTACTTCATATAGAAGTACCATCCTCACAGTACGTTTAGTATACACATGTACTTCATATAGAAGTACCATCCTCACAGTACGTTTAGTATACACATGTACTTCATATACAAGTACCATCCTCACAGTACGTTTAGTATACACATGTACTTCATATATAAGTACCATCCTCACAGTACGTTTAGTATACACATGTGCTTCATATATAAGTACCATCCTCACAGTACGTTTAGTATACACATGTACTTCATATATAAGTACCATCCTCACAGTACGTTTAGTATACACATGTACTTCATATAGAAGTACCATCCTCACAGTACGTTTAGTATACACATGTGCTTCATATACAAGCACCATCCTCACAGTACGTTTAGTATACACATGTACTTCATATATAAGTACCATCCTCACAGTACGTTTAGTATACACATGTACTTCATATAGAAGTACCATCCTCACAGTACGTTTAGTATACACATGTACTTCATATACAAGTACCATCCTCACAGTACGTTTAGTATACACATGTGCTTCATATACAAGCACCATCCTCACAGTACGTTTAGTATACACATGTACTTCATATACAAGTACCATCCTCACAGTACGTTTAGTATACACATGTGCTTCATATACAAGCACCATCCTCACAGTACGTTTAGTATACACATGTACTTCATATACAAGCACCATCCTCACAGTACGTTTAGTATACAGCTGTGCTTCATATACAAGTACCATCCTCACAGTACGTTTAGTTTACACATGTACTTCATATATAAGTACCATCCTCACAGTACGTTTAGTATACACATGTACTTCATATATAAGTACCATCCTCACAGTACGTTTAGTTTACACATGTGCTTCATATACAAGTACCATCCTCACAGTACGTTTAGTATACACATGTACTTCATATATAAGTACCATCCTCACAGTACGTTTAGTATACACATGTACTTCATATATAAGTACCATCCTCACAGTACGTTTAGTATACACATGTACTTCATATACAAGTACCATCCTCACAGTACGTTTAGTATACACATGTACTTCATATATAAGTACCATCCTCACAGTACGTTTAGTATACACATGTGCTTCATATACAAGCACCATCCTCACAGTACGTTTAGTATACACATGTACTTCATATACAAGTACCATCCTCACAGTACGTTTAGTATACACATGTACTTCATATACAAGTACCATCCTCACAGTACGTTTAGTATACACATGTACTTCATATACAAGTACCATCCTCACAGTACGTTTAGTATACACATGTACTTCATATACAAGTACCATCCTCACAGTACGTTTAGTATACACATGTACTTCATATACAAGTACCATCCTCACAGTACGTTTAGTATACACATGTACTTCATATATAAGTACCATCCTCACAGTACATTTGGCAAGAGATAATGTCTGTGTCTCTGTCCTCACAATTCCCAAATACTGGATTGTGGTCACTCCATGTTGTCCTGTGTCCGAATGTCCAGAGAAGCAAAAGAATGAAAACAATGAAAGAGGAAGCCTTCAAATTTAAGTCCCAACTCATTCCGAACTTTCCAAACACATTTGTAGCATCCAAATTCTTCACAGTTGCCAGTTTATCGGCATGTTTCACAACTTTTCACTTTTCAGGGTCACTGTCACAGAAAAGCTCCAGAACTCGCCTTTAAGTTCATAAAATTTATACCAATGTTTAATGGTGTTTTCCCACAAAGGTCTGAGTTTACAAGAGGCTGAAGGACAAAAGTGATGTTCCATTGCTATAAAAACAATCAGGTATAAAGCCTTAAATATAAATGGTCATGGTGAAAAGTAGCTAACGATAGCGCTGACCTTTAGCTTGAGCTTTTAAATGATGGATAGCGCCCCCCTCAGGCTAAAAGGTAATTTTTTTATTTAATTTAAAAACATTTTTTTTTTTATTATTGTGTCTTGCACATAAGTGCCCAGCCCTCGTGGGCTTATAAGACACATCAAAACAGAATTCAGATGACTGCCATAATAAATTCACAAAAACTGTACAATCAATCATAACAGAACAACATCCACATCACACAGGAGGATACAAATTAATTTGTCTTCGATCCCAAGCTTTGGAGATATAGTGCCCTAAAGCAAAAACGTGTCTTTCAAAAAGCTGCCTCAAAATTTGATCATGCGGAAACCAAAACACATCAGGATTCTCATGTTGCACCTGTCGGAACTAAATCTCACGCAAATCAGAATAAAGTGGACAATACAAAACAAAATGAAACTCATCTTCCACCACTTTTAAATCACACAAAGTACAAAACCTCTCCTTCTCAGGTAGACCTTTGAACCTGCCCACCTCCACTGCCAGAGGCAAAGTGCCAGTTCTCAGTGGGGCACAGAGGGACCTTTGTTTTCTACTTAGATTTAAGATAATGTATGATTCAGTTTCATATTTGTCCTTAAACTGAATATAATGTCTTAATTTTGGTTTTCTACATATATCATATTTCCATTGCATTGTAAAATCAGTTAACAGCTTTTCATTTAATGATTTTAGATTACAAAGCAGTTTATTTCTATAAATGTAATTTAGATCACAGTTTGAAAATATTATTGCCATTTCTTTGGCCCAAGGATATTGATTTGAACAGTCCCACATAAAGACCTTTTTTGTCAATCTGTGCTCTGGCAGCTGAGTAAGGCGGTTCCACAGACGCATCATTTCAACTCTCTGCTTTATAAAGCATGGATCCCATCCCATATCCCCCTCAAGCGCTAGTTTAGTAGTAAACTTATGCAAACCAAGGAAAATTCGAATTGCCCTATTCTGAAGAGCATTAATACATACACTTTCCTTAAAGCCCCACACACCCGCCACATAAAACAGAACTGAACCAACCATAGAATTAAATAATTTTGTAAATACCGAAAAAGTTAGGTCAGGTACAATTTTCATCTTATTCACTACAGAGCCTAAAGCCCTCCCTGCAGACTCAGAGAGGGACTTAATTCCCTCAGCAAAACTCATGGTCTCATTAAAGATCAAACCTAGATATTTATATGAACATGTGTAATCTAAACGAGACAGACCATACATAAAACTATAATTACTTCTCAATTCATTGCTTTTTCTACAGTGCATGATCTGTGTTTTATCTTTATTTATGGCCAAACGCCATTTTTCACACCATGCACATAGGATACTTATCATTTGTTGTAAATTTGATTCAGACTCCGCTAACAAAATAATGTCATCAGCATACATCAAAAGACTTAAATTCATATCATTAATATGAATACCAAGGTTTCCCTCATTAATTTTGTCTACCAGGTCATTAATATAGAGAAAAGGGTGGGTGACAGTATATCGCCCTGCTTTACCCCAAAAGGAGTAGGGAACCAGCCGGTTTTTAAACTATTAATCTGCACACACGCAACAGGGTGTTCATACAGTGACTTAATTGCATTATAAAATCTGCCATTTATACCATACCTCAATCATTTGTACTGTAAGAGATTTCTGTTCACCCGGTCAAATGCCTTCTGAAAATCAATAAAGCAGACAAACGTAGACTGTCCCTGTTGAAGCCGAGCCCTCACCACAGACGATAAAACATAAATATGGTCAATGCAGGCCCTGCCTTTTCTAAAGCCGTTCTGCTCATCAGCCAAAATATTATATGTTTCCACATAGTCATTCAGTCTGTTATTAAGGATTGCAGAATAGAGTTTGTACACTGTGCTAATTAGACCTCTATAATTCAGTGGAACTCTCGGGTCAAGTTTAGATGATTTTGGAATTGGCTTTATAATGGAATGAGACCAGATTGATGGGATAATAGCCTTATCAAAACAGGTCTGAAAAAGGCAGTGCAAAACATTGACTAAAGAAGGGGCCTTAAGCGCCTCATTCGGGACCTGCTCAATGCCCACAGCTTTATTAGATTTGGCTGAGTTTATGGCTTTTTGTACCTCTTCAATAGTGATGTCAGAGTTTAAAAACTCATTTTGGCTCATTTCTGACTGTGGCATCTCAATTTCTAATGTATTTTTCAATTAAGTAGTTTGCTTTAAAAAGGCTTCATTAAATGATAATCCGTCACCACCATAGAGGGCGCTGTAATCATGTTCCCATTTCAGCAGTACCATATCCTTTTCAAAACATACCTCACCATTGTCCGTAATAATCTCCATAGGAATGGATTTACTTTTTTGGGGCCCCAGTTTATTTATTTCCTTCCAAAAGTATTTTGAGTTGGCCTGTAAATGCTGCAGTTGGAGACTTTGTCCTCTTCTAAACCGCCTTTTGAAAAAGCGCAGCTTTTTATCAAAATCCTGCTGATCTTTTTTAAACTCATTTCTTAAAATATTTTTTTCATTTGATTCCTTTGCTTTAAGATATAGTTTTTCAGCTAATCTTGCTTTAGCGCAAAGAGTATAAAGCTCAGTATTCCAATATGGTTGATTTATTTTAGATCTTGGCCTATGTCCAATTTTCCTGTCACGGCAACCCATTTCTTTATGTAGAACGTCACACAACATTTCATAGACCTTGTCCATATTCTGCTGAGTATTAACCTCTTTTCCCACACACAATTGTATATTTTGCAAGGTCTTTGTACAGTCACAGGAGGACAAAAACGTAGAAGAAAATTGTCTTTTAATAATTTTCATTGACAAATTTAAATCAACATTATTGCTGGGCCTAGTAAACTCTCCCACCCGGAATTTAAGAGATAATATGGAGTGATCAGGGAGTCTAGAGTGATTACCAATTAGACTTAGGCCTTCTGAGCCTAGGTCCTCCACAAGCTCAGATGTTGTGTAAACATTAAAATCAAGGCATGACTTCAAATCATTATGTGGCGTTATGATATAATCAACAACAGCCCTCCCCCTCACTGAGACGGACGTAAAATTATCAGCTTGGGGATTTAATCTCCCATTAAGCACGCAACATTTTGAATCTTTAAGAAACTCAATAAACGCTTCTCCATGTTTGTTGGAATTTAAGTCAAGCGCAACTCTGGAAGAAATATCATCTGTATCAATATAATCTTTCAAATCAGAAATACGGGCATTAAAGTCGCCACATATATAAACAGAGTCAACATCAAGTCTATACAAGAGAGACAGCAAGTGTCCAAAAAAATAATCTGCGTTCCTCCCCAGGTAGATGTTTCAGGTGACAAATAACAGCATATTAGAACAAAACACTGTTGCGTAATTCGATTCTCAAAACGCAAACACATTATTCCATCCGTTGACTTGTCAACAATATTAACACAAAATATGTCAAGGACAGAGTTTCTAACAAACATCCCCACACCGCCTGATGCCTTGACAGCTTTCCTGTGCCCAACGCGATCGTGTCCAAACCATGTGTACCCAAACAGCTCAATGTTTAAACGCGACAGGTGCGTCTCATTTAAACACACAAAATCAGGGTTCAAATAAAAAAGAATCACCTTTCTCAAGTCACAGTTTGTTGCTGTCCATCCATTAATATTCCAATGCACCAGTAAAAAGTCTGTACTTACGGACTGGGCACATCTTTCTCACGCAAATCCTTGCCGTGGCTGTTCTCCGGCTCGCTTAGCCAAGCGTCCATTTGCGGCCAGATAAAAGTCTTTTCCGAATGAAGTTTCTCTCAGGAAAGTCCTTAAGTTCATGGTAATAATCCATTCATGTCAAACCCATGTTTTATCAAAGTGATCTGACTCATCATTTGGACACAGGTCACGAGACAACACAAAGTGCGCTACAGCGAGGAGTGACTGTATGATAAATGAGGAGTTTGGGACGAGGGAGGACATTAGGACACAGACAAGTCTAGAAGTGAACTAGAATAATAAATGTAAAGTACATTTTTGTCCGTGTGCTGTAGGGAATCCTGTTTCTGAGTCTATACCAGTGGAAGGTGATGACATACGAGGACTACACCTACCCCAACTGGTCCATGGTCATGGGCTGGCTCATGGTCATCTGCTCCGTCATCTGGATCCCCATCATGTTCTTCATCAAGATGTACCTGGCACCCGGCTCCTTCGGCGAGGTGCGTTTCCTCATTGCGTCTGACTACGGGCCGGTGTGGGCACACACTCTGACCACTGAGCCAGAGCCCCCTGGTGGAGACTTCAGAGGACACAGGCTAGACATTACAAACGTGTGGAAGCATAAATGTAGTGACTGTAACTATGCTTGGAACACGCAGATCAGTTCAAGTAGAAAATGGGAGAAAAAAAGGGCCTTTACTCTTTGTTTGGCAAAAGTAATCCAACTACTGATTACTCCCTCTAAAAGAGGAGCTGTGCTCCTCTTGAAGTGTTTAATAATTTTAACAAGGAGTTTTTCACAGCTGAGAGCGAGGGCTGCCCTGATTCAATATTCAGTATCAGAGTATTGGTTTGGATCGGATGGATTCAAGGACCGCCAAAAAGCCGCCGTGAATCTGTGGTCGTGAATCTGCAGGTTTAATGCGGCGCTGCTAATGCTATCACTAAGCTCCTTCAGCTAACATCTGCAGCTTGAACACTCACCGAGGACGCTCTGCAGCTGCTAAAACCATAATAATGGCCGAGAAAATATTCTTGTCACTTTGCGGAGCAGTCATTTAGCTTTTACAGAGGAGCCAGACTTTGCAGAATCCAATCCAACAGCGGAGATGAGGTACGCGTTTTAAGCAGGATAATTAGCCATGTGCTCCTGTTGCTCTTCTACATGTGGCATAACAAGCGGTAGCAAGGGGCCTTTTACTTACAACTACAGCAAAGTTATAAAAATATGTCATTTTATTTACTTAAGTTCGTATTATTTTCGTATTTGAGCAGGATTAAAACAGAGGGACATAACAAAACCATCCATCTTCCTTGCACATTCTAAGGCTTCAGTTTTAATTTCTGGATATTTGGGAGTCGAGCCAGAACGGATTGAAGAGCATTTACGTCACCTATAGCACCCGCCTCCCCCGCTCGCTGAATGGCAGGTTGAAATTCAACCAATGAAACGCAGCCACTGAGGTCAGACCCAGAAGTACATGTACGGAAAAGATCATTGACCGGAGTTTATGATGGCTAAGGCCAGGCTAGCACTGAGCACAATGTCCATAGAAGTAAGCGCTCAACACAACCCCTGGTGGCAGCATCCTACTGCATTAGCGAAGAGTTGCTTGAAGCCGTTACCTCTTCTCTGCAGGCCCGACTACTACACACCGGGGTCATGATGTTTACCGTCCATGTAACATTGTGCTAGTTGAGCGACAGGTTTCCTCGGAGGATTCACAGAGAAGAATGGTGAAAGAAAAGGCCCATCCGACAAGAGCCTGTCAGTCGCAATCAATACATGAATACACTAATTAACATAAATAATAAAGGGGAAACGACTTTCAGACACAGGAGACGCAACGGCCCGACACAAGGAGCTGTTAACGGGAGGAGGTCGCGACACCCGTATCACTACATACAGACAGAAGTGAATGGCCTTCAGAAGCAGATAGAGCTGAAACTATAATAGCTACTGCTGTATAACATCTGCTGCTATTTGTAAAGAGGCTGGATATGCTGCAGTTATCATATTACCCAACATTACCTTCTAAATTCAAAGGTAGTTCCATGTTTATAGAAAATCAGACGCGTAAGCGACGCCAAGTTGGTTTAACAACTGTAATGTGCATAATACTTTTCTACCTTCATGAAGCCCAAAGCACTTTACAGCAAGGAACCAGATCTGAACATCCCTATTGAGAGCGTCTTGTTTTCTGCACATAACCGACAACAGACAACAACATTCTCTGCTTCCTTTTCCCACGCTGCCACCTCCTGCTGTACTCGTCTCTGATAAATGGCGTCGCCCACGTGGACGCAACTTAAATCTGTGACTCTATTGTTTTCCGTAGTTTTTTCTGACCATTTATGAATTCAAGATATTTTCGGTCTAAATAGCAGTGTAGTTACATTACTGAGTTACATTACTGTGTTACTGAAAACTGTCTAATTCAAGGTTTTTTTCTTAAATAACATGCCCCCCCCCCCCCCCCCCCTCTCTCTCTCTCTCTCTCTGTCTCTCCTCCGCAGCGTCTGAAGCTGGTGTGCTCCCCTCAGCCCGACTGGGGTCCGTTCTTGATGAAACACCGTGGAGAGCGCTACAAAAACATGATCGACCCTCTGGGCACCAACTCTCTAGGTCTAAAACTGCCAGCGAAAGACTTCCAGCTCGGAGCCTATCAGT
The DNA here is from genome assembly GCA_021464625.1 of Proterorhinus semilunaris. Lineage (NCBI taxonomy): Eukaryota > Metazoa > Chordata > Actinopteri > Gobiiformes > Gobiidae > Proterorhinus > Proterorhinus semilunaris. The sequence goes on from CM038346.1 coordinate 42,650,579, forward strand.
AGCATCCCCTCACCGCCCCGTCCTCACCCAGACTCCCACAGCCGACCCCGGGGAAGCCGAGGACACCTGCCCCCTCACCACCTCCACGCCCCGGCCATCCCTGCGGAATTTTCAACGCCTTTCCTGCTTTCCTGGATGAGAAAAGGAGGAGCACCACGTTTGGTCTTCAAATTCCATTTTGCTCCATTGATATATTTTGAGCTTTTATTGGTAATGTGCAATTCCCTGATCCTTGGTCCCTTTAACTCCTAATGTCTTTGTTTCCTGCACTCTTAAGCCAAGTAAACGCCACCCAAAATATCCAGGAAAGTTTGGACCTCCCCGTGCTGCTCCCTTCACACGTTTGGTTCTTGAAACCTCTCGAGAGAACTTGTGCATTTACATGATATATTTTTTAGCAAAATCCGGAGCTTCTATTGACTCCTGTTTTCATTTCGTCAGAACCCTTTTCTGGGACTTTTTAAGAGTAATATACAAGTGTCGAAAAAAACAGAAACCTAAAGTCGACACGGCTCTAGAAACTGCTCCTGCAATTTGGGAGTCGCCGTAGCTGCTCCCGGCGGAGTCCGTGAGCTGTCTGTGAGTGCGTAACTGTGTGTGTGTGTGCCACCATTTTGTGTCTAGACTTATGTAATCTACGTATAAAGAAAAAAGAACATGTAGCACAGGTTCCGCCCAACGCTTGTGCATAAAAAGTGGCCACACGTAGCGTCTTCCCAGGAAATGATGAGTTTCTGTACGACGTTTCTGCAAAGCGGTTTCAATCAAATTAGTTTTTTAATTATAGTAAACTTAATATCTATGGGCCTCATTCAGGAAACTATCCTACGCAACCAACTTTACTATCACAGTTTATCACAGAAAATGTCTATTTTCTTTCTCATGGTCAAAACAGGTTTCTACAAATAATTTAATTTACAACCAAATTATTTTTTTTATGACGTAATAGAACAAACAAAACAACAGGAACATTCTGATAAAAATCAAAGACAGATTTACTCACTGTGGAGTATTTTTATTAAGTAACTTACAATCACGCCAAAAAGTGCCGCAAGTTAAAGTAAGTAAAGTAACTGGGTAGTTCTGGCCTCTGATAATGTTCTTGTTACGTCCATATAAGAACGTCTTTGTATTTACGCAGTCAATGTGATGTAAATGCCATGGTAATGAGGGGAGGGGTTATGATGATGAGGGGAGGGGTTATGATAATGAGGGAAGTGATATGCTGCGTTCCAACCGGGATTTTTTTAATTGGAAAATTACAATTAACAACTTCAAAGCGTTCAGCTGAATTGTTGCAGTTTCATCATTAGCTTTTTCCATTGGGGAGCACTGTTGCTGTCTTCATCTGTGTCTGAACTCGGACCTCTCTGATCATCTCAAACATTTTGTAATTACCAGTTCGATAGGCTCCAAAGCATTTTTCCAAGTCGGAGGTCGGCAGCACAGCATTGGAGCCATGCTGCTTAATTTGGGTCGTTGACCTTTAAGAGGAGATTGTCTTAGGAATGCTTCGTGAATCTGACCTTCCATTCTCCACAAACTTAAGAAAACGTTCCAGAGTGAGGCCCATTGTTCTCCAGGAGCGTGTCAAAGGGGTGGCCCAGGATGGCACAAGGCACCACTGGAATCTGAACTTCAGTTTTACTTCTCATATACGTCATGACAAATATGAGAAAATAAGCACAAACCTCTGCAGTCCAATCCACCAGGATCCTGCAAATTAACGGTTACGTTTTAAATGTAAATAGCTTGAACTTAAACTGGTCCTAATACCCTAAGTCAGCGCCACACCTGGGCCTCTCTCTGGGGGGAAACATGTTTGGACACGCCCTGGTCGCCACAAGTTTAGATTGTGTTTAGGGAAGAGAGAGGAAAGTTATTAATATAGTTATATTTTAATTTATTATGTGCCAAAGATTAAACCGATGTCAACCAACTAGAAATAACTGTTGTGGCTCCAACAAAGAAACACAAAATAACAAAATAATTGCATGTTTTGATGCAGATAAAGTACATAATATATTGATAATTGTTAGTAGAGTGATGTGTCTTTCTTAGATGGAGCAGGAGCCAGGTCTTTATCCATTATGTGGTAATTTCATGTGAAATATCCAAAAGGAAAACGTCATTTGCAGAAACCTTTCATAGAAACCTTACCAGACTGGGATTATTTGTCTATTATCACGTCTGTCTCGTCGCGTTGTGTGCTTCAGCTGCTGTCGCCTTTTATAAAAATAATAACCCAGTATTTCCATGATTTAATATAAATATATAGAGTATAACACTTTACCGTAATCCTAGGGTGCTTTCCTTCCCTTAGACCAACAAATGTCTCCCGTCGATCTTTGTCTGTGTTCGTCACTAGCCAACCGTAGCAACGTGTTTCACCGGAGTTAGTCCGACAAAAAGTGCTTTTTCAAGAGTTTTTACCGATAGCGTTTGTCTTAGACTGTGCTGTGACTGTGTTAAGCCATGATTCACGTCGCATTGAGAAAATATATTAGTATCATTGAATTTATGTCGCCTCCTGAGCAGGAAAACAAGCTAAATGTGCTAACAAGACTAACAATACTAATGCGTCCATGTTGTGTTGTCTTCTGTTGTCAAAGTGTTAGCGGTCGTGGCTAGCTGTTCTAGAGCTAACTGTAGCTAGAGTGGATTAGCGTAGTATATTTTTGTCTGGATTTGTGCTTGTTGTGTTTTCATCAACGTTTTTAGATTTTAACGCCAAAAATGAATTGGTTCAAATGATGTGAATTCAGAATCTGAGAGTATAAATCAGGCCTGTCGTGTGTCATGCTTGTGACTGGTTTAAATACTGGCCTACAAGGAAAATGATCTAGAATCACTGTCACTGTTGCGCATGTGCAAACACGGGAGAAAGAATGCAAGTTGGGACCTAAACATGAAGCATTTCCAGCATTTGAAACCCCTCTTAACACGGCAGCAGCAGCAGCAGATGTAGTATTCTACTCCTCAATGTGACAGACACATATTATTTCAGTCTTAACGGCGTCTCCAGGCCTTCCCCGTTTTATTATATTACTTTGAAGGAGCACATGGCTACTTAATATGCCTAAACAATGCTGAATTCATTGGCAGCGAGATTAGCACTAGCAGCGTTAGCATTAGCTGCGTCAGAATTAGCCTATTTATTCATTATGAGGTTATGGCTGTACAGAATGAGCCAATATAATACATAGTGATTTAGATGAGTGTCTGAGTGATACTGACAGTCACAGTGACCAACAAACAGACCTTAGTTTTTTCTTCTCCGCTTTGAGGGAGTGTTCCTCAGGCCCCAGTCTTTCTCTTTTCCACTAATAATAATAATATACTGCATTGGTATTATATACCACTTTTCTGGACACTCAAAGTCGCTTTACATTACATTATTCCAGGTACTACTACTACATTTTTTTTTTTTTATCAGTTCTACTTTGCAATGTTTTTAGACTGTGAATCCCCTGTCCCGCAAATATTTCTACTGCCTATTACTAGGCTTATTTAATCTAATGTTTGTCCCAACTTCCGCCATCCATCCTGTGTTTGTGCAGCAACACTGACAATTGAAGTGAGGAATAGATCAGTAAGAGTAACAGAAATGGTCACAGGCCCCACTTTTGGGGCCAGGACCACCATTTGAGACAATTTGATAACCTTACTTGTAAAATGTGACCAAATGATGACAAATATATAGAAATGTTCATTAATAATCACAAACCTTTGCAAAATGTCTGCACTCGCAGACATACAGCAGTTAAACTCCTTGGCGAGAGACTACGGAAGCCCGACAGGCTGTGGATGATAAGTTCGGCAAGTTCGGCAATATGAGCCTAAAGCTTCTGGGTCGAGTTCTTCATGTTTATAGTAGAAATTATTAGAGGTTTTGCATTGTTGAATTCCTCTTACAAAACATTTTCCATGAGAGTTATTTTGTGACGGTCCCTAAGCTGAAAAAAGTGATTTTGCATTGGAATCCCAGGGTTTTTTGGCCAGTCAGAAATATTTTAGAATTCAACTCCAACTCAGATTCTGAATTCATTTTTTTCTGTGGATATTAATTTTTTGCCGTTTTTTTGCAGGGGCTCCACGCATTTTCAGATCAACACTGAATGTTTTAACTATATTTACTATTTGACTATAGAGGAAACATATTAGTCCTATACTCTGGTCCTAATGACCTACTTACAATAGTAAAATGCAGAAAATACTGAGTGTAACGTTTACTAACAAGGCAAGTATTATCACTATTACTACTACTATTACTACTGCTGCTTTTAGCTTTTCTACTTCAAATACTGCGATTAGTGCTTATACTGCAGCTAATACTTCTCCTACTAATTCTTCTCCTAATACTTCTCCTACTAATTCTGCTTCCACTACTGCAACAACTTTTCTATTGTTATATAAGTAGTAAACAATTGTATCCATTTAGAGAAATATTTACGAGAGAAAATATAGTTTTAGAAAATGTAGGTTTCTTACTGTATTTTATTGTGTCATTGGTTATAAAAAAAAAGACGTTTGTCCTCACAGGGCTTCCGTAGTTGAGTTGAGATGAGATTATAAATGGTTCTATGGGACAATCAGGAGCGGAAGGAGTCACCAAAATATTTATTAATGTTACTTTCTCAAGTAGAATTCAAAGTAGTGATAATAATAGTCTGAGTAACAAAAGTATGTGGTGAAAATACTACTCATGCTGCTAAAGTACAACACCATGAAGTAATCAAAGCATTCAGATATTTCTTATAAATACCACATCCAAAAGATCTAATAAATACATTTTGTTATGAATCATAAATAAAAAAATTTAAAATATATTATGTTAATGACACAAAGCGTCACAAATGTACTCGCAAGAAGAAAACAGATTTGTTTTACACAAAAGTTCTGAGGGAGTAAAAAGCTTTTGGCCCCTGGGCCGTATGTCTGCGGCACCTGACGTAGGGTTCGGGTGATATTTTCCCTGGAGGAAAAGTACAGTTTACATACACGTTGCTATTAGTCATTTGTTTGTAGTTTGTAACGAAAATAAAATTAAGCAAAAGAAAAGTATATGACTTTTGTGGGCCCCGACTGTACGGCGAAGCCCCGAGCATGAACTCCACCTGTAAACGCAAGCTTTATTTCCTGCATGGGCTCTGTGTTGTTATAAAAATAAGATAAGATAGGACTTTATTGATCTCACGCAGGGCTTTTCCACTAAGGAGCTGGTTCAGAGCTGGTGCCAGTTTGGTTCGGTTCATAAGAGCTAGCATAGCTCTATGTGTTTACACACACACCTATTGCCATAGCAATGTACTGAGATGTCAGTAGTCACGTAAAACATGGAAAGTCTTTCAGCGCTAACTAAACCTTCAGTCTTTTAGCGCTAACTAAACCTTCAGTCATTTAGCGCTAACTAAACCTCCAGTCATTTAGCGCTAACTAAACCTTCCGTTATCTAGCACTAACTAAACCTTCAGTCATTCAACGCTAACTAAACCTAGAGTAACTTGGATGGCAAGATGGCGCCACGTATGGTCGTCTTGGTGCATACGTGCGCTTTGTTCTAATTTAGCACTAACTAAACCTTCAGTCATTTAGCGTTAATTAAACCGTCAGTCATTTAGCGCTAACTAAACCTTCAGTCTTTCAGTGTTAACTAAACCTTCACTCATTTAGCGCTAACTGAACCTTCAGTCATTTAGTGCTAACTAAACCTTCAGTCATGTAGCTCTAAGTAAACCTTTAGTCTTTCAGCGCTAACTAAACCGAGAGTCTTTTAGTGTTAACTACGCTTTCAGTCTTTCAGCGCTAACTAAACCGTCAGTCTTTGAGCACTAACTAAACCTTCAGTCATTTAGTGCTAACTAAACCTAAAGTCATGTAGCGCTAAGTAAACCTTTAGTCTTTCAGTGCTAACTAAACTGAGAGTCTTATAGTGTTAACTAAACCTTCAGTATTTCAGCGCTAACTAAATCTTCAGTCATTTAGCGCTAACTAAATCTTTAGTATTTCAGTGCTAACTAAACCTTCAATATTTTAGCGCTAACTAAACCTTCAGTTATCTAGCACTAACTAAACCGTCAGTCATTTAACGCTAACTAAACCTTCAGTCTTTCAACGTTAACTAAACCTTCACTCATTTAGTGCTAACTAAACCGTCAGTCATTTAGTGCTAACTAAACCTTCAGTCATTTAGCGCTAACTAAACCTTTAGTCTTTCAGTGCTAACTAAACCGAGAGTTTGTTAGCGTGTTGTTTGCTTTTTTCCCAGAAGTGAAAGCCATGCCGCCGGTCCCTGATATCATGTGGCTTGTTTCGTGTTCCAACTGTTCCCAATCACCTAGAGCAGCATTTTTTGAGTGGAAAACAAAAGAATCAGAACCAGAACCAGCAGCAGCTCGGTGGAAAAGGGCTTATAGATAAATCCACTTGTTAGTGAAATGCGTGGGGCCCGTGTGGACTCAGACGCTTTTCATTTGTGTCTCATGTAAAATCACAGGGTCTCAGGAACTAACGAGGCGCCTTCATGTGAGAAAAGCGCCTCACGTTTCAGAGCATAGGAACCGAAAGACGAGCCATCACTGTGCGGGACGGGCGTGGGTCAGAAAACGCCACAACTCACCTCATTTGACCCACCGCCGCCGCACACTAAAATCAGGGCCTTTTCAACCCGCGGACCACCTCCTCCATCCTTACCCTCACACTCATTTGCACAGAAGTCCATGTGGTATAACTATGAGATTTATTTTGTTACAGATGCAAATATTGTATGTAAATGTGGAATAAGCTATTTTCTGAATGCACAGTTTCATGTTTGGCAATATAGAGTTTAGCACAAAGAGCTAAGCACATGTGTGTAATGTTAGTTCTTCCTGACTTTTGTCTGTCCTTTGTGCAATATTATTATTAATATATTCGCTTCATGTATCTGAAGATGTGCTGAAGTATAAAAAGTATGAACATATTAATCTAAGACACTTCGGTCGTCCAGGGAGCGCTGCTATATTGTGAATGAGAAAATGATAATTAAATTATAGTAATTTTATTCATGAACATATAGGGCCAGGGCCTGCAGCATCAGAGGAGCTGCTTCAACCGTTTCATTCATCCTATTCTGGAATGCCCTATAGGCGGCACAATCTTGTGTTTGTGGCCAAACTGCAGGTCTGACTTGAGCTGATATTGGCGTCCGGGGTGCTCCCCTGAGTTTGCTGCTCCTGACCCGGGCCCTGACTGACACGTTCTCCACAGAGACGGGTCAAATGCAGAGGACACATTTCCCACAGGTGACAGTCTGCACTGATACATCTATAAACTGGATACATCTATAGAATATATATGAATCTTTATCCGTTTGTGCAATAGTCTAAATAACTCAAAGATGTTCTATTAATATTTACAACTGTGCACTTTTTAGTTCAATGTCACTTTCACCGTTGAATATGTGCAATACATTAGGGTAATATGTTTAAGAACATCTGAACAAACTCAGCAGTTTAACAGCCATTCGTCTGAAAAGCTTCACATCAAAAGTATAAAGCAATAATTATGTCCTGCGCTGAACCAGACGCTCTTCGCAGCCACCGGAATCACGAAACGTTTCGTATTTCTCTCTCCGCTGTGCAAAGTCGCTCACATCACCGTCATTTTGTTCATTTGATCATCTGCACATGTCCACGACGTGCCATAAGGGCCTATTTTAGTGAAGCTATACTCCAAAATCTAAACAAGATGAAAATGATATAAATAATATTCCAAAACACGGTTGGGTAGATTTCACTTCGGTATGTTCAGTGTCATCCATTGCATCATTTGAAATCCTGTTTCCAAACGTAGCACTGAGGCTGTGTCCTTCGTAGATCGCGCTTTAGATGCGTTTCGTGGCGTGTCTTTGTGAGCTGTGTGTGTGTGTGTGTGTAAGTGTGTCCTAGTTTAGCCTTCTAGTTTCATTCTATAGCTCCTCCCTCCTCGCCACAATCAGACATTTTGGCGACATTTTGGTGCATGGTCCGGAGGAGGAGACTGGACTTCGTTTCCCATGAGCACTTGTGTCTCCTCCTTCAAATCTCCACCGGGACTTTGAGAACTTTGAGACTTTTTGAATCGCGCTCTGTTTTTGTGCCAACGGAGCAGGTTTGTTGTGTGTTTTTTGTAGTAAACTTGAAAAACAAAGGCCTTTTATTGATGAGAGACTTTTCAATAAGGAGTTCATTTTCGGGCCGATTCTCCGCTTTGTCCAATCATTTGAAAAGAGTCTCCTCTGGATTTGTGTGTGGACAGTTCTAAAAGCCCATCCATGCCTAAGGCCTAATGAATAGGCTTTGAGTGCCTACTCATTAGGCCTAAACACAAGTGGTCGTATTTCAAGATAAAACATGACTATTTTATCTTGAATTGGTAACGGTCTCTTGAGACAGGTGGACAGGGATACATATTCCCAACCTTGATCGGAATTGCACTTGACTCAACGTGCATAACGTTAGAACCAAACTAACAGTAGCTCCACAACCTGCACAGTCATTTCCAGTCCAGGTCCAGCTGCACGTGTTACTTGGGACAAAGAACCAAAACTGTTCGTAAACATCCTAAGACTTTTACTGTCGCGGAGTCTGGACCCCGGGCTGTGCTTTTGAGACGAGGCACAGACGAAAGTGATGGGTCACGCCACCCGAAGAAACGTTCTCAGTCGAGAGAGTTTTATCTGTTAATACTTGGGCATAAAGAAAGTCTAATAAACTAATGAATGAAACATGTCAATGCAGTGCTTTTATTCAAGCTGGACCTGAACTGGAAATGACTGTGCGGATAGTGGCGCTACCGTTAGCTTGATTCTAGCGTTATGCACACAGTAATCGCAAAATGAGTTAAACATTGTAAAAGTAACCGCAGTTTGTCCACAAAGACACCAGAGCCGCCTCAGATGGAGGTGTCCCACGGAGAAGGCTTGCATGGATTTGTGTTGCTGACCCAGATCTTCATGAATACTTTTGAGTACTGTACTCTGTGTACTCTGTAGTATCCTGAGCAGTACCCTCCCTCGCAAAGCGTTAGTATTTGCAGTAGTCTGTGCATGTGTCCTTACAAGCTTTAGTTCATGGTCCTTGGAGAGAAAATGGCAAGAAAACATTTAAAAATATATATATGTAGAAAAAAACAAGGCCCTGTTCAGACGCAGAAGTTACAGTATGTCGGGAAACTACTACTACATGATGTCTGAGTTAGAAATGGTTTGTTCTGTGGCAGTTACGGCTGCACCGTAAAGAAATCGAACTCCGTCGCCACCATGTTGGACATACTTATCATAACCTGGCAACACGTGTCCTCTGCATTTGACCCATCCTTCAGAGCCGCTGTCAGCGCTCTAGATCTTAGGCCGGGTTTGTCAGTAGTATCTGGCTGGAGGATTATCCTAGTGTGCATGTTTTGGTTTGTTTGGGGAAACCGGAGGGAACCCATCCAGACCAAACAGTACCCAACACAGATGGAAATTCACACAAGGGAATCAAATTGTTCTGAACTTGGTTTATAAAATGCCCAAAGTGAAGTGTTTGTCAGCTCTGTAACATTTATTAGAACCAAAAAATAGGTCTGTTTTGGTTCCGAGCATTTTTTTAAAAATACATAATAATTTAAATATGTAATAAGTGAATGAACCTGTGGATGTAATCTCTTCTTGTGCCGTCTGAACAGGGCCTCGGTGCTTTGCCTGCGAGACGTTAGTGCAGTAGAGGTAACCAAAGACTGACATTAGTGTACAAAAACACACAAAAATAACATAAAATAACTTTAAAGATGTATTTAAAAAAGGGTTGTAGTGAAGTGTCGATACTGCCGTACCCGTCTTCCCTCGTAGTGTCGATGTTCGCCAGCGTTCAGGTTACCGTCGGCCTTATAGAATCACGCTAGGTTCCTGTAAAAATACATCGTAGAATCACAGTTGGTTCCTGTAAAAATACATCGTAGTATCACAGTAATTTCCTGTAAAATACATCATAGAATCACGGTTGTTTCCTGTAAAAACCCATCGTAGAATCACAGTAATTTCCTGTTAGAAATACGTCGTAGAATCACGGTAAAACATCGTAGAACCACAGTGGAGCTTCTGTCTGTCTGTGCTGTCCACGGCCTGTGTCTCTGTCGACAGGAGGAACATGAACAAACCAGAGTGGATTTGGTATCGCGATATTGTAATATTCTACTAAACCATTTCAGCAAAGTCTGTCAAATTAGGGCGAGACGCTGCAGGTGAATAAGAAAAATATGAAATGTTGAAATGTCAGATATCTACACTGATCAGATATAAGTGTAGATATCTGATATAAATATGAGGAAAAAATGTATCGTAAGTTTTCAAATTACTGTTATTTTCCAATCACGCAGCCGGTAAAGACTCTAAACTTTACAGTCTTGGACTCAACAACATTTTTAATATCAATAACTGCTTGATTTATTGAGCTTTGAACCACACAAAAAAAACAAGGAGAAATTTCTCGAATAACTAGTTTATTATTATTATTTTATTTTTGACTTAAAAAACAGAAAATTACAGAAAATGTGCAATACTTTCCCCCCAGTATTTATATCAGTAATCTACAGCAAAGGTTTCAACTGGATATCACTACATTACATCTTTTTCCCTATTGCAGCGTCTTACTCCTAAACCAGGACCAAAACGAGGCTAAAATGGAAGTAACTGGTAAAGTTGTATTTTGCAAAGAAATGTCTCTCTCCCTGGGGGGTCTGTGTGGGGCTCCTGTATTGCGATAATGATATAACACTGCAGGGCTGCTCTTCCTCCTGTAGACTCGGATCCGGCAGCCCATAGGTTTATTTTCTTATGACTTGAGTAACGTCGTGTGTCTATCGAGGTGCAGCTGCCTACGGATATTATGTGCCTCCTGAATAAAGCTCATCGCCTTTTCCTTTGAACAAAATAGAATTGACTAGAGTTCTACCTTTAACTGTGTGACGTGTAAAAAAAAAAAAGGAAAAAAGAAAAAAAAGAGTTTGATGTGAAATGCTCGGTTTATTTTGTCTGAGGCCCTACCTCACCTTTTCTATGGTAGAGACGCACCTATAGAGGAATATATGGCTATTATAAACAGATGTATTTAACCACAATCCAAATAAATGTATTGTTTCTTTCCGCGTCTCTCTGTTTTCTCCTCCTCACGCCCTTTCTGCAGATGTTTGTGGATGTTCACCACAGGAACAAAAGGACTAAACCTCATTGGACTGAGTTCTGCTCGGAAGAAACCGGGTCTAAACAAGGACAGGCTAAACCGGGAATAAACTAGGAATAACTTGTGTAGAGCAGTGGCGGCTGGTGGTCTTTCACACAGAGGATCATGAACCTGCTCCAACATTGTTTTGACTCATAGTTCAAGTATCTGATTGTATCGGATTTAATGACAGGATTGAGTCTGATACCCAAAAAGACGGACGTGAATCTGCGGTCCAGGATCTGCAGCGGCTCCAGCCTGCAGGTTCACCGCTGCACAGTGGTATACCTGGTATACCTGCAGATTCAGGACCGCAGATTCACGGCCATAATGTAATCCCTAAACTAGGCTACTACTGCCAACCTGCCACTAACACCTGCTTCTTTAACACTCACTGAGGACACTGAGCAGCTGCTAAAAACATAGTTTATTTGGTTGGCACAGTGCATGTTAAAGCAGTACTAAGTTTATCCTCAATGAAGGTACTTGATTCATCTTCTGTACTCAGTAGTTGAAGTCTTCGAACGTTTCGCCTCTCATCCAAAAGGCTTCGTCAGCGACAGAGGTCACAATCTGCACGCAGCTGAATATATAGACCAACAGGGAGGAGTTAGGGTAGGCCAGTCTCCTCCCCTCTAATAACAGCTACTCTCACCTGGGGGTAAACACCTTTGAAGTAGAGCGTCTCTAACGATCTGCTCACCTCAGTATCGGTGAGTCATGTCCTATTCATTGCTAATCAATACCCAGTATCTGTCCCATTCATGGCTAATCACTGTTAATTACTGCTAAGTACTAAGTTTACCTTAATAAATCCTTTCCGTAGTCCCTCTGGGGGTAATACGGTTATATGGGATGACTGGGGGGTCTTTCATCTCCCCCTGGTGTCTCTGGACAGAAAAGCACAATTGCAACTTCCCTGCCTCCGGGTCGGAGGCCCCAATACACACTAATGGAATCACGAAGAAGAAGCTAACAGGCGAACGGGCAACGCTAACTGCGGGCTAGCGCCACTTAAACAGTGTTTACAGCCAAGTTTGATAGAAAAAAATGATCTCCATTGTGTAATTGGATGAACAATATCCCTCTGTCCCTTTGTCTTTTCTGTCAGCGTAGTCTTTACTCTCACGGACAATTAATGAGTAAAAAAACAACATGATACAACACCTGCAGTGGCGCTTATGGCCTCTAGGGGCATGAGTTAGTACTGCTTTAATGAACGAGCCACACTGGATTGTAGCCTTGGGCTAATAATGGCTTGTTTCTTTTGCAGAGCTTCATTTAGCTTTTACAGAGGAGCCAGAAAGAATTGAGGTACGCACATTTGTTTATGCAGAATGATTAGCCATGTGCTCCTAGTGTTTTGACAGGCCCTGCACATAATGCAATAGACCTGAATGTCCTTTAGGAGCAGATAAAGCTGACACTATAATACCCAGCCATCTTCCAAAACTATGGCGCTAATGTTTCTCACATTATACATGGTTTGACCAATCACAGACATCCCACACCAAAGGTTTTTAACCAAGTCTGCCACAGCACCATTTATGTGCTCAAAAAACAGAGGGAATCAGAAATGAAGCTGTAACGTGGGGATGTGACAGGAAATGTATCTGTTGTTTTCAGTCAAATCCCTGGTTTGGGTTAATGTCAGCAGTCACAGTTGAAGGGATGAAATCCCAGTACTCTGGGTGACAGAGAGCACTTTCAACAACAATGCAGCAGAGAGCAGCACAGAGCAGGGAAAACCTGTCAGATTGATGGAATACAGAAATGAATCCAAATGGTGACAAACTTCAGATGCAGTTTCTGTTTGTGCACCACATGATTGAGTTATGAACACGTAGGACACAAACATGAGAGAAACTAAACATGCGTGGTCTTTCTTTATGTTGAATTATATTCAACTCTCACGGTTATACATTTGCTCGAAGCAGAAACTCTGACACGATTTCACTCACAGAAAAACGAAATGGCTGGACTGTTCAGTAGCTCATAGTGAATCGCTAGAGATTAAGATTTCAATGACTTTTACAACATAAGTTTATCAAAATATATGATATAATAAAATGAACTGCCACAGCCTGTTCTGTCAAGGTCAAGTTCAAATGGTTTAATATTCACTTACAGCTCCCATATTGTGTTTATTCAGGCAGAGCATTGGTATTTCATATTGTTAAACTTGCAATGATTTAGCTATATAAATAGAATAGAAAGAATTTCAAAGCGGACGTCAAGTGGAAGGTCTGTAATCATTGACAACCAATTTTGGGTAACGTCACTTTTATACACCTCCAAAGCGTCAGGTTTACATTGAACATACATTGAACATACATGTGCCTCCTGTGCAGCGCGTTGGAGCTTTTCGCGTGTGGAAAACGTTCGACGCACGTCCAGCGCCCCCCATGCTGCAGATGTAAACAGTAGGGGTGGGAACCTCTGGGTACCTCACGATACGATACGCGATACAAAGCTCACGATAACGATTATCTCACGATATGACGATACTGCGATTATCGATATATTGGTCAGAAATCAATCTACGATAATCTATGACATAACAAGAAAAAAAGCTTCTGTGAAAAAAATACACTTTATTTTATCTCTGAAAGACAATACATTGAAAAAGTGTCCTTTGAACAGTGACACTATTTTAGTGCAACATTTCTGTAAGTGACAACATGCCAGTGTCAACAAATAATAGTGCTTTCTGTAAACAAAAAAATAGGGTCTTTCTTACCAGTGACACCATTATAGTGCAAATTATTGGTTCCTTTAACAAACAGTGACACAATTTCTGTGTAACATTGAACAAGCAAAAATGCCCTTTCAGGCAAAAGACCTACCTGCACATTTTAGTGATGCAGAAAACCTTTTGAATATAATACAAATAAATCTTAAATCCAACATTAACATTCTTCAGAAATTAAAGTGTATCAAGTGTAACCAGATTCCATTAACAAAACTTTTCTTTTGTCCTTTTCTTCAACTTTTCTGCAAAACAGAGTCACTGGACAGACACATGCCCACTGCCCATATTAATGTGCATGTTTTTCTTAAGAAAGAGTAGCTGGTCAGCATGTTCAGGAGTGAGCGCACATCTTTGAGCACTGATGATGTCTCCTGCAGTTGAAAACACCCGTTCAGCTGCTACACTAGTGCCGGGAATACACAAACACATTTGTGCCAGCTTGGACAGAAGAGGGTAGACATGGGATTGACTTTTCCACCATAGCAGCGGATCCTCAGTCAGTGGAAGAGACGGAGCCTCTTGGTAAGTTTTTATTTCTCTCTCCGCAAGGGCTCTGGTTGACTCTGACTGACACAAAGCATTGTTCTCGAAGGTCTGACCCAGCAGGTCCACAAGTGCAGACTTTCTCTTCTTTGCATTCTGTCCCAAGTGCTTGTGCACCCTGCTTAAATTCTACAGCCTTGGACAGTAGATTGGTGTAAGTGTCTTGCACGTCTTCAGGTGAAATCGTGGGTCAAGGGCTGATGAGATGCAGCAGATCTTTTTCTTCCAAAGATTGATATCTCTTGAGGAGATCCTGGCGAATGGCACCCTTAATGTCTTGAACCAGAGGTGAATCTTCAGCAGTTCTCACAGTGTCACTTAGCAGTTGAGCTTTAAGTGGGGCAATGATGGAAATGGTGGGACTCTTTTCCTCGCACATGATGTTTGTTGCCACAAGCATGGGTTTGAGCGCTTCCACCATCTCTTCTGCATTTGAGATGTCAGATTCGGTCAGTGAGCAGTCAGTCACGTTCTTTCTCACCTTAAAAACACAACAGAAAAAAAGAAAAAAACATTAAAAAAAAAAGAGAATACTTTACAATAAATATTTTTACATTTTTTCAGCATTTGACTTGTGGTAGATTGTACTAATACTAATACTAATATGTAATTTATTATAAGTGCCAAATATTCAATAAACAGTGCCGAAATGTATATTCATCATTTATGAGTTGAATGTGTGTTGTTGGATATTATTTGTTAGGATTCAATTTCATCAATATGTATTAATTTTAACATATGTACACATCAATTGAGTCAGAAACATTATAATGGATGAATGATTGTAAAAAAAAATAAAGTCTTACCTCAGGTGATAAGAGAACAGCGCAGATGGCTGGCTGTTGTTCGAGGAACCGGGAGACCATCTCATAGGCACTATTCCAACGAACAGGCATGTCCGTGATGAGCTTGTGTGGGGGGAGGCCAAGGAGGGTCTGGTTCCTTTTCAGAGCTTGAGCGCCGATTGTGCTTCTGTGAAAGTAGTTTGAAATCCTTCTAATCCTGGCAAGGAGCCTGGCCACAGTGTTTACCTTTAGAGCGTGTTGTGATGCAAGATTTAACACGTGAGCAAAACACCGCACATGCTGGTCGCCGGTTAGGTCCATAGCTACAGTCATATTGGAGGCATTAGGCTGCTTTGTGTCAATCTTCCACTCATCCACTGCTTTCTGAAGGACTTCTGCAATGTGGGCGCCAGTGTGAGTTTCTCACGGGTTTGAAGGACGTATGATTTGATTTCCCAATGGCTAATAAAGTGCGCAGTGATCGTAATGTATGACTGCGTGGCCCTTGAGGTCCAACCATCGCAGGTAAGTCCCACTCTTCCTGCTGACTCGAGGGCATTCATTACTTCAGTCTTGGTTTCCTCGTACAACGCTGGGATTTTCTTTTCTGTAAAATATTTTCGGCTGGGTATGTCATAGCGGGGCTCGAGAACCCGCATCATATAGCGAAACCCGTCATTCTCAACTACGCTGTACGGCCGGAGATCTTTGCAGATGTACACGGAGATGCCGTGTGTGATGGCCTTTGCCTTGGGAGAGTTAAAGGGGAGTTTTGCTTGAATTAGAGCCTCCATGCTGGTCTGTGCAGGGTGGCTAACAGCTTTCGGGCTCACTAGCTCCGGGTGGTGGCGTAGCAAGTGGCTGTGCATGTTTGTGGTGTTACCAGTATATCTGATCTTCGAAAGGCAGTTCTTGCAGACAGTATAGTCTTTTTCCAACTTTGTCCCATCCTCGTTACTGTAAAATCCAAAATGAGTCCACACTTTGGACTTGAATGCTGCTGGTGCATCTTTCAACTTTTTGCTCTCGCTCGACTCCGCAATTTTATCTCCCGCTGTTTGTTTTCTTCGCTGGGGATTTCCGTCCGTTTTGAACGCCGCTACCGCGACGCGCGCCCCTAGCGGACCTTCAAGTAATTGCTCGACAAGTCATGAACGTTTATTGCGGCCGCATATTAAATGAAAGTATCGATACTTAGCGAGCGCATATCGAGAATCGATCGTGCGAGAAAATATCGCGATATATTGCCATATCGAGATATTGTCACACTCCTAGTAAACAGTCAGAGTCATGGAGGGTTTTAGCTCCACCGTGTTGTGAACCGGAGCTACAGCAGCTCTGGGACTTTTACAAAGACACACATTATTTCAGCGGCTGGATCTGGATGATGCACAGAGCATTCCCTGGGGTGATACCACATTTTTTGGAATCAATACAATACCGATACTTTTGGGGTCATTTTTGTCAATACCGATACCGATACTGGTCGTTTTATATGGGTGAACTTAATCCAAGACCTCCGGAGGTCTTTCAAAATGTCAATCTTTGCGCATCGTCTGGGACTCTAAGGCGAAACCAAGTAGCATTTTAAGTGGTCATATAGCCAGTGGCGGGCCGTGGGGGTTCAGTCAGGGCCTTCAATAGCAACCTGGGTTCACGCAGTCAAACCCATATAAACTTAACAACAGGCGTATGGATAAAACTGCCTTTTGCGTGGCATTTGTTCGCTAAAGGATTTGTCAACGACTTCAAACAAAAGCAAACACCTTCGGGAACACTCGTGCTAGCATACGGAAACACACGACACATGACAGGCGGAGACGAGCGTGTTATAATGTGGAGAGAGGCGGATGATTTTAAGAGATGTTTTGTTGCCTGCCCGAGTCCCAGCGCAGCTGACGCGGGGAAACCCTTCTCCTGTCCGGGGAGCCGAGCGTCTACGTCCCGCTGTCGTTCCCGCTGCTTTGCTCTCGAAGCTCTTCATAATGAAGCGGCGCAAAATATCCGTGATCAGTAAATCCTTCATTTTGCCTCGCTCGGACGTGTCCAAAAGGAATATCTGTTTATCCGGTTCTCTTCGGAGTGGCTGGATCGTCTTGCCCATTCGCGGCTACATTAGCGGTTTTCCCAGGCGAACAAAACGTGGGAAGATAAACCTACCAGAAAGAAACTCAAGCAAATCACAAAAAAATGTGATCTGAAGCCAATCATCAATGGGCCTGTGGGGAAGCTGGCCACAGAGTGATCGAAATGGGCAGGCAGACGTGACAAGTATAACCATCTATCTTACCAGGCAATATTTATTGTTCACACAAGAGAAACTTCTCCATGACTCATGTCCCTTGCATGAACAAAATGGCCTTTTATACCTCGTGGGAAAGGACCTCCCACAGGTAAGTACCATTAGTTTTATGGGTGAGTTCAAACTTTAAGTTTAGCTGGCAAGTTAACATTTTACATAAAACAAGTTGGTGCTTAGTCCACAAATGATAAGTGTTTAAATCAAATGAATAACGACAAAACAGAAACCAAAATCATATACAAAAGGAAACTCAAAGCAAAGTTTAAACCAATTTCCCCCCGCCACATGGTTCAGCCTGCGCTTTCAAAATGGCCGACAAGGACCATGCCTTCCCTTTGTTCCAGCCATGTACAGGTAAGTTTGTATACAAATAAACAATGTGAAGTGTAATCATTAACTTAAACAAATGAATGAATCCGGTGGGTTATTGTTAGCTGATGGATATTGTAACTTTGTCACAGGGCCTACAAGAAAGTCATGTAAAGTCATTTAATATGCTAACTGGTTTATCTGACCACAACTTAATCCTCCTGAATCGAAAATTGGGGAGAGAAAAAAAACGCTTTAGTTCTTATGCCCAAGATGGGTCCACTGGAATTCCTGAAATTAATAACCAAAACTTTGTAGCTGCAGTGCAAGAAATACATTGGGATGATGTATTTTTTGTGTGTGGACAAAACCATAAGAAAGTTCTCTCGGAAAATGTGCCAAAATATAGTTCCATGGATAAACTAAGCTTCAGACTTCAGAAGCCCCTTATGAGAGACCAACAGGCCCGTTTGGAACCATGAGGCCGTCCTTCTGTGGACCCACCACCTGCAGGGGGCGCTATAGGGGGCTGGTACAGCTCCAACAGCTGCCCCCACGACCCGGCAACGGACAAGTGGAAGAAGATGGATTCGCACCCTTCGAATTTGATCGTATAGCTTTAGCCATAGGCGCCGATCCCGTGGGTGCTCCGGTGCTCGAGCACCCAGCCAAATTTTTGAGCACCCAGGCGAATTTACCTTGAATTCACAAAATGTCCCATTGAATAAAACAAGCGAATAATTAAAACTGTACTTCTCTCTCGTAACAGTCAGGCGCGGGTCCTACCATCATATACAAATGTGAATGTGACACTAAGCACTAAGTATGTGTAGCGTGGTCGAACGGTAACCTCGCCTGACTTTCATGCCAAAGGTCCCTGGATCGAGATACGCCTGTGACGATTTTACTTTCTTACAAATTATATTGCTAATACTTTATAGAAATAGAATTCAATCGGGCATATTGTTTTTCTATAATTCCAATTCATACGTCTAGGGAAAATATAATTTGGGCACGCGGGCAGTGTGTTGCTAGGTAAAAATCCTCACTGTCAATCAAATCCTTGATCTCATTATCAACATGATGCTCCGACGCCGTGTACGTAACTTCGGCCAAAAACAAAGCTCGTTTGCCGCCAATGGGCTAATGACCAAGAAGCTAATAAAACGCACTAAGATAACAATGGACAGATTTGTAATTAGAAAGAAATTGCATTTATCAGAAGATTCCACCAGTGAGGAGACTGTCTCCATTCATTATGAGACGGCCTCTACAACTACTTCTAGTGCCAACAATGGTGAGTTGCGCGCAGCGCACCAATGCATGTTTATTGCTTTCTCAAAAAATAGCCTCAGTGTATAAGATGATAGTAGACATCGCCAAGTAGCTTGCATTTCTGTTTAGGTAAATGTGAGGCGGTGTGCGTCACATGACAGTACCGGCTGACTGAGCACCCACGGGGGAAAACATAAATCGGCGCCTATGGCTTTAGCTGCTGTTGTGGGGTCATCTCTGGAAGCGGAAACTAAACGCCGCCGTACGTGACATTACCGTAGTCTTCGCCATAAGCATTCGGAAACCCATTTTGCCTCGTGCATCGCATCACATGGCGGGCAGTTTCAAATGATTTCATATTTACGGCGCGTCATTCTAACGCTATTGCTATGCTCTGTCACATTTTAAGTCAGATTTCCCGTCAACTAAGCCTAAGCAACACCTATCTTATCACGTTCTCCGGTGATCAAGCTAATCCACTCATCAACGCAACCGTTCCTGGAGCCGGGTACTTCATTCCTGCCGGTCGGCACCTACCACCCAAAAGTCTTCAGCGCTGCTCGGTGCCAGTTAAAAAAATGAATAAGCTCAGCTCATAACACTATAGCTCTCTATAGCATGCTCGTCTCCACAGCGCTAGCTAGTCATTCAGGCTACTGCCACTACAAGCTCCCTTACATCAAAAGTCTGGCGTCCAGTGCAAGTTGCCTCTATGCTACATGTTCTCAGACTATCCGCTAACCATTCGACCAAACCCCAGAGGAATCTCGAAACATTCCCAGTCTCAACTGCTCTCGTCGGAGGGCCCCTCTGGTTCTGTCTATTATTCTGATCAACTGGTTTTCCTCCGCCTACACTTCTTTCATCCGTCCTGATCTGAACTCAACGCTCCTTTCACTCCTAAATACACGCCCATAGGCTCGCTGCCGGAGATTCTCCTCCTCGTCTGTTGCTCTCTTCGAGGGCTTCTGCTCACGCTCTGCTCTGCTGCCCTCGTCGGGCGGGTATTCACCCCTGCATCTGTCTCATCCTCTACCGTAAGCTTCACAGCACTTTGTTCATCTCAATTCGCTTCTCCCTCACTCACTCGGTCCCTAGGCGCACGAGGCCGCCCCCCCTCTCTCAGCCGGTCTCACACCTCGGCTATTTTTGGGGGGAAGATCCTGGCTATCGTTCATTCAATCTTCTGCCGGGGTCTGAGCCCCAAATTATGATCCGCATTCATTCAATAAAACATTCTAAAGGCTTTTCTGTCTCTGTGAGTCTCAGGTTGAATAATACCGCATCAACGGCAGACGCTGCATTTCAGCCCTCGCTATTCCACATTCAGCACGTAGAAAAAATTGAATATTCTTAACTACTTGCAGAAAAAGATCAGATCATTCTTAACTACTTATCGGCTATATACGTAATTGTTGTAGTGTAATAATGGCATTTTTTGTCAAATATACTGTATGTTCCCGTTCACTGTCAGATCTGGATACGTCTGCATTGTGAATCTGTGGTCCACTGGTCAGCCTTATTCTGACGTAACGTGCTGAATGAAAAAGCGGTCAAACTGGAAGATCGAGGGCACAGTGGGCCCAAAACAGCACGCTGAAATGCAAACAGCGAGCATGTGCAGAAACATAAGAGCTCTGTTGTAGTTTTTGTGCTCACTTCAACATTTTCACCCCTCACCTTTAGTGCATGCAATCCCTGTGCACTGCGCGCCTTGATGTTGTATAAGCGTCCTGCACTTAAAGATAGTTAAATGACGATATATAGATAGACGTAGATAACGTTGTCTCAAGTGAGTCTGCGCTGGAGCGTGAAAGGCATGTGTTGACATCTCCTGGAACAAGCCCACGAACACTGGGCTAGCGCTAACTCTGCCCTGGGGCTAACTTGAATGTGTGCTACGCTAGCACTCTGTCAGGCTACCGTGCTTTTTCTCACCTACTCCGTGCTCTGACTGACAGCCTCATACAAAGACTCCAGACTGGGCCCATTAAGCACTTTGAGCGCGTCTCCACCTGACGCCTCTGTCCCGGCACCAGACTCGCACTCGCTATATCTCGTTTCTCGCTAAAAGAAAAGTCACTATACTGTTGTCTTTAGTTTCAATAATGCCGCCGACTGTTACGGCACAGTTCCACTCTTTTCTGTCTGTTTTTAAAACCTCGGCCGAGACAAAAAGGCCGGAGATCCGATCACATAACAAGGCTTTGTGGTAAGCGAGCCCTCCCGCCGCTGTTCAACAAATGCTTTGAAACGATAGAATATTGTCTGTCCAAGAATAGAAGAGAAGAGAAGAAAGACCAGGGATGAAAGACAAACGTTAAATGTCCCTCACGCCCTGGCGTCCTCGGGCTGTGGCTGGAGAATGGGTTGTTCAATAGAAAAGACAGAGGTGAGTTTGTCCAACAGCTCATTTATGTTTCAAAGGACTAACAATACTACATTATATATCAACAGTTCATTTATGTTTCAAAGGACTAACAATACTACATTATATATCAACAGTTCATTTATGTTTCAAAGGACTAACAATACTACATTATATATCAACAGTTCATTTATGTTTCAAAGGACTAACAATACTACATTATATATCAACAGTTCATTTATGTTTCAAAGGACTAACAATACTACATTATATATCAACAGCTCATTTATGTTTCAAAGGACTAACAATACTACATTATATATCAACAGTTCATTTATGTTTCAAAGGACTAACAATACTACATTCTATATCAACAGTTCATTTATGTTTCAAAGGACTAACAATACTACATTATATATCAACAGTTCATTTATGTTTCAAAGGACTAACAATACTACATTATATATCAACAGTTCATTTATGTTTCAAAGGACTAACAATACTACATTATATATCAACAGCTCATTTATGTTTCAAAGGACTAACAATACTACATTATATATCAACAGCTCATTTATGTTTCAAAGGACTAACAATACTACATTATATATCAACAGTTCATTTATGTTTCAAAGGACTAACAATACTACATTATATATCAACAGTTCATTTATGTTTCAAAGGACTAACAATACTACATTATATATCAACAGTTCATTTACGTTTCAAAGGACTAACAATACTACATTATATATCAACAGTTCATTTACGTTTCAAAGGACTAACAATACTACATTATATATCAACAGTTCATTTATGTTTCAAAGGACTTACAATACTACATTATATATCAACAGTTCATTTATGTTTCAAAGGACTTACAATACTACATTATATATCAACAGCTCATTTATGTTTCAAAGGACTAACAATACTACATTATATATCAACAGTTCATTTATGTTTCAAAGGACTTACAATACTACATTATATATCAACAGTTCATTTACGTTTCAAAGGACTAACAATACTACATTATATATCAACAGTTCATTTATGTTTCAAAGGACTAACAATACTACATTATATATCAACAGTTCATTTATGTTTCAAAGGACTAACAATACTACATTATATATCAACAGTTCATTTATGTTTCAAAGGACTAACAATACTACATTATATATCAACAGTTCATTTATGTTTCAAAGGACTAACAATACTACATTATATATCAACAGCTCATTTATGTTTCAAAGGACTTACAATACTACATTATATATCAACAGTTCATTTATGTTTCAAAGGACTAACAATACTACATTATATATCAACAGTTCATTTATGTTTCAAAGGACTAACAATACTACATTATATATCAACAGTTCATTTACGTTTCAAAGGACTAACAATACTACATTATATATCAACAGTTCATTTACGTTTCAAAGGACTAACAATACTACATTATATATCAACAGTTCATTTACGTTTCAAAGGACTAACAATACTACATTATATATCAACAGTTCATTTATGTTTCAAAGGACTTACAATACTACATTATATATCAACAGTTCATTTACGTTTCAAAGGACTAACAATACTACATTATATATCAACAGTTCATTTATGTTTCAAAGGACTAACAATACTACATTATATATCAACAGTTCATTTACGTTTCAAAGGACTAACAATACTACATTATATATCAACAGTTCATTTATGTTTCAAAGGACTAACAATACTACATTATATATCAACAGCTCATTTATGTTTCAAAGGACTTACAATACTACATTATATATCAACAGTTCATTTATGTTTCAAAGGACTAACAATACTACATTATATATCAACAGCTCATTTATGTTTCAAAGGACTAACAATACTACATTATATATCAACAGTTCATTTATGTTTCAAAGGACTAACAATACTACATTATATATCAACAGTTCATTTACGTTTCAAAGGACTAACAATACTACATTATATATCAACAGTTCATTTATGTTTCAAAGGACTAACAATACTACATTATATATCAACAGTTCATTTATGTTTCAAAGGACTAACAATACTACATTATATATCAACAGTTCATTTACGTTTCAAAGGACTAACAATACTACATTATATATCAACAGTTCATTTATGTTTCAAAGGACTAACAATACTACATTATATATCAACAGTTAATTTATGTTTCAAAGGACTAACAATACTACATTATATATCAACAGTTAATTTATGTTTCAAAGGACTAACAATACTACATTATATATCAACAGCTCATTTATGTTTCAAAGGACTAACAATACTTCATTATATATCAACAGTTCATTTATGTTTCAAAGGACTAACAATACTACATTATATATCAACAGTTCATTTATGTTTCAAAGGACTAACAATACTACATTATATATCAACAGTTCATTTATGTTTCAAAGGACTAACAATACTACATTATATATCAACAGTTCATTTATGTTTCAAAGGACTAACAATACTACATTATATATCAACAGCTCATTTATGTTTCAAAGGACTTACAATACTACATTATATATCAACAGTTCATTTATGTTTCAAAGGACTAACAATACTACATTATATATCAACAGCTCATTTATGTTTCAAAGGACTAACAATACTACATTATATATCAACAGTTCATTTATGTTTCAAAGGACTTACAATACTACATTATATATCAACAGCTCATTTATGTTTCAAAGGACTAACAATACTACATTATATATCAACAGTTCATTTACGTTTCAAAGGACTAACAATACTACATTATATATCAACAGTTCATTTATGTTTCAAAGGACTAACAATACTACATTATATATCAACAGTTCATTTATGTTTCAAAGGACTAACAATACTACATTATATATCAACAGTTCATTTACGTTTCAAAGGACTAACAATACTACATTATATATCAACAGTTCATTTATGTTTCAAAGGACTAACAATACTACATTATATATCAACAGTTCATTTATGTTTCAAAGGACTAACAATACTACATTATATATCAACAGTTCATTTATGTTTCAAAGGACTAACAATACTACATTATATATCAACAGCTCATTTATGTTTCAAAGGACTAACAATACTACATTATATATCAAAAGTTCATTTATGTTTCAAAGGACTAACAATACTACATTATATATCAACAGCTCATTTATGTTTCAAAGGACTAACAATACTACATTATATATCAACAGTTCATTTACGTTTCAAAGGACTAACAATACTACATTATATATCAACAGCTCATTTATGTTTCAAAGGACTAACAATACTACATTATATATCAACAGTTCATTTATGTTTCAAAGGACTAACAATACTACATTATATATCAACAGCTCATTTATGTTTCAAAGGACTAACAATACTACATTATATATCAACAGTTCATTTATGTTTCAAAGGACTAACAATACTACATTATATATCAACAGCTCATTTATGTTTCAAAGGACTAACAATACTACATTATATATCAACAGTTCATTTATGTTTCAAAGGACTAACAATACTACATTATATATCAACAGTTCATTTTAGGGCTGAACGATTAATTGCATTTGCAATTTTATCGCGATATTACACCACGCGATTTCGTAATCGCAGGGCACGCGATTTGGGAAGTAAATGGAGCAGCGAGATATGGCAGCAAAGTCCGCTCCGCCGCGTGCTTTTGTTTACGTCTCAGTCTAGTTAAGGTGCGCGGTAGATTGTGGATGTACAGTGAAAATATCAGCTTTTATCATGCAGCCACCGCGAAGGAATATTGCTTTTCTCCGTTAGCATTGCGTTAGCCGCAGCGCTAATCACGCCATTCCGTCGCCGCTACTACACGCTCTGATGATCACAGAAACTCCCTCACCTCCGGATTCACACGCCTCTGCCTCCACAGACATATATAGGTGAGTCTGTGCTGATTGTAAAAAGTAAAGAGTCGTTTGTGGCTCAGTTTAGGGGGCTTATGTTTGGGAATGTTGTGGATAAAGAACTTATCTCAAAAGCATAATGACGTTTCATGACCATTAAGTATCCGCGGAGGCGATGTGCCTTTATTTACCTTTGCGTCTACCGCATATCCGCTCCGTAGGTACAGACGCAAGATATAAACACTAAACTGCAGTATGAAAAGGGTTGGTAACTAGGATCCGAGGCAGGAGTCCGTGTCAGGTCTTATTTTGCTGAGGAAATGTGCTGTTTAAGCTGAAATGTCACTAAATGGCTGCGAGTCAAAGATACGTGTCTGTGTCTGGCACCTCATGTCCCGTCTCCTTGTGTCAGTGTTCTTTTCTTTCTTCATATTGTCCAAAGTTACATCCCAAAACCAAAATGCTGCTCTTAATTCCACTGTGTTTTGGCGTGTGCTCCATCTGGCCTCTCCGTGTCCATCAATAACGCGCATCTGAAGCAACTCAGACAGGGATTTGATTGGCCGAAATAATAAAGTACTATTTAATAAATTAAATAGCTTATTTTGTATTAATTGGGAGTTTGATTTCCTAAAACTTTTCCAACTAGTTAAAGCAGACGTTTGTTCTTACTTTCCTGCACTTTAGTATGGGTGATGTTACTGACTGGATCAGTGAGTTATTTTTTTTTTAATATCTATATAATTTAGCATTTATTTATAGACTGTACTGTTAAGTTCAGACAGTTTAAGAAGTGCAGTCCACACAAATTTTGAATAGGTCAAGCAACAATTTTGTTGCAATTTTCACTTCAAATATTGTTTATTATGAAACAGGCTGATTTATTGCTTGTGTTAGGTGAAAAATACATGAGAAGAGGACCTTGCAACAATAATCGCATATTTAATCGCAATCGCAATATTGAAGAAAAAAAATCGCAATTAGATTATTTCTCAAAATCGTTCAGCCCTAGTTCATTTATGTTTCAAAGGACTAACAATACTACATTATATATCAACAGTTCATTTACGTTTCAAAGGACTAACAATACTACATTATATATCAACAGTTCATTTATGTTTCAAAGGACTAACAATACTACATTATATATCAACAGTTCATTTACGTTTCAAAGGACTAACAATACTACATTATATATCAACAGTTCATTTATGTTTCAAAGGACTAACAATACTACATTATATATCAACAGTTCATTTATGTTTCAAAGGACTAACAATACTACATTATATATCAACAGTTCATTTATGTTTCAAAGGACTAACAATACTACATTATATATCAACAGTTCATTTATGTTTCAAAGGACTAACAATACTACATTATATATCAACAGCTCATTTATGTTTCAAAGGACTAACAATACTACATTATATATCAACAGTTCAAACAAAGGTGTGTTTAGTCTTCAGGGCTGAATCAGGTTTTGTATCATCAAACACAAAAATGGGCCATTTGCTCAGATCAGGAGTGTTCAACTGTAAAATATCAGTCACAGCTGTCCTCCAGAGATGGATTTAGGAGCTGTTTTTTCTAAATATATATATATATATTTTTTTTACATTGTGTAAACCACATCTGCACCTACAGACGGCCCTTTGTATACTCTCGACTTGAAACGTTGTCTTTCAGGCTTTGTTGATATTTAATTCTTAGCCTGATTTACCAAGGTATCCTCAAGGCTCCTCAAACGACAGTTGAATAGTTTGTAATACTGTATCTAGACTACAAAAGACAGGCACGCCCACAGTCCGGCGCGGGGACCAAATGCGGCCTCAGACCCATTCTTTGTGGCCCTCGGGCGTCTTGTTGAATCAGCACACACTGCCAGAGATGGTACAATGACTTTCATAATTCTACACAGTTGTAACCACAAAAAGGTTAAAGTATACTTTATTGTCCCCGTAGGGAAATTTGTCCTTTGCAAACAGCTGGTTCTATTCATAACGCTTCATAATGCACCTGTGATACTTTTTACACATAACATGCCTTTTAACAGAGGTGGGCAAACTGCTGTTTCGTCGGGTCTCGACTCTTTCCATCATTTATTTTAATACGCCACATTGCATAGCGGTGTATCAAATCGTACATGCACTCCTGTGTCCTCCTTTCCCCCGTTTGTTTTCTCTGTCTGTGCGAGGGCGGGGCTGCCAGGGCAACACGCTGGAGTAAAACATGCTAAAACCAGTGTAAAAACCATGCATAAAACACACCGTGTCATGTGTGCAACACCTTTTTCTAACGTCTTTAAAGATGGCGTAGACCCCTGACGCCGCTGGAGAGAAAGACGTGAAAAAATGACTTCAATCACAGAGCAGAAAGGAAACGGTTTTGAAAAAGTCGCGCTGCAACACGGGTTTTCAAAAGCATGCCAACAACATACGACTGCAAGAGGAGAGATTTCAAGATTTCATTTTTTATCAAAGCCCAAGTACTGACTAACGTTAAAACGCTAATGACTCCAAGAATGGCTCAAATGCATAGCCGTTTCAGGCCGTTTGCTGTTGTCGAAGGGTTTATTAATGTTAACCGGGAAGTCCTTTGGGTGCAGCATGGAGATAAGCCATGTTCTGCCTGGTGTCCAAACTGTGTCTTGCCACATGCAGGAGGAACAAAACGGCGTGTAATGGACGACATGCTGGAGGTGATGCATTTCTCACAATGCAGTGGCTTCAGAAAGATTGCAGGCCTCTTTTAATCATTTGTTAGTCATGATCTAGCAGTCAGTTAAAATAAAGTACACGGATTATGCTTCAAAAATACATCAGAAAAATGTTCTTTTCCTCAGTCACCGTTGTGCTCTTCAGGGGTATTGCCTTCATTTCTCGATGGCTCTCACATGACCGATCCCGTCTCTGTATTGTGACTCCTGGGGTGTAAGTGGAGCCTTTGAGCGCTCCACAGTTCTCTCAGTGGCTCCTTGGTGCTGGAGAAGTGACGGGCTGGTCTTGAGAATAGGCCTCGGGCGACACGGTGAACGTGTGAGGACTTTATGAATGATGTTCTGCTTCGGAACATTCATCTTGAGGAGTTTCCGTGTCTAAATGTGCCTCTGAAACCTGAACATGGAGCAGATGAGACGCTCTGGTCCTGAGCAGCGCCTACAGACACTTAGGTACACATCCATCTCAGTCAATCGAGTGTCTACATGTCCCCAAAGGCGCTCATATGTGTAACTCAGAATTAAACACTTCTGGGACTCGCCTTGCTCTGCGAGAGACACAGAACGTTTCAGGCCTGCCAGAGGAGTAAACTAAGAAATTAGGTTTTTAAAAAGTCGACTAAATTGGTAATAATGGATTTCTGTGGTAAAGACTGACCCAATTTTAGTGACAATTTAGCACTGACATACGTTTTATTTCACACGAATTGAGAAATCTGAATTGTTCCGGTGAGGGGAAGCTCTCGGTCAAACCGACCACTGACTCTCCCAATGCATTGTGGTCCATATTGACCCATCTAGTGACAAGCGATGCTCGCTACTTTTTAACTACAAACTACAAAAAACTACAACTACAAAACGGCCTAAAGTATAGTGTCTGCACTACAGTACATCCACATCAGGAACTGTATGAGTGCAGCTTAAGGATCTTCTGGAACGCTTTATATCAAGGGGTGCTCCTTAAGTATTAATAAGGTATTCATTCAACGTTAAAAGACTCAAAGCAGCATTAGGAGAGTTTTATTGGACACGAATCATGGATCCATATGAAATACCTGAGCATGATGATATGAGTATAGGAGTCTAGAGGATGGTGGTGGAGGATGAAATCTGGTGATTATGAGCCTCGATGAGTGGAGTAGAGGAGAGGTCATTCATCCTGGCCTATTGTACATGTTTTTGGTGGTAGGGGAAACCTACACAGACACGGGGAGAACATGCAAACTCCACAGAGAAAGGCCCCGTCCAGGTGGGAATCGAACCCCGGACCTTCTAGCTGTGAAGTGAGAGCGCTAACCACTGCTACCGTGCCACCCGGGTGACAGCACAGTTGGAAACGTCCGAAGCAGAGGACGAAGGGGCTTAAGAGGAGAATCCTGGGAGACGATTGGCTGAAGAAGGATCATGCAGCTGCAGCGATTGGCTGTTGCGGAGGTGCGGCTTGAGATGGGGCTATGATTGGATGATTAGTTGATTGATGAGGAGCAGCCGGAGATGAGGCAGTGAATGAGTGTTGCAGATAGGTCCTACAGATTGAATGTACGCTGATTCTTCATGAAGCATTCAGAATTAATAGAACATCAATAATATGCTTGTATATGAATTAATAGGCTGCTTATTATTATCTATTAACATGAATAATATGCTTATTCATGGCCTACCCTAATCCTAACCTGAATTTACTAATGCTTATTAATACCTTATTAATACTTAATATAAAGTGATACCGAATTTCCTCAATCATTTAACCATGTAACTGCATAACTGAAAGTAAATTAAAAAAAATAAAAGTTGCAGTTAATCAACTTGCTAAGTGTTTGAAATTGTCAACTAACACTTCTGGGAGAAAATACTCAAACAAGACGAGAAGGCAGAAGGTAAGAACAATCTTTTTGATGGACCAGTCTTCGTTGGCAGCTCTCACGTTCATCTTTGGGCTGAACTCTATTCTTAATGAAACCTCTCAAACCTCTACACAGCAAAGGCAGACCAACTTCTGCTCAAATCCAAAAGAGCGTTTACTGCAGAAGTGAGGGGGCGGAGTGTGTCCCCAGCCGGAGGAAACCTGACCCGCCCGGACCGCACTGCACTGGAATCCCCCCCGGCATCAGTCTGACTAGTGCTGAGCCAAAGGGGGGGGGGACTGCGTTTCACAGCGCGCACTCTCCAGGACTCACAATATGAACGGGAAGTCTTTGAACGTACCCAAGACTGATCCCAATTTGTTAATGTTCAAGTTTTCATTTCGCTTCAGCAACTCAACTTTATTTACACATTTCAGATACACTCTCAAAATGTTTAGAGATACAAACAGAAAATAGATCAATTATACCTTAGTTCATGTAAACTAATAATAAAGTGGGACTTAAAATCACCGACTGAGGCAAAGATTTTCAAATAAAGTTCCATGACTCACCACCTGAGTTTGGTCCATGTTTAGTCCGTACTCTAGTAACCACCAGCAGACCAGAACCAGCAGATCTTTTTATTTGCATTTATCTGACCTTTGTTTAACCAGGATCATGCCTCAGAGACTTTTGAACCATCCAAAGACATAAAAAGCCTTTTGTAATGGTGGCTTCTAAAACTGCTCTCGGGCCCTCAGCATATCTGACGTTTTATACAGTAAGGTGAGTAAGGACTGCACTGACCTGGTTGGAGTGCCCTCCATGGAGGAATCAACCATGATGAAAGTAAGATTGGCCGTCATAGTCGATGCAGTGTGAGTGCCCGACAGGCTTTAAAAACGTGGAGGATACGTCCAGGTTCTGTCTATTACAAAATGTCATCCTGGAAATGCAAATGGGGGCTTCTGGAGGGCTCCCTCTGGCTCGGCCTCTTTGCACATTTCATTGACTGTGCTACTGTGTCCATTGAGGTGAGTATGAGATAACACCCGTGCACTCCCTCGTCGTTGCATTCTTGTGTTTTAAATAGTAGCCTGATGTATTAGGATCGGTTTTCATTTTTCTTAACATTAACCTACAATCTGCCCCCCGACAGAGGGTAGTATCTCCATCCCACTACTCTCCAACGAATGGAAGAAGAAATAAGCATCAATTACATGGCATCGGTACGTCAAATAATTTATCAACGGAACTCTCCCTTTTAATACGCAATGTTTAGGAGTGAGAGAAAGGAGGAGGTCCACGCTCTGAAACAGGGACAAACCCAAGAGGCGGTGAACTGCAGAGGATCAGAGGAGCACTGAAGGCAGCCAGGTTTCCTCGACCTCCAGTCGCAGCAACAAATAAAGCACTTACTTACTTAATCTTATGGCTCAAGGTCCTTTCATCTGCCCAACATCATTCAAATGCTGAATTATGTCATTATTTTTGAAACCACTTATGAGGAAATAATTTGACCTTAGTTCATACGCGCTAACCCCAAAACAAAACAAAAGTTACCGTCGTGGACTCCTTACCTGCTCATCACCTTCATTTGAAACCACAGGCTCTCTAGAATGTTGCGACGTCACGTGACCACAGCTATTGTGGCGCTCTCTCCTGCCTCTCCGTATCCCCCCCTGTGTCTCCCTCCCCCCTGGGTCCCAGCCTTTCTGTCTCCACATAATTACCCTCCGGCTGACAGACATGCTGCTTAAAGTAACAAAACAAAGAGGTTGGGGAAAATACACATCTCCTGTGGTTCATTGAGAGGGACTCTGCACTGAAAAAAGTGATTTTGGTGAGTTGTAAATATAATCTATGTAAACCGTATATATTTTACTCGATTATTGTAGCCAGCCATGAAATGATAAAATAATGGGTAAATTTTACACATGCTACCTAATTGTTAACAGTAACAACTGTTATGTGGAAAATATGGTAAAATATACCCCAAAAAATTTGGTAAAATACACCCCAAAGACGTGAGCCCTGTGGCCTTGCTTGCGCGTGCGTCAGTCCTCGTTCCCAATTGGGCATGAGTCAAACGATCAGACCACGTTTTTCAGCCATCTTGGAGCGCCACCGTCCTTTAGCGCCGGATGCCGACAGACAAATGAGTAAAGGTAAGCTATTTGCATGGGGCTATTGCTGTATATAATGCAGATGCAAA
Organism: Proterorhinus semilunaris; assembly: GCA_021464625.1. Classification (NCBI taxonomy): domain Eukaryota; kingdom Metazoa; phylum Chordata; class Actinopteri; order Gobiiformes; family Gobiidae; genus Proterorhinus; species Proterorhinus semilunaris. Next base: position 42,682,842 of record CM038346.1, read on the forward strand.
TGATAATTTATAACGTGACGAAATATTTCACTTGGCTTGTATTCGGAGCTAAAGCGGAAGCAGTCCGAAGGATTACCCCTGGCTCACACTGAATCCGGTTAACGCCAGGTACGGCGTCCGCCAACTTAGAAAGTCATTAAAACCAATGTAGCCACACTCACACCGCTCCGTGAAGTCCGGCTCCGGCCACCGAGGCCATCCGGTGGCCTTCCGGCGGCAACGGAAAGAATCCGCAAGAAGTCTATCTTTGCCGGATACCGGAGCCCCAACGGATCAAGCTGACGAAAAACACGCGCCAAACAGGAAGTCAGGTCTCGTGGGAGAGGAAGATGCGGTGTATTTCAAAATAAAATCTATCCGCTTACTACTTATTTGGTCTCGTTTTCCGCCTGTAAACGCGTGTAACGTCGTAAATGTAAACATTTCTCCATTACCAGTGACACAGGGGCATTAGTGTGTTTAAAGCATCCACTTCACTGGGGAGAGTTGTTGTTCTGGCAAATACGGCTTTTGTTGACAAAAACTACCTGTATATGGGGCTATTTATGACGTGACCTCGCGCCAAGAGGGAAACTCGCGTGCGCTTCTGTTCTCGCGAGGGCCGTTTCTGTGCCTGGCGCAGCTTCTGGCGCCGGAGCTGGCCACAGTGTCAGCCGGACTCAATGTGAGTGGTAGTTTGGGGCAAACCCGGACCGGATCAGGACCGAAACCGGACCGGACCCGGACCGGATACAGTGTGAGCCGGGCGTTAGCCTCCACGTGTTAGAAACCGGAGCTCTTACTTTTACAAAGACGCACATCAAACACCGGGAGATACAGTGGTAATAATTGTAATAATTGCGTCTGGACCAGTGCTGAGACGGTCTGTTAGACGAGAGTTTCTTGGATTATGGACTTTTGTGGAGCAGAGGCAGCCATGTCTTAACCGACAAACTTGCCGCTGTGGTGTTCAGCGATGGAGAAAGAGAGGGTGAGCGACGCTTCATTCGTTACAAGTGCACGTAACCTCTTAACCCCCACCTGAACCAATCTTATTTTGTCCAGTTTGGCCTAGAATAAACCCTCAGGTTTGGCTTTACCCAAACGGGGGGAGGAAGACGAGTCTTTGGGTTAAAAATAAGTTCCAACATTAGATCAATGATCATCAACTCGATTCTCCCCCGCGGCCGCCCCGCGCTGTGGGGAGGACGAGCCGCGGGTCGCGAGAGCACGAGCTCTGCGCACACAGGCAGCGTGAGTCTCCGTGAAACTCCGCCCACCCTCTCCGCTGCTCTCCCCATGCTGACACCGCGGCGCTCATTCAGTCCAATTGTAACGAGCCGCTTTGTTGACCCAGTAACGATAACGGCGTTGTAACGACGGGGAGAGTAATGAATTAGATTACTCCGTTACTGAAAAAATAACATCGTTACCTAACGCCGTTCTTTTAGACAGCGTTATTCCAAACACTGCTAACAGTACAGACCAAAAGTTTGGAAACACTTTTGATGTATCAGCATTTCTTTACTTTCAAAACTATTTACTTTGTGTGATTCTCATTGAAGGCATTAAACTATGAATTAACACATGGAATTATGTAGGAAACAAAAAAGGGTGAAAAAGCTCAAAATATGTTTTAAATGTTTAATTCTTCAAAATCAGCACTCTTCATTGTTGGCATTTTCTCAATGAGCTTCATTTAATAAGGTCGACATCCGAAATGGTTTAACAGTTTGTGAAGTTCAAACTATTTCTGGTGACGACATCGTGGTGCTCAATGAGAAAATGTCAAAAGTGTAAAGCAGGAATCAAAGCAAAAGGTGGCTATTTTGAAGAATTTATTTTAAATTTTTTCTGTTTAAAACATAATTCCATATATGTTCATTCATAAATGAATACTTTCAATGAGAAACTACAATGTAAACCGTCTTGAACTAAAAGAAAAAACAATTTCGAAAAAAGCGTCTTTTTATCTGTACTGTATATTCCAGCAACTTAACCAATCATGCAATAAACCGAAATGTTGATGTTTAATAAATATTGAAATTATTATGGAGAATAATATGTTTAATGTTTTTTTGTTTGTTTTTTCTGTTGCAGTTAGAATCTGTGTTCATGGACCTTATGGGGGCTGACCCACCCACCCAAACTAACCCCATACACCAGGTATCTTAATATGCAGAAAGGATGGTTCAATTCTTTACTATTTTTTTTTTAAAGAGAAATTTTATTTCACTGTTAAGAAAAATGTCAACTTTTTTTTTGTATTAAAAACATTGAAATAATATGAAGGCCTCTTTTATTTTTTTAAAGGGGGTTATATCTGGCCCTATCTGGGACGGTAGCACCGCGGTTAGCGCTCGTGCTTCACAGCTAGAAGGTCCGGGTTCGATTCCCACCTGGACGGGGCCTTTCTGTGGAGTTTGCATGTTCTCCCCGTGTCTGCGTAGGTTTCCTCCGGGTACTCCGGTTTCCACTACTACTAAAAACATGTACAATAGACCAGGATGAATGCGAGTGTGTTTGAGAGTGCACATGGGGGACGATGGATGGAAATTAGCCCAAGGCTACAATCCGGTGTGGCTTGTTTACATGCATGAGACCCATGTATGTTCATTAACATGCACTGTCCTGACCAAATAAACAAAAAAATCTGAATATGTAATGGTGAGAAACTGATATTGGTTAATTTGTATTAGTAATGGACCATTTCTGCATTACCTTGGTTGCCATGGTTTTCATACAGATGTGTCAGTTTCAGAACCAGTAAGGGGGGACAGTTTTAAGTACTTTTGCTGTTAACAATGTGCATAACTGTAAGGAAAAGGAATATACAGCACCAAATCTTGACTCGCTTTCATAGGACAGAACAGTACTTAAATGTGAGTTTAGTTTTGGTGCTGTATATTCCTTTCCTTTAGTTATTCACATTGTTCCCTGTAAAAAATGCTTAAACTGTTCCCACTTCCTGGTTCTGAAATTGACATATCTGTATGAAAATCATGCCAATCAAGGTAATGCAGAAATGGTCTAACTATTTGTTATTATTGGGTATTATCTACTGGTGAATATTGGGTATTATCTACTGGTGAATATTGGGTATTATCTACAAGAAATTAAGAGGTAAATCTACCAAATTTATTTAAGAAATTAAAGTTTTATATTTCAGGTATTTTATACTCCATAAATGAATTAGATCTACCCAAAAAAAGTAGATGCAAATTGTTACCTCAGATTTATTGGGTAAATTCTATAGGTTACTTTTTTCAGTGTGCTCCACTCGGCTTCCTCGGGAGGAAAGGCCCTCTGCAGGGCTCTGACTGACACCCCATCAACAGATCGTTTTCACTCAATTTACGAGTCTAGTCCCGAGACTATAGGCTAAAGATTAGACTCCAATCCATTTCTCTGTGACAGAACCAGTCTTGTCCCAGTCAACACGACAATAACCACATTTCCTTTGGGAGCAATTTAACTTCCAGCCAGTAGGGGGCAGAGGGTTGATAGTGACTAGGCACATAATTTCTGGTTGACCTTTGCCTGCTAATATGACTTATATTAGCCCGAGGTGCGTTCAGAGGTGGGTCTGAACGTCACATCTATGATGTCATGTGGATCTTTAACAATACCCCCATGGTACGCCGGGTGTTCCGCCCTCTGCTCCACAGTTTGAGAGAGGTACGTGAGACCTTTGAGCAAAAAATAAGAACGACGGAGCCGACGTCTTTACTTCTTTTCGCTTTATTCAAAAGTCACCAAGTGCTACTGCGCAAGCGCAACAAACAATTCTCGGCGAGGCAAAAACAATCAATCTCTCAATAACCGAACTTTAGTAAATTGTAGATAATTGTAAAAGTGTTTCGACCTTGCTGTACTGTGATAACAGTTTTTTAATGTAACAATAATAATAATAATAATAATTTTAACTCTCGTTTTTTAACTCTTATACTATTTATAACCTGTCACACAGGCTCTCTCCCGGTGTTAAGGCCCTTTCATACCAACGCAATGATCTCCAAAGGGTCCTGGTAGAGCAGGGTTTGGTCCACATCTGGACGCATGTCTTTGGTGTAGACGGGGTCCAAACCATTAGTCCCACGTGTCATTATTCTGAATATGTTCCATTGAGTAGGGGTTGAAAAATAAAATTAGGCTCAGGCCAAAGTCCACTGACCTCACAGGACTTAATGACTACAGGCCGGTGGCGCTGACGTCTGTGGTCATGAAGACTTTTGAGCGCTTGGTCCTGCCTCACCTCAAGGACATCACCGCCCCCATCCTGGACCCGCTGCAGTTCGCCTACAGAGCCAACAGGTCTGTGGACGACGCAGTCAATCTGGCCCTCCACCTCACCCTGGAGCATCTGGACTCACCAGGAACCTACGCCAGGATCCTGTTTGTGGACTTCAGCTCTGCCTTCAACACCATCCTCCCTGAACTGCTACGAGACAAGCTCTACCAGCTCAGCGTGCCCGACTCCCTCTGCAGGTGGATCACTGACTTCCTGACGGACCAGAGACAGCACGTGGGGCTGGGGAAGATCGTCTAGGACACTCGGACTACAAACACTGGAACTCCTCAGGGCTGTGTACTTTCCCCCTGGCTCTTCTCCCTGTATACAAACTGCTGCACCTCCAGTCACCAGTCCGTTAAACTGATCAAGTTTGCGGACGACACCACCCTCATCGGGCTCATCTCGGACGGTGATGAGTCCGCCTACAGGAGAGAGGTGGACCGGCTGGGGTCCTGGTGCAGCCACAACAACCTGGAGCTGAACGCCCAGAAGACAGTGGAGATGATCGTGGACTTTAGGAAAGACACAGCCCCACCGTCCCCCCTTGCCCTGACGGACTCTTCCACCCCTATTTCCATCGTGGACTCCTTCCGCTTCCTGGGCACCACCATCACCCATGATATTCTAATTATCTGACGAGCACCTGTACATGGGTCTCATGCATGTAAACAAGCCACACCGGATTGTAGCCTTGGGCTTACAGATGAAATTAGAATATCGTTCAAAAGTTAATTTATTTCTGTAATTCAACTTAAAATGTGAAACTAATATATGATATAGACTCTTTACATGCAAAGTGACATACAGTATGTCAATCCTATATTTGTTATAATTTTGGTGATTATTACAGTTTTCAAAATATTCAAATTTTATGAGATCTTTTAATTTGGGTTTTTTACCAGCTGTGAGCCATAATAACATCTCACTTTGAGTTGAATATGAATGCACTTTTTAACAATATTATAATTTTCCGAGTGTCACTGTATTTCCATCCATCGTCCTCTCAAACACACTTTCATTCACCCTGGCCTCTTGTACATGTTTTTAGTGGCCAAGGAAACCAGAGTACCCAGAGGAAACCTACACAGACACAGGAAGAACATGCAAACTCCACAGAAAGGCCCCGTGGGATCGAACCTGGGACATCCTAGCTGTGAAGCACAAGTGCTAACCTCTGCACCACTGTGCCACCCTACACTAGGCTCTTTGTTGATAGAACGTGTGTAAACAAGCACACTTAAAATGTAGTTAATGGTTGTATTAACTGTCCTGCTTATTTATTCAATCGTAAATAGCTGAAGGAATTTCTGTCCGTCTCATGGCCCCGGACACGTTCTCTAAAGTCAGCTCTCCTGCCGAGATGCTTTAATGCTGTTCATGAGCAGCACCACCGAAGTATTGTGTTGATGTTCCTTTCAGCAGTCTGACTTTGGGTTGGACATTAGTATCAGGGGCTGTGACGCGCTGCTCTAGTCTGACTACAGTTGGCCCATAGGTCACTGATCGGCTCAGGGGAAAGTCAATTGGATTCCACATCTTCCTGAGCCCGATCTACATAGGCTGTATCTCCCTTAAATGAATGCTTTGTCTGCCCCCCAGGTCTCCACTCTCCATGTCTTCAGCACCAGCCTGCGTCCAAATCCCTCATGTAAAGCAAAAGCAGGGGTGTCTAACTAGTCAGAGACCAACCTTGATCCTGGGAAGAGCCTTAAAGGCCCCGGCCATTCGCCAGATCCAGGGGTGGAAGTTCATTGTGATTAAATATAATGTGATCATTATATTTAATCACAATAAACTATAACTTTATGCCTGGCCCTTTTCTTTTCCATAATGAAGCTTCAGCGCAAATTCAACCTGGAAGCCCTACCTCCAGCCTTCATTCATTGCCTAATCACCGGCAGCTCTTCACCAATAATCCAATCACAGGCCCATCTCAAGCCGCACCCCCTTCTTAGGCTTCCGTGTCCATCACTCGGCCGTTTCCCAGCTGTGCTGTAACCCTCCTCTGCCTTGCTGTCTGAGGTTCGGTGTTATTGCTTTTGTTACAGTTTCAACTTGTGGAAGAAAAGTCAGTGACTTTGCCTTTTTTGTTATGGTTTAGTGGTATCGGACCCAAAGACAGACACAAGACTGGAGTCAAAGTTCACAATTTACTTTCCTCAATGGTCCAAACAAGGCGGAGGGTCTCAGGTCCCAGGAGTCCTTCCCACACGGGCACATCTAGGAGCACAGGAGATCATGGTAAGTTCAACGTAGTAAAAACTGGTAAGTCTCAGGAGCTAACTGCAAAATCACCATCTGGCTGACGGAGCAATCTGGCAGAGTCTGTCTGGAGAGCTGGGTCACCAACACACACACACACACACACGTACACACACACACACACGCGCACACACACACACACACACACACACACACACACACACACACACACACACACACACACACACACACACACACACACTGTGAATAAATTTCATCAAATAAAGAAACTTGCGAAGCACAGAAGCTGTTCCCAGTTCAGCTGGGCTGAAAAAAAAATGGCTGCAGGTTGTTTACAACTTGCTGGAACATTTGTAAAATTATATTATTATAATATTACTATATTATATATAACAAATAAACTTAACAAAACCAAACAAATTATCCAATTGTAGATTGAGGTAATGAAATGGTAAAACTCACCACGGAGTTAGGGAAGTGTAGATTTATTATTATAATAAGTTGTTAGACAGCAATACAAATAATATTAAAGGTTTATGGAATATCTTAAATAGTATAATTAGAAATCAACATAGAACGATTATATACAACTATAATATAATATAATATATAATAACTGATCAACACAAATCCTATGTCCCTGTTCCTCAATCCTGTGGAGGAAAAGGAGATACTGGACATTGTTAAAGGTGTAAAAATAAAACTTCGACCGATTACCATGACATGGACATGAAAACTTTATAAACTGTTATTGAAAGTATCTCTAAGCCGTTAACTTACATCTGTAATTTACCGTTTGCAAACTGGAACATTTCCTGATGGTATGAAAGTAGCAAAAGTGATTCCTCTGTTCAAAGCAGGAGATAAACATCTCTTTACAAACTACAGGCCTGTTTCCCTTTTACCGCAATTCTCTCTGTGTGGAGTTTGCATGTTCTCCCCGTGTCTGCGTAGGTTTCCTTTGGGTACTCCGGTTTCCCCTACCACCAAAAACATGTACAATAGGCCAGGATGAATGATGTGTGTGTAAATGTATGGTGTTGGTCAGAGGGACCGTAGGCGCGATGTGTGTAGTCGCGACAGCGCTTCTGTCAGTCTCCCCCAGGGGAACCTGAAGCTACTAACTTAGTTTACCACCACTGAGTGTGGAGTGAATGTACAATGCTCTCATGTAAAGCGCTTTGTGGCTTTGTCTGTGAAAGGCGCTTTATAAATAAAGGTTCTTCTTCTTTTTCTTCTAAAATCTTAGAAAAGGTTTTTAACTCTAGACTCGACAGCTTTATCGAAAAGTAGAATTTACTCTCGGACAATCAGTTTGGTTTTAGGAACAATCACTCAACCTCACACATCAGGGAGTTAGGGAGGTGTAGAGGGAGTTAGGGAGGTGTAGAGGGAGTTAGGGAGGTGTAGAGGGAGTTAGGGAGGTGTAGAGGAAGTTAGGGAGGTGTAGAGGGAGTTAGGGAGGTGTAGAGGAAGTTAGGGAGGTGTAGAGGGAGTTAGGGAGGTGTAGAGGGAGTTAGGGAGGTGTAGAGGGAGTTAGGGAGGTGTAGAGGAAGTTAGGTAGGTGTAGAGGAAGTTAGGGAGGTGTAGAGGAAGTTAGGGAGGTGTAGAGGGAGTTAGGGAGGTGTAGAGGGAGTTAGGGAGGTGTAGAGGAAGTTAGGGAGGTGTAGAGGAAGTTATGGATGTGCAGAGGGGTTAAAGAGGTGTAGGAGTTAGGGAGGTGTAGAGAGACTTAGGGAGGTGTAGAGGAAGTTAGGGAGGTGTAGAGGAAGTTAGGGAGGTGTAGAGGGAGTTAGGGAGGTGTAGAGGGAGTTAGGGAGGTGTAGAGAGACTTAGGGAGGTGTAGCGGTGTAGACTGCCAGGGCCACGGTCTGCCTGCCTGTTGTTAAACCTGTGTATTTCTTTGAGTGAAGCACCTTTTACACTCCGCCTCCAAATTGAGAGCGATGCGGACTCTCGTTCACGTGGACTACGCTTGGATCTAAAAGACTGTTAACGTTTATGGGAAATATGTACCAATGCTTATGCAAAGAGCCGCATCATACATACCCGATCATGCAAAGAGCCGCATCATACATACCCGATCATGCAAAGAGCCGCATTATACATACCCGATCATGCAAAGAGCCGCATCATACATACCCGATCATGCAAAGAGCCGCATTATACATACCCGATCATGCAAAGAGCCGCATCATACATACCCGATCATGCAAAGAGCCGCATTATACATACCCGATCATGCAAAGAGCCGCATCATACATACCCGATCATGCAAAGAGCCGCATCATACATACCCGATCATGCAAAGAGCCGCATTATACATACCCGATCATGCAAAGAGCCGCATTATACAGACCCAGTTATGCAAAGAGCCGCATCATACATACCCGATCATGCAAAGAGCCGCATTATACATACCCGATCATGCAAAGAGCCGCATTATACATACCCGATCATGCAAAGAGCCGCATCATACATACCCGATCATGCAAAGAGCCGCATCATACATACCCGATCATGCAAAGAGCCTCATTATACATACCCAATCATGCAAAGAGCCGCATCATACATACCCGATCATGCAAAGAGCCTCATTATACATACCCGATCATGCAAAGAGCCGCATTATACATACCCGATCATGCAAAGAGCCGCATCATACATACCCGATCATGCAAAGAGCCGCATCATACATACCCGATCATGCAAAGAGCCGCATCATACAGACCCAGTTATGCAAAGAGCCGCATTATACATACCCGATCATGCAAAGAGCCGCATTATACAGACCCGATCATGCAAAGAGACGCATCATACATACCCGATCATGCAAAGAGCCGCACGCTGACTGGCCCTCATGTACAGTAACATGTCCCGAACGCGCCTCCGCCTGTTTGTGTCTGCTGAACTGCTCCACCATCCGTCTTCAGCAGCAAAGATGACAGTAATAAACCGTGATGGGCAATCAGCGACAAGGCAGTGAGGAGCAGAGAGCGCCGTCTGCGGTTTCACACACAGGTTCATCGATCGGCTCTGGAGATCCCCGACACTGAGGAGAAGCCGGAGACACGTTCCTGCACACTTTGGGATCGAATGAGATACGAATGCCATGTTGTATATCTGTGCTGGCAATGTGCAGGTTATGTTTTAGCTATATGTAACCAAATCTAATCAGACGGCATTTCGGAGCCACAACTCATTCACTTTGAGATAAAAGTGCCGATGTTTGAGTCTCTGGTTCTTATAAACCCCTGTATTTCTAAACTCAACATAGGGGCAGGCCGGAGCCGTGCAGTGTTCAGCCAACACGCCCCATCAGAGGACCAAGCTTATTCACAACCACTGTTTCCAGGTCCTCCTTTGAAAATACAAACGATGCATTTCTTGTTTGGAAAACCTTTAGAAAGTAGTTGTTGTACAGTGGGGCAGGGAGAAATGAATGTAAAAAAAAGTGTGCGACAAACAGAAGGTTCTTGCTTTGCATTAATCAGCATGATCGTAGCCCCCCGGTGGTTTTCATTTCCAACCACCGGGGGGCACACCCATCAACCTGAACTTTACCCAAGTGACCTATGTGTCCACTCCTGTTGAAAGACATGCTTACAGTTAAGGTCCCCCCCGGAGCAGCTGGAGGAAGTGTCTGGGTTGATGGAAGTCAGGGAGTCCCAGTATAGAACCCTGCCCCTGGATGAGTTGAGGGAAATTGAAGGAATCAAGGCGAGGAGTGGAACATTTCATATGTTGCTTTTACAAACCTCATGTAATTCAACATGCAGGAAAGCTGACTCAGTCTTTGAGTGCAGTGTGTCTCTCCCATCGCTTGATGCCACACGGTCCTGGTGCTTTCTCATAGACACAATTCAAACTCCAGATTCCGCATAATTCTGCAGCGAGGAGGCGGAGTCTGCTCCTACAGTTCGTCCTGAGGTCAGTGAACCACAGCGTTGCTCTCCTCTGCTCCAAACACCTCACTTTACTCATGTCTGTGAAACGAGCATCTGTAACTGTGTTCAGGTAAAGACCCACACGCAGCTTAGATGACCGAGTGCTTTGGGTCAGTAACTCTGAAGGTGTTCACAAACAGACTGGAATTACATCGTCTGTCAGAGCCCCAGTACTCCACACTTTGGCCATTAAAGCCAATTCCTTCTGCATGTTTGAACTCGGTTGTTTGTTTCACAGATCTCCTGGCTGGAAAGCATAATCAGGCTCAAAACATTTGGAAAAGATCTGACCTGACCTGGCCTTTTGCCATCGGTGGGTCTTAGCCCTGAACGGCACATAAAGACAAACCCGATGGACAAGCGTGGACCCGCCTGACGTGTGCCTCGCTAAGGTGAGGAGAAAAGGATTCCACCATGCCACCTGCAGGTGTTTACGTTCACCGTTAACCCAAAACCCAAGCACCGGGATGCCCTTCCAGCCATGGCGAGGCATATTTCAGACTTTTCTACAATAGAATAGAATGAAATAGATTTGTATTGTCTGTCGAGGTAGACGTTCATCTTTGTGTCTGCACAGCACATTCATGTTTGTTTAATATACAGCTGTATGAACAGGTGTTAGCTTTACAGACCTGCCTAACAATTACGAGACAACCTACCAGGACAAACCAGGCGCATTTTAGCGCTGTATGTAAACATCCGTTAAATAGTACACCGTGTGAGCCACTTTCTTCACCGGACTGAGCGGTGATAACATAATAATCAAATCAAATCAGATCAAACTTTATTTATAAAGCGCTTTTCATACAAATGTAACACAAAGTGCTTTACAGTGCTTAAAAATCATTAAAATCGTCCCCACCAGTAAATATACATAAATAACTACAACCCCCCCACCACCCGCACACACAGACACACAGACACATATACGTACAGACAGCCAGCAGTTAAAAGTCTTAAATAAAAATGGACATAGAGTTGAGTACGTAAGGCTGGGTACAGATGGACCGAAAGAGGAAACATCATCCAAGGAGCGTCTGCACCAGGAGCAGCCCATCGGCCACAGCCACAGAGCGCCGACTCAGGGCGCCCGGAGTAGGTGTAGGAGAGACGTCCTATCTCCATCCAGGCACCCCCAGGAGAGCGCCCGCACAGCCGCAGCCAACCAGCACTCCTGGGGCAGAGGGCTCCCTCAGAGGAACCACTAGGAGAACATTAAAAAATAAAACAAATAAAACAAAATAAATAAATAAATACAATAAAAATGATATATATATATATATATATATATATATATATATATATATATATATACACACACATAAAAAATAAATATATATTTAAAAAGAGATACATTAAAAACAGCTAAAACTGTGTGTGAAATAGCACAGGGTAAAAAGAGGGAAACTAAAGAAATAATAGAGCTAAAACCGGAAAAAAAGGTTAATATAAGTAAATATTAGTTAAAAGCTAAGCTAAAAAGGCGGGTCTTGAGCCTGCTCTTAAAAACATGAACGTTCTCTGTGCTCCTGAGCTCCTCCTCAGGTCGTTCCAGAGGCGAGGGCCATAATATTGGAAAGACGCCTCGCCGTGAGTCTTTCTGTTGACTTTAGGAATAACTAGGAGACCCCTGCCAGAGGAGCGAAGGGGCCGTGAAGGTTCATAAGGTAAAAGCAGTTCTGAGAGATAAGAAGGACCAAGACCATTAAGACATTTAAAAACCATTAAAAGAACTTTAAAATGGATCCTGAATCAATCAATCAATCAATGGTTTTGTATAGCCCAATATCACAACAGGAGTTGCCTCATAGGGCTGTAACAAACATTAAGGCAATAAAACAGAACAGTAAATAAGACAATGTAAAGTTCCGGTGAATCAAATATCCAGGCAAACATAATGTCCAAATAAGCGTCAGCAGTGGGTGGCGACGAGCAGTGGGTGGCGACGAGCCCGTGAAACACACGGGGAGCCAATGCAGCGACTCTAAAACCGGTGTAATGTGGTCCCGCCTCCTGTAATGTGGTCCCGCCTCCTGGTCTTCGTCAGGACACGAGCTGCTGAATTTTGTAAAAGTTGTAAACCTGAGATACTCTTTTTGGGAAGACCAGAAAGCATTACAGTAGTCGATACGACTGGTGATAAAAGCATGCATGAGCGTCTCCGTGTTGGCCCGAGAGAGAATGGGGCGGGCTCTGGCTATGTTCTTTAGATGTAAAAAACTATCTTTGTGATATTCTTAATGTGTGGAATTAAAGTCAGCTCAGAGTCAAAAATCACACCCAGGTTCTTCACCTGTGACGAAGGATTAAAAGACAATGACTGTAGTTTGGGTAAAAGTTTCTCTCTCTGGGCCTCAGGACCGATGACTAAAACTTCAGTTTTGTCCTGGTTAAGCTGGAGAAAGTTTTCTGCCATCCAGGATTTGATATCTAAAATGCAGTTAAAAAGTGCATCCATTGGCCTGGTGTCCTCAGGAGACATGGAGATGTACAACTGTGTATCGTCAGCGTAACTATGAAAGTTGACTCCATGTCTCCTGATGACATCACCAAGAGGGAGCATATACAGGTTAAAAAGCACTGGGCCTAAAACCGAACCCTGGGGCACACCACATGTAATTTTATGGACATTTTATTATAGCACATAATAACTCCGACAACAGCAGCAGCGAGGACCGTGGCATTTGTCTGACTGTTTTCTCCAGGAGGACGACTTCATCTTAAAGTTTTCCAGCGGAAGTGCGTCCCGGTCTGCGCTCTTTGATCATTAGCACAAACCTGGTTAATCTGGGTATTTATTGAAAAATGCAAGAAGGTACATTTTTATATTGTTAATAATGTGCAATAAAACAAAGCAAGAATACTGTAAATATTTCATTTGAATTGTTGTTGAGGTGATCCTTTTGCCGGTATTTTAAATTGTAAATAAAAGTGACAATACTCATTGTGGATTGTACAGTGTAAACCCGCGGTCACTCTGCCTGTCTACAGATGGAAATGAGCATGTAGCTATCTCTGGTCTGTGCAACACATTTGTTGTGCAATGTCCCTGTCAAAAAAAAAAAAAAAAATACATATTTGACGTGAAGCCGTATTTGAGCTTGTAACTTGTAGCAAAAAGCACCAGAACAATTGTTAACACAGTTCTGAGCCGTGCTGCTGTTTCTGATGTAAACACAGGCCGTGTGAGGCCAGAGCAGAGCCCGGCACAGGGCCTGATGCTAAACCTAAAACTGTGAACTTAAACATGTGATTGTTAGATAATAAACCAAAATGCACAGCACCAATTGTTTGATTTCTTTATTTTCTGGACTAATAAATAAAAACTGAAGCCTAGGAACTGGAGGGCCGAGGACTAAAAATACAGAGCAACCAGGTTTAAAGTGATGGTACTTCATATTTGAGGAAAATAACAACAATTAACAAACAAATAATAACCGAAGAATATTTACAGTGAGAAGGTGCACATTTAGGTTGGACTCCTTTTGTTTTGATTGTACAATAAACAAAAAGTCCCCTGTATTAAATTGGGTCTGGGTTTACCAGTGACAATAAAGCAGTTCAGTTATTGTACTGGAGCGCAGTTGTCCACTTAAAAGGAAGGTATTGAAATGGTGGTGACGAGGAGTGACCAGTAGGTGGGGCTGCACGGACCTCCTGCCCTGACCAGTGGGATACAGATGTTGTGTACAGTGTTGAAACATAAGGCGTGTCTGTGACGAGGGAGCAGCAGTAATGCATGATTGACAGATGTAAGAAGAATATAGTGTGGTCCCTTTAAGAAGCCATGGTGACTCTTCTCATCTCTGAGATGGGCCTCCTCGTCTCGTCTCGGGCTGCACATAATGACAGGTCACACAGCACCGCGCGAGGGTCAGAAATGCCTCTCTGTAGGACTCATGGCACTTTTAGCCTCTGTCTCCAACATGCAGTTTGGGTCAGAAAATGTCTCTCACTGTAACTGTCATATTGTAGAGAGGCGCTCAACATTGTACCATTTCTTTTTAAAAATGTTTATTGTGGTTAAGAGCTCTCGCCTCACACCGCAGTTTATGTAAGAAAAATAAGGATGAGTGAAACAAGTGAAACAATAAGAGGATGTATCAGCAGAGAGAGATCAATCAATCAATCAATCAATGGTTTTGTATAGCCCAATATCACAACAGGAGTGGCCTCATAGGGCTGTAACAAACATTAAGGCAATAAAACAGAGCAGTAAATAAGACAATGTAAAGTTCAGGCGAATCAGTATCCAGGCAAACATAAAGTCCAAATAAGCGTCAGCAGTGGCGACGAGCAGCTCGGGTGTCCCCTGTCCTTAGACTCTCCAGCACGGCGAGGAAAAACTCAAAAACCCGGTGGGAGGAACGAGAAACCTTGAGGAGAACCACAGAAGGAGAGATCCACTCCCATGGACGGACAGGCTATAGAGACCCAGGGCCGAAGGAGTCCCTCAGCAGACGGGCCAAGATCACAGACCGTCCAGTCCCTGTTGGAGCTTCAGTTCTTCTTGTCCAATTCCTCCGGTTCCTCCATTTGATCTAAACAGGGGACAGTAATAGTAATGAACAGACTACAGATAAAATAAATATTGTATCATAATAAGACAAAGTTTGCAGTAAGAAGAAGAAGAGGATAGCGCTCAGTGTACCGTACTTCCCACAGTAATGTTTCTCCTAAGGCAGCTTTACTTCAGGCTGTGGGTTAGAGCTTTACTTCAGGCTGAGGGTTAGAGCTTTACTTCAGGCTGTGGGTTAGAGCTTTACTTCAGGCTGTGGGTTAGAGCTTTACTTCAGGCTGAGGGTTAGAGCTTTACTTCAGGCTGTGGGTTAGAGCTTTACTTCAGGCTGAGGGTTAGAGCTTTACTTCAGGCTGAGGGTTAGAGCTTTACTTCAGGCTGAGGGTTAGAGCTTTACTTCAGGCTGAGGGTTAGAGCTTTACTTCAGGCTGAGGGTTAGAGCTTTACTTCAGGCTGAGGGTTAGAGCTTTACTTCAGGCTGTGGGTTAGAGCTTTACTTCAGGCTGTGGGTTAGAGCTTTACTTCAGGCTGAGGGTTAGAGCTTTACTTCAGGCTGAGGGTTAGAGCTTTACTTCAGGCTGTGGGTTAGAGCTTTACTTCAGGCTGTGGGTTAGAGCTTTACTTCAGGCTGAGGGTTAGAGCTTTACTTCAGGCTGTGGGTTAGAGCTTTACTTCAGGCTGAGGGTTAGAGCTTTACTTCAGACTGAGGGTTAGAGCTTTACTTCAGGCTGAGGGTCAGAGCTTTACTTCAGGCTGAGGGTTAGAGCTTTACTTCAGGCTGAGGGTTAGAGCTTTACTTCAGGCTGAGGGTTAGAGCTTTACTTCAGGCTGAGGGTTAGAGCTTTACTTCAGACTGAGGGTTAGAGCTTTACTTCAGGCTGAGGGTCAGAGCTTTACTTCAGGCTGAGGGTTAGAGCTTTACTTCAGGCTGAGGGTTAGAGCTTTACTTCAGGCTGAGGGTTAGAGCTTTACTTCAGGCTGAGGGTCAGAGCTTTACTTCAGGCTGAGGGTTAGAGCTTTACTTCAGGCTGAGGGTCAGAGCTTTACTTCAGGCTGTGGGTTAGAGCTTTACTTCAGGCTGTGGGTCAGAGCTTTACTTCAGGCTGAGGGTTAGAGCTTTACTTCAGGCTGCGGGTTAGAGCTTTACTTCAGGCTGAGGGTTAGAGCTTTACTTCAGGCTGAGGGTTAGAGCTTTACTTCAAGCTGTGGGTTAGAGCTTTACTTCAGGCTGAGGGTTAGAGCTTTACTTCAGGCTGAGGGTTAGAGCTTTACTTCAGGCTGTGGGTTAGAGCTTTACTTCAGGCTGAGGGTTAGAGCTTTACTTCAGACTGAGGGTTAGAGCTTTACTTCAGGCTGAGGGTCAGAGCTTTACTTCAGGCTGAGGGTTAGAGCTTTACTTCAGGCTGAGGGTTAGAGCTTTACTTCAGGCTGAGGGTTAGAGCTTTACTTCAGGCTGAGGGT
This sequence comes from Proterorhinus semilunaris, assembly GCA_021464625.1. Taxonomy (NCBI): domain Eukaryota; kingdom Metazoa; phylum Chordata; class Actinopteri; order Gobiiformes; family Gobiidae; genus Proterorhinus; species Proterorhinus semilunaris. Next base: position 42,699,265 of record CM038346.1, read on the forward strand.
TAGAGCTTTACTTCAGGCTGAGGGTTAGAGCTTTACTTCAGACTGAGGGTTAGAGCTTTACTTCAGGCTGAGGGTCAGAGCTTTACTTCAGGCTGAGGGTTAGAGCTTTACTTCAGGCTGAGGGTTAGAGCTTTACTTCAGGCTGAGGGTTAGAGCTTTACTTCAGGCTGAGGGTTAGAGCTTTACTTCAGGTTGAGGGTTAGAGCTTTACTTCAGGCTGAGGGTTAGAGCTTTACTTCAGGCTGAGGGTTAGAGCTTTACTTCAGGCTGTGGGTTAGAGCTTTACTTCAGGCTGTGGGTTAGAGCTTTATTTCAGGCTGAGGGTTAGAGCTTTACTTCAGGCTGAGGGTTAGAGCTTTACTTCAGGCTGAGGGTTAGAGCTTTACTTCAGGCTGTGGGTTAGAGCTTTATTTCGGGCTGAGGGTTAGAGCTTTACTTCAGGCTGAGGGTTAGAGCTTTACTTCGGGCTGAGGGTTAGAGCTTTACTTCAGGCTGTGGGTTAGAGCTTTACTTCAGGCTGAGGGTTAGAGCTTTACTTCAGGCTGAGGGTTAGAGCTTTACTTCAGGCTGAGGGTTAGAGCTTTACTTCAGGCTGAGGGTTAGAGCTTTACTTCAGGCTGTGGGTTAGAGCTTTACTTCAGGCTGTGGGTTAGAGCTTTACTTCAGGCTGAGGGTTAGAGCTTTACTTCAGGCTGTGGGTTAGAGCTTTATTTCAGGCTGAGGGTTAGAGCTTTACTTCAGGCTGTGGGTTAGAGCTTTATTTCGGGCTGAGGGTTAGAGCTTTACTTCAGGCTGAGGGTTAGAGCTTTACTTCGGGCTGAGGGTTAGAGCTTTACTTCAGGCTGAGGGTTAGAGCTTTACTTCAGGCTGAGGGTTAGAGCTTTACTTCAGGCTGTGGGTTAGAGCTTTACTTCAGGCTGAGGGTTAGAGCTTTACTTCAGGCTGAGGGTCAGAGCTTTACTTCAGGCTGAGGGTTAGAGCTTTACTTCAGGCTGAGGGTTAGAGCTTTACTTCAGGCTGAGGGTCAGAGCTTTACCTCAGGCTGTGGGTTAGAGCTTTACCTAACTGACCTGATCATGAGCTCATTCTCAGAGGTACGTTTTGAGCCTAGTCTTAAATGTAGGGACTGTTTCTGCTTCTTTAACGTGAGCTGGGAGTTTATTCCATAAAACTGGAGCTTGGAGCTAAAGGCTCTTCCTCCTACAGTGATGTTGGAGCTAAAGGCTCTTCCTCCTACAGTGATGTTGGAGCTAAAGGCTCTTCCTCCTACAGTGATTTTGGAGCTAAAGGCTCTTCCTCCTACAGTGATGTTGGAGCTAAAGGCTCTTCCTCCTACAGTGATGTTGGAGCTAAAGGCTCTTCCTCCTACAGTAATGTTGGAGCTAAAGGCTCTTCCTCCTACAGTGATGTTGGAGCTAAAGGCTCTTCCTCCTACAGTAATGTTGGAGCTAAAGGCTCTTCCTCCTACAGTGATGTTGGAGCTAAAGGCTCTTCCTCCTACAGTGATTTTGGAGCTAAAGGCTCTTCCTCCTACAGTGATTTTGGAGCTAAAGGCTCTTCCTCCTACAGTGATGTTGGAGCTAAAGGCTCTTCCTCCTATAGTGATTTTGGAGCTAAAGGCTCTTCCTCCTACAGTGATGTTGGAGCTGAAGGCTCTTCCTCCTACAGTGATTTTGGAGCTAAAGGCTCTTCCTCCTACAGTGATTTTGGAGCTAAAGGCTCTTCCTCCTACAGTGATGTTGGAGCTAAAGGCTCTTCCTCCTACCAGTGTTAATTTTGACAAGATATTTTAATTTAGTTTTAGTCTTAGTCTTTTGACAAAAATGTAATTCAATTTTAGTCGAGATTTAGTCAAAAAAAAAACCTTAAATTTTAGTCGAGTTTTAGTCGACTAAAATTGTAAGTCAATTTAGTCGACTAAATTTAGGACAAGTTTCATCGACTTTGTGTTTATAATATTCATTATAATCATATTTAATTAAGGTCCTCTGCTTCATGGAGCTGCTCCCTCATGAACAAAGCTCAGAGCTGTTCCTTTGGCAGTGATGTTACATGATATGAGGCTCTTTCAGACGGTCAGTAGACGTTTGGATGATTTTAGTCTCTCCTTTCCATTTTTATTTAGTCTTATTTTAGTCGACTAAAATATCTGGACATTTTAGTCATAGTTTTAGTCTCATGAAAAACTTTAAATTTAGTTTTAGTCCAATTTTAGTCAGAAATATCACTTTGACTAAAATTAAGACTAAATATTTTAGTCGACGAAATTAACACTGCCTCCTACAGTGATGTTGGAGCTAAAGGCTCTTCCTCCTACAGTGATGTTGGAGCTAAAGGCTCTTCCTCCTACATGTGATGTTGGAGCTGAAGGCTCTTCCTCCTACAGTGATTTTGGAGCTAAAGGCTCTTCCTCCTACAGTGATGTTGGAGCTAAAGGCTCTTCCTCCTACAGTGATGTTGGAGCTAAAGGCTCTTCCTCCTACAGTGATGTTGGAGCTAAAGGCTCTTCCTCCTACATGTGATGTTGGAGCTGAAGGCTCTTCCTCCTACAGTGATTTTGGAGCTAAAGGCTCTTCCTCCTACAGTGATGTTGGAGCTGAAGGCTCTTCCTCCTACAGTGATTTTGGAGCTAAAGGCTCTTCCTCCTACAGTGATGTTGGAGCTAAAGGCTCTTCCTCCTACATGTGATGTTGGAGCTAAAGGCTCTTCCTCCTACAGTGATTTTGGAGCTGAAGGCTCTTCCTCCTACAGTGATGTTGGAGCTGAAGGCTCTTCCTCCTACAGTGATGTTGGAGCTAAAGGCTCTTCCTCCTACAGTGATTTTGGAGCTGAAGGCTCTTCCTCCTACAGTGATTTTGGAGCTGAAGGCTCTTCCTCCTACAGTGATTTTGGAGCTGAAGGCTCTTCCTCCTACAGTGATTTTGGAGCTAAAGGCTCTTCCTCCTACAGTGATTTTGGAGCTAAAGGCTCTTCCTCCTACAGTGATGTTGGAGCTAAAGGCTCTTTCTCCTACAGTGATGTTGGAGCTGAAGGCTCTTCCTCCTACAGTGATGTTGGAGCTAAAGGCTCTTTCTCCTACAGTGATGTTGGAGCTGAAGGCTCTTCCTCCTACAGTGATGTTGGAGCTAAAGGCTCTTCCTCCTACAGTGATTTTGGAGCTGAAGGCTCTTCCTCCTACAGTGATTTTGGAGCTGAAGGCTCTTCCTCCTACAGTGATTTTGGAGCTAAAGGCTCTTCCTCCTACAGTGATGTTGGAGCTAAAGGCTCTTCCTCCTATAGTGATTTTGGAGCTGAAGGCTCTTCCTCCTACAGTGATTTTGGAGCTGAAGGCTCTTCCTCCTACAGTGATGTTGGAGCTAAAGGCTCTTCCTCCTACAGTGATGTTGGAGCTAAAGGCTCTTCCTCCTATAGTGATTTTGGAGCTGAAGGCTCTTCCTCCTACAGTGATTTTGGAGCTGAAGGCTCTTCCTCCTACAGTGATGTTGGAGCTGAAGGCTCTTCCTCCTACAGTGATGTTGGAGCTGAAGGCTCTTCCTCCTACAGTGATTTTGGAGCTGAAGGCTCTTCCTCCTACAGTGATTTTGGAGCTAAAGGCTCTTCCTCCTACAGTGATGTTGGAGCTAAAGGCTCTTCCTCCTACAGTGATGTTGGAGACCCGAGGAATCACTAGTAGCCCTGAGTTTTGAGAGCGGAGAGCTCTGGTTGGCCGATATGGAACAATTGCATCATGGAGATACAGTGGGTTGTATAAGTATCTGTACCACTTTAACTTTTCGACATTTAGCCATGCTATGGTCCACAAACATAAATATATATAATTGAAATGTTATGTGAATAAAATCTGAAAAGTGGGATGTGCAAAAGTATCTATACCCCTTTGCTTTTAGTGCCACCAATTGCCTTCAGAAGTTGCCTGATGATTTCTGAATGATCACATGTCGACCTAATGACTAAATAGAGTCTACCTGTGTGTAATCTAATGTCACTTCAAATACAGCTCAGGTGGGGGAAACTGTACACTGCACAAATCTCAGTTATGATCAGGTCAGTTAGGTAAAGCTCTAACCCTCAGTCTGAAGTAAAGCTCTAACCCTCAGCCTGAAGTAAAGCTCTAACCCTCAGCCTGAAGTAAAGCTCTTACCCTCAGTCTGAAGTAAAGCTCTAACCCACAGCCTGAAGTAAAGTTCTAACCCTCAGCCTGAAGTAAAGCTCTAACCCACGACCTGAAGTAAAGCTCTAACCCTCAGCCTGAAGTAAAGCTCTAACCCTCAGTCTGAAGTAAAGCTCTAACCCACAGCCTGAAGTAAAGCTCTAATCCTCAGCCTGAAGTAAAGCTCTAACCCTCAGCCTGAAGTAAAGCTCTAACCCTCAGCCTGAAGTAAAGCTCTAACCCTCAGCCTGAAGTAAAGCTCTAACCCTCAGCCTGAAGTAAAGCTCTAACCCTCAGCCTGAAGTAAAGCTCTAACCCTCGGCCTGAAGTAAAGCTCTAACCCTCAGCCTGAAGTAAAGCTCTAACCCTCAGCCTGAAGTAAAGCTCTAACCCTCAGCCTGAAGTAAAGCTCTAACCCTCAGCCTGAAGTAAAGCTCTAACCCACGACCTGAAGTAAAGCTCTAACCCACAGCCTGAAGTAAAGCTCTAACCCTCAGCCTGAAGTAAAGCTCTAACCCACAGCCTGAAGTAAAGCTCTAACCCACAGCCTGAAGTAAAGCTCTAACCCTCAGCCTGAAGTAAAGCTCTAACCCTCAGCCTGAAGTAAAGCTCTAACCCACAGCCTGAGGTAAAGCTCTAACCCACAGCCTGAAGTGAAGCTCTAACCCACAGCCTGAAGTAAAGCTCTAACCCTCAGCCTGAAGTAAAGCTCTAACCCTCAGCCTGAAGTAAAGCTCTAACCCTCGGCCTGAAGTAAAGCTCTAACCCTCGGCCTGAAGTAAAGCTCTAACCCTCAGCCTGAAGTAAAGCTCTAACCCTCAGCCTGAAGTAAAGCTCTAACCCACGACCTGAAGTAAAGCTCTAACCCTCAGCCTGAAGTAAAGCTCTAACCCACAGCCTGAAGTAAAGCTCTTACCCTCAGTCTGAAGTAAAGCTCTAACCCACAGCCTGAAGTAAAGCTCTGACCCTCGACCTGAAGTAAAGCTCTAACCCTCAGTCTGAAGTAAAGCTCTAACCCACAGCCTGAAGTAAAGCTCTAACCCTCAGCCTGAAGTAAAGCTCTAACCCACAGCCTGAAGTAAAGCTCTAACCCTCAGCCTGAAGTAAAGCTCTAACCCTCAGCCTGAAGTAAAGCTCTAACCCACGACCTGAAGTAAAGCTCTAACCCACAGCCTGAAGTAAAGCTCTAACCCTCAGTCTGAAGTAAAGCTCTAACCCTCAGCCTGAAGTAAAGCTCTAACCCTCAGCCTGAAGTAAAGCTCTAACCCTCAGCCTGAAGTAAAGCTCTAACCCTCAGTCTGAAGTAAAGCTCTAACCCACAGCCTGAAGTAAAGCTCTAACCCTCAGCCTGAAGTAAAGCTCTAACCCACAGCCTGAAGTAAAGCTCTAACCCTCAGCCTGAAGTAAAGTTCTAACCCACAGCCTGAAGTAAAGCTCTAACCCTCAGCCTGAAGTAAAGCTCTAACCCTCAGCCTGAAGTAAAGCTCTAACCCACGACCTGAAGTAAAGCTCTAACCCACAGCCTGTAGTAAAGCTCTAACCCTCAGCCTGAAGTAAAGCTCTAACCCACAGCCTGAAGTAAAGTTCTAACCCTCAGCCTGAAGTAAAGCTCTAACCCACGACCTGAAGTAAAGCTCTAACCCACAGCCTGAAGTAAAGCTCTAACCCACAGCCTGAAGTAAAGCTCTAACCCTCAGTCTGAAGTAAAGCTCTAACCCTCAGCCTGAAGTAAAGCTCTAACCCACGACCTGAAGTAAAGCTCTAACCCACAGCCTGAAGTAAAGCTCTAACCCTCAGCCTGAAGTAAAGCTCTAACCCACGACCTGAAGTAAAGCTCTAACCCACAGCCTGAAGTAAAGCTCTAACCCACAGCCTGAAGTAAAGCTCTAACCCTCAGCCTGAAGTAAAGCTCTAACCCACAGCCTGAAGTAAAGCTCTGACCCTCAGCCTGAAGTAAAGCTCTAACCCACAGCCTGAAGTAAAGCTCTAACCCTCAGCCTGAAGTAAAGTTCTAACCCACAGCCTGAAGTAAAGCTCTAACCCTCAGCCTGAAGTAAAGCTCTAACCCTCAGCCTGAAGTAAAGCTCTAACCCTCAGCCTGAAGTAAAGCTCTAACCCTCAGCCTGAAGTAAAGCTCTAACCCACGACCTGAAGTAAAGCTCTAACCCACAGCCTGAAGTAAAGCTCTAACCCTCAGTCTGAAGTAAAGCTCTAACCCTCAGTCTGAAGTAAAGCTCTAACCCACAGCCTGAAGTAAAGCTCTAACCCTCAGCCTGAAGTAAAGCTCTAACCCACAGCCTGAAGTAAAGCTCTAACCCTCAGCCTGAAGTAAAGCTCTAACCCACAGCCTGAAGTAAAGCTCTAACCCTCAGCCTGAAGTAAAGTTCTAACCCACAGCCTGAAGTAAAGCTCTAACCCTCAGCCTGAAGTAAAGCTCTAACCCACAGCCTGAAGTAAAGCTCTAACCCTCAGCCTGAAGTAAAGCTCTAACCCTCAGCCTGAAGTAAAGCTCTAACCCACAGCCTGAAGTAAAGCTCTAACCCACAGCCTGAAGTAAAGCTCTAACCCTCAGTCTGAAGTAAAGCTCTAACCCTCAGCCTTAGGAGAAACATTGCCGTGGGAAGTACGGTACACTGAGCTCTATCTTCTTTTTACTGCAAACTTTGTCTTATTATGATACAATATTTATTTTATCTGTAGTCTGTTCATTACTATTCACATGGTGTCTCCTGTCCCACTCCCCCTCGGGAGTGTCTGTCTAGATCGAATGGAGGAACCCTGCCTACTGACAACAAGGACTGGACGGTCTGTGATCTTGGCCCGTCTGCTGAGGGACTCCTTCGGCCCTGGGTCTCTATAGCCTGTCCGTCCATGGGAGTGGATCTCTCCTTCTGTGGTTCTCCTCAAGGTTTCTCGTTTCTCCCACCAGGTTTTTGAGTTTTTCCTCGCCGTGCTGGAGAGTCTAAGGACAGGGGACACCCGAGCTGCTCGTCGCCACTGCTGACGCTTATTTGGACTTTACTGATTCGCCTGAACTTTACATTGTCTTATTTACTGTTCTGTTTTATTGCCTTAATGTTTGTTACAGCCCTATGAGGCCACTCTTGTTGTGATATTGGGCTATACAAAACCATTGATTGATTGATCGATTGATCTGGACTTTATGGAAAAGTGGCTAGAAGAAGCCATTTTTAAAAGAAAACCATAACCATCCATCCATTTTCTCCCACTTGTCCGTTGCCGGGTCGTGGGGGCAGCTGTTGGAGCTGCCCAAGTCACATAGCACCAGTCCCCTATGGCTCCTCCTGCAGGTGGTGGGTCCACGGAAGGACGGCCTCATGGTTCCAAACGGGCCTGTTGGTCTCTCATAGGGGGCCCATTCACTCTCTCATTCATACACCAGTGTACGCAGACACTGGAGGCAAGGAGGGTGAAGTGTCTTGCCCAAGGACACAACGACAATGTGCACCTTCAGGAGGCGGGATTCGAACCCCCGACCTTCCGATCATGAGACGACCCGCTCTACCATCTGCGCCACCGTCGCCAAACCATGACCATAAGATCTGAAAACTGCGGTTGACAAGCGCTGTCCATCTAATCTAACTGAGCTTCAGCTGTTTTGCAAAGAAGAATGGGCAAAAAATCCAGTCTCAAGATGTGCAGGACGGGTAGAGACAAACCTCAACAGAGTGTGGTGGAGCAGAGAACGTCAGGGGTCGGGAGCCAAAAAATCTGGTTTTACAGTGTTATAATATAATGAGTTTTGCAGATTGCTGAATCAATGCAAACAGCAAAAATAATAAATCTAAAATGCAACAGAAGGCTGGATGTGATATGTGTAAATTCCATTCTTCCCTGTTAAAAGCCTCCCTGTTTTTTGGTTGCGCTCCTAAATTTTTGACTGTGTTCCAAAATTTCAGTGGCGCAGGTGGTAGAGCGGTGCCAGGTCATGGGTTCAAATCCCAGCTCCCACAAATGCACACTGTTGTTGTGTCCTTGGGCAAGACACTTCACCCTACTTGTCTCCAGTGCATACATTGGTGTATGAATGAGAGAGTGAATGGGTGACCCACCCGGGCCCTAAGGGTGACTAGTTCCTTACTGTAAAGCGCTTTAGGCCTGATAAAGGTAGAACAGTGCTATATAAGTTGAGTCAATTTACCATTTACCAAGAAAACAAGTTCATTTCGAGCCCTGGGGCTGTTCCCCTGAGGCCTCCGTCAGTTTCAAACCTCTGCAGGAGAATATTGTGGTCGACTGTGTCAAAGGTCTGAGGTCTAACAGAACCAGGACTGAAGCTAGTCCGGCGTCAGCTGCTAATAACAGGTCGTTGGTAACTTTGACTAAGGCGGTCTCTGTGCTATGATAAGTTCTGTACCCTGACTGAAATGTTTCTGATAAACTATTGTCCTGTAGGTTGCGGCAAAGCTGCTTAGCCTCTAAGCCGGTCCAGAACTGGGCCTTATCGACTTGAGATTAGCTCAATTTAGAGCTGTTTTTCACTCGACCCGAAAAAATGAATCCCGCATACATTAAGCAGTGCGCTTTCTTACCCGACCCACCTGCACCTGAAGTTTGCTGTATATTTGAGGCAGAGATGGGGACTCGGACTCGAGTCGGACTCGTGACCTAAAGACTCGAGACTTGACTCGGACTCGTTGGTATGGGACTCGTGAACATCTCTATGGAGTCTCTATGGAACAGCTGCTCTCGCTTCTCCAAATCAAATCTGTTGCGCTGCTTTCCTTCTCTCTCTCTCCCTCCCTGCCCGTCCCGTGCGTTCAAGCAGCGTCCCGTGTAAATGACGTGTACGAATGCGACACCACTCAATGCAATAAATCAATCGTCAGCGGGGCAGACACAGGACAACAAGCGCTTAGCTTTTGCTTTTAAAAACTTTATTCAGCGCCATGACAAGAGATTTGCCAAATGCACATTGTGTGGAGTTCACATTACAGACGCAAAGACCACAACCTCTAACTTTATGAGGCACTTGAACCCACAGAGGGGAGTCAGGGCAGTGTTAGCAAAGGCAGAATACACCGACACGCAGCTAAACTTGATTTCAGGCACTATTAGCATCACAATTTAAGCCATTTATCAGGGCCTGCAACTTCTTCTATTGTTGCTTGATGGGCAGTGTTGGGGAGTAACTAAATACATGTATTTAGAATACTGAATACAGTAACTTTACTTTTGTAAAGTTTCTGTAGGTGAGCAGGTGAGCTTAATCTGGAGGTGAGTGTAGGCCACTCTTGGGCCAGAACACCTCCTGCTCAGACTGAACACACTAGATTTCTCCCAGATGCTGGAACCAAACAAAGACGACTTCCAACCGAAGTGGAAGCTGCGCTGGGGAAGTCTCCGGCCCACGGCAGCGCCCTGCGTTTGCCCGGCTGTCGTCTCCCGCTCTCTGGCCGGAGTTTCCATAAATACTGATGCAGCAGGATGCAGTTTGGGACGTGGGGCTCACTGCGGTTTGTTGTGCAACTCCTCAGTTATGCTCTTTTATTTTCTCAGCACTCCGCGGCGCCACTCGCTGCTTTCCACTGCACTTTTAACATTAAGGACCAAAGAGAGAAAAGCTATTTGCACGACACTAAACGCGGTGTTGTGTGTCGTTGCGTAGGAACGGCGGAAAGCTGGGGTGAGGTGAGAGGAAGAGAGCGCTAAAGCCCGCGGATCACCGTCAAATAAAAAGTGAAATATGCGGCGCAGTTTGGAGTGATCCGTTAGAAAGGCAGGGATTATGTCCGGGAACAACCAATATATGGAAACATGAGGGCGGTGACTAACACAAAGTCGACATAATGATTTCAGCCCACTCCCCTGAAGCTCCAACAAGGACTGGACGTTCTTCCACGGTCTTGGCCCCGTCTGCAGAGGGACTACATCAGTAATGATGTGACGTTCATGACCGAGTGGCTCTTTTGAACGGCTCTTTACGGTGAACAGTTCAAAACGGTTCTCAATTGTGAAAAGAGGCAGGACTTTTTTTCAGTAAATTTTACCCAGAACTCTGCTGAACTAACACAAGAATCAGCCCAACACCGGAGCAGGCCACACAAGTGAAAGCCTTCTGCTCTAAAGTCGAAGCTGAATGCACTAAAAGACAGTTGAAGATTCACAAACACACTTTTCAAAGCGTAAATCAGTTCCATTGTAATTTATTTTAAATGATTTATTTATTTATTTATTTGAGCTATTATTTACAATATTTAAGTAAGTAAGTGCTTTATTGTCATTGTACAAGCGTACAACGAAATAGTGTTCAGGTGTTAGTCCTGAGCTGCTGCGCCTGAGCCGCGCTGCCACTGTGTGTCGACCTGACCCGCATGACCTTGGAGGTCGGGGAAACTGTAGCACTCGGAAAAAACCTGGCTGGCTGCCCTCTGTCTCCTCTGAAACGGTGCCGCGCCTCCTGGGTTTGTCTCTGTTTCAGAGCGTGGTGTCCTGCACTGGTCAGCTCCACCTCCTCCTTCCGCTTCACAACAGTCTTTCACCATCTCTCGTTTGTCCTTTTTTGTTTCCTGTAGCTCCTCTTGTGATGCCTCCTCTGTGCTGCAGGGGGGGCTCTTGGTGCCTCTTCAGTGTCTCAGAAGAAAACATGTGTAGGTCTCAAATGGGTTTAGCTGATGAGCTAGCATTTTGTTTACCTTTAAAAAGCTGCTTTCTTCAGGACCATTTTAGACTCTCAAAGTAAACAAATCCACCAAACCTCCACAAAAACACGGCAAAGACGTACAAAAGTATCCAGAAAAACAATGTGGAACAGAAACCACAAATGCAGGTCGCAGAGAAAGGAAAAAAACTCAGCTGCACAAGGAGAGGGGGAGGTCGCTTCCTGTTTTCACGTCGCCATGACGTCATACATCATTACATATACATTATCACAAAAAACACACAATAAAAATAAAAAATAACTCAAAAGGAGTAGGCCAAAGCAAGAAAGCTTATAAGTGCCTACCCCAATTTCAAAATACAATTATTGATTAGCAGCATTGATAATTCGAAGCCATGGAGGAGGACTATCGGTCGGCCTCGAAGAGATTCTGGCACACCATCCGGCGCCTCAGGAGGGGGAAGCAGTGCTTCACCAACACTGTTTACAGTGCGGGCGGGGGGCTGCTGACCTCGACTGGGGATGTGGTCGGGCGGTGGAAGGAGTACTTCGAGGATCTCCTCAATCCCACTGTCACATCTTCCGATGAGGAGGCAGAGGCTGGGGACTCGGAGGGGGGCTCGTCCATCACCCAGGCTGAAGTTACCGAGGTGGTTAGAAAGCTCCTCGGTGGCAAGGCCCCGGGGGTGGATGAGATTCGTCCCGAGTACCTTAAGTCTCTGGATGTTGTAGGGCTGTCTTGGCTGACACGTCTCTGCAACATCACGTGGCGGTCGGGGACAGTGCCTCTGGATTGGCAGACCGGGGTGGTGGTCCCCCTCTTCAAGAAGGGGAATCGGAGAGTGTGCTCCAATTACAGGGGGATTACACTTCTCAGCCTCCCTGGTAAGGTCTATTCCAGGGTACTGGAGAGGAGGATCCGGCCAATAGTCGAACCTCGGATTCAGGAGGAACAATGCGGTTTTCGTCCTGGTCGTGGAACACTGGACCAGCTCTATACCCTTCATCGGGTGCTCGAGGGTTTGTGGGAGTTCGCCCAACCAGTCCACATGTGCTTTGTGGACCTGGAGAAAGCGTTCGACCGTGTCCCTCGTGGTGCCCTGTGGGGGGTGCTCCGGGAGTATGGGGTACGGGGCCCTCTACTAAGGGCTGTCCGTTCCCTGTATGACCGTAACAGGAGCTTGTTTCGCATTGCCGGCAGTAAGTCAGACCTATTCCCGGTGCGTGTTGGGCTCCGCCAGGGCTGCCCTTTGTCACCGGTTCTGTTCATTACTTTTATGGACAGAATTTCTAGGCGCAGCCAGGGGCCGGAGGGTGTCCGGTTTGGGAACCTCAGAATCTCATCTCTGCTGTTTGCAGACGATGTTGTTCTGTTGGCTTCCTCAAATCAGGACCTCCAGCGCGCACTGGGGCGGTTTGCAGCCGAGTGTGAAGCGGCCGGGATGAGGATCAGCACCTCCAAATCTGAGGCCATGGTTCTCCACCGGAAAAAGGTGGCTTCCCCGCTTCAGGTCGGTGGGGTGTCCTTGCCTCAAGTGGAGGAGTTCAAGTATCTCGGGGTCATGTTCACGAGTGAGGGACGGATGGAGCGTGAGATCGATAGACGGATCGGTGCGGCGTCAGCAGTGATGCGGTCGCTGTATCGGACCGTTGTGGTGAAGAGGGAGCTGAGTCAGGGGGCAAAGCTCTCGATTTACCGATCGATCTACGTTCCCACCCTCACCTATGGTCATGAGATTTGGGTAATGACCGAAAGGACAAGATCGCGAATACAAGCGGTCGAAATGAGTTTCCTCCGCAGGGTGGCTGGGCGCACCCTCCGAGATCGGGTGAGGAGCTCAGTTACCCGGGAGGAGCTCGGACTCGAGCCGCTACTCCTCTACGTCGAAAGGAGCCAGCTGAGGTGGCTAGGGCATCTGTACCGGATGCCTCCTGGTCGCCTCCCTCGGGAGGTGCTCCAGGCATGTCCTATTGGGAGGAGGCCTCGTGGAAGGCCCAGGACACGCTGGTGGGACTATGTCTCCGAGCTGGCCTGGTGTCGCCTCGGGGTCCCCCCAGAACAGCTGGAAGAGGTGTGCGTGGATCGGGAAGTCTGGGCATCTCTGCTGAGACTGCTGCCCCCGCGACCCGGCCCCGGATAAAGAGGGAGAACATGGATGGATGGATGGATGGATAATTCGAAGCTTTTTCATGTCAAAAAAATCTGATGAAACTTACAAGACAACTTACAGGTATAAAAAACATAGAGTGAAAATAGAAATGTTTGTGATTTCTGAGTATATTTACTTCTTTATAGTTTTCTCTTATTTTTTATCATTGCTTATATTACCATTCTAGTATGTGGCAAGCTGGTAGAGGGCGGTAGCCCCACACCAGCGAGCCCCCACCCTGCTGCCCCAACTAGTTGATGTTGTGAACCGCTTTATAATCCTATACTGAGTGGTGCTTTAAAAAGACAAGATTTATGAGCCCGTTGAGAGGGGACCTACAACAGGTCCACATCTCGCCTGCCCTAATTCTACACTCAACAAAAATATAAACGCAACACCTTTGTTTCTGCTCCATTTTTTATGAGATGGACTTAAAGATCCAAAATTCATTCCAGATACACAATATTACCATTTCTCTCAAACATTGTTCACAAATCAGTCTAAATGTGTGATAGTGAGCACTTCTGCTTTGCTGAGATAATCCATCCCACCTCACAGGTGTGCCACATCAAGATGCTGATCTGACACCATGATTAGTGCACAGGTGTACCTTATACTGCCCACAATAAAAGGCCACCCTGAAATGTGCAGTTTTTTGTTTTATTGGGGGTCTGGGGACTTAGAACCAGTCAGTATCTGGTTTAGCGATAGTTTATTTCTGTAAACTATTCTTTGAGTTTGTATATTTCTGTTGTGACCTCTGATATGAGCAGTTGTAGGTCTTTGCCAGAGCCTAGTATAGTTGTGTCATCAGCAAATAATATACATTTTAGCTTTGTTGAGATTTCACACAAATCATTGATGTAGAGCAGAAACAATTTAGGTCCTAAAATCGACCCCTGGGGTTCCCCGCATATTATATTCCTCCATCCTGATACATGTTCATCAATTTGTACATACTGTTTTCTTTCAGTCAAATATGACTTCAACCAATTGATAGCGATCCCTCTAATCCCATTATTATTTAGTTTCTTTAACTTTAATTTCATGATCTATCGTGTCAAAGGCTTTCTGGAGGTCTATGAATATACCCAAAGAATACAGCTTATTGTCGATATTGTTGGTGACTTCTTCGCTTAGATTAATTAATGCATGTGCAGTTGACCTGTTGTTTCTGAACCCATACTGACAGTCACTGAGTAAGTTATGTTTATTCACAAAACTGTCCAGGCGGGCAGTGACACGTTTTTGCAGAATCTTAGATAGTTGAGGGAGTATAGAGATTGGTCTAAAATGTGTAAACTGACGATTATCCTCACTTTTATAAATTGGAACGACCTTGGCAATCTTCATGAGGGAATTCCCCAGTTGAAAAGGAGAGGTTGCATATATGTGTTAAAGGCATTGATATGTTTTGTATTACCTTTTTAATCATGTTCATGTCAAAGTCATTCCAATCAGTGGATTTTTTATTTTTGAAAGCTTTAACTATTTTAATTATTTCATTTTCATTTGTTGCCATAAGAAAAAAGGCAAACACATTTTTGTGTTGCGAGACATCACTGTTTGTTCTGGCTATTTTTGATGCCAGGTGAGGCCCAATATTGACAAAGTAGTCATTGAACGCATTAACTACACTCCCTTCTGTCATTTTCTCATCATTATTAATCATGTAGTCTGGGTAACTTAAAGCCTTTGAGTCTTTAGACATTGCATGATTTAAGACTTTCCATAATCCTTTCATATTATTTTTATTGACCTCAATCATATTTCTGTAATAATTTCTTTAAAACAAATGTAATATACTTGTTAATTTATTCTTATATTTTTATATTTAGTTTCAGTTTCTAATGTTCGTTTCCTTATAAATATTTTACATAAGGAGTTTTTCTTTTTACATGCGTTCAATAAACCCCTCGTCATCCATGGGCCACAAGTATTTGTTTGCGTATATCTGCGCGTTAGTACTGGACAATATTGATCATACAAATGTTTGATTGTGTGGACAAAATGAGTATATGCAACATTAACATCCTGTTCTCCAAGGACATTGTTCCAGTCCTGATCTGACAAACTCTGCTTGGAGGCGTTTATCGAGCGCTCAGATGTTAATCTTACATTTTTGACTATAATATTACCTTTGTTTTTCTTACTTTTTAGATGTATTTCAAATAGTGAGAAGACTGGCAAGTGGTCGCTAATGTCATTATTCAGTATACCACTTATCATATTGTTAAGGATGTTTGTGAAAATATTATCAATGACTGTAGCACCGTGTGCAGTTATAGTGGGGCGTGTGGTTAAGGGTAAAGTGACAGACTGTACATGTACATTTTTCAGTGGGCTTATGCGATTTTGCTTTCACTAAATCAGTATTAAAATCCCCACAGACAAAAATGTCTTTGTGGTTGCCGTTTGTAAATATTTTTTCAATATGTTCATTAAAGACTTCAATGTCTGCACCCGGTGCTCGATAGATACAAGAAACTAATATATGTTTCCTTTTTTCCAGAATTATCTCTACTGTCCCACATTCAAACATATGATCAATTGCCATGGTCATGTTGTCAACCAATTTTACATTGATAATCAGATTTGATTATCCTCATAATACTTTAAGGTATGAGAAATGTTGTGGAAAAAGTGCATATCAGGGTCCACATCATTGAGATGATTTCTTTTATAGTCTGTGAGTGAAAATATTTGTAGTTCAGACTCTTGAGTGTAACTTGTGTCTTCATTGTCTGATGAGGGAGAGTCAGTAGATTGTGTGTCTGTCATGTTGAAGGATTAGGAACGTTTACCTTGTTGTTTCACTTGTATTTGTCCAACGCATTTCCCGGTGTTTATACTGGATTTGATGAACTGGTGCGCGGACGTACAATGAGTTTATCATAGCACAAGAAGGCGATCTCCCCCCTTTCTCGTGCAGCTCTCAGCTCCAGCATCAGTTCTTTACGTTTTCTTTTTATGGATTCCGTGTAGTCCTCGTTAATGAAGATTTTTGTTCCTTTGAATTTCTTCGCGATCCTTCCACCGCAGTAGTTTGGCGATGATGGGTCTCGGCCAGTCTCTCCGGCCGTCGGGTCTCCCTTGGCGGTGAGTCCTCTCCACCTCCACCGTGTGCTGCAGCTGGAGCTTCTCCCTCAGTAGTTTGACTTTTTCCTGGGCCCAGGTCTCCCCAGGCGACTCCAACACTCCCTCAAAGACCAGGCTGTTTCTGCGGCTCTGCCCCTCCAGATACTCCAGTTTATCCGTGATGATGTGCAACTTGTCACATACTTTATAACAATCGGTTTGTAAAGTGTTCGTGAGTTTCAATTTCTGTTCTTTCAGAGTGTCCACCTCAACTTCGTGAACTGCAGGCTTGTTTTTAGCTCTTGAATGTCCTTAGTCTGTAGATCCATTCGGGTGTTTGTTGATTCCATGATGATTTTTATGAATCCTTTGTAGTTCTCCTGTTGTTGTATTGTTTCCCTGAACTTGTCCCTCTGCTGCTCCATGAGTTCCGTGACTCGACTGAGGCTTACGTCGTCCTCCTCAGTCGCCGGCTCTACCTGCGCCTTTTTCGATCGCATCATAGATATTGTGAGTTTTCTGGCTATAGTGTTTTTTTAATTTTTTAATTTAGCATAAAAAAGAGCCGGTCTTTTGAGCGCTATATCAATTGTGTGTGTTAATAGGCTAATATCGGCAATTGATTCATTGAGTGAACAGATCCTGGTGATGTTTGAGATCTTTGAAAATGTGGAGGACACTTTTGGGTTCTATCTATTACCGAACAAAATCCAGGAGATACAGATGGGAGCGCTGCAGGAGAAGACAGATTTCTTCAAGGACAAAGACCACCCCAGGTCAAAGGCTCGAAAAGATATGTCTACTATAATCGTGTTCGCCGTCCATTTCCATTCAAATGTATTTTCTGTCACATAAGATGGAAGGAATCATAAAGACACAGCTCAACGTTTAGTACAAATACTTTATTGACAATGTCTATGGCAGGTTTCATGGAATTGCTAAATGATTTGAACAGTTGGTAGCCTGGGTAACGCATGTGTCCAATCAAAGGTGCATCTCCTGATCCGTTATCTGTCCATAGACACATGACATACATAAATAATTGCATTGTAGAAAGGACTCAATTATTTACATGTATATATATACTTTATAGAATAGACATTTTATATTAAATCTAGGAAGACACGGCCTTGTTTCCAGTGGATTGCATAGCACAGGTGGGGTTGGTATGAGTAAAGTGTAGGTCTGGCTCTACTTGGCTCCACTCGCCTGTAAACTGCTCCACACAAACAAATACATACATTATATATTTGTCTTTGACTTGTTATTACTGGGGGTTCAGTGATCAATAAACCAGACTGAAAAATACCTCTGGGGAAAAAAAGATGAAGAATAATTTTGAAAGCTTAAAGGTGCATTCTGGAAGTTCATCGCTCCGCTTCCGGGTCCAATGGAACTTTAGCCCTATTCATTATAATGGAATGGATCTGATTTTAACTTGCCGTAGAGCCGACTACAGGCTCTTTTTAAACATCTGATCACACAGAAATATTACATTTACTCCGGATTTTATTCAGTGATGCTTTTCTGACATTAATTATCTGATTATTTTTTCCCTTACACAATGAAGGCGTATTTTAAATATAACAATAGCTTTGGAAAAATGGTGCGATATAATATTCTAATTCGGTGCAAAACAGTTTTAGGCCTTTTATCTGTTGTTATTTCAGCAGGAGATTCAGATAAAGTTACAGTTTTTGGTGGGGGGAGCATCATGCTGTGGGGCTGCTTTTCCTCAGCGGGGACTGGGAAGGTTGTAAGAATAGTTGGGAAGATGGATGGAGCCAAATACAGAGACATTTTGGAGAAAAACCTGCTGGAGTCAGCAAGAGAATTGAGGCTGGGGCGGAGATTCACCTTCCAGCAGGACAATGACCCTAAACACAAACATCTACAATGGAATGGTTTAAAAACAAACATATTAATGTGTTAGAATGGCCCAGTCAAAGTCCTGACCTAAATCCTATTGAACATCTGTGGAAAGACCTGAAAACTGCTGTTCACAAACGCTCTCCTTCTAATGTGACAGAGCTTGAGTTGTTTTGTAAAGAGGAATGGGCTAAAATGTCAGTCTCTACATGTGCAAACCTTGTAGAGTCAAACCCCAGAAGACTTGCTGCTGTTATTGCAGCAAAAGGGGGTTCAACAAAGTATTAAGTCATGCTGTATGAATACTTATGCACACCCCACTTCTCACTTTTCTATTTTTTGAAAAATAACAGAATCATGTATCATTTTGCTTTCACTTCACAGTTGTCTGTTACTTGTGTGTGAACTTTCAGTAAAAAATTCAAAATAAAATCTTTATGTTTAGGGTTGTAAACATGACAAAATGTGCAAAAGTTTAAAGTGTATTAGTACTTTAAGGCAACTGTAATTGGTCCTGGATGGAGGTGGGTTATACTCAGTTACTTAAGTACATGTACTGAAGTAATTTTTTTTTTCAGTAACTGTACTTTTACAAGTCGTTTATTTTTTATTTTTACTTTTTCTTGAGCAATATTAAAATGAAAATGAATATCTGTTTAAGTAAAACAATTCAAGTAACTCAGTCCACTGTGACTAAATCTTTAAGTGACAAATCACTTAAAGAAATCACTTTGACGCGTAGAATAGATGTTTTTTGTGTTTTGTTACTTAATTCCTCAATGATTTCTTTTAATTTGTTTTGATGGAATTTTCTTTAAAAATATTACCCTTTTCACATGATTTTGTTTCTCGTCATTTAAAATCAAATTAAAATCATTCAAACTTTTACCCTCAAACAGTTCCTCAGTTACTCACAGTACTCAAGTAACATTTTCTCCCAGTACTTTTTTACTCTTACATGAGTAAATATTTTGGCTGCTCTACCCACCTCTGATCCTGGATGATCCATGCTAACCAACTGCAGGGTCACTAAAAGGTCAAATACACACTAGTACCAAGGTTCCATAATGCACCTTTAAGTATAAGATTAGAAAATGCTTTTGTCTGTGCTACCTTAGGTGAAGATGTAGTCGCCACAATGTGAAAAAAATTAATTTGGATAAAATGGCACTTAAAATGACAATATTATCACATGTGGTTGTGTGGGCTCTCTGTCATCCAGGACAAAGCCACTCTCTACCTGCTCATGGCATGGCTGTCTCCAACAATCACCGTAGGGTCTGTCCTTTTGCAGACGGAATCAAAGTGAGAGCTGCTTTTTAGAACTTCTTTTTTTAAATGACCAAGTACATATGACAACTACCTGACATAAAACATGTATGTGAGGTGTTTCTCTCGGCTGACTTTGGAATAGGGAATTGCAGATACTCCAAAAGGGCTGGGTCCAAGATGGGAATGCGTGAAAGCACAGAGTGGAGGCGAGTAGATACAGGCGGTGTGTGTGTGTGTGTGTGTGTGTGTGTGTGTGTGCATGTGTGTGTTACTATGTTAAGATTGTCAGAAGAGAAAGAGCCACTTTTAGTACTAAACAATCTCTGTTTGGAAAGCAGAATGTTGCTTATAAAAGAAGTCCATATAAAAATACATTTCCCTTTTGCCTTGAGTTTGAGCTTGAGGTTGAGTCGGCCTTGGTGGTGTGGAGATGGACCTGTGGAGAAGAACTTTGATACGTTTGACGGCCCCTGGTCTGTACGTTCAGTCCAATGAGAACAAGGCTCCGATGAGTCCATGGTGCTATCTATGTGTGTTGAGCAGGACCTCCAGCCAGCAGGGGCAGGAGGTGATGAACTGTCTGGAGTAACAGGGGCCCCAGCCCTTGGCAAAGCTGATGCGGATACTGTACGGGTCCCAGGGCCCCTCTTGGAGCTCCGGTTTGACCCCGTGTTGTTTCATCCAACTGGAGCGCTCATAGTCAAAGACCCTGAGGGAGAACCCAGGAAGTACCCGCTCCACGGTGAGTCCGCGGCCGCCCGGGGGCTCCAGGGTGGGCGAGTGCACAAAGATGGGGTGCTGACTACGGTTGTACACCCACACTCCGTCGGCCTCCTGGCTCAGCAGGATGCCAAAGCCGATCTTCCTTCGGCTGTGCTGGGCCACGCTGGTCCCTCCTCCGTCTCCGCCTCCGTGCTGGTGCCCTCCTGGGTACTCGTGGCGGCTGCGGTAGGCATTGGCATGGAGCTGGCCCAGGCACAGCCCTGTGCCCTGAGGTAGGTGGTAGAAGATATTGAGTGCGGGGTCATGGGCGGGGTATAGCCGCCCCACACGAGTGCGCTGCTCCCAGTATGCCACGCTGCACCAGTGAGAGCGCAGGCTGCCCGACGACGAGCCCCCCGACGACGAGCCCATTGAGGTACCCGTGTCTGTGGAGAAAGCAGACAGCGGACATACGGGTTAGTCTGGACACATTAGGGACACGTGTTGGTCTTAAGGCATTCAAAATGTCACTCACAATTCTAGGTATTTAGATTTACTTTTCAAACTGAGAGAAACATGTAAATATGTCAGAATTAGCCAATGGTTACGTTTCATGTCATGATCATCCACACAGTTCAACACCTGAGACTCATTATGTGATGTGATTTCAGCCACATTTAAGAAGTATTTGGAGCATTAGGAATGTGGCACAGTCATAAGTCTCTGCTCCTTTCACTGATAGAAGAACACATCGACTATATGCTGATTCTTTCAAAATGTTAAATATTGTATTTCTGAAGTGTTAGGCAATGATGAAAGGATTTGTTTTTTAAAATGTTTTATATTGGTTGTGAAGTTGTACCTACAGGCCAAAGCTGGCATTTCGATGAGTGTGTGTAGAGTGTTATTACACACAGAAACAAACCCAAAAATATCATTCATGTTTCAGGGAAATACAGTATGGTAGGCCAAAAACAATTATTAACCCCGCCTCCTCCTCTGCCCCTCCCCCATCGCACTTCTGCAGGTGTGTGTGTGTGTGTGTGTGCGTGTGTGTCTGTCACGCTCCCAGCAGCCCCTGAACCGCTGACCTCCGCCCTCATGCTATCAGCTCACATTATCGCCCGCACAGACTGATGCCATTCTTCTGCTCCACACACTGGCTTTAAAGAGCCATGTGCTGCATGTGGCCCCATTCCACACGGCCCCTCAGCATTCCCAGAGCCTCTGCTCCAGGGGCAGCCGGGACCAGCCGCGTCCAGCAGGGGCCAGGAGAGCCCCGCTGCCCCCGGTAAACAAGCAGCCGACCATGAGGCGTGTCCCTGTTTGGACTTGGTTTAGTCGGAGTTTAATCCCAGTTTGGAACAGCTGATGCACTGGTTTCAGTTTAGCTCGAGGCCCCACGTGACCGACCACCATGCTGAGCTCCTAGCTTTACATTTTTACATCGCTGTATGGGACTGTCAGAGTTCCTCAAGCAAAGAGTCGGGGAATCACCGGGAGAAGC
This sequence comes from Proterorhinus semilunaris, assembly GCA_021464625.1. Classification (NCBI taxonomy): domain Eukaryota; kingdom Metazoa; phylum Chordata; class Actinopteri; order Gobiiformes; family Gobiidae; genus Proterorhinus; species Proterorhinus semilunaris. Next base: position 42,720,615 of record CM038346.1, read on the forward strand.
TACGCCACAAGATAAGTACCGAAATAAAGAAAAGGCTCAGTCAAAACGTCGAGTAGCAAGTGTAGCTACACCGTTAGCATACGGACTTATTTGACCATAGCCATGAGACAGAGTTCTTGAGTTGTCTTCCTGTGCTCGCTGGCGGTCACAGCAGTTGAGCCGCCGCGGTTATAAAATGGACAGTTTGCTCTGCTATGCTAATGTTGCTAACGTCCCTCACGGCTTAATGCCAACTCCGCTCTCTTATTGATTTGTAACATTATTCATGAGATTGTAAATATGACCGCACTGTTCGGGGTTGATAAAACAAATAAGTTAGGGCCATATTATGTTTTTTACCAGCATCGCAGCTTATTTCTTTGACTCTCATTAAAATTTCCGACTTGACAACTGGAACACTGAAACTCGTTCCGACCTCCGAGGACTATTGGGACAAGTATTTACAGTATACGGTGTGACTGACAACAAGGTGGTGTAACTTTGCTTGGCCTTTGGGAAACACATTTGAACGTTATCGCTCAGACCCTAAATATGTGTACACCCAAAGAACGTTTTGCCAGTTAAATCTCTGTCTGACATTTTGTTAGAGCGTGTTTTTAACCTCTTAACCCCCGCCTTAACTCTGCAGTTCAGCTTTACCCAAGACCAGGCCACTGGGCCGCGGTGTCGCCACTTTTTTGACCATTTTTTTCTCCATTGCCTTTTTGTTGGGTTTTTGTCAAATTTTTACCACAATTTCATCCCATTTTGTCACTTTTCTGTTGCTCCTGCTTAAGTATTTTTGTGGCACACATTTTTGTCGCTCTTTTGCTGTGTTTTCATCCTCGTTTTTGGCTCATTTTTGTCGCTGTTTTGACACTTTTTTTCAAGAAGCTTTTAGATTTGGGTAGGAAAATGTACTCGGTTCAGGAGGGGGTTAAGACCAATGGCCGCTGACTGCTCTGCTTTTTGACTACGACACTGGAGGCCGCCATTGCTCCACCTTTGCTGTAGTACCTCCATATGGCCGCTATTCCCCCATTGGAATGCATTGGACTTTAGACACGTTAAAAACAACTTTAATGCCGGTGCCTAATGGTTTAGAAGTGGCTAGAGCTAGATATTCCTCCTGTGATTACGCCGGGTTAAAAACAATATGGGGCACCGGGCTTTTTATTGTAGAAATACATTTTTTAAATCTTGCATAATTAATGAGGGCCTGACTTTGATTGACAGGCCGTTTACGTCGCTGCCTGGCCATGGGCGTGATTACAACAGAAATAAACACCCATTACACGCCCCGCGAGGGCCAAGCAGGGCCGGGTCTACAGTCAAGATCCCGCCCTTATGCCCTTTTTAGGAACATGAGAGGAGGAGCCTGTAAATCCACCATGATTTCCCCCACGAACGTGGTCATTTTGGTAAACGGGGAGGAGTGAGGAGGAGCGGTCTATTCTTTTTTACAGTCTATGGTTAAGACGTGTTAAACTGCTAATAAATCAAACAGAGAGAAAACTCGAGCCTCTGGGATTTCAGATGAATGTTTCATTTGTTGATGTGCTTCCCTCTGAAAGTGAAGCAAGCACAATTAGCCTGAAAGTTCACTCACATGCTTTCTATGTAATTCATTGCACAGATTAGAAGGGACAGAAGTCATTTCAATCCACGACATGGGGTAACAGAAATCAGGTCCAGTTCAGGCTGTGCGACACGTTTTAAAATCATTTCTAGTCATGATTTTTTCTTTTTTTTTCTTTTCTGCTCCACTTCTGAAAGGTAAAGTCTTCTCTGGGACACTGTAGGCCCCTCCCCTAGGCGGGCGGGTCCTGGGACACTGTAGTTAGTTTGTAGGCGAACACAATTACAGAGACACACAAACCGTATCACACACACACACCACACACACGCTCACAAAATTGCACTTCTCATTTGAGGCCCACGTGTGTCATTAGTGAATTCCAGGCCTGGCAACCGCTGCGGTCTGAATGTTTTACAGGGACTCCAGCTCTCCTTCATTCATCCCTCGCTCTCTCTCTCCCTCATGTGTCTCTCTGTCCCAGGGCGATCTGCTTTTGTGGACATATCGGCATGTCGTGATCCTGTGTTCGACGAGTGCAATTTCTCCAGTCTGGCGTTACTCAAATCTAAAAGCTTCCGGACTGGAGTTCACGGCCCGTGAGCTGAAGACGTTTGAGACCTCCAAATGTTCTTCTTCTAAAACACCGAAGAGCAGCAGCACAGTGGGGGTGTCACCAGAGGGGCTACGGGAAACAAGGAAGGGACACACGAGGAGGTATCCGGGCGAGAAAAGTATATTTGACCAACAGCATTAAAACTTGAATCTAAAGATATAAGATTTTTTTTTTTCGGTATCTGCTTTTCATTGTTTGGACACCAGTAGTGCCGAACCTTTTTCCAATAACAGACTAATATTGTTTAACGGTTCCCAGCTCTACATGTCCCTCTCTCTTACACTCCTACGTCTATACTCTTCCCTTTCGCTCATCCCTCCATCTCTCACTACTTCATTCATCCCTCTATCTCGCTCCATGTATCCCCCGCTATCCATATCTGTCCGTCTCTCTCTTATTTCTTTTTTTAAGAGGCCCCGTCCCTGTAATGAGGCACCGGACGAACACGTCTGAACTTTAGGGGAAACACATCCAGACTTTATGAGCTTGTGATGAAATTCATTCTCACAGACAACATAAAAAAAATATACAAAAAACACGGGAACTTTTGGCCCCTCCCTCTTTCATTTCAACCGTTTGACAAACTTAACCTCATCCAAGACTGCAGCAGCCTGTCATCAAGCAAACTGAAGAGAAGGTTCACGAGAAGGGACATTCCCCAACTGTGAAAGTGGAGATGAACCCCCTCTTCCACACATTATTGTTCTGGTTTCTGGTTCTAGACGACAAATATTTTAGTATAGGTATCAGAAAAAGTATTGTTCAGGTATAAGTATCGAAAACCAAGAATCGTTAACGCACTGGTATCGGAAAAAAAAAATCCCGGGTCCCAGCCTTACCCAGAACGGTTGGGAGGAAGGACACTTTGATGTATGATTTGATCTGCGACTTTAATATTTTTACAATTGCATATGTTTTATTTTTCATGCAATTGAGCATCGAGCTGCAGATAAACTTCTAAAACTGCTGTTAAACATCGTGGTGCTCAGTTATTACGTTTCAGCTTCATCAGCAACAAGATACACATCTGTCAGAAAAAAAACATCCATTTAATCATTAATAAACGTTGTATTCAGCTCCATAAAAGCGTTCTATTAAAACACTGCTTGTTTTATAAAAATCTCGTCTTTTTTTTTTACAACCATGACCCAACCCACGGGTCGCTGTTGCTTGCACAGCGCGAGACTCTCGTGGAGTTTGTTTACTGTGGAGCAACCGCAGGGCGGACCAGCTTGTTTCTTCTGCAGCCTCTTCTGATTGTCCGGCAGCCTAAGGGAAGCGAGGCTCGATCATTCTGATTCTTTCACTTAAACAGCAGAGGCGCAAAGCCAAAAAAAAAACCCCACTAAAAACACAAAACCACAGCCCCTTCAGGTTAGGTCACCACAGCAGCTAAAGCCTCAATTCTAATTCGATAAAGGTTGATCGTGAAGCCGTCACAAACATTCAGAAATCCAGATTAGAGAGAACCAAGATTTGTCAAAACTGCATGAATGAGGCAACAATATTCCAGTTATGTTTCCGACAAGGTAACAATGTTACAGCACGGCTGAGAGTTCACAGAATTACATTTTGCAAATGTCCCCTTTGACGGTCAAGGCCTTCAGCATCAGGTCACATACTAAGGCACAAAGAGGTCCCGATACAATTGTCCTCTTGTTGCCTGATAGTGGACTCCTTTAGAAGAAGTTAAAGAACCATCATTAAAGCTCCTGTTGAGTGGGTAAAGTGCCAGCAACATTCAGTATGTTTACATGTGAAGTCTAATCTGACTAGGCTAAAGATTCGATCCCTGATCCGTTTTTCCAGTAAAACCTGTCCAACCAGTCTTGTCCCAGTCACATGACAGCCACTGATCAACAGGGGGGGCCTTAGCCTGCTATGTTGTTGTTAGCACACAGTTAGCCCTGATTAGCCCAAGGTGCTTTCAGACCAAACTGCTGTTCTGAGGAGAACTGTCCCAACTGCCCTAAGCTCAAATCCACCTAAAACTCTTACACAGATGCTGATTAGCTCTCGTGGTTAGCTAAAAGGCTACCGTAATATGATACTACGGCCCTCTGTTGATGAGAATTGTGTAATAAACTACACATTAAACAAGTGCAGCACAACTTTAAAAGCCGAATGTAGACGAAGGTTTTAGTGACTTTATTGGTGCTTAGTTCCTGTTTTCATATTCATACGTTAGCTGTAGCAGCTCGGATGAGAGTTCTCTGTCTCATGATCCAGCCTCTAAAATGAGCTCTCCTGTCGCCCGTGTAGGAGTGAGCTTTACACAGTTTTGCTGAACAATGGCAGTCGTCCATTAGAAGTAGCTAACACGATGTTATTTGACAATGTTTTGCTGTTTTTTCGTGTTCGGCAGCCTGACAGATAGTATCTGGGGCAGGGACAGCGTGTGCAGTGGCTTTGTGCTAATCCAATGCACTTTGACTCGACTCTGCGGTTACATGCTGCTCCAATCATGGGATTGGGCGATCCTGTTCACGTCCAAATAGGCGAGAGATTTGACTTTCCCTTCGTCCTTGCTCCGCGTCATCTGTCCGGCCTGCTCGTGTCATACTCCCGAGCACGTTCGCTGTGATCGGCAGATCAGACCCAGTGCAAACCCAGAGGAGACCGAGGGTTTTCTGTCGTTGGTCCCAAACTGTGGACTGAGCTGCCTCTATTAGACGGGCTGACTCTTAAATCACGCACATGTTCTCTTTTGCATTTAACTAGTTTGGAAGTTGACTTTTACTGTTCAAATCGTCCTCGTATATGTGTATATATGATTGTATTTTTGTATTGTCTTTTATGTACGGCACTTTGTTGTGTTTAATAGTGTGTTATAAATGTAATGTAACTGCAGTGATCGTGCTGTAGTGAAACGTGGAGGCCGGTGTGTGCCTTCATTAAGCCCGGAGGAGCTTCTATATGCAGTGATTATCAGTTCAGCTGCTAGACTCGGACACTGGTGTGGTGAGAGCAGGGTAGAGTAAGGGAGATATTTATAGGCCTGCTGTAGTGTCTGTATGACACGCTGTAAGACAAGAAGAGTGTGCTATCAAGTTTCTATCAGTTATTGGGACGCTGCACTTATTGATTTCTAAAATAAGCATACTAATTTTTCTTTGCTGAATTAGGGCATATACTGTAGCTCAAATTACAAATATGTTTTTTACTATTGCATTACTTTACTGTATTGCTTTCCAGCAACTGCAGGTTAGTGATTTCTGCTGGCTTTCCGACCCCGCTGAAGAGGAATATATATATTTTTTTTTATCATGTTTTTGAGCTGAAACATTAAAAAGTGTCACTTCCAACAGCACCAAAACTTGGTCTCTAAAGATCTCACACGTAGCTGCTTTCAATACTTTCATTTTGTCGATACCAGTAGTACCTACACTTTTTGTTGATACCATACTGGTATTGTTTGAAGGTACCCAGCCCTACTTATGAGTCAATCTGGATTAGAGTATACTAAAAAGAAATGCATTATAGGGAGACAAGAAAGGACTGAGGTTAGAGATAGTTAAATCTTTGAATGCATTTCATTCAATATACATGTCTAAAACTGGTTATGTTATATTATTAATATGTCAATTAAAATGATGTTACTTTAACTGGTAAATTAAACTATACCAATGTGAAGTTAAACAAATACTTTCATGACAATCAGAACCTAAACTAGAAAGCTCTGGACAGCACAGTAAACCATCCTCTTGTGTTCAGAATTGCTTCTTTAGTTTACATATGCAAATGAGTATGGATACTAAAAAGTAGCCGTTTGGTATGGATACTATGGTATCCTTGGATGACGCGGCAGCCCTGGCCTCAGTGCCCGCTCTGGCTCCCGGCTGACTTTGAGCATGTCACGTTTAATGTTGTTGGCACAGTTTGGATGTCGTCACGCTAAGCCTGGCTCTCATCCAGAAAGAGAACGAGAGGGATCCGAAAACCAGTTAGGTGAACTTTGTGACAGAATCGGATCTTTGGAAATGGGTCTTTAACACAAATGCCTTTGATTTGAGTCTACAATATAGTTTTATATGTTTTCTTATTTTTAGTGCAGAAGACAAACTTTTATTTAAATAGCCCCTTTCACAGACATGGTCACAAAGCCTTACATGAGAGCATTTTACAGTCACTCCATACTCGGTTAGTAGCTTCAGTTTCCCCTGGGGGAGACAGAAGCGCTGTCGCGACTGCACACATCTGCGCCAACACTCAACACCTCCATGCATTCACACACATCATTCATCCCGGCCTATTGTACATGTTTTTTGGTGGTAGGGAAAACTGGAGAACCCGGAGGAAACCTACGCAGACACGGGGAGAACATGCAAACTCCACACAGAAAGGCCCCGTCCAGGTGGGAATCGAACCCGGACCTTCTAGCTGTGAAGCGAGAGTGCTAACCACAGTGCTACCGTGCCACCCAAAGACTTATTCCAATGGTAGATTATTTTTCATGGCAAGTCCGAGCTACGCCTATCATTTTAACTCATCAAAACATATCTCTCTTTTTCCACTTTCATTTTATTTCATGCACTTTTTCGCAGATGTAGAAGAATGCAGTTGAATCTTGTTTTCTGTCCCACAAAGTTTGATTTCTATACCAGAAATCTCTGTCTCACGTATATATTAAGGGAGACACGATTCAGACCGTTTTCTAAAGATAATCCATCGCAAAACGTCCTCTGAGCAGCTCTTTGAAATCAGCAGATTTGAGCAGATTTGCCTCCCATCAACAATCCCTGAAATCACTGAAAAGCTGGTCTGAGTTTATCATCAGCTCGTGTCTAAAGTCTGAAGATGGTAACCATTACTACGCCCTGCAAACATTTAGGCCCACCACCATCTAACAGCTCTGTTTACCCATGAGATAAGTAGCCGTTGTTATTTCATTTCAACATCAGTGTCTCTTAGTGCCAGTCTCACAAAACAGTGGCCCGGCTCTTCATCGTGCTAATACAAAGCACGTGTGTTCACATTTTTCTGGTTTGATTTAAATAAACTTTCCATAAATCTGCATAAAACTAAATATATTGTATTTGGTAACAAGGAAGTAAACAAATCATGTAGAATAAACATTGGGGAGGTAGAAATTGAAAGGGTGTATGTAACAAAGTTTTTGGGAATCAAGTTAAATTGGAAAGTGCACATAAATACACTAAAGACTAACATTTCTAAACTTATCGCCATACTGTGTAAAATAAAAACCTCTGTGAATCAAAATGCATTATATATACTGTATAATTCCCTCATCCTTCCATACTTTAGCTATTGTGTGGAAATATGGGGGAATACCTATACAACTAATACAAAACCCATTTTCTTATTACAAAAGAAAGCAATTAGAGTGATCAGCCATGCAGAATACCTCGCTCCAACAAATCCTCTTTTTATTAGACTAAATATCTTAAAATTGCATGATCTTGTTGATGTACAGTGAGGAAAATAAGTATTTGAACACCCTGCTATTTTGCAAGTTCTCCCACTTAGAAATCATGGAGGGGTCTGAAATTGTCATCGTAGGTGCATGTCCACTGTGAGAGACATAATCTAAAAAAAAAATCCAGAAATCGCAATGTATGATTTTGTAACTATTTATTTGTATGATACAGCTGCAAATAAGTATTTGAACACCTGTCTATCAGCTAGAATTCTGACCCTCAAAGACCTGTTAGCCTGCCTTTAAAATGTCCACCTCCACTCCATTTATTATCCTAAATTTAGATGCACCTGTTTGAGGTCGTTGGCTGCATAAAGACACCTGTCCACCCCATACAATCAGTAAGAATCCAACTACTAACATGGCCAAGACCAAAGAGCTGTCCAAAGACACTAGAGACAAAACTGTCCACCTCCACAAGGTTGGAAAGGGCTACGGGGAAATTGCCAAGCAGCTTGGTGAAAAAAGGTCCACTGTTGGAGCAATCATTAGAAAATGGAAGAAGCTAAACATGACTGTCAATCTCCCTCGGACTGGGGCTCCATGCAAGATCTCACCTCGTGGGGTCTCAATGATCCTAAGAAAGGTGAGAAATCAGCCCAGAACTACACGGGAGGCGCTGGTCAATGACCTGAAAAGAGCTGGGACCACCGTTTCCAAGGTTACTGTTGGTAATACACTAAGACGTCATGGTCTGAAATCATGCATGGCACGGAAGGTTCCCCTGCGTAAACCAGCACATGTCAAGGCCCGTCTTAAGTTTGCCAATGACCATTTGGATGATCCAGAGGAGTCATGGGAGAAAGTCATGTGGTCAGATGAGACCAAAATGGAACGTTTTGGTCATAATTCCACTAAACGTGTTTGGAGGAAGAAGAATGATGAGTACCATCCCAAGAACACCATCCCTACTGTGAAGCATGGGGGTGGTAGCATCATGCTTTGGGGGTGTTTTTCTGCACATGGGACAGGGCGACTGCACTGTATTAAGGAGAGGATGACCGGGGCCATGTATTGCGAGATTTTGGGGAACAACCTCCTTCCCTCAGTTAGAGCATTGAAGATGGGTCGAGGCTGGGTCTTCCAACATGACAATGACCCGAAGCACACAGCCAGGATAACCAAGGAGTGGCTCTGTAAGAAGCATATCAAGGTTCTGGCCTAGCCAGTCTCCAGACCTAAACCCAATAGAGAATCTTTGGAGGGAGCTCAAACTCCAGCCCAGAAACCTGACTGATCTAGAGAAGATCTGTGTGGAGGAGTGGGCCCAAATCCCTCCTGCAGTGTGTGCAAACCTGGTGAAAAACTACAGGAAACGTTTGACCTCTGTAATTGCAAACAAAGGCTACTGTACCAAATAATAACATTGATTTTCTCAGGTGTTCAAATACTTATTTGCAGCTGTATCATACAAATAAATAAATCATACATTGTGATTTCTGGATTTTTTTTTTTCACCTACGATGACAATTTCAGACCCCTCCATGATTTCTAAGTGGGAGAACTTGCAAAATAGCAGGGTGTTCAAATATTTATTTTCCTCACTGTATGTCGTTTGAGAATTTAGTTTAGTTTATTGGTTTCCTCTCCTGGAACCGCCACCTTAACGTGGTGGAGGGTTTGACCCGAATGATCCTGGAGCTCTGTTGTCGGGGGCTTGGTGCCCCTGGTAGGGTCTCCCAGGGCAAACAGGTCATAGGTGACGGGTCAGACAAAGAGCGGTTCAGAAGCCCCTTATGAGAGACCAACAGGCCCGGTTAGAACCATGAGGCCGTCCTTCTGTGGACCCACCACCTGCAGGAGGAGCCATAGGGGCTGGTGCAGCTCCAACAGCTGCCCCCACGACCCGGCAACGGACAAGTGGAAGAAGATGGATGGATGGATGGATTGATGGATTATTGGTTTAGTTGGTATGGACAGTGCATGTTAATGAACAAGCCACACCGGATTGTAGCCTTAGGCTAATTTCCATCCGTCGTCTTATTCATCCTGGCCTATTGAACATGTTTTTAGTGGTAGGGGAAACCGGAGTACAGAAACAATAAATGCAGTTCGCAGAAAAAGGCAAAACACGCAGCTGTACCAAGAGAGAGGGAGGTTGCTACTTGTTGTTGTTGGGTTTTTAATGCTGACATGTCTGACTTTACAGAACATGTTTCACATCCAGGCAAAATCTTTGCATCATTTTAGTGAAGTGGGCCGTTTGTTCTATTCTGTGCTTGTTTAAAGCAAAATGCAGATTGTCCCAATGCTGTTTTTGGTTTTGGTTTGGTACATTGGCCATTGACTGTTGACCTCATTGTTCTGACTCAAAGGTTCAATGGACAAACCTTTTCAGTGGGAATAATCTTGAATAGTAACTTTGAGTCCTAAGTGCTTGCTTAGTCTGGTTCAGTTTAGAAAAACGGTTTGGGCGTGTTTATAATAGTCTAAACTTATTCATAACGGAACAATAAAGTAATCACTATTTAGCTGCTCACACATGCGTAACAAATGAGGAGGAAAGCTTTGTAAATGTTTTAGAAATCATCAAATAAGTATTTACAAATGCTTTATGAGTGCGTCATAATGAAAATTATGAGAAAATATGTTTTTATTACACATAGAAGTGAAAAGTTCAACATTTTCTACACACACAAATCTTTAGTTGTTTTTTAAAAGTCTGGGGAACTTTAAACAATTAACCTTCCTGCTTGCTAACGGCTAATACTGATTAATTTCATGCTCATTACGCATATTGTTGACAAGCTTTTTCTGCAAACTCATTACAGGAAGGTCTTTAACTTAGAGAAAACATTGAAAACCTAATTTCCCTTCCCAGGTGAGTGAGCAGAGACCTGTTCTCGGTAACCTGTGCGGAGCGGAAGAGAGGAAGAAAAGTTAGAGGCATAAACCGGGGGGAAGTGGGGGGAAAAAAGGAGGGAGCGGGAAAATGAGGGGGAAAGGGGGAGAGAAGCTGCCAAGCATAACCAGCGTCCGACGCGGAGGGGAAAAAATGCACCAAAAAGACTGTGAGAAAGAGAGGGAGGGAGACCCCCGCCTTTCATCCAGTGCCAAGGATTAGATTCCCGTCCAGTTATTAGACTCTTCCACCGCGCTGAGAGAAGTGGGTGGGATTGGGAGCTGGGCCGGGGGAACCTGGGGGACAACATTGCCGACTGTGGACCGTTTCACTGCACTCCTACGCGGCTGCCCTGAGCTGAAAATGGCCTGCAAAACTTGGAGGGAGAAAAAGTGCACCCCTGCCTGCCCCCGAAAAATGGTAGGCTCTGTGTTGTTTGAGACAACTATCATTACAGGGCAACTTCAATCCAGCAAGCCACATTTAAGCTGGCGTCTGGACTATCTCTGCCATCAGAGGAGAGCCTTATCTCCAGACATGGGCCTAACAGCGAGCACAACAGCCAGGCTAACACGCACACACACACACACACACACACACACACACACGGCCTTCCTGTTCTCCGCTGGGCTCGGACCCTCGAAAAACATGCACTAAATTACTCACTGCCACATTGTTCTAGCAAAGAGGTGGAGAATGTCACGATACGTTCCATCAGACTGATTGGCCAGAGGAAGACATACATAAGGCTTTATGCTCTGTGGGCTGAAACACATTTAAAGTACATGTCACTTGTGGTTCCAGTCTTTTCTACACCGCATTCCAAATTTTAATGCAAATTGTATTTAAGGGTCATAAAGGTAAATGTGTTTTTTCTTGATTAAACTCATGGATGGTTTTGTGTCTCAGGCTCTTTGAATCACTGACCTCAGTCTCAGACGCCTGTGAGGATTAGTTTGTCAGCTAAACCCAGTTAAGAGTAAACTACTGAAGAAGGACTTTAACCATTATTAAGCAGACCACCATTTTCAAGCCATATGGGAAAGAAAAAGGATCTGGTTGGTGAATGGCCACCATGTCCCAACAAGGCTGTGACGTCAGTAAGGAGGGGGCGGAGTCATGTTTTGGGCATCATTGGCTGCTATGGGCATATAAAGAAATTCATGATATGGACCCCATCCTACATTCAAATGATCCTCTAACAGTTAAAGACTTGAAAATTATGCTGACTGTCATTTGCATTGACAATTTTCGAAAATCTGCAAAAAATATCATTTGCATAATACTTTGGAATGCGGTGAAATAGAGAAATAGAGAAACTTAAAGTAAGCCCTGTGGAGATGTTTGAAATGCAACAAAGTGGGAATAAGTTTGGTCAGTAGAAGTGCGGCCCGGGGTGAAAGGCCATTTTTGGTGGCCCTTCATTTTGAATTGGCACACATCACAACAGATAATACTTTATACTGCAAGCTTTCTGTGTGTGCGTTTCTCATAGTGATTACAAAGAATCACATTTTAATCTAATGGTGATTTGAATAAAGGTCAATCTCAATAATTATACTGACATGCGATTATTTATTATTGGTTATTAAACATGCGATTATTGAGATTGCACGCGATCTCAATAATCGCATGTTTATTGAAAAAATCCATGCGCCGTGACTTACAGCGCCTGTCAGGACGAAAGGTTTACCTTAGAAGAGGAAAACTACCTCTGTATTTGGACCATGTGGATTCTTTTTGAGGCTACAGCCATGGATTAGCTGGACTTTAACAGTGAAAATGTAAGTTTAATTGTCTTTTATAAATGCGCTGTATTAACACCTATGTAAGAGGTGTTCTCTGTGGAACGATTTGGAAGACCATTTAAAACAGTCTAAAACAGTCAAAGCTTTCAAAAAGTTGTATAAATCTTCTATCATTCAAAAATATACAAGTTAAGGATGAACAAAGTAAGAAACTAGTGAAAAGACTTTAATAGATCCATAATGAATTAATTTAAATGATGACATGATTTAGTTAAAATAAATTAACGTAAAACAAAATGTATATTTACATATATATTTGGAGTGTTGAAATTTATGTTAAAATCAATTCTAAATACATGCTTATTTCTCTTCTGTTTGACACTTGATATTGGGTACTATTAATGTTTGTGTTTGTTTTCTCGTGGAAGTCTGTAAATTGGGTTAGGCACAATAAGTTTTTACTTCAGCCTAAACCCTTTCGGTCGTGTTGTGCACAAAATATGGAGATGCTTGTTTTATGTTTAAAAGAATGAAAATGACCGAATAAACTACTACTACTATTTCTTAATGTACATATTAAGTTGTTAGCGCTAAACTGCCTGAAGTCTTGTCTGGCGCTCCGCTTCAGACATTCTTCAAACATTCTCACTCCTTTGCTTGTCTTTGCGGCAGCAGGACAGAGTTTTCAGTCCGACCGCAGCGCCGGATTACTTGCTAGTTAAGGAAAGGTCACATTTATTGCTTTGATCATCAAAACAAAAACATCGAATCGAAAATTTAGACCGATCAATATGGAGAAAATATGACATGTAGTACATCGCCAACTTAGTTTGCACATACATACTCCAATACATTCCTATCAAGATTAATCATTCCACACAATTAAAACATCAAATACTAGCTATTCCTTGTGAGAAATAAGGTTCCAATAAAGGTGTTGAGTTAAACCTCTCCGGGTGAATGTTTGATTGCATTGGCCACTGACCTGTGGCCCTCCATGCTGTAGTGTACATAATTCAGTATGTGGTCCTTGATGGAAAAGGTTTCCCCTTTAATTGCTTATAAACAAAACCAATCAGACATCTAAGTCCTTCATAATGACATGTGTACTGCTGCATGTCATTGATGTCACCAAATAGGTCAATGAGCATGTAAGCACAAACTGGTGCACTCTGTGGGCCAGTCCCATGCACAAAATATGGAAGGTCCCAACCATTGATCAACATTTAACACGGAAATCCCTGCACACGGTTACAGACTGTCCACAGTACAAAGTATATGATATTGCACTAGAGCTGCCTGGAACAATCACAGTAATAATCTCCCTGAACAGCGGAGCCAGGACCGGAAAAGCTCAGAGTCCCGAGCCTGGAGGTGGGATTCAAGGCGGCACGTACTCTATTTGGAAGCTCTGGAGAAAGCACTTCCAGGAGGAAAGGGGGAAAGTGGCCGGCTTCCTGCATCTCCACCTCCACTTCAAACAGCCAGGAATGTCTCAGGTTCAAATACATCACATCCTGTATCGCTCACGTGTCCCGCTCCACGCAGGGTCCACACAGGTCACTTGGTTTGTGCCGTTTGGACAATATGTGGAGATCTCGGGGCAGACTTCATTTCAATTGTGTTCCTCCGATCAGATTATAGCAATATTCAAGTTCAGTTTAGGACTGGATTGATGGCCTATTACATACTACTGTCTAATCAGAAATATCCCAGTTACTGTGTTCCAGTTGTTGAGTCAAATAATGCCAATTATAGATTTGGCCAGATTAAGATTCAGACACATGGAGAACATCAAAGCATGCGAGCTTTCAGAGACAGCTAAAGGGTTAACTGTAACAATATAGTTAACAAGTGCACTGCCATTTTGGATTCTATTCCTCATGCTTGAGCAATGTGTTGGAACAGAGAGAGGCACACGGAAAATGAATATACACATTTTACTGTTGATGTTTTTCAAGAGGGGACAGCGTTAAACAGGACTGAACCGTCAGAGTGTGTGCATGGATGTACTTCCTGGTCTGGCATGGGCCTGCGGTCATGCAAAGTGGATTAGGACACATGAGCTTCAGACCAAACAGACCTACATTCAGGCTTTTTTCAGGCCCAGTGAGACCGCTGAAGGAGGACAGCAGAGGACAAATCTAATTTACACTCCAACTCTCATTATTCAGAGTCCTGCACATCAGGGTCATACAGGCTCGTGACGAAGACCACAATGATCGAAGTCAAGGGAACGATTTGAAATTGGAAAATGTATCCATTCACACAGTTATGCTTGCGTCATTTCAGAATAAATTCATAATAAATTCATAAAAGGCCCATATTTATCTAAAACTGTCCTGGTTTAGACAAATTATCTATAATTACTGAGCTTATCCTCAACCAAAAAAGGGACATGAAGTCTTCTCTGACAGAAACAAACGATGGTGCGGTCTTTTTCATCAGGGTCTAAAATCGTCAAACAGGTGCTGAGTGCAGAGCATACAGTATGAACGGTGACCCACAAACTCACATGAAGAAACGTAGGCGCACCGATGGAAGCGACCCCAAATGTTCGTATACACACTATACAAGTATACTAAAGCAGAACAGAAGCTCGCTGAAACCCGACCATGGCTATAGACGGCAGGAAAGGGGTCCGAGGCACACTGTGTATAAAAGTCTCTATTAACACGGACAAACGTCTTCATCAGGACACAAACACCGGGTGGCACCAATTTAAAAAGACAGGTGAAGTCATGCGACATCGGTCACATGACACACAATAAAGCTGTACAGAAAATGTATTTACACACTATATACCACTACATTCTGAAACCCCTTATGATGCATAACATACTGTTTTTATTACTCGAGCCATTTGAAGCACTCACCTCGAAGTATTTTTCTACAATATATCAGCTTGACTGAGGCACGGTGAATCCTTAACGTTTAGACCCTAGGAGGTATGGGGACCCCTGGGGGTACGTGGAACTATTTGACTTTCGAGAACAGCACCCTTGAGGTTGTGAGGGAGCGGAATACTAGTGAAGGGATTAAAGGGTCCCTGAGACTGTTTTATTTATTGGTTTATTTGGTACTAGGGACAGTGCATTCATGAAAACACCATTGGGCTATTCCATCCGTCGTCCCACAGTCGCACTCCCAAACACACTCTCGTTCATCCTGGCCTATTGCACATGTTTTTAGTGGTAGCTAAAGGAATCCTACACAGACACGGGGAGAACATGCAAACTCCACACAGAAAGGCCCCGTCCAGGTGGGAATCGAACCCGGGACCTAAACGCCTCTGCTCTAAGGTCACTGGTGGGTCGTGGCTCGTCATCCCAGGGTGATGGTGGGTCTAAGACGCTGTTATCATCCTGCTTTACATTGGGCTTTGACAGCTGGAGAATGATCATTTCCAATAATATTTTGGTTGGTTTAAATACATTTAGGGCGAAGAATCACAACAAAAAAAAGAGTCAACAGGATCCTCTCCTTTATGGCGAGAGTTACTCACTGAATATGTATAAACTAAACCCATTTACCCTCTAAATGTCAACAATTGAACCTATTGCTCTGGGTTCATTCATCAGAGAGGCTAAGGAAGAAGTGGTGACATGTGAAATGGTAATAAGACTTTGTGACCACAAGCTAAGAGCCGGTCCTTAACTATGCTCTACAGTGGGGGCGATTTGAGGGCCAAGAACGAGGAGCAGCCTTCAGGTGGTTTCAGAAGGAGCCTGAATATGAAGGAATGAAACAAAACACAAGGCAGAAGCAAGTCAAACGTAATGCTTTTTTTAATGCCCAAATACTATTTCACAAGATTTGCAAACATTTGATCAATAGGGAAAAATAAAACGGGCAACGTTTGAGCAAAACAAATGTGGTCAATTTCAGCCAAAACATGATTTTGGTCTTTTCTATCAACGTATGCAGTGAAAATGGACTGGACAGTTCAACCTGTTCTGGACGTGCTCTCCATCGGATCATGGAAACCAAACGTTGAACTTTCCTTGTGGGGACACTGGCCGTGAGAGCGGAGGGAGTCCCAGCACATTCCTGGACAGTCCGTCTTCCTCCGCCCCCGCGCACAGGGGTCAAGTTGACAAGTCTCTTTTGGAAGCGTGCATGCGCCCCACCAAACAGCCTTCACTCCACACAACGTCATTACGCTCATTTGTGGGTGTAAGTGATCCGTTAATGTCGCTGTGGAAAAGCAGTCTGAAGGTAAACCAGAGTATTCGGCCTCCAGCCTGCCCGAGGAGGCGTCCATGGTCAGGAGGATCCACTTCCATCCATTACAGTGTGTTTACGTTAAACGTGTAAAAAGTCATGTGTCCACCTGGTGACATTTTTAGTTTTGGCCCAAACTCGTTTCTAGCTCTCACAATCCCTCCTGCACATCCAAATTGTTGAAGCAAATGAATGATCTGCACATTTCACGCCGTGCACAGCTTTGAGCAGTGGCGAAGAGAAGCAAAATAAAATGCACTGATGATTCTACTACTGTCCATCGCTCTACAAACATGTAGATGAAGACAATGCAACTGTGTTCACAACATGCTCTGAGGTGGAACAATACATTTACTCTACAACAACCAAAAGTCAGGTACCCCAGCTTTAATAAACCACATGCCATTTCATAATTATTGAAATGTTAAGATTAAAAAGTGCATTGACACAAAATGTAACAAAGTGCTGTTACTGGAAATCAAAGGATTGACTGATTCAAGGATAAATTATAAAAATGTCTCCATAGAAAGTTATAGAAAGTATTGCGATACTTGATAATTATCGATACTTGGGATTGCAGCTAAAAGTATTGTGATATGATCCTATCTGATACTTCGTCCCAGTCCTGTTAGTCACAGTGGTTAGTGTCACCAAAACATTGCGTAATGTTGTGTGTTCACGTCCCTTCGTCTCCATTTCCATCGTGGCCTCCTGTGGGCACCCCTTTAAGATCTAGAGCAAATACTGTACAAAGGCCTGAGAGTGGGGCCCCTCAGGGAACTTATGAGCGTATAAAGTGAGTAATGTTACTGTATACTCAGGAGGAAGTACAGATCATTTACATAAGGAAGAGCCTGATGTCCTGAGCCAGGTGCTACATATCATGTACCACTCAAACTTAGCACTTGCTGATCTAACATCAGAAACGTTGCATATTATTAGTGGCGCAAATCTGAAATCTAAAAGAGTTTGTGATCGCTTATGAGAGAAAAATATATCTCGACTGCACCTGCTTTTTGCAGCACTGTGTGTTAAACACACTGTCCAAACAACAAAACCTAAAACTTGTCGATGAAAGGGCCAGTTCTCCGATATTCAGTATCGGAATCGGTAGCCAATCCAGGCATGTCGAAAGCAGGGGTTACACAGGCAGAAACGTCCAATTTAATGCTTTTATTGCCATTTTTAATGCCCAGATATATGTTAATGCCACATACGATAGAAGAAAAATCAGCGCATGTTTCATTTCTTAAGAGCAGCAAACATTTCATCAGTCAGAAGAAAGAGAATTGGACAAAACATTTAAAAAAAAAAAAAAAAAAGTGTTTTCAAATGTCAAACCGGCAATTGAACATGTTTTATTGGTATTTATCAAAGAACTTACACAGTAAAATATTGTCGAGCAATGTCAAAGTAAAAAAAAATAAAAATCATTAAATGACTTTTAACGCTTTCTAAAGCCCCGTGAAACGATCGAAACGATGACTGGGTTCCTGAAAAGACGGCTGTGAATCTAAGCGAACAGCAGCGATGTAAGCGCACTTACATGCACTTTATGCAGAATCATTTTCCATGATGTCACTAAACATAATGCACAGACCTGAATGGCCTTTAGCAGCAAATAGAGCTGGAACTGTAATATCTGCTGCTTCACTGTTTTGTGAAGGGGATTCAAATGCTAAATATGACCCAACGCTACCTTTTCATTTAAACTTGACTCACACGTGTTTATAGAAAAGCAGAGGCCACCAAGTTGGTCTAACTTCTGTAATACGCAGTAGATCGACAATATTTTTTTTTTTTACTGTTACTAAGTATATAGTACGGAAGCGTATTGGGTTCACTTGCGTGTGTGTTATTTTTTCGCTGGTATCACGTTATTTCAAGATAATTTCACGTTATTTCAAGATAATTTCATGTTCGTACAACATACAGATCACGTTATTTCAAGATATGAAATGATCACGTTATTTCATGATACCCATTTATCATGAAATAACAACATACTGTAGCAGACGCCAGACGCAGGGAGGTGCGCCGAGAGGCAGGTCTGCAGAATGGCTGTGAGATGAAGGGTCCGCTTTACGCCTTCCTACGACCACGATGAGTGGTTATTATGAAATAACGTGTTACTGTAGACGCATCTTCTTGCATCCGCGATAAACGTCCTCCTGACACTCATCGTGGTCGTAGGAAGGCGTAAAGCGGACCCTTCATCTCACAGCCATTCTGCAGACCTGCCTCTCGGCGCACCTCCCTGCGTCTGGCGTCTGCTACAGTATGTTGTTATTTCATGATAAATGGGTATCATGAAATAACACGATCATTTCATATCTTGAAATAACGTGATAATTATCTCGTTATTACGTGATCATTTAATTTCTTGAAATAACGTGATCTGTATGTTGTACGAACATGAAATTATCTTGAAATAACGTGATACCAGCGAAAAAATAACACACACGCAAGTGAACCCAATACGCTTCCGTAATATAGTAATCAAATGAAAATACTGTATCAGAATTGGGCATGGGATCGGAAGCTCAAAAAACAGGACATGCCTAGTTCTTAAATGAAGGTACAAAGGGAGAGTAACCAAATGTATGATTCAAGTAAGTTACTTAAAAAGAAGTCTGGATACTCCAGCATCTCATGAAAATAAATGGTTGTAAAAATGAGCCAGCCGTGATCCCAAATATGGGGCTCCCTTAGGTGCTCAGAACAAGGCCAGCCCAGTTCCAGCCCAGGCGACACTTTCCTACAGCGCTCACATCTGCAAAGAATCTTTCCCTGCAGCAGCCATGGCAGGACTCCATTAAAAGCCAAATTGCGAGTTGGCAAAAACTCTGAAGCAACAACGGAAAGCCACAGCCAGTCCTGTAATTTAAACCTTATTTTAAATGGTGACGTCCTGACAACACGGACTAAAAGAAGCAAAGGTTCTTGGATTACAGAGAAAACACGGCAACATCAAGACAACTCACTGCGAAGGGCTCCAATAGTGAAAACAATTTGTTCACATTTGTGGAGAAGTATATTTCAAACAAACACTGCATTAGTATTTGGCTGTAGATGTTAGAGGCCAATATGTTAGTCACAGGGTTTTCACAGAGCTGTTCAGTCTGAGATGAAGACGTTAGCCACGATTGCTCACGCATCACATTATGCTCAACACAATCCAGTCTCATATTCGAGGCTTAAAATCGTTCTTTTGGGTTTGAGCAATGAACAGGTTCTGCGCTGAACTATGGGCTTTGAGTTTGGAGTTCGCTCCGTGAAGCCGTCAGATCGTGGAAGTACAGTAAAAGAAGAAACAACCTGCATGAGGGAAATAACCAGTGCAGCTCTGTGTTTGGCGAGGGGACCGTGCTATGACATGATGAAAAGACTTTGCATTGGGCTGTAGGCAGGCAAATGCTTCTGTTATTGGTATATTTTTGAGTGTAGAACTAAATATAATTTGTCCTTTCAAATATCCAAAATAAACAACCCCCACCTTAACCGAGTGCATTAAAACTCATGTCACTTTTCCTCGTGTTGTCATCACTTTCTTCATAATTTTTTTAATGCATTTTTGTCACTTTTTAATTTCTTATTTGTCACTTTTTTTGTCACTTTACTTTAAAATTTGAAGTCAATATTTGAGCCACTCCACCCTCGGCGTAGTTTCTGTACATTAGAAGCCGTTTCTCATGTGGAGAAAAAAGCGGATGGAAAGTCTGTGAGGAAATGGCAAACGGTTAATGGGCCAGCACTTGAATTCCATAGTCTAATGTGTCTTAGCGAGGCATAAGAGCAAGTGCTGTCAGCGAGCCAGAGAACAGGGGCCATATGGGTCACCGAGAGGCCCCGGGCCCCGCTGTGTCCCTCTGACTACTGCTCAGGCCCTGTGTCCCTCTGACTACTGCTGAGGCCCTCTGTCCCTCCGACAACTGCTCAGGCCCTCTGTCCCTCTGACTACTGCTGAGGCCCTCTGTCCCTCTGACTACTGCTGAGGCCCTCTGTCCCTCTGACTACTGCTAAGGCCCTCTGTCCCTCTGACTACTGCTGATGCCCTCTGTCCCTCTGACTACTGCTGATGCCCTCTGTCCCTCTGACTACTGCTGAGGCCCTCTGTCCCTCTGACTACTGCTAAGGCCCTCTGTCCCTCTGACTACTGTCGAGGCCCTCTGTTTCCTTCTGACTACTGCTGAGGCCCTCTGTCCCTCTGACTGCTGCTGAGGCCCTCTGTCCCGCTGACTACTGCTGAGGCCCTCTGTCCCGCTGACTACTGCTGAGGCCATCTGTCCCTCTGACTACTGCTGATGCCCTCTGTCCCTCTGACTACTGCTGAGGCCCTCTGTCCCTCTGACTACTGCTAAGGCCCTCTGTCCCTCTGACTACTGCTGAGGCCCTCTGTCCCTCTGACTACTGCTAAGGCCCTCTGTCCCTCTGACTACTGCTAAGGCCCTCTGTCCCTTTGACTACTGCTGAGGCCCTCTGTCCCTCTGACTACTGCTGAGGCCCTCTGTCCCTCTGACTACTGCTGAGGGCCTCTGTCCCTCTCACTACTGCTGAGGCCCTCTGTCCCTCTGACTACTGCTGAGGCCCTCTGTTTCCTTCTGACTACTGCTGAGGCCCTCTGTCCCTCTGACTACTGCTGAGGCCCTCTGTTTCCTTCTGACTACTGCTTAGGCCCTCTGTCCCTCTGACTACTGCTGAGACCCTCTGTTTCCTTCTGACTACTGCTGAGGCCCTCTGTCCCTCTGACTACTGATGAGGCCCTCTGTCCCTCTGACTACTGCTGATGCCCTCTGTCCCTCTGACTACTGCTGATGCCCTCTGTCCCTCTGACTACTGCTGACGCCCTCTGTCCCTCTGACTACTGCTGAGGCCCTCTGTCCCTCTGACTACCGCTGAGGCCCTCTGTCCCTCTGACTTCCGCTGAGGCCCTCTGTCCCTCTGACTACCGCTCAGGGCCTCTGTCCCTCTGACTACTGCTAAGGCCCTCTGTCCCTCTGACTACTGCTCAGGCCCTCTGTCCCTCTGACTACTGCTGAGGCCCTCTGTCCCGCTGACTACTGCTGAGGCCCTCTGTCTCTCTGACTACTGCTGAGGCCCTCTGTCTCTCTGACTACTCCTGATGCCTTCTGTCCCTCTGACTACTGCTGAGGCCCTCTGTCCCTCTCACTACCGCTGAGGCCCTCTGTCCCTCTGACTACTGCTGAGGCCCTCTGTCCCTCTGACTACTGCTGAGGCCCTCTGTCCCTCTGACTACCGCTGAGGCCCTCTGTCCCTCTGACTACTGCTGAGGCCCTCTGTTTCCTTCTGACTACTGCTGAGGCCCTCTGTCCCTCTGACTACTGCTGAGGCCCTCTGTCCCTCTGACTACCGCTGAGGCCCTCTGTCCCTCTGACTACCGCTGAGGCCCTCTGTCCCTCTGACTACCGCTGAGGCCCTCTGTCCCTCTGACTACCGCTGAGGCCCTCTGTCCCTCTGACTACCGCTGAGGCCCTCTGTCCCTCTGACTACCGCTGAGGCCCTCTGTCCCTCTGACTACTGCTCAGGGCCTCTGTCCCTCTGACTACTGCTCAGGCCCTCTGTCCCTCTGACAACTGCTCAGGCCCTCTGTCCCTCTGACTACTGCTGAGGCCCTCTGTCTCTCTGACTACTCCTGATGCCTTCTGTCCCTCTGACTACTGCTGAGGCCCTCTGTCCCTCTGACTACTGCTGAGGCCCTCTGTTTCCTTCTGACTACTGCTCAGGGCCTCTGTCCCTCTCACTACTGCTGAGGCCCTCTGTCCCTCTGACTACCGCTGAGGCCCTCTGTCCCTCTGACTACTGCTCAGGGCCTCTGTCCCTCTGACTACTGCTGAGGCCCTCTGTCCTTTTGACTACTGCTCAGGCCCTCTGTCCCTCTGACTACTGCTGAGGCCCTCTGTCCCGCTGACTACTGCTGAGGCCCTCTGTCTCTCTGACTACTCCTGATGCCTTCTGTCCCTCTGACTACTGCTGAGGCCCTCTGTCCCTCTGACTACTGTTGAGGGCCCCGCTGTGTCCCTCTGACTACTGCTCAGGCCCTGTGTCCCTCTGACTACTGCTAAGGCCCTCTGTCCCTCTGACTACTGCTAAGGCCCTCTGTCCCTCTGACTACTGCTGATGCCCTCTGTCCCTCTGACTACTGCTGAGGCCCTCTGTCCCTCTGACTACTGTTGAGGCCCTCTGTCCTTCTGACTACTGTTGAGGCCCTCTGTCCCTCTGACTACTGCTGAGGCCCTCTGTCCCTCTTAAGTGCTGAACGTGGATCGTGGATTGATGAACATCAAGACTCTTAGAAATGCTTCTGTAACCTTTTCCACCTATATACAAATCAATAAGAGACCGTTCTTAACTAGTGTGTGTACATTAAAACTATACTCAAGTATAGGGCTTGGTACTGTTAAACAACATCAGTATGGTATTGAAAGCAGGAACTGAAAAAAATCTCTCTTCAGATCCAAGTTTTGATCTTGCTGGTCCAGGGACAGCACATTAGGAAGTGACTTGGTTGTTTCAGCTCAAATAAATGATACAAATTCAAAGGAAATTACATAATTGCTCTGTTTTCTGGTCAGGTATTGATATCATAGACCAAGTATCGTTTAAATACAGGTATAAAACTAAAATGTAATGGTACCCAGCCCTAGTCAAGTAAAACGTATTGCGTGAAATAAAGAAGTACAATTATTTCAAAAAGTTACCCACGTACGTGTACTTAAAGGCACTATACCTGATTTTATTTTGTTTATTGTATGTTTATTTTGTCCTTCTTTAGCATATTGTGAACCCAGACCTTTGTGGGAAAAACACCGTGGATCCAATTATAAACATTTGTATCAATGTTATGAACTTTCAGGTGAGTTTCATCGCATTTCTATTTCTATTAAAGCGACCCTGCAAGTTGTGTGAAATGTGCCTAAGGGATTGTCCCTGTGAAGAATTGGTATGCTAGAAGTATGTTAGGAAAGTAGGAATGAATTTTGACTCAACTTACATTTTTATTTAGTGGCTTCCTCCTATGGAGTGGAGTGAATGTATAATTGTCTCATGTAAAGCACTTTGTGACTATGTCTGTGAAAGGTGCTGTATAAATAAAGCTCTTCATCGTTTGTAATAAAAAAAAAATCAGGTATAGGGCTTTAAAGTAAATATACTATATTTCATCACAGTTCGGGTTAGGGGTTTGTTTTGACTTCCAATCGCCACACACTTTTATTGGGAGAGGCTACATGTGAAAATACATTGTAGGCTAATCTTTGACTTCGGAGTCATGGTTTGATCATTTACAGAAGCCTACAGGACTGTCAGCCTGGGCTGACCTGGAACGACTCACACTTTTACACCGCAGACGTCTGAACATGGCTCAAAGCAGGAGGTCCGTCAACAGAAGACAATTGTTTACAGATACCAAGTGAAACTTATTTTCCTGTAGATTACTGACATAAACATGTATTATTTACATTTAATACACAGAGCTTTAGGATAGTTCCGTTTTATTAAAACGCCGGGATGGCGACTTCCTGTCCCTTTGTATTTCTATGGAGGGTTAACAATCATAAATAAATCAACATTCCCAACGTGTTAAAACTGCACATACAATGAGATTATTTCACCAGAGGAGACTTTTGGGATCATATAGACATGTAGCTGTTTCTCCAGGAGCTCGTCGCTCATGTTACCTTGATCGATGCAGAATAAAAGTTATAATGGGGAATTCGAAATACTTTAACAATTAAATTTAAACAAAATTGGACATGAACCACATTTCAACGTCTGGTTTATTGTGTGATACACAAAGATTTCATAAATTTTTTGGTTAAGTACAAGACTGTTAAATTTGGAACTAAATTAAAGGTCTTATACCCACTGGAAAACTCCTTCAGTACTGCTTTGATTGTGGAGGCTAGTTGTTGTGAGCATTAAAGCTCTGCTTTGCTTTCTGAAAGCTGTGAAAAGTGCTCATAAGCGCATGCTTGTAATGGATTGTGAGGTTAGAAATGTGTCTGGAAAGTCATGAGTTTGGACTCAACAATTTAAACTTTACTCTCTCCTCTTTCATTGTTTGTAAAAAAAACAAACAGATCAGTTACCGTTTTTTTCCCGTCAGAGATGTCTCCAGAGGAGGCGAAAACTGCGTTTGACCAAAACTGCCTCGCACTTTACCCGTGTCTCCCCATAAAGCTGCCTTGAGGAGAGCCATGGAATGTGGACTCAATCCTGCCTTTCTGCGGCATTACCAGTGATATGTTCCAACAGGTATCAGGTGTCACTCGCGGCCTGACCCCCGATTCCTCTCACTACTCTTTCACTCAGACCCCCAGCCCCCTCTCAGCCCCCCATACCCCTCCAACCATCCCAATTTCCCAACATTCCAGGGCCGTGCCCCATCCGTCAAAGGGCCGATTCATGGAGTTAATGCGCCCGCGAGTGCAGACAGAGCTTTGAGGCAGGATGTTTGGCTGATACCTCGCTCGGCTTAAGCAAACAAGCCTCCAAAATATGATTACAGCGGGGAGAGAGGAGGCGGGCTGCTGCATCCAGGCTCCTGCTAATATCCAATAATGACTCTGCCTTGACTCGGTTCCACATGTTAAAACCGTACACAGCTCACTGGCTTCACATGCAGGTTTCACAGGGGCTGAGCCATTCGACTCCAGTTGGCCAGCGCATGCCTGGCGCTGGAAACATTAACCGCTTTTGCCAGTCGAGATTAAGCTGACTTGAATGTATTTTTATTTGGTGACATAAACAAACTCTTAGCGGTGATCTGTGAGCTGTGAGTGAAATTAAAAGTCATTAGCGAGTGCCTTCATCATTTTGTAATCCTGCAAACTTGGTCTCCCTTCCTCGGAAGAACTCAACGATCCCACCCCCAACCCAGGCACCTTCCTTTGACCTGTGGATGAGTTCAGTTCCTATGTATGCTCAGGAACGAGGGCAGAATGTTACAGACATTATTGTGACTTATAAAGCGGACATATCCTGAATAATTGTGGCTTATAAACCTGCTTTTGGGCCATGATTTGTTAGCAATTCATGCCTTCAGTTATCAAAACCACTCAGAACGGATCCTGTAATGGAGAACTGGCTTCAAGGACAATGGACACCCAGGAACTACTTCTACTTCTGTAGCAGATGAAGAAAGGACCAAAGTAGAGGGACCAAAGTTCCAACATTGTTACCAGCCCAAAACAAAACTCATATTTTGTATGCCCCCTTTAAAATGTAAAAAATCAATTACATTGATTGGACAAGCTGACCTTAAGATGGTAAGTCCAAAAGATTCCCCAAACATGACCTTACAAGCTGAACAAGCTCATTAACTTAAAGAGTAGCCTGTATCAATAATCTTACCAGAGTTACCAGAGGCTCCATCAATCACAACTGCACAATTCCTCACTCACTGCAAGACTTAATTTGGTCTGTCTGCTTCTTCGTATGAAAGTGCAAAATTATGGAACTCATTACCAACAGAACTTAAAAGCATATCTGAGTTTAAAATGTGCGCCTTCCTCTCTTTCCTTTTCCACTTGTTGCTGTGAGCACCAGCTTCAGAGAACACAAATTGCTTCTTAGAGATTAGAGATAGCACTTTGAAACTTTAGCTGTAGCTCACTGGCATAAAAGGGGGGGGGAAAAATGTGTTGCAGGTTTTCAAATAAGGCATTTCAAAATGTCAAAATGCCCACAATTGACCAAATTTGTGGCGACGGAACCAGAATAATGGCTACAAGTTTAAGTTTCAGGGGTTGTCTTGTTGACATAATTACAATATATATATATATATATATATATATATATATATATTAAAAGTTTTAATTTTGTTCTATGATATACATATTGTAATAATATTTCTTTTAAAATACCTAAAAGAAAAATATGTTGCTTCTTATTGTGTTCAAACCTCAATTAATCAGACAAGAAATGAAATTGAATAATCCTTCGGAAAAACCTGTAAAATAATGTTCCAAAAGGTAGAGTAGAAGAAGAACTTTATTTATATAGTGACTTTCACAGACAGTCACAAAGCGCTTTACATGAGACAATTATCCATCATTCATCCTGGCCTATTGTACATGTTTTTAGTGGTAAGGGAAACCGGAGTACCCATGGATCTATGAAGAAACGTCGAATCTGTGAAATATTTAAACCGCTTCACCTGGAAACCAGGCCATGTGTATGTGCTAAGAAATCACAATTTTAACACCAGTCATTCTTTCACTGTTTTAATGTTTGGTGCAGCCCTGTGAACATGTTGTGCTATTGAGCTGTACAAAACAGCAAAAACAACAAAAAGGTTTGAAACAAAACTAGCCCATAACCTGGAAATTAAAAAAGTGTTGCCTGTGTTTGCCAGTGTCGCCCTTAATGATGGTCTGTGGTATCTCACAGTGGATGTGTATGTGACAGTAGACATGGCATTGCTGTGGTAAGTGTGTGATTGTGGAATGCCTGTAATCTGAAATCAGCCTGTGGCAGTGTGGGCCTCCTCTGTGTGGTCCGCGGTAAACAGGTACACACATCAAACACTGCAGCATTCTTGTGTCTGCTCTGCTCTTACAACAGCCAATATGACTACACCGCTAACACTGCTAACACCTCCAACACTGCCAACACTGCTAACACCGCTAACACTGCCAACACTGCTAACACCTCTAACACTGCTAACACTGCTAACACCTCTAACACTGCCAACACTGCTAACACCTATAACACTGCTAACACCTCTAACACTGCCAACACCGCTAACACTGCTAACACCTCTAACACTGCCAACACTGCTAACACCTCTAACACTGCCAACACTGCTAACACCTCTAACACTGCCAACACCTCTAACACTGCCAACACTGCTAACACCTCTAAGACCTCTAACACTGCCAACACCTCTAACACTGCTAACACCTATAACACTGCTAACACCTCTAACACTGCCAACACCTCTAACACCTCTAACACTGCCAACACTGCTAACACCTCTAACACTGCCAACATCTGTAACACTGCTAACACCTATAACACTGCTAACACCTCTAACACCGCTAACACTGCTAACACCTCTAAAACTGCCAACACCTCTAACACCTCTAACACTGCCAACATCTCTAACACTGCTAACAACGCTAACACCTCTAACACTGCTAACACCTCTAAAACTGCCAACACCTCTAACACTGCCAACATCTCTAACACTGCTAACACCTCTAACACTGCTAACACCTCTAACACTGCCAACACCTCTAACACTGCCAACACCTTTAACACTGCCAACACCTCTAACACTGCCAACATCTCTAACACTGCTAACACCTCTAACACTGCTAACACCTCTAACACTGCCAACACCTCTAACACTGCCAACACCTTTAACACTGCCAACACCTCTAACACTGCCAACATCTTTAACACTGCCAACACCTCTAACACTGCCAACACTTCTAACAATGCTAACACTGCTAACACCTCTAAAACCGCCAACACCTCTAACAACGCTAACACCTCTAACACTGCTAACACCTCTAAAACTGCCAACACCTCTAACACTGCCAACATCTCTAACACTGCTAACACCTCTAACACTGCTAACACCTCTAACACTGCCAACACCTCTAACACTGCCAACACCTTTAACACTGCCAACACCTCTAACACTGCCAACATCTCTAACACTGCTAACACCTCTAACACTGCTAACACCTCTAAAACTGCCAACACCTCTAACACTGCCAACACCTTTAACACTGCCAACACCTCTAACACTGCCAACACTTCTAACAATGCTAACACTGCTAACACCTCTAAAACCGCCAACACCTCTAACACTGCTAACACCTCTAACACTGCTAATGTTACAGTGGTGTTCAGCTCTGCGTTGTGTTTCTATCCAAAATGAACTTGCAGGACTCAGGTTAAGGTTGGAAGAGGCAAAAGGCACTCAACTCAATTCATTTAACACAAACATAAAACAAATATATGTCCCTGTGGTGGTAGCTCTCCTCCTGATGAACGCTGCCATCTTGTCTGACCTCCTGAGCTCTTCTGCCCGCGCAGGAAATCTCCTCCCAAGACCATGTGCGTTGGCAGCGCCAGCAAGGTCACAGTGACTCCTGACGGCGCAACAAGAGCAG
The DNA here is from genome assembly GCA_021464625.1 of Proterorhinus semilunaris. NCBI lineage: Eukaryota > Metazoa > Chordata > Actinopteri > Gobiiformes > Gobiidae > Proterorhinus > Proterorhinus semilunaris. The sequence goes on from CM038346.1 coordinate 42,749,183, forward strand.
CGCAGCCAATTTGCAGGGATTTAACAATGGTCCTATTTAACCCTGTTACACTAAAACCTCCAACACTGCCAACACTGCTAACACCTCTAAACTGCTAACACCTCTAAACTGCTAACACCTCTAACACTGCTAACACCTCTAACACTGCCAACACTGCTAACACCTCTAACACTGCTAACACCTCTAACACTGCCAACACTGCCAACACTGCCAACACTGCCAACACTGCTAACACTTCTAACACTGCTAACACCTCTAACACTGCTAACACCTCTAACACTGCCAACACTGCTAACACCTCTAACACTGCTAACACCTCTAACACCTCCAACACTGCTAACACCTCTAACACTGCCAACACTGCTAACACCTCTAACACTGCTAACACCTCTAACACTGCCAACACTGCTAACACCTCTAACACTGCTAACACCTCTAAAACTGCCAACACCTCTAACACTGCCAACACCTTTAACACTGCCAACACCTCTAACACTGCCAACACTTCTAACAATGCTAACACTGCTAACACCTCTAAAACCGCCAACACCTCTAACAACGCTAACACCTCTAACACTGCTAACACCTCTAAAACTGCCAACACCTCTAACACTGCCAACATCTCTAACACTGCTAACACCTCTAACACTGCTAACACCTCTAACACTGCCAACACCTCTAACACTGCCAACACCTTTAACACTGCCAACACCTCTAACACTGCCAACATCTCTAACACTGCTAACACCTCTAACACTGCTAACACCTCTAAAACTGCCAACACCTCTAACACTGCCAACACCTTTAACACTGCCAACACCTCTAACACTGCCAACACTTCTAACAATGCTAACACTGCTAACACCTCTAAAACCGCCAACACCTCTAACACTGCTAACACCTCTAACACTGCTAATGTTACAGTGGTGTTCAGCTCTGCGTTGTGTTTCTATCCAAAATGAACTTGCAGGACTCAGGTTAAGGTTGGAAGAGGCAAAAGGCACTCAACTCAATTCATTTAACACAAACATAAAACAAATATATGTCCCTGTGGTGGTAGCTCTCCTCCTGATGAACGCTGCCATCTTGTCTGACCTCCTGAGCTCTTCTGCCCGCGCAGGAAATCTCCTCCCAAGACCATGTGCGTTGGCAGCGCCAGCAAGGTCACAGTGACTCCTGACGGCGCAACAAGAGCAGCGCAGCCAATTTGCAGGGATTTAACAATGGTCCTATTTAACCCTGTTACACTAAAACCTCCAACACTGCCAACACTGCTAACACCTCTAAACTGCTAACACCTCTAAACTGCTAACACCTCTAACACTGCTAACACCTCTAACACTGCCAACACTGCTAACACCTCTAACACTGCTAACACCTCTAACACTGCCAACACTGCCAACACTGCCAACACTGCCAACACTGCTAACACTTCTAACACTGCTAACACCTCTAACACTGCTAACACCTCTAACACTGCCAACACTGCTAACACCTCTAACACTGCTAACACCTCTAACACCTCCAACACTGCTAACACCTCTAACACTGCCAACACTGCTAACACCTCTAACACTGCTAACACCTCTAACACTGCCAACACTGCTAACACCTCTAACACTGCTAACACCTCTAACACCTCCAACACTGCTCACACCTCTAACACTGCCAACACTGCTAACACCTCTAACACTGCCAACACCTCTAAACTGCTAACACCTCTAACACTGCTAACACCTCTAACACTGCTAACACCTCTAACACTGCTAACACCTCTAACACTGCCAACACTGCTAACACCTCTAACACTGCTAACACCTCTAACACTGCTAACACCTCTAACACTGCTAACACTGCTAACACCTCTAAAACTGTTAACACCTCTAACACTGCCAACACCGCTAACATTGCCAAAACTCCTAAAGCTGTGCTTACACTGAGCTAAATGAATCATCCACTCACTGTGCGTCTGAACAACCCCACTATGAAGGTGCTCACACTGTACGGAGCAAAAACGCACACGACTGCAGCTCACACTGTACGAGTGACAGTTCCTGCGTTACCATGGATAACAGCTTGGTCTGTCATATCATCCCCTCAAACAGCATCAATTAAATAACTCCAGCAGCACATGAGAAGTAGCCTAGCTTAAATTAGCCGATAGCCACTAAACTTATGCAGACTTTTGTGTCTGCAGTAATATGTTCAGGAGGACGTATCAGCCTGTTTATCCCTCGCTCACCACTGTGCCCGCTCTGCGTCTCCTCTCCTCCTGGCACCTGCAGCTGTATTTCACCGTGTTCAGACTGATTTCCGCTGGCTTAAGTAACGCTGCCACTGCGCCAACCACCGCACGACTCGCGAAAAATACCAAACATGTTTGAAAACCTTTTCACGTGTACGCTAATCGCGGCCCGTAGACCCCTGTACCCTGCACGATAGAGACGCACATAGAGGCTCAAAGATCGCACAACTTCAAAATGTTTGCCAAAATCTGGTCTATAACCTCATTGAGTAAGCCCATTTTAACGCAGCTAACACTGCCAAAACTGCTCACACTGCTAACACTGACACTAACGCGCTAACACCATTGAAATCACAGAAACTTCTTTAGCTTTCTGAGGCTGTTTCTACAAATGCACACATTTTGTAGCCGTTGAATCCCAAACCTAATTTATATTGAACGTTCTATCTCCATACACATGAATGGAGAAGCCAGCGTAATACTAACGTGTGGCGAGGTACGTTTTGTCCTTTTCATGGCATTGTAAAATGTGTGTGGTTTCTTAATAATTAACTGAAAGAGAGATTCTTAATCTCAGTGGGACGTTCCTTGTTAAATAAAGGTCAAATAAATAAATAAGATTAAGTTTAGTGGTCACTGGATGTGTATGCGACCCACACAAAGCATACATTTAACTGTGGCCATATCGCCTTTGCTCTGCCCAATCCCGTCAGACCTTGGAAGCTAAGCAGGAAGGGCCTGGTCGGTACTTGGATGGGAGACCGTTTAGTAACACCTGGAAGCCTAGCGAATGTATTGAGCGAGTGAGTGGTTGGTGGTGGTCGGAGGGGCCGATGGCACAGACTGGTTGCCTCACTTCCGTCAGTCTACCCCAGGGCAGCTGTGGCTACAATAGTAGCTTACCACCACCAAGTATAGAGTGAATGAATAGTGCAATGTAAAGCGTCTTTGAGTGTCCAGAAAAGTGCTATATAAAACTGATGCATTATTATTATTATTATTGAATATGTTAGCATTTAGCTCAGAGGACACTTTTAGATGCTAATTTGTATCTAAAGGAAAATATCTTAAAAAGGTCTATACAGTCATTAATGATTTCTAATTTGGCTTTGACCTAATCACCTAAATGTGGTCGATGGGTTGACAACAGCTCACAACATCTGAATCGTTCCTAATTAGCCATGTTTGATGGTTAATTAATTAAATTGGAAATAATCAATTAAAAAAACATTCAGAAGCCTGACAGACTTTGAAAAGTTTCCCGGATTAGCTAACTGCTAACAGTCCGTGTCCGCATACATTTGGATTGAACATCGAACATTCTTTTTATTTCTATGGCTAACACGGCTAAAAGATGTAGGTTCAGGCAGTTGATTCAAATGGTCAATCAAAAAACTGGACTTAATAAAAGACAGTTTGGCAGAGCTGTTTTCTGTGGCTAACACCACTAGCAGCGCTAACAGCCAGCAGCAGTATGGCAGCGTGCACCTGTTAGCCTAACCAAAGTGCTTTACATGCCTTTAATGTAAAGCACTTTGGTCTAACGAGTGTTGCTGTAAAGTGCTCCAGAAATAAACTTTGATTGATTGATTCATTGATTGATTGCCTGTGTTCATGCACTCCATTAAAGACAAAGGTAAGACTGTTCTGTATATGCAGCTCAAACACATAACAAATAGCAGGAAGGGTTTGGCCACTTAGAATTCTAATTATTTATCTACAACACTGCAGCCGGCACGCTGCCACACTTCCTCATGAAACAAAACCATTTTCCAACATAAAAAAAAAGAAATGAAATCGCTCTCAGGATTATCTCGATTAACATTCCTATTTGGTGACTGAAATGTTGTCTTTTAACCAAGTAGCCTTGAAGTTGGTTAACATCGCGTGTGTGCATGTACATGTGTGTGTGTATGTGCACGTGCACGTGGCCGTGTGTCCCAGTAGAACCCCTATGCGAGCGCTCGGAGACGATCTTATCACTGACTCAGGCGGACATTCTTCCCTGACTGTCTGTCCTCCTGCTCGGCTCGCAGGCAGCTCGCCCTCCACGGCTCTTTACGGGGAGCCATGTCTTAGGCATTCATTCATTTGAAAGAGCCATTTAAAACATTAGGTCATTTCTATTCCAATTTGGGTCACAATAAAAATAAAATTGTGGCATTACCAGTTTTATTAAATGCCATTTTATTAAACTTTATTTTAAATATCAAAACGCAGATGGACAGCAGATGGCGCTAGTATAAAAGCAACCCTGGTTCACACGCACTTCCTGTCTCCTACCTGGCGTCTTCCAGCCCGGTTGTGCGTGCTGTCCCACGGGTCCAGGTAGCACACTCGTTCAATCTTTCATTTGGTTTAGCTGCTAACACAAGTTTTATTTTAGCGTCGCGGGTGGATGGGAGCCTAAAGCGCACCACTCCATGGCGTCCCTTGGTCTCTCGGTTTGGGTTCGGTGTCTGCTGGAGCCGCTGCGTAACCGGGGCAATCGAAGTACCGTGCCGGGCGAGTAAGGCTAGATGAGGGCGTACGACGGTAGGATTGGCCTTGCCTCGTGGTTTTACCAGAGCTGCTCCGTAGCTAACCTCTTCATTTACGTTTAGGTGGAACCGCGCTGCTGTCTGGCTTCCTCCATCTTTTGTTTTGTATAAACTAAAAAGCTAATGGAAAACAAACAAGCGTGAACTGTGAACCAACTGAAAGCTATGTGAACCAAATGTTATCAACGCTGTGAAATGAACTGAAACGTTTGTGCCAAAAGTACAAACGTAAATCATAGAAATAAACTAAAATGATATGTACAAGGAACATGCTGCTTCTGTCCTTATGGTCGAACCTGTGTGCCTTAAAGCACTTTTTTCCAGTTTTACTGGATGGCGTTGTCAGGCTTTTATATTTATTTGGTTTAACATACCACTCGTCATGTCACAAAATGAAAAAAGCAAAAAGCTTCTACTTTCTGGTCAGTTTGCTTTAATCAACTTCACTCCATCGGATTCTTTTTCAGATGTATTCAGATTTTAACCAACATTAATAGATGCATTATAGAAATGTTGCTTCTTCTTTTTTTTCTTCTTCTTGTGATTATGTCAGTGCATGAACTGTTTCTTCCCGACCCCTGCAGAGTGTCCCTTGACTGCTCGAGGGACACTCTTCCACCACTCTTATCTTTCAAGGGTAATGTTAACTGATGGGGTAATAAAAGAGTGCCACGGGGCAAAGGTATGGGCCGCACCCTGCCACTGTGACCGCACTGATGAAGCGAGTGGCCGGGGATATAAACAAGCAAGCCCAGCTCAGACATTACCAAGCGAAGCGCCTGATATGCTCAGGCAAATGAGCCGCTGCGAGCTGAGCATCAGTGTTTCCCCGGGGCATTAGTTAAATGTCGTTCAATCAATTCTGTCAGAATCGAGGCACCTTACACTTTGTAGGATAGAAAATGCAACATTGATCTAAAACAGCTAAAACTAAATATCCAGTTGTTCCACTTTCTGGTCATCTAAGCTAGCTAAAATAAGCCCCTCCCACTCCCCCCTCCACTTGCTCCCTTGGTTCAATAAAGAGTACAATTTTAAACATAAAATAAAACCTCCTAAAGCTATGACGACTGTTTTCATTTCGAGAAGGGAGGATTACGTTTAGCAGAGGGAGAGGTGAGGAAAGCATTTCCTGGATACATATAGGGGCTTAGGAGGAGCTTTTTGGAGTTTGTCAAACACAGAAGTTGCTTTTGGAAATAAAAATGTCATTGCTCCCTCTAAAGCACTGAGTGAGTCCTCCTCTGCCCTGGCGGACTATGTGGAAGGTGCAGATCAGCGTTGGGCAAAACAAGACACAGTCCCAGGTCGGCTTCTCTGCTTCTCAAGTTTCTCTGATGAAGATGGGCCTCACATTTACAGAAATAGATTGAAATTGGGAAATGAACACGAGCTTTAACAAAGCATATGACGTGCATTGCAGTGCACAGTTCACAGTTAATGTAAATGTATTTGTCCTGATGCAGAAGTTCGTAGACTGAAGCTCAGCTTCGATGAGCCCACAGACTCCTGATTAAGGTTTGGAACTTAGAGTCAAGTGCTTCGTCTGCCCAGTCCAGTCCGGAGCAGTGTGCGAGCGCTGCAGGCCAGGGGCCAATCAGAGGAGGGGGCACACTTACAAGCTACTGCAATGAAAATAATCATAAAGAGTAAATTCATAAATAAGGTCTACTTTATTTTTTAAATATAAATTGATTTTAATCTTGGAATAAAGCCACTAAGTCTAATATAGTTGTTACTGTGGGGCCGTGAGCACTCAATATTACATCTAAAGTGCTTAAAGGACAATGTCTTTTTGTTTTATTTCTTACAGTGATTGAACATTATTGAATAAAAAAAGGCATAAACGTGTTGTTATTGAGATGAAATCTATGTATTGATGGTCTCTGATCCTTGCGGTTGGGCGGTGCATTTGGTTGCTCTTCACAGGATCAGGGTTGAACCATTTGGCTCTTGGTCTCGGGCGAGTTAGCCACCCCCGTTATTGATCCCTTCATTTTTAATCTTGGGACTCGGGCTTCCAGAGCTTGGATGGGTCAGTCATTCTCGTCCTCATTTCTGTCAGCTATAGCTTTGTGTTTCTGATGGAAATCCATCTGTTGTCAAAAGATTTGCATTCCCTTTAACTGCACGGCCCAACCATGCAGTAACGTGTACATTACTGGAAGGTAATCAGGTCAGTAAAGTTATCTTTTCTGGGCTGAGCGCCGTGACAATGTCTCTTACTCTGAGAAAGACATGTATGACAGCAGCACATGTTTGACACTGACAGGAATAGCTCAGTCCCCAAACTATTCAGTCAACTACAGTGGCACCACAGCCTTCGAGTAACACACCACTCTGCTCGGAGCGCCTACTGTGAGGGCCACTAAGTAAAACAACTAAGATAACAGTTTTACAATCATGTCCCCCTAAATCATGGGAATGACTCTTTTGTTACTACTTTGATTCTTCACTATATTGAAGAGTTTAATCTTTCTTTTGTGTTGTTTGTAATTTGGATGCTCCTTAATGTTTTATGATGGACCTCAGGAAAACTAGTCACTATGCTGGTGGGAACTAAAGGGGATCCTATGAACCAGAGGTGGGAGACTCGAGTCACATGACTTGACTCAAGTCAGACTCAAGTCGCAATTTTCGGGACTTGAGACTTACTCGACCAAAGCTCCAAAAAGACTTGACTCGACTTGTGACTTAACTTGGACTTGAGGCCAATGACTCTCAATGACTTGCCCCGACTTTATAGTTATTATTTATTTGAGTGTAACTGACGTAGGAACAGGATGTATTGTGTAAAAACGGCGCATCGATGTTAACATATGGTAATTAGCCACATGCTAGGCGTCTAATCAGTACAGCGCAAAAAGGCAGGAGGGAATGTGTGTGCCTTTGGATGCATTAAACGTTTTCTACAGTGAGTCAAGAGGTGAAGATTCATAGACATTAATTAAGGACAGGAAAACGTTCGAAACAATGACTGAAGCTACGGCGCAGACAGGCTCCTCCAGGACGATGATGCGTAAGAGCTGGATTAATGACGGTGTTTTAAGGCGTTCACACGAAAGTTACAGCATTTAGTAGCTATTTTCTGCCGCCGCACAGAGCCCAGTGACATGTGCGGAATCTACTTTGAGCAGGGGCGGATCCGAGCATACAGGGGCTGGGGCATTACAGGAGAACCACTGACAGAAAAACTGCCAGAAACTAACAGAAATAAAAAATATTATTTTATATGTATCTTTAAGACTACAGGAAAAGCAACTCAGGTTTAAAAGACTCTATTTCATTTTTTTTTTTTTAAGTAGGCCCCCTGGGGCCCTTTCGTTAAATTGCTGTCCCTGTAATTTTTTACATAGACTGGACCAATTTTGTGGCGATTAAATATTAATTAAATCTAAATCAATTAGATTTTAAAAAGTTTGATTTTAGCCTAAATGTTCAAAATCTTGAGAAAGTAATTGTTGCATATTTTCAAGTAGATTAAACATATTTTGAAAAGAAGAATTTGGCTTAGCGTTGGGGTTTGCGACTTGAGGTGACTTGCCGGCTAAAGCAAGACTTGACTTGACCAAAGCTATGACTCGAGTTAACTTGACTTGACTCCATGACCAATTGACTTAGACTCACTTGGGATGTGGACCTTCACGACTCGAGACTTGCATTTAGTGACCAACTCCCACCTCTGCTATTAACAAACAATAGGTGAAATCATTGGCCAGTATAGGTGCTCAAATTTGGCCGATATTAACTGGACCCTCCTGGAACCGCCACCTTAACATGGTGGAAGGGTTTGAGCGCCCAAATGATGCTGGGGCTCTGATGTCGGGGGCTTCGGGCCCCTGGTAGGGTCTCCCATGGCAAACAGGTCCTAGGTGACGGGTCAGACAAAGAGCGGTTCAGAAGCTCCTTATGAGAGACCAACAGGCCCGGTTAGAACCATGAGGCCGTCCTTCTGTGGACCCACCACCTGCAGGGGAAGAAGATGGATGGATGGATGGAGTAACTGGACAATGACTTTTGCAAATGTCTTGACGGCACGAAAAGTGATAGACAACAGAAAGAAGAGGGCTGGATATGAGCCTTCTGTGTCTCCAGTAAGCTGTGTAAAATTGAAGCTTTGTGTTCAAAAGTGCTCCCTCCTTTTACAAAACTGCTCTGCGAAGGTTACACAATCGCCCATGCAGTCAAACAATACTATACATCATTTCCATCTTGTCCTGTTTATTTATGTTTATAGAAGTGGTAATCATGGGAAAAAGGTAATGAACACCTTGATTCTTTTTACTATTGTTTGATAATGTTATATTGTAGCTCCTCAAGCTACATGTAAACAACCTGACTATGGCAGTATTCATGTTTACTGGCCCCACTGGGCCAGAGCAGTGCAGACCTAGCCTGGAAAAATCCAGACTCACCGCTGTACCAGCCGGTGAGTCTGGTCACCGTTGCGTCGAATCCATTTCCCACAGCGGTAGATACGCAAGCAAACAGGAAGCGGAGTAAACCAATCAGCGAAGGGCGGGCGTCTGCCGTTGATGTGGTGTTATTAGCGGTTTTGCGTTAATATTTGCGCAGGATTATGAATAACGAAACTCACCGACTGTCGATGTGTTTTTTGGTCATTTACCGCGGACTGGAGACACGCTTTCTCTCTTTCGTGCATCGTTCGTAGATTGTTATTGAGGGACTTCCGCGTCTCGTGAGTGACGTCGCTAACAACACGTCACGGCAAATAAACGATTCAGATTGGACGTGAACGGATTAATTTTGCGGAAGGCGCGAGCGTTGACTGGGTGACCAGACTGATCCCCCGCTGGATAAAAAAATACAGAGGGGAATCATTCTGGTCTCACCAGGCTAGTGCAGACCTGGGCCGTCCAGGGCCAGGGCAGTGCAGACCTGGGCCGGCCTTGGGCCAGGGAAGTACTGACCTCGGCCAGGGCAGTGCAGAGCTGGGCCAGTGCAGTGCAGACCTGGGCCGGCCCTGGGCCAGTGCAGTGCAAAGCTGGAGGTCTGAGGCCAGGGGAAGGACCACCCACATGCTGTTGACACTTGACTGACATTGATTGAACTTTGAACTGAGCCTCCATTAGGTGTGTTAGTGTTTTGGTTTGGTCCATGTAAATGAGCATTCCTGACATGACCTTCTGTAGAACGCTTACCATCAGAGCAAACCATTAGGACATGGCAAGCGTATTATAGTTTTACTAGCTGTGACTCGGCCTAGTGTCCACATTTCATGTCCGTAACCCGTCACTCTATAGCTATAGACCCACACTAAGTAGATCAGTGGTTCCCAACCTTTTTACTTGAAGCCCCCCCTGCACATGCTGTAGTTCCATTCCAAAAACTATGGCCACTAATGGGCATGCTAAAAAATATTTAAAACAAACAAACAAACTGCAATTGGAGTGTTTTATGCACCGTACTCCTTTCTCGGTCATATTTGATTTTTATGACCTGACCCTTTGACCAGACAAAGCTCTGAGCCTCTGCAATCCCAGGCGTCCCACAGGTTTGGAACCACTGTAATGACTATAGTCAAGTGCAAAGTAGCCTACTGGCTGGAGTGAGCCCTTTGCACCAGCAGAATGAGCGACTACACCTACAATGGGTTAAACTCTGAAATCCAAGACAGTGGAATATTTATGGATAACTATTAGGGGTTCAGCTCTCACGGTTCGGTTCACGGTGCATCACGGTGCAAGTACAATATAAAAAAAATATATATAAATATATATTTGGGCGACGGTGGCGCAGATGGTAGAGCGGGTCGTCTCATGATCGGAAGGTCATGGGTGAGAGGTTGCTTGCTGTAAAGCGCTTTGAGTGCCTAATGTAGGTGGAAAAGCGCTATATAAGTTGAGACCATTTACCATTTACCATATAGTAGGGATGTAACGATTCAATCAAGCCCCGATTCGATTCGATTTCCGATTTGAAGTTCCCGATTTCGATTTTTTCCGTTTTTGTTAAACCTTTTTTTTTTTTTTAAAGAATGACTCCTTCATACCAATGTTTCTTTTCTTTTGACATCTGTATTTTTTTCCTTGTAACAAACTGCAACTGTCTCAGTAAGAGAACTTTACATTACAAAACATTAAGACATGAACATGAACTATAATCATTTTGACAGAGTGCTTGTAAATGTACATGTTTTCATCATAAATAAGCTATTTAGCAAAGAAAACATTTTGAGATTATATTTATTTTACCAAACCTTTTTTAATTTTTTTTTTTGCAGTTTGAACATAATACTACCATTTAGAACAAATTCTACAGTGCAGTTTTGTTCACCCTTGAAGCTTCACTGCCTCCGGTGCAGCCTTTGTAAACATAAGGAGAAAGACATGACCGCTCCTGTAGGTATTGGATTATTTGACAAACGGACATTTGAGGAGGATTTCAGCAGAATCAGAGCAGGTTGGTCAGATGTTTGTCCGTTTACGATCTTTGGTAAACTTCTGTCAAAATGCTAAACTCTGTGTTAGCCGCTAACGCTAATCTCGTAGCTGCTAACTTTAGCTGAGTCTGTTGCTTCCATGCCTACATGTGTATGTGTTTACATGGTGTGGTGTGTGTTGGGGGTGAGGCGGGGAAGGTGTGGAGCTTGTCTTGAGAAAAGGTTAACGTTGTTAGAAACAACGAGCTAGTATGTTCCGGTCTGTTTCGGTCGCGCAAAATGGAGTAGCTGAGGGTGGCTTTAAAATCGATTCTTTTATTTTTTACATCGATTCACATTTTACGCATATTAAATCGATTTTAAATCGATTTTCGATGAATCGTTACATCCCTAATATATATATATATACACTCAACAAAAATATAAACGCAACACTTTTGTTTCTGCTCCATTTTTCATGAGATGGACTTAAAGATCTAAAATTCATTCCAGATACACAATATTACCATTTTTCTCAAACATTGTTCACAAATCAGTCCAAATGTGTGATAGTGAGCACTTCTGCTCTGCTGAGATAATCCATCCCACCTCACAGGTGTGCCACATCAAGATGCTGATCTGACATCATGACTAGTGCACAGGTGTACCCTAGACTGCCCACAACAAAAGGCCACCCTGAAATGTGCAGTTGTTTGCTTTATTGGGGGGTCTGGGGACTCAGAACCAGTCAGTATTCGCCGGTCAAGCAGCATGTTTGGGATGTGCTTGACCGGCGAATACGACAGCGTGTACCAGTTCCCACTAATATCCAGCAGCTTTGCACAGCCATTGAAGAGGAGTGGACCAACATTCCACAGGCCACAATTGACAATCTGATAAACTCTATGTGAGGATGTGTTGCACTGCATGAGGCAAATGGTGGTCACACCAGATACTGACTGGTTCTGAGTCCCCAGACCCCCAATAAAGCAAAAAACTGCACATTTCAGGGTGGCCTTTTATTGTGGGCAGTATAAGGTACACCTGTGCACTAATCATGATGTCAGATCAGCATCTTGATGTGGCACACCTGTGAGGTGGGATGGATTATCTCAGCAAAGCAGAAGTGCTCACTATCACACATTTGGACTGATTTGTGAACAATGTTTGAGAGAAATGGTAATATTGTGTATCTGGAATGAATTTTGGATCTTTGGGTCCATCTCATGAAAAATGGGAGCAGAAACAAAAGTGTTGCGTTTATATTTTTGTTGAATGTATATATATATATGGCAACACACACACACACACACGGCAGTCAGATCATTCACTTGTGTTGTTGTGACGCTGGGTTTTCCTCCGACAGCAGTACCGCAATGCATTGTGGTCTATATTGACCCGTGGCCAATGCCTGCGGCTGGTGCTAATAGGTCCATGGGCCAGTGGGACAGTCACATGGGGGCCGCCCGCAGAGTTCTGGGTAATAAAAATGGCGGTGCCCTATGGACCTTAAGCCCCACCCACCCCGCATTTGTGTTTATATTATAGATATTTATTCTTATGTCACGTTTAGTAAAAACATAAAGAACTTGAATTCAGTGTAAGCAGTTTGATGGGGCTCATGTTTAAAAAGACACAACTCACATATTCTCAAGTACATCCCTCATTTGAAAGCTAAGAACCTACCAAGTTTAGTCACTGAGCTTTAACTGCACTCGCACTAATGAGGACCTGACTGGGGACAAACTGATCTCTGTCACAGAAAAAACATTTTCAGCCCCATATGAAAATATATTTACAAAGTATTACATTGTAATACACCATCGAACAATGACGCAAAAAGCTAATGAGGTAAATCGACAGCAGACAATAGATTAGGGCTGGGGGCTGTTACATTTTTGTTATACCGATACTTTAACAATACTTGGTTTACGATACCGATACCTGAACGGTAGTTTTTTTCTGTACCTATTCTAAAATATTTGTCATCTAGAAACAGAAAACAGAACTTGAATTAGTGTTTCAAAGTCTTTCTTCAAAAAACTATGGTCAAACAAATTCCGTTGCAGTTTTGATTGAAATTTGACACAATCTTTTGCACAAAAATGTCCCGTTGTTTCCAATCTGGCTTTGAATGGCCACATTTCCCCTCATTCCCCTCTTTAATCGGACATTTACAAATTACATAAAATGAAATCATTTGTTTCTATTCCAGTAGGAGCCCAACTTTTTTTCCCCGACGCTGCACTGGCATTGTTAAACACCAGGGAAAGTCTCATTACTTAGCTCCCGGGCTAACTACTCCAGGTCACACCTCACCATCAGGAACGTTAGAAAGGATGGAGCACTAAAAGTAGCACCAGTTACTTCTCAATCCCATTCTCAGTGTATAGTTTGGCCTACGACGAATGATCTGCCCCAGCCAGGCCAGAAAGAACATGTCACGGTCCTAACGCGTGTTGAGGAGCTCGCGGGGTCACGTTTGTTTACGCGCTCTCGACTGGAAACTTTTCCAGAAACATCTAAGCAGCCCAGTGCCCGCCCCGCTCGGCTCCACGCGCTCTGAAAAACGTCTGCTTCCAATTTGGCACTTTGTCCTCACGCTCCTCAGGGTTACCGTCACTCCGCCGACCGACTTCCCAGACTTCATAGGTGCCCATTCACATTTCGCTGCCCCCTCCCCCTCCACATCTCCCGTTCATAAACCTGAGAGGACTGGCTTTTTTCTCTTCTTCTTTGCGGGTTTCTCTGAGGACCCCGGCACGTAAACAAATAAAGCTTTAGTTTCATCATCCCGAGTGGGGAGTGTTTCCTGTCTAAACTTGGGCCCACCCGAACCTTAGCTTAGCCGCCCTCCCTTCCCCCACGCACGCACTATGTACACACAACTCCACCCCCCCCCACCACCACCCCCCGGCCCCCGAATGCCAGCCTCTTTCCACTGCTCCACTGCCAAGAGGAATGAAGGGATTTGAGGGAAGAAAGAGGCGAAAGAATTGACGAGTGAGCGAGCGAGCTGGGGGGATGGGAGCGGGGGGAGTCTGTGCGGGATCTTATTGCAGCTCCGGCCCCGAACAGTCAACTTTCACCGGAGAAAGAAAAGACAAAAAAATAACAAATAAAAAGCAGAAGAAGAAGCAGCGGTGGCAACAGAGTGGGGGGGAGAGGGGGGTTGGTGACCTGGTGTGGCCATCCTGGACCAAAGCCGACGCCACGGACTCTTCCACAACATGAATTTTACATGTTCATCAGAGGCCAATACATGACACACTTCACATGTTCATCAGAGGCCAATGCATGACACACTTCACATGTTCATCAGAGGCCAATACATGACACACTTCACATGTTCATCAGAGGCCAATACATGACAACACTTCACATGTTCATCAGAGGCCAATACATGATAACACTTCACATGTTCATCAGAGGCCAATACATGACACACTTCACATGTTCATCAGAGGCCAATACATGATAACACTTCACATGTTCATCAGAGGCCAATACATGACACACTTCACATGTTCATCAGAGGCCAATACATGACACACTTCACATGTTCATCAGAGGCCAATACATGACACACTTCACATGTTCATCAGAGGCCAATACATGATAACACTTCACATGTTCATCAGAGGCCAATACATGACACACTTCACATGTTCATCAGAGGCCAATACATGACACACTTCACATGTTCATCAGAGGCCAATACATGACACACTTCACATGTTCATCAGAGGCCAATACATGACACACTTCACATGTTCATCAGAGGCCAATACATGAAAACACTTCACATGTTCATCAGAGGCCAATACATGACAACACTTCACATGTTCATCAGAGGCCAATACATGACAACACTTCACATGTTCATCAGAGGCCAATACATGACAACACTTCACATGTTCATCAGAGGCCAATACATGACAACACTTCACATGTTCATCAGAGGCCAAAACATGATAACACTTCACATGTTCATCAGAGGCCAATACATGATAACACTTCACATGTTCATCAGAGGCCAATACATGACACACTTCACATGTTCATCAGAGGCCAATACATGACACACTTCACATGTTCATCAGAGGCCAATACATGACACACTTCACATGTTCATCAGAGGCCAATGCATGACACACTTCACATGTTCATCAGAGGCCAATACATGACACACTTCACATGTTCATCAGAGGCCAATACATGACAACACTTCACATGTTCATCAGAGGCCAATACATGATAACACTTCACATGTTCATCAGAGGCCAATACATGACACACTTCACATGTTCATCAGAGGCCAATACATGATAACACTTCACATGTTCATCAGAGGCCAATACATGACACACTTCACATGTTCATCAGAGGCCAATACATGACACACTTCACATGTTCATCAGAGGCCAATACATGACACACTTCACATGTTCATCAGAGGCCAATACATGATAACACTTCACATGTTCATCAGAGGCCAATACATGACACACTTCACATGTTCATCAGAGGCCAATACATGACACACTTCACATGTTCATCAGAGGCCAATACATGACACACTTCACATGTTCATCAGAGGCCAATACATGACACACTTCACATGTTCATCAGAGGCCAATACATGAAAACACTTCACATGTTCATCAGAGGCCAATACATGACAACACTTCACATGTTCATCAGAGGCCAATACATGACAACACTTCACATGTTCATCAGAGGCCAATACATGACAACACTTCACATGTTCATCAAAGGCCAATACATGACAACACTTCACATGTTCATCAGAGGCCAAAACATGATAACACTTCACATGTTCATCAGAGGCCAATACATGATAACACTTCACATGTTCATCAGAGGCCAATACATGACACACTTCACATGTTCATCAGAGGCCAATACATGACACACTTCACATGTTCATCAGAGGCCAATACATGACACACTTCACATGTTCATCAGAGGCCAATACATGACACACTTCACATGTTCATCAGAGGCCAATACATGACACACTTCACATGTTCATCAGAGGCCAATACATGACACACTTCACATGTTCATCAGAGGCCAATACATGACAACACTTCACATGTTCATCAGAGGCCAATACATGACACACTTCACATGTTCATCAGAGGCCAATACATGATAACACTTCACATGTTCATCAGAGGCCAATACATGATAACACTTCACATGTTCATCAGAGGCCAATACATGATAACACTTCACATGTTCATCAGAGGCCAATACATGACACACTTCACATGTTCATCAGAGGCCAATACATGACACACTTCACGTGTTCATCAGAGGCCAATACATGACACACTTCACGTGTTCATCAGAGGCCAATACATGTAACACTTCACGTGTTCATCAGAGGCCAATACATGACAACACTTCACGTGTTCATCAGAGGCCAATACATGACAACACTTCACATGTTCATCAGAGGCCAATACATGACACACTTCATATGTTCATCAGAGGCCAGTACATGACACACTTCACATGTTCATCAGAGGCCAATACATGACACACTTCACATGTTCATCAGAGGCCAATGCATGACACACTTCACATGTTCATCAGAGGCCAATACATGACACACTTCACATGTTCATCAGAGGCCAATACATGACAACACTTCACATGTTCATCAGAGGCCAATACATGATAACACTTCACATGTTCATCAGAGGCCAATACATGACACACTTCACATGTTCATCAGAGGCCAATACATGATAACACTTCACATGTTCATCAGAGGCCAATGAATGATAACACTTCACATGTTCATCAGAGGCCAATACATGACACACTTCACATGTTCATCAGAGGCCAATACATGACACACTTCACATGTTCATCAGAGGCCAATACATGACACACTTCACATGTTCATCAGAGGCCAATACATGACACACTTCACATGTTCATCAGAGGCCAATACATGACAACACTTCACATGTTCATCAGAGGCCAATACATGACAACACTTCACATGTTCATCAGAGGCCAAAACATGATAACACTTCACATGTTCATCAGAGGCCAATACATGATAACACTTCACATGTTCATCAGAGGCCAATACATGACACACTTCACATGTTCATCAGAGGCCAATACATGACACACTTCACATGTTCATCAGAGGCCAATACATGACACACTTCACATGTTCATCAGAGGCCAATGCATGACACACTTCACATGTTCATCAGAGGCCAATACATGACACACTTCACATGTTCATCAGAGGCCAATACATGACAACACTTCACATGTTCATCAGAGGCCAATACATGATAACACTTCACATGTTCATCAGAGGCCAATACATGACACACTTCACATGTTCATCAGAGGCCAATACATGATAACACTTCACATGTTCATCAGAGGCCAATACATGACACACTTCACATGTTCATCAGAGGCCAATACATGACACACTTCACATGTTCATCAGAGGCCAATACATGACACACTTCACATGTTCATCAGAGGCCAATACATGATAACACTTCACATGTTCATCAGAGGCCAATACATGACACACTTCACATGTTCATCAGAGGCCAATACATGACACACTTCACATGTTCATCAGAGGCCAATACATGACACACTTCACATGTTCATCAGAGGCCAATACATGACACACTTCACATGTTCATCAGAGGCCAATACATGAAAACACTTCACATGTTCATCAGAGGCCAATACATGACAACACTTCACATGTTCATCAGAGGCCAATACATGACAACACTTCACATGTTCATCAGAGGCCAATACATGACAACACTTCACATGTTCATCAGAGGCCAATACATGACAACACTTCACATGTTCATCAGAGGCCAAAACATGATAACACTTCACATGTTCATCAGAGGCCAATACATGATAACACTTCACATGTTCATCAGAGGCCAATACATGACACACTTCACATGTTCATCAGAGGCCAATACATGACACACTTCACATGTTCATCAGAGGCCAATACATGACACACTTCACATGTTCATCAGAGGCCAATACATGACACACTTCACATGTTCATCAGAGGCCAATACATGACACACTTCACATGTTCATCAGAGGCCAATACATGACACACTTCACATGTTCATCAGAGGCCAATACATGATAACACTTCACATGTTCATCAGAGGCCAATACATGATAACACTTCACATGTTCATCAGAGGCCAATACATGACACACTTCACATGTTCATCAGAGGCCAATACATGATAACACTTCACATGTTCATCAGAGGCCAATACATGACACACTTCACATGTTCATCAGAGGCCAATACATGACACACTTCACATGTTCATCAGAGGCCAATACATGACAACACTTCACATGTTCATCAGAGGCCAATACATGACAACACTTCACATGTTCATCAGAGGCCAATACATGACACACTTCACATGTTCATCAGAGGCCAATACATGATAACACTTCACATGTTCATCAGAGGCCAATACATGATAACACTTCACATGTTCATCAGAGGCCAATACATGATAACACTTCACATGTTCATCAGAGGCCAATACATGACACACTTCACATGTTCATCAGAGGCCAATACATGACACACTTCACGTGTTCATCAGAGGCCAATACATGACACACTTCACGTGTTCATCAGAGGCCAATACATGTAACACTTCACGTGTTCATCAGAGGCCAATACATGACAACACTTCACGTGTTCATCAGAGGCCAATACATGACAACACTTCACATGTTCATCAGAGGCCAGTACATGACACACTTCACATGTTCATCAGAGGCCAATACATGACACACTTCACATGTTCATCAGAGGCCAATGCATGACACACTTCACATGTTCATCAGAGGCCAATACATGACACACTTCACATGTTCATCAGAGGCCAATACATGACAACACTTCACATGTTCATCAGAGGCCAATACATGATAACACTTCACATGTTCATCAGAGGCCAATACATGACACACTTCACATGTTCATCAGAGGCCAATACATGATAACACTTCACATGTTCATCAGAGGCCAATGAATGATAACACTTCACATGTTCATCAGAGGCCAATACATGACACACTTCACATGTTCATCAGAGGCCAATACATGACACACTTCACATGTTCATCAGAGGCCAATACATGACACACTTCACATGTTCATCAGAGGCCAATACATGACACACTTCACATGTTCATCAGAGGCCAATACATGATAACACTTCACATGTTCATCAGAGGCCAATACATGATAACACTTCACATGTTCATCAGAGGCCAATACATGATAACACTTCACATGTTCATCAGAGGCCAATACATGACACACTTCACATGTTCATCAGAGGCCAATACATGATAACACTTCACATGTTCATCAGAGGCCAATACATGACACACTTCACGTGTTCATCAGAGGCCAATACATGACACACTTCACATGTTCATCAGAGGCCAATACATGACACACTTAACATGTTCATCAGAGGCCAATACATGACAACACTTCACATGTTCATCAGAGGCCAATACATGATAACACTTCACATGTTCATCAGAGGCCAATACATGACACACTTCACATGTTCATCAGAGGCCAATACATGACACACTTCACGTGTTCATCAGAGGCCAATACATGACACACTTCACGTGTTCATCAGAGGCCAATACATGATAATACTTCACATGTTCATCAGAGGCCAATACATGACACACTTCACGTGTTCATCAGAGGCCAATACATGACACACTTCACGTGTTCATCAGAGGCCAATACATGACACACTTCACGTGTTCATCAGAGGCCAATACATGTAACACTTCACATGTTCATCAGAGGCCAATACATGATAATATTTCACATGTTCATCAGAGGCTAATACATGACACACTTTACATGTTCATCAGAGGCCAATACATGATAACACTTCACATGTTCATCAGAGGCCAATACATAACAACACTTTACATGTTCATCAGAGGCCAATACATGACACACTTCACATGTTCATCAGAGGCCAATACATGATAACACTTCACATGTTCATCAGAGGCCAATACATGATAACACTTCACATGTTCATCAGAGGCCAATACATGACACACTTCACATGTTCATCAGAGGCCAATACATGATAACACTTCACATGTTCATCAGAGGCCAATACATGACACACTTCACATGTTCATCAGAGGCCAATACATGACACACTTCACATGTTCATCAGAGGCCAATACATGACAACACTTCACATGTTCATCAGAGGCCAATACATGACAACACTTCACATGTTCATCAGAGGCCAATACATGACACACTTCACATGTTCATCAGAGGCCAATACATGATAACACTTCACATGTTCATCAGAGGCCAATACATGATAACACTTCACATGTTCATCAGAGGCCAATACATGATAACACTTCACATGTTCATCAGAGGCCAATACATGACACACTTCACATGTTCATCAGAGGCCAATACATGACACACTTCACGTGTTCATCAGAGGCCAATACATGACACACTTCACGTGTTCATCAGAGGCCAATACATGTAACACTTCACGTGTTCATCAGAGGCCAATACATGACAACACTTCACGTGTTCATCAGAGGCCAATACATGACAACACTTCACATGTTCATCAGAGGCCAATACATGACACACTTCATATGTTCATCAGAGGCCAGTACATGACACACTTCACATGTTCATCAGAGGCCAATACATGACACACTTCACATGTTCATCAGAGGCCAATGCATGACACACTTCACATGTTCATCAGAGGCCAATACATGACACACTTCACATGTTCATCAGAGGCCAATACATGACAACACTTCACATGTTCATCAGAGGCCAATACATGATAACACTTCACATGTTCATCAGAGGCCAATACATGACACACTTCACATGTTCATCAGAGGCCAATACATGATAACACTTCACATGTTCATCAGAGGCCAATGAATGATAACACTTCACATGTTCATCAGAGGCCAATACATGACACACTTCACATGTTCATCAGAGGCCAATACATGACACACTTCACATGTTCATCAGAGGCCAATACATGACACACTTCACATGTTCATCAGAGGCCAATACATGATAACACTTCACATGTTCATCAGAGGCCAATACATGATAACACTTCACATGTTCATCAGAGGCCAATACATGATAACACTTCACATGTTCATCAGAGGCCAATACATGACACACTTCACATGTTCATCAGAGGCCAATACATGATAACACTTCACATGTTCATCAGAGGCCAATACATGACACACTTCACGTGTTCATCAGAGGCCAATACATGACACACTTCACGTGTTCATCAGAGGCCAATACATGACACACTTCACGTGTTCATCAGAGGCCAATACATGACACACTTCACATGTTCATCAGAGGCCAATACATGACACACTTAACATGTTCATCAGAGGCCAATACATGACAACACTTCACATGTTCATCAGAGGCCAATACATGATAACACTTCACATGTTCATCAGAGGCCAATACATGACACACTTCACATGTTCATCAGAGGCCAATACATGACACACTTCACATGTTCATCAGAGGCCAATACATGACACACTTCACGTGTTCATCAGAGGCCAATACATGATAATACTTCACATGTTCATCAGAGGCCAATACATGACACACTTCACGTGTTCATCAGAGGCCAATACATGACACACTTCACGTGTTCATCAGAGGCCAATACATGACACACTTCACGTGTTCATCAGAGGCCAATACATGTAACACTTCACATGTTCATCAGAGGCCAATACATGATAATATTTCACATGTTCATCAGAGGCTAATACATGACACACTTTACATGTTCATCAGAGGCCAATACATGATAACACTTCACATGTTCATCAGAGGCCAATACATAACAACACTTTACATGTTCATCAGAGGCCAATACATGACAACACTTCACATGTTCATCAGAGGCCAATACATGACACACTTTACATGTTCATCAGAGGCCAATACATGATAACACTTTACATGTTCATCAGAGGCCAATACATGACAACACTTCACATGTTCATCAGAGGCCAATACATGACACACTTCACATGTTCATCAGAGGCCAATACATGATAACACTTCACATGTTCATCAGAGGCCAATACATGACACACTTCACATATTCATCAGAGGCCAATACATGACACACTTCACATGTTCATCAGAGGCCAATACATGATAACACTTCACATGTTCATCAGAGGCCAATACATGACACACTTCACATGTTCATCAGAGGCCAATACATGACAACACTTCACATGTTCATCAGAGGCCAATACATGACACACTTCACATGTTCATCAGAGGCCAATACATGACACACTTCACATGTTCATCAGAGGCCAATACATGACACACTTCACATGTTCATCAGAGGCCAATACATGACACACTTCACATGTTCATCAGAGGCCAATACATGATAACACTTCACATGTTCATCAGAGGCCAATACATGACACACTTCACGTGTTCATCAGAGGCCAATACATGACACACTTCACATGTTCATCAGAGGCCAATACATGACAACACTTCACATGTTCATCAGAGGCCAATACATGACACACTTCACATGTTCATCAGAGGCCAATACATGACACACTTCACATGTTCATCAGAGGCCAATACATGATAACACTTCACATGTTCATCAGAGGCCAATACATGACACACTTCACATGTTCATCAGAGGCCAAAACATGACACACTTCACATGTTCATCAGAGGCCAATACATGACACACTTCACATGTTCATCAGAGGCCAATACATGACACACTTCACATGTTCATCAGAGGCCAATACATGATAACACTTCACATGTTCATCAGAGGCCAATACATGACACGCTTCACATGTTCATCAGAGGCCAATACATGACACACTTCACATGTTCATCAGAGGCCAATACATGACACACTTCACATGTTCATCAGAGGCCAATACATGAAAACACTTCACATGTTCATCAGAGGCCAATACATGATAACACTTCACATGTTCATCAGAGGCCAATACATGACAACACTTCACATGTTCATCAGAGGCCAATACATGACAACACTTCACATGTTCATCAGAGGCCAATACATGATAACACTTCACATGTTCATCAGAGGCCAATACATGACACACTTCACATATTCATCAGAGGCCAATACATGACACACTTCACATGTTCATCAGAGGCCAATACATGACACACTTCACATGTTCATCAGAGGCCAATACATGATAACACTTCACATGTTCATCAGAGGCCAATACATGACACACTTCACGTGTTCATCAGAGGCCAATACATGATAACACTTCACATGTTCATCAGAGGCCAATACATGACACACTTCACATGTTCATCAGAGGCCAATACATGATAACACTTCACATGTTCATCAGAGGCCAATACATGACACACTTCACATGTTCATCAGAGGCCAATACATGACAACACTTTACGTGTTCATCAGAGGCCAATACATGACACACTTCACGTGTTCATCAGAGGCCAATACATGACAACACTTCACGTGTTCATCAGAGGCCAATACATGATAACACATCACATGTTCATCAGAGGCCAATACATGAAAACACTTCACATGTTCATCCAATACATGACACACTTCATATGTTCATCAGAGGCCAATACATGACACACTTCACATGTTCATCAGAGGCCAGTACATGACACACTTCACATGTTCATCAGAGGCCAATACATGACACACTTCACATGTTCATCAGAGGCCAATACATGACACACTTCACATGTTCATCAGAGGCCAATACATGACACACTTCACATGTTCATCAGAGGCCAATACATGACAACACTTCACATGTTCATCAGAGGCCAATACATGACACACTTCACATGTTCATCAGAGGCCAATACATGATAACACTTCACATGTTCATCAGAGGCCAATACATGACACACTTCACGTGTTCATCAGAGGCCAATACATGACACACTTTACATGTTCATCAGAGGCCAATACATGATACACTTTACATGTTCATCAGAGGCCAATACATGACAACACTTTACATGTTCATCAGAGGCCAATACATGACACACTTCACATGTTCATCAGAGGCCAATACATGACAACACTTTACGTGTTCATCAGAGGCCAATACATGACACACTTCACGTGTTCATCAGAGGCCAATACATGACAACACTTCACGTGTTCATCAGAGGCCAATACATGATAACACTTCACATGTTCATCAGAGGCCAATACATGAAAACACTTCACATGTTCATCAGAGGCCAATACATGACACACTTCATATGTTCATCAGAGGCCAATACATGACACACTTCACATGTTCATCAGAGGCCAGTACATGACACACTTCACATGTTCATCAGAGGCCAATACATGACACACTTCACATGTTCATCAGAGGCCAATACATGACACACTTCACATGTTCATCAGAGGCCAATACATGACACACTTCACATGTTCATCAGAGGCCAATACATGACAACACTTCACATGTTCATCAGAGGCCAATACATGACAACACTTCACATGTTCATCAGAGGCCAATACATGACACACTTCACATGTTCATCAGAGGCCAATACATGATAACACTTCACATGTTCATCAGAGGCCAATACATGACACACTTCACATGTTCATCAGAGGCCAATACATGACAACACTGATGATAACATGATAACATTAAAGGTGCATTATGCAACTTTATGTGTATTTGGCTCAGGACTAACGCCTGAACACTATTTCGCTGTATGCTTGTACAATGACAAATAAAGCACTTACTCACTTCCTTGACCTTGTAGTGACCCGGTGTGAGTGGTCCGCATGGCGCCTTTACTTTCCATCACAGTGGTCTCTAGGACGCTCCAGGACCAACTGTTTGGAAGGTTTTCTCTGCAGACGGAGCCTCTCACCAGAAAGCCAACAGACCAATTGATCTTGGAGTGTTGTAGCCTCCACTACGAAAGTAAAGGCGCCATGCTGACCACTCACACACTACAAGCTCCAATATCCACAGATATAAACTTTTTTTTACAGTGCACCTGAAAATGGATGGATGGATGGCACCTGAAAACGTAAGTTATTGCTGAACAGTTTGTCCAATAGCATATCTACCAAACGAAGTACTTTTTCATTGTCATTATGAGTAGAACTATAAGACTATACAGCAGCCGCATAAATAATGTGTGAGAAATAACAGCGCTCACTTCCATCATTCCCAACAGCAAAGCAAGACGATTCCACCAAACAGCAGTGTTCACAAAAATAACGTAATCTGGAATTTGTGACACAAAAATCCACAACTTTACAATGATGGAGGTTTGAGAGAGTGAAAGTGATGAACTCGTACCTGAGCTCTGACCAGTGTCCTCATATTAACTGTAAATGTGGCTGTATTCGCTCTACACATTCATGTTCCTCTCATTTCTACAAAGACAAAAATGTTTAAAATGCGATTAAACTAGTGCTGTGACTCTAATGACCATACGGCTCTTTTGTACGGCTCTTTAAGGTGAACGGAACCGGATCTCGATTGTGAAAAGAGCCAAATATTTTTTTTCAGTCAATTTGACTCAGAACTCCCCCCCGAACAAACACAAGAATCAGCCCAACAACGGAGCAGGCCACACAAGTCAAAGCTTTTTGCACTGAAGTCAAAGCTAAATGCACTCAAAGTGATTTGTCCGCCTCTTTTTATTAGTCGTGGCCAAGATTTGATTCACAAAAATGTTTTTCAAAGCTTAAAAATGTCAGTCCCACTGTTATTTTTTTCGATTATTTAAATAAAAACTGTGTTCCATCAATCGCATCTTAGACATCATGAGCTATCTGGCTGATGTTATTATTTACATTAAAAAGAGCCAGTCTTTGAAATGAATGGATCCCAAAGACTCGACTCCCAGTAAAGAGCCGTGGATTAATCCCTAATGGTGAGTTCAAAGTCACGAACAAACCACTGGAACACAGCGACTCCTTCTCACTGCTCTACACTGCATTTGAAGACCTGCTCTCCGTGTCTTTCTAGGGGTTGAATTTATTTGATCTATGGTGAACTGGCAGCTGGTTGTTGTTGACTCCTCCTCGTGACGAACTGGGACGTTACAAACAAACTCTAAACAAAGAGGTACTGGGTCTTCGTGACGTGTGGGTGAACATGTGCGCTGCTTACCTGTGTAGTCTGTGGGCGTAACCTGAGGCGGCGTGGGGAAGAGGACGGGCGCAGTCTCCACGTTGGTCCGGGCCGCGTCTGGAGAGTGTACAGGAAACAGCAGGGTTAAGTCCCGCCCGGGCCAGAGCAGCCATAATCACCACTTTAAACAGCGCATACCTCGGCCTTTTACGAGAGGGACTTTTATGTACAAATGTAGGCTCAGCGTGGGCCCTGGAGGGGGCTGGGACCCCGGGGGGAGGCGCGGGGGGCCCCTGGGGGACTTCAAACCCAGACACAATGTTTATTTAATCCATTAGCACTCAATAGTGCAGAGGCTTTCCTGATTGTCAACTGATAGATGTCACGATTCTACATTTTCACGTCATGATTATTGTGACTAAAATAATATGATTCTCGAAATTAAAGTGATGGTCTGTAAGTTTGCAAAGTGAGGAGAGATAGAGTGAAATGTGAAAGAACAATCAAACTCCGCCCCTCTTAACCAGAAAGCCATTCCTAGTTTGCCAAAAGAGGAGAGGAGGAACAAGCTCCCCCCCCCCTTCCTCCTGATTGGATTCATGACCAATGAGGTTCCCACCTCATTGGTCAACGCGGGAGGATACTAGACTCGCTGAGATCCGGGAAGGAGGGACTGTACAAAAAATTATATATATATATAGTATCTCAGGTTTTCAACTTTTAGTCCGGTTTTAGAGTCGCTGCATTGGGTCCCCGTGTGTTTCAGGATCGATTTTAAAGTTATTTTAATGGTTTTTAAATCTGTCCTGTGGGTGCTCAGGTGGAGGTGTGGTGTCTCTGTCCTGTGGGTGCTCAGGTGGAGGTGTGGTGTCTCTGTCCTGTGGGTACTCAGGTGGAGGTGTGGTGTCTCTGCCCTGTGGGTGCTCAGGTGGAGGTGTGGTGTCTCTGCCCTGTGGGTGCTCAGGTGGAGGTGTGGTGTCTCTGTCCTGTGGGTGCTCAGGTGGAGGTGTGGTGTCTCTGCCCTGTGGGTGCTCAGGTGGAGGTGTGGTGTCTCTGTCCTGTGGGTGCTCAGGTGGAGGTGTGGTGTCTCTGTCCTGTGGGTGCTCAGGTGGAGGTGTGGTGTCTCTGTCCTGTGGGTGCTCAGGTGGAGGTGTGGTGTCTCTGCCCTGTGGGTGCTCAGGTGGAGGTGTGGTGTCTCTGTCCTGTGGGTGCTCAGGTGGAGGTGTGGTGTCTCTGTCCTGTGGGTGCTCAGGTGGAGGTGTGGTGTCTCTGTCCTGTGGGTGCTCAGGTGGAGGTGTGGTGTCTCTGCCCTGTGGGTGCTCAGGTGGAGGTGTGGTGTCTCTGTCCTGTGGGTGCTCAGGTGGAGGTGTGGTGTCTTTGTCCTGTGGGTGCTCAGGTGGAGGTGTGGTGTCTCTGTCCTGTGGGTGCTCAGGTGGAGGTGTGGTGTCCTGTGGGTACTCAGGTGGAGGTGTGGTGTCTCTGTCCTGTGGGTGCTCAGGTGGAGGTGTGGTGTCTCTGTCCTGTGGGTGCTCAGGTGGAGGTGTGGTGTCTCTGTCCTGTGGGTGCTCAGGTGGAGGTGTGGTGTCTCTGTCCTTTGGGTACTCAGGTGGAGGTGTGGTGTCTCTGTCCTGTGGGTACTCAGGTGGAGGTGTGGTGTCTCTGTCCTGTGGGTGCTCAGGTGGAGGTGTGGTGTCTCTGTCCTGTAGGTGCTCAGGTGGAGGTGTGGTGTCTCTGTCCTGTAGGTGCTCAGGTGGAGGTGTGGTGTCTCTGTCCTGTGGGTGCTCAGGTGGAGGTGTGGTGTCTCTGTCTTGTGGGTGCTCAGGTGGAGGTGTGGTGTCTCTGTCCTGTGGGTACTCAGGTGGAGGTGTGGTGCCTCTGTCCTGTGGGTGCTCAGGTGGAGGTGTGGTGTCTCTGTCCTGTGGGTGCTCAGGTGGAGGTGTGGCGTCTCTGTCCTGTGGGTACTCAGGTGGAGGTGTGGTGCCTCTGTCCTGTGGGTGCTCAGGTGGAGGTGTGGCGTCTCTGTCCTGTGGGTACTCAGGTGGAGGTGTGGTGTCTCTGTCCTGTGGGTGCTCAGGTGGAGGTGTGGTGTCTCTGTCCTTTGGGTACTCAGGTGGAGGTGTGGTGTCTCTGTCCTGTGGGTACTCAGGTGGAGGTGTGGTGTCTCTGTCCTGTGGGTACTCAGGTGGAGGTGTGGTGTCTCTGTCCTGTGGGTGCTCAGGTGGAGGTGTGGTGTCTCTGTCCTGTAGGTGCTCAGGTGGAGGTGTGGTGTCTCTGTCCTGTAGGTGCTCAGGTGGAGGTGTGGTGTCTCTGTCCTGTGGGTGCTCAGGTGGAGGTGTGGTGTCTCTGTCTTGTGGGTGCTCAGGTGGAGGTGTGGTGTCTCTGTCCTGTAGGTACTCAGGTGGAGGTGTGGTGTCTCTGTCCTGTGGGTGCTCAGGTGGAGGTGTGGTGTCTCTGTCTTGTGGGTGCTCAGGTGGAGGTGTGGTGTCTCTGTCCTGTGGGTACTCAGGTGGAGGTGTGGTGTCTCTGTCCTGTGGGTACTCAGGTGGAGGTGTGGTGTCTCTGTCCTGTGGGTGCTCAGGTGGAGGTGTGGTGTCTCTGTCCTGTGGGTGCTCAGGTGGAGGTGTGGTGCCTCTGTCCTGTGGGTGCTCAGGTGGAGGTGTGGCGTCTCTGTCCTGTGGGTACTCAGGTGGAGGTGTGGTGTCTCTGTCCTGTGGGTGCTCAGGTGGAGGTGTGGTGCCTCTGTCCTGTGGGTGCTCAGGTGGAGGTGTGGCGTCTCTGTCCTGTGGGTACTCAGGTGGAGGTGTGGCGTCTCTGTCCTGTGGGTACTCAGGTGGAGGTGTGGCGTCTCTGTCCTGTGGGTACTCAGGTGGAGGTGTGGTGTCTCTGTCCTGTGGGTACTCAGGTGGAGGTGTGGCGTCTCTGCCCTGTGGGTACTCAGGTGGAGGTGTGGCGTCTCTGTCCTGTGGGTACTCAGGTGGAGGTGTGGCGTCTCTGTCCTGTGGGTACTCAGGTGGAGGTGTGGTGCCTCTGTCCTGTGGGTGCTCAGGTGGAGGTGTGGCGTCTCTGTCCTGTGGGTGCTCAGGTGGAGGTGTGGTGCCTCTGTCCTGTGGGTGCTCAGGTGGAGGTGTGGCGTCTCTGTCCTGTGGGTACTCAGGTGGAGGTCTGGTGTCCTGTAGCTGCTCCCGGGGCAAGTGTAGCCTGTTAACTGTGTGCATTAACCGGGAGAGGCTGAACGATAATAAAAAGGACCTTTTATGAACATTTTCATGTTTATTTCATCAAAAACCTTCAGCCTGTGTTTTCTTTCATCCTCATCCTCATATTGTTAAAAAAGAAAAGGTAATAGAATACTATTATTAGCTAGGGTTGTAACGATTCATCGAAAATCGGTTTAACATAGATTTAAATAAACTGCTTAAAATGTGAATCAATGTAAACAATGAAAGAACAGTCTGATACAAGGACACACATGCAGTCGTTAAAAAAATGATTAGTTCGGTTTTTGTTCATGTAAAGTTCTCTTACTGAGAGAACAGTTAGTTTGTTTCAAAGACAAAATGCAGAGGTTAAAATAAAACAAACATCTTTTGATTATAAAAATGGGTCATATTCTACAAAAATGTAAAAAAAAAATAAAAAATAAAGTACAATAATTGAAATCGGGGGCTTAGTGGCTGGCTTGAGTGCGTCCCTATTATTAGCTATGTCTACAGGAAGCAAATGAGAGGTAACTCACCTTTACCTTTACGGGTGAGTGCGCACAAATAAGATGCTACGCTACGACTCATGAGGCCAATTAACATGGGTCCTACAATCTTTACCGTTAACCGACGGTCAAACTGTAGAACCGCGGTCATATCAGGACATCCCTAATCGTCACTGCAGAAGTCAGTCACTTTTTAAACATGAATATTCATTATGAACACTTTCCATCTTTGCATTTTCCCATATATGGTCATGTTTAAAACAGCCAGAGGGAAAAAATTAGAGTACCATTACTTGAACAAATGCTGAATTACGAATATACTGTATATTTCTGATCCAGTGACATGGGCAGGAGCAAAGTGGTTGAACAGCCCATAAATACTTCATAAATACTTCAAAAGATAGACAATGCTAACCAGGAAGCTAATGTTAGATCAATGAGTGTTTTTTCTCGTCACCCCCTGGTCGTGCTTCGACCTTTTGTAAGAAATGTTCGGTTTACCACACACTAAAAATGGTTCAGCAACACACTGTTGGGGCCCAAAGCCACCGGTTGAGAACTGCAGTTTTACATGGAACTGTTATGAGCTATGTAGCACTTGGAAAACTTATTTTTCTATATTTTTATATGAGACAAAATCAAAGGAAGCAACTTGGTTATTCCAGCTCAAATAAGTGATAAAAAGTTATAAAATAAATTGTGTTTAGCTTTCAGTTTTAAGGCTCTAAATAATGTATCACTGAGATTAGGGATGCATCGATCTGATAGGCTACTGATAACAGGTATTGGTCATCAGTTTCAAATATCCAATACCTGTTTTGGCTCTCACCATTTTAAAACATAGCTTTGACCGACGAAATCTAAGTGAATATGGACCTGCTGCACCAGGAGAACTCAATGTTCAGAGTTTTGGGGGTTTTAACCTCTGCATGCTAATGCTAGCAACAACTAATCAAGGAACAGAAACTATGACTAGTTCACCTAAAGTAACACAATGATTTTGGCCACTGCTGAGGGTCTCAGTGTTTATGCTGTTAAACAATAACTGATGTAACATAGTTGTAAAGGACAAGGTGTAATGATCAGATCACTTTGGTGTTTATAATGATATTCTATTACTTAAGACATCTCGCCTCCAAAAGCCTTAGTCAGCAAAGCCATTTGGATGAGAGGCAAAACGTCCTACACTTCAACTACAGAGTACAGAAGATTGCTCAAGAACCTTCACCTAAGATGGACCACTCCTGTACGACTGAGAACCTACACATTTATTGGTAGAAACACCCTTGTTATGTTACATCTTGTTTGCAAGATAAGATAAGACTTTATTGATCAAATTGAGACATTCACTTACAGAAGAAGACTAATCATCACTTGTTCACTCATAGCAGGCTTAAGTTATCGGTAAAGTATCGTTGGTATCGAATCTCAGAAGAGAGTTGTGTGCTGTGTGTTGTGAGCAGTGTGCTGTGTGTTGTGAGCAGTGTGCAGTGTGTTGTGAGCTGTGTGCAGTGTGTTGTGAGCTGTGAGCAGTGTATTGTGAGCAGTGTACAGTGTGTTGTGAGCAGTGAGCAGTGTGTTGTGAGCTGTGTGCAGTGTGTTGTGAGCAGTGTATTGTGAGCTGTGAGCAGTGTATTGTGAGCAGTGTACAGTGTGTTGTGAGCAGTGAGCAGTGTGTTGTGAGCTGTGTGTTGTGAGCTGTGTATTGTGAGCTGTGTGCAGTGTATTGTGAGCAGTGTGTTGTGAGCAGTGTACAGTGTGTTGTGAGCAGTGTGTTGTGAGCAGTGTGCAGTGTGTTGTGAGCATTGTACAGTGTGTTGTGAGCTGTGTGCAGTGTGTTGTGAGCTGTGTGCAGTGTGTTGTGAGCATTGTACAGTATGTTGTGAGCTGTGTGCAGTGTGTTGTGAGCTGTGTGCAGTGTGTTGTGAGCTGTGTGCAGTGTGTTGTGAGCTGTGTGCAGTGTGTTGTGAGCTGTGTGCAGTGTGTTGTGAGCTGTGTGCAGTGTGTTGTGAGCTGTGTGCAGTGTGTTGTGAGCTGTGTGCAGTGTGTTGTGAGCTGTGTGCCGTGTGTTGTGAGCTGTGTGCCGTGTGTTGTGAGCAGTGTGTTGTGAGCTGTGTGCAGTGTGTTGTGAGTTATGTGCTGTGTGTTGTGAGCAGTGTGTTGTGAGCTGTGTACAGTGTGTTGTGAGCAGTGTGTAGTGTGTTGTGAGCAGTGTGTAGTGTGTTGTGGGCAGTGTTGTAAACTGTGAGCAGTGTGGTGTGAGCAGTGTGTAGTGTGTTGTGAGAAGTGTGTTGTGAGCAGTGTGCTGTGAGCAGTGTGTTGTGAGCAGTGTGTTGTGGGCAGTGTGTCGTGAGCTGTGTGCAGTGTGTTGTGAGCAGTGAGCAGTGTGTTGTGAGCAGTGTGCAGTGTGTTGTGTGCTCGGCTGTAAGACTCACCCACTGGCCTGTGTTCTTGTGAATGGGATGCTGAGTATGGGGGAGGAGGTGAATCTGCAGACAAACAGCCACAGTCAGTGTTACAACATTTCCTCAGCATTTCCTCAAACATCATTTAGCTGAACGGAAATGACACTATTTGTGTAAAAGAGACACTTTGACCAATTCATCCACATATTAGTGTTTCTGTTTTTAGTTTTTAAGTGTGTATTTGTTCAATTCAATGCTTTATTCATAGCTCCATGTGTGCTTATTTTAAAACTAAACAACATATCCAAAATCACAACAAAAAAACTATACATTTCAACCGGACTCGACCCGGTTTATTGTAGGTTTAAAGTGTCAAATGATGGCCCAGAAATGTATTGGGAGGTTATGAAAAATCTAACTGCAATGAGTTTTCAGAAAATGAAGGATGTTTATAGCCTCCAGAATCAAGACTTTCACAGATATTTACAGCTCATTATTTGGGAGGAGAAATTAAAAAAGTGAAATTGATCAACATGTGTTATAAAACATATGATGGAAGCATATAGGTCACAGATAGAACGGAAAGTTGTTTCTAAACTGTGTGAGATTGTGGAGGACTTGAAAGCAGAGCACGCGGTTTATGCTAAAGACAGATGGGGAGGGAGGCAAACATGGTGGTGTCAGGAGAGGAAGGGAGGAAATAAATGAATATCAGTGGAAAACCACACATTTCTCATTTTGGAGGGAATATGGATATAAGAATACACTCAGGTGTTAGCAACCAGTTCAGAAATCATGTGTCTTGGGATAGTTGAGACTCTTCATTTAAAGCAACAGGCCACCGTTTTTCCATACTGAGATATGTTCTTTCCTGAGTTTAGACGAGTTGTTACATACCTGTCTGGTCTTTGTGTGCAAAACGACCAAAGATGTTGTTAGCATTTGGCCTCTCCCAGTATATTCCTATGGCTCCAAACGGGGTGAAGTTAGAAGCGACCAAGCTCTTCCATGGCCACACACAAAGACCAGAGAGGTACTTACAAACTCGTCTAAGCTCAGGTAAGAACAGATCTCAGTGTGGAGAAACCATGGCCTTTAAAAAGAAGGGGCCATTTTAAATTGCTCCGAATTATGTTGTTGGCAAGTAAGAAAGCAATAACCAGAAGATGGCAAAGTGATTTGGTGCCTAAAGTGGAAGAATGGATTTATAATATGGAAAAGCTAACTGTGTCCATTAGATTGAAATGACTAAAAATGTAATACACGTTTTCCTCATATTTATGTCAGTAATCTAAAGCAGAAGTTTCAAAATGACATCCCTAAATTTAAAACGTGTCCCATTCACCTGCAGCGTCTCGCCTTAAGCTAAGCTATTAAAATACCAACTGCCTGAATCAGAAAAGTTTGATTTTGTTTGAGGGATAGTTTGATTTCCGATCGGTGTCCAGCCGTGTTCATTTCATCAACAAGTATTTTGTCATCATCAGTCAAAGCCAGATTTTAAAATGAGGCTCAAACTAACTTTTACATTGTTGGTGAGACTAAAACTGTGACTCAAACGTCCAGATATTTTGGTCGACTTAAATATGACTAAATAAAAAGCAAAATAGGCTAGAATGTGACAAACAGCTCTATGTTCATGTGGAAGAGCCAGCATGAAGCAGAGGACCTCCATTCACTACGATTATAACACATGTTATAAATCTGAGAGTTAGTCCACTAAAACCAGGCTGAAATGGAAGAGAATTTTTTGATTAAATCTTGACTAAAACTAAAAGAAAATATGTTAATGTTAAACATAGCACTTTTTCTATTTTCACAAAGAAACAAACATTGTATCTGTAAAAATGACCAAAAAACACTTTGAATTGAAGCAACACGATGTGAATAATGGACTGAGCCAGAGAAACATTTAGGGTTTTTTGTTTTTGTGATGTATTAGAAAAAAAACCCCTGACAAAATCAACGTCTCCAAGTTTTTGGTGATTCAGATGAATCTCTCTAAAACAGTGGATTCTGTAGGAGGTTAGTGGAAAAAGCATTTGAAGAAAATGGCCTTTGAAAGTTTAATGTGTCGTAAGCAGGACAGAAGTATGTGCGTCTCCAAAGTAGAGTCGATCCTGCAGGGTTTGTGTCAAACGTCCAAACATTTAGAAACATGAATCAATCGATCAATTTTATTTGTATAGCGCCTTACAACAGCCAGAAGGTGCCCAGGGCGCTTTCCAGAATAGAAATAAAAGATATAATAGACATCAATAAAACACAAATGTACATAAAAACAGCAGTCGAGTCAGTGGCTATGCATCAAACGCTTGTCTGAAAAGATGTGTCTTCAACTGTGATTTAAAAACACTCAACTCAGTGATGTTTTGAAGCTGTACCGGAAGTGCGTTCCACAGCTTTGGGCCTTGGACGGCAAAAGAACGGCCTCCAAACTTTTTGTATTTGAACTTGGGGATGACCAGGGAGGTGTGTTCAGAGGAGCGCAGAGTGAAGTTATTGTTTTAAAGATCGAAGCTCTGAATGTGATGGTTGTACTTTCATTTTGACTTTTCCAAACCTTGTGTTGGCCAGCTGACCAGACGGGGAGGAACAAGTGGATAAAGTTCTTTCCACGGCAGGTGTGTGAGACGTGTCACATCGATGAAGAACTGTGTACACAATACTTCTGTGAGGGTCAAGGACCCACAGCTAGCTTATATTCTAAAGTCATTTGAGACCAGTGTTGGGGAAGTTACTTTTCTAGTTACTAATTTCTTCTTTTAAAAAGTAACCTGTTACTTTACTTAGTTACTCTCTAAAGAAAGTAACTTAATATGTCACTCGTTACGTTTGTAAATGTCACAGGTTACAGTACTTTTCTGGAGAGCTTTGTGCTGGCCCTTCAGGGGCCCTAAGGAAAAATCCACACGGGGGCCCAACAGTACCTACGCATCCCATGGCTGGTATTGGTCCAAAACAGTTCCACTGTGCAGTCGAGCGGGGCAGAGGTGGAACATAATGACCTCAATTCAGGCCCTGCCCCTCTGTGAGAGGACCACTAACCACTAAGCCACTGTCAGACTGGGGTTTATACTACTAGTCCATTTCCCCCACTTCTTAAAATGGTAAATGGTAAATGGTCCCATTCTCTCACCTCTGGTCCCTGGCCCACAGTTTGGGAACCGCTGATTTAAAACTAACTGAACCCTGCACCTGACGGTTATTTCTGTCTCACCACTGAGAATGAGCCTGTGAGTAGCCCAATACGTTTTAGACTGTGCACATTCAGAGAACCAGAGTTACTGTAAGTAACTGTGCTTATGAGAACCGTGTGGATTCAACTCCTCTTTGAGACAAAAAGGCCACGTGTACGACTTTACTCTCGTCTATTCGCCAAACCACTGTCCTGACAATCAGAGGAGTTCAAATGAGAGTGTGGCGATGCAGCGCCCGGGACACGGGAGACATGCAGCCGCACAGGGGGGGGGGCGAGCACCGGGACACGGGAGACATGCAGCCGCACAGGGGGGGGGGCGAGCACCGGGACACGGGAGACATGCAGCCGCACAGGGGGGGGGGCGAGCACCGGGACACGGGAGACATGCAGCCGCACAGGGGGGGGGGGGGGGCGAGCACCGGGACACGGGAGACATGCAGCCGCACAGGGGGGGGGGCGAGCACCGGGACACGGGAGACATGCAGCCGCACAGGGGGGGGCGAGCACCGGGACACGGGAGACATGCAGCCGCACGGGGAGGGGGAACCGGGACACGGGAGACATGCAGCCGCACGGGGGGGAGGCGAGCACCGGGAGACCCACAGCAGGTCTCTCCTTCAGCAGACTGCTGCGTGTTGGTGTTATATGACACAAAGCAGTGCTGTCAGAGGACCTGTCGCCGTGACAACACGTTGATTCACAAACAGGCGGGGGCCTCATCTGCCCATGGTAAACACAAAGTAACGTTCTTCTTCTGAAACACTAAATACACACCAAGAGCCCCCACTCCTGCAGCACAGTGGAGGTGTCACAAGAGGAGCTACAGGAAAGGGACAAACAAGGAGGTATTCGGGCAAGATTCACAGCTAAGCCACACAAATCTTCTATCCCTACTATTGTTCTGACTGATGTTTGTTCACTGGAGAATATGACGGATTATATTCGACTGCTACGCGCTTCAGAAGATGGTGAAAGACTTGTGGAGTGGAGGGAGCTGCGCAGGAGGAAGAGGAAGGAGTAGGTGGAAAAGCTGACCAGTGCAGGACACCACGCTCTGAAACAGACAAACCCAGGACGCGGTGCACCGTTTCAGAGGAGACTGAGTCCTAATGTTTCCCCGACCTCCAAAAACATGCGGCTCAGGTCGGCCCACAGCGGCTCAGGACTAACAGCACGCCTGAGCGCAGTTTCAGCTCACACGCGGAAACGCGAGATGTTTTTGAGAAAACGACACAATTATTCATTTGTTTCCAGGTGAAAGTTTATATGTTAAAACCTGGACCTTGAAAGAACATTTCTGCACCATCTCCTCTCGAGCATCTCATCTCCGTGCCTTCCACTGGGAGCAGAGGTTCTAACCATGATTATGAACAAGATAGAAACCTTCATTAACAACATGCTAACAAACCAATGCTGATGAAGGCGGGTTGAACAGCGGTCAGTCTGCTCATGGGTATGGGCGTTGAACGTGCGTGTTGCGGTTCCTCGTTCTGCCTCATATTTAGGTTTACTCAAACCTGCGGGATTGAAGCAAAACACGTGGTTTGTTTTTGACGAGGGGACGACGTGATCAGAAGCTCAAGAAGTCACTTTTGAAGATATGAGATCCATCAGAGAAAACAGAGGAGCTTCATATTTGTGTCTTAAATGACCAATACAGCCGAAAACAGTAAGTGGTTCTAAACTCACCCTCAGCCTGTTAAAGGAAACACTTCACAAAATATCATCATGTATTTAGTCTGACATAAGAACAAACACTTGTGTGTACGCCTTGTGTACTTGTGAACGCCTTGTGTACGCCTTGTGTACTTGTGAACGCCTTGTGTACGCCTTGTGTACTTGTGAACGCCTTGTGTACGCCTTGTGTACTTGTGTACGCCTTGTGTACGCCTTGTGTATGCAAGGCAGTCGTCCCTCGCAGAGCTCTGGCTAAGGTCCAAGTGAAAATAGTTCTGTCACTTTGGATCCTGTCCCACCAGTTGAGAACCACTGCTGCTGACTTTAGAGCAGAGATTTCCTGAAAGACCTGTCACAGATGAACAGAATGACCGTGGTCCTGGTCCTGGTCCTGGACCTGGACCTGGTCCTGGACACCCTTCTGAGCCCAGCCCCTGGAGACTGCTCTCACTTTCTCTGACAGACTTGTTCAAACCAAGGCAGCAGCCTGCAGACCCTCACACGGTCCAAACCTGAGCCCATCGTGTGAACGCTCTGACCGGACTGTGGGGAGTGTTGCTTCTGCGCGCGGGGCTGCGGGCCCTTTAAGAGCACAGCCAGTAATTGTCGAGTCCTCAGCAGTCAGATACCCAGCGCGGCAGTCTGGCGCCAGTGCTATGCAAACTGTATATTATCGGCACTCCTTCCCCTAAATAACAAGAGGAGGACCTCCTTGTCAAAGGGAAACGCGCAGCCTCAGACCGAGCTTCAGCTGGATGATGTGGGAAGTAAATCTTACAGTGTTTAAATCCAAATAATAAGGAGTTATGAAAAGCCCATAAACTGTGGGGCTGACCTGAAGAGCTGATCAAGTCCACCCTGAGGCTAATGTGTGAGTGACCCTGACGCCGAATTTACACCAGAAGCTATTACTGGACGTTACGTACGCGGCGCGTTATACGCGCGCATTTTCGAAAGCGCAAATTTCCACATACGGCGTCAGAGCAGCTAAAGCTACGCTTGTGTTCGGGTGTCTCTTCCCCAAATCACTTGGAATAATTTTGCTTATAAAAATGGGTAAGTAATAACATTTCTCATGTTAATACGTTTTGCTAGTTGTACATCGAACTCTGCCAATTTATGAAATGATTTGCATATTTTTTTTAGCTTACCGTAGCTTAGCTTGTGCATTTATTTATAGAAACTGTGCCGAGTAGAAGGCGCACCTTGGCCTTTCTTCTTTTGGTAGAAGAAGTGAGGAGACAGGAGAGACAACAGACCAGGCGACTATGGGTGCATCCAATTAACCAGCAGCGTCATCAGCGAGGTGACTTCTACCCCCGTGTGGCCGGGCTGGGGCTTGACAGCCAAAGACACCACCAATATGCGTGTTGTGAACTTCGACAAATCAACAGAAAACTTATTTTGACAGGGTGTCGGAAGTTTACTTTGAAAGACTGTGCCATTTTCCCGTCTAAAATTACGGAGTTTGCCGCGTATACGCGTCAAAATTAGAACTCCATTCTAATTTAGGCGCAGCCTCGCGTCAATACGTCCGTCTGACGCGCGTATAACAATGCTAGTGTAAATATCATGATAGGTTAGAATGGAAAAAAGTGACGCGCGTCTGCTGCGCTACAACGCTTACGCGCTGTAATTCCTCTGGTGTAAATTCGGCGTGAGTGTGTGTGCCGTGTGCGCGCTCACCTGGCCCGCGCAGCCGGCTGTAGTGGTACGGGTTACAGCACACCTTGGTGCCGAGCGCACCCCCGTGGCTCTGGCAGAAGCACAGAGCTTTGAGCCGGTCCTCGGGCCGCAGGTCGCTCCACCTGAACGTCCTGCACATCACAAAGTGCGGGCCCGGCCGCAGCTCCAGGTCGGGCCCCAGTACGCACTCCCCGGGGTCGCCCCCGCGGCTCTCCACGGCCCGCAGGAGGCTCTCGAGACTCTGCTCCGTGAATCTTTTGAGAAAGGTGTGCGTGTGGTCAGCGCGGTCCAGCCCGGGCTCGTCCAGTGTGGGGGTCCGCAGGCAGCAGTCCCCCAGCAGACAGCACGTCACCCGCCGCTGCACGCACATGGCGCCTGGGTCCGGCTCCTCTCTGTCGCCGCTCTCAGACACATCCCCCGGCTCCGCGTGGGTCACCGGCCGCGGCTCTCCACACGGTCCGCCGCTGCCCTCAGCCTGCGTGACTCCATCCCGCGCGCCGCTGTCGCTGACCACACGGCTTCTCC
This sequence comes from Proterorhinus semilunaris, assembly GCA_021464625.1. Classification (NCBI taxonomy): domain Eukaryota; kingdom Metazoa; phylum Chordata; class Actinopteri; order Gobiiformes; family Gobiidae; genus Proterorhinus; species Proterorhinus semilunaris. Next base: position 42,788,875 of record CM038346.1, read on the forward strand.
AGAGTCGCCGTACAAGAGACGCACGTTTCGTCTTGAACATAGACAACCTACACCGTCCTCCGCCCTGTGCTCAGCCCGTGTGCGCGCCGCGGGGGCTCGCAGTGTGATGGGTGTCCCACAGCATAGACACCCCCGTGCACTGGAGGCTACATGCAGCTCGGCTCCGTGCGGTCTCAGTCAGCGCACAAGTTTGAGAAGCCGCTCCATACTCCCGCTGACTGTCCCCGCACCATAGCGGATCCGTTTACGCCCACGCGCCCGTAGTCCTCATCCAAAAGTGCGTTCCCAGCTCGCAGAGTAGGCTCCGGTCCGGCCACGGCGCTCGGGGAACTCAGGAGTAGTTTTAAAGAGAGCAGCAATGACTCCAGTCTCCACTCCCCCACAGTCCCCTCCGGACACGCACCGAGCCACACACACGCACGTGCATAGCTCTACGCGCACAACACTGCACACACTCACGCACGTGTGCGCGCATGGGCTGTGTCAAGGCGCCGCTGCTGACTCCACCAGGAGAGCAGGACGGTCACAATAAGACTCCTCTCCCTCTGCAGCCTGAGGGACCTGTGTCAAACAAACACATAACCAATGTCCCATTGGAGACTATCAGTCTGGGACAGAGGCACGTGCGGGGGGAGAACAGCCTGTTCCCAAACACTCTTAAGCACCCAGTCTGAGTCTGTCCCGTCTTTACTCTGAAGGTCCACGAGCCATGCTTCCTGCGATGCAGCGGCCTTGACTCTCCCTCTCTCTGTATCAAGCTCTCTCTCTCTCTCCCCCCCCCCCCTTCTCTCTCTCTCTCTCTCTCTGTATATAGCTCTCTCTCTCTCTCCCCCTCTCTCTCTCTCTCTCCCCTCTCCCTCTCTCTGTATCAAGCTCTCTCTCCCCCCCTCTCTCTCTCTCTCCCCCCCCCCCTTCTCTCTCTCTCTCTCTCTCTGTATATAGCTCTCTCTCTCTCTCCCCCTCTCTCTCTCTCTCTCCCCTCTCCCTCTCTCTGTATCAAGCTCTCTCTCCCCCCCTCTCTCTCTCTCTCTCTGTATATAGCTCTCTCTCTCTCCCCCCTCTCTCTCTCTCTCCCCTCTCCCTCTCTCTGTATCAAGCTCTCTCTCCCCCCCCCTCTCTCTCTCTCTCTGTATCTCTCTCTCTCTCTCTCTCTCTCCCCTCTCCCTCTCTCTGTATCAAGCTCTCTCTCTCCCCCCTCTCTCTCTCTCTCTCCCCTCTCCCTCTCTCTGTATCAAGCTCTCTCCCCCCCCCTCTCTCTCTCTCTCTCTGTATATAGCTCTCTCTCTCCCCCCTCTCCCTCTCTCTGTATCAAGCTCTCTCTCTCCCCCCCTCTCTCTCTCTCTCTCTCTCTCTCTGTATATAGCTCTCCCTCTCTCTCTCTCTCTCTCTCTCTTTCTCTCTCTGTATATAGCTCTCCCTCTCTTTCTCCCCCTCTCTCTCTCTCTCTCTCTCTCTCTCTCTGTATATAGCTCTCCCTCTCTTTCTCCCCCTCTCTCTCTCTCTCTCTCTCTCTCTCTGTATATAGCTCTCTATCTCTCTCTCCCTCCCTGTCTCTCTCTTTATTTCTCCTCCCCCTCCCTTTATCTGTCTCTCTCTCTCTCCCCTCCCTCTCTCTCTGTATATAGCTCTCTCTCCCTTTCTCTCTCTCTCCCTCTCTCTCCCTTTCTCTCTCTCTCTCTCTCTCTCTCTCTTTCTCTCTCTCCCCTCCCTCTCTCTCTGTATATAGCTCTCTATCTCTCTCTCCCCCTCCTTCTTCCTCCCTTTCTCTACTTCACTCTCTTTATCTCCCTCTCCCTCCCTCTCTCTCTCTCTTTATTTCTCCTCCCCCTCCCTTTATCTGTCTCTTCCCCTCTCTCTCTGGGCCTCAGAGCCATTGGTTGACTCTCGCTGCCATCATGTGCCAGTCTAGACACATAGGCGGCTGTGGAGCCGCACTGATTGTTGCGCAAACAAGTTTCAAGTTTCTGAACTTGCAACTCTAAAACATCCTGCTCTTTCTGCGACACACGGTCTGTTTGACCTTTGATATAACAAGGACAATACTACTGTCCCCCAGAGGGGAACCTATTGTACATGTTTCAGTGGTAGGGTAGTAAAAAGGCAGAAATGGGGAGAACGTGCAAACTACACACAGAAACACTCCCGTCCAGCCAGGGAATCAAACCCAGGACCTTCTGGCACTAACCACTGTGCCACCATGCACGGTAACACAGACCAGTGTCAGGAGGATCAGTTTGATTTGATTTTAATGAGGCGTTTTCATCCACACTGGAATAATTAGATTCATGTCGTGTTATGTCTTCTTTCTTTGGAAGTCTTGTAAAACATGAATGCTTTTCTTTAGCAATGCTGCTATACGTAAAGTTAAAGCGGACTATTGTAATTGTGTAATTCGAGAATTTGTAATTTAAAGTGTTATATTTTATGTAAACACGAGAAGTTGTATCACTGTATCCGGAATGTGAATTCATTTTGAATATCGGGGTAGGCACTCATAAGCTTTCTCTCTTCGGCCTACTGCACTGCAACAATGTTAATGTAAATAATCACAATGCTATAAACCAATGTCATGTAAAGTGTTCCATTTGATAACCTTGCATTAGGGAGGTCACCATTTCACATTTTTGAGTCGAATATTATAGGAGAATATATTGCAATTTTAGGTCCATCATAGGTTCTCCTCCCATCTCCTCAGAATACTGAAGCTCTGTCAGAGTGACCATCAGGTTCTTGGTCTTCTCCCTGACCAAGGCCCTTCTCCTTCGATCGCTCAGTTTGGACGGGCCCAGCTCTAGGAAGAGTCCAGGAGGTCCTGAACGTCTTCCATTTACGAATGATGGAGGTCACTGAGCTCTTCAGGACCTCCCCCAGATCTATACCTCGATACAAACCTGTCTTGGAGTCTGCAGACATTTGTGACTTCAGGGCTTAGTTTCTGCTCTGACGTGCTCTGTCAGCTGGACAGGTGGACTCCAGGAGAGCCGGAGAAGCATCTCAAGGACGATCAGTGGATAAAGGAAGATAAAGGAGAGTCAGAGCAAAGGGTGTGTACTCATGCACACGCAATGGCTTTATGTTTAATACATTTGTTAAACCTTCTAAAGCCTCGGTCACAACCAGTCTTACGGGCTCCTACGGAGAGCGCGTGTGACCTGCTAATTGTCGAGCCGTAGACCGGTTGCAGACCCACAGAGGTTCTTTGTTCATGTTAAACAAACTCCACGGGCGCTTCCGTTTTCATCAAGTTGCAAGAACATTGTACGTCTCGGCCAGCGTGTATGTCGTTCTTGAAGAGCGGGGGCCCTTGTGCGTCTTCACAGGCACACGCCTTTACCTGGGATATTTCGCTCTAACATCCGCCTACTTCCCAACAAGATGGACGAGCTAGCGCTGCTGGTGAGAAGGAACAAGGACTTCTCCACGTCTTGCGTGTCTTTCACGGAGACATGGCTGAGCGCCAAGGTTTTGGACAGCACGCTACATCTGCAGGGCTTTCAGCGGATCTGGACTCCACAATCAGTGAGATGATCATGGACTTCAGGAAAGACACAGCCCCAGCGTCCCCCCTCGCCCTGACAGACTCTCCCACCCCCACCATCATGGACTCCTTCCGTTTCCTGGGCACCCCCATCACCCAGGACCTCAGATGGGAGCCGACCATCTGCTCCCTCATCAAGAAGGCCCAGCAGAGGATGTTCTTCCTGCGGCAGCTGAGGAAACTCAAGCTGCCAACCAAGATGCTGGTGCAGTTCTACACGGCCATCATCGAGTCCATCCTCACCTCCTCCATCACCGTGTGGTCCATCCTCACCTCCTCCATCACCGTGTGGTCCATCCTCACCTCCTCCATCACCGTGTGGTCCATCCTCACCTCCTCCATCCCCGTGTGGTCCATCCTCACCTCCTCCATCACCGTGTGGTCCATCCTCACCTCCTCCATCACCGTGTGGTCCATCCTCACCTCCTCCATCCCCGTGTGGTCCATCCTCATCTCCTCCATCACCGTGTGGTTCATCCTCACCTCCTCCATCCCCGTGTGGTCCATCCTCCTCCATCACCGACGAAAACTTTTGAAATAAAAATGTCAAAGTGCCTCATATTAAATTCAACGCCCATGAAACAAAAGTCTTTTGCTCCATGAAGCAGTGACATTATAGAAATTCATTATTTCACCAAATCTTGACAAAAACTTTTTCTTTTTTCAACTGAATTGAACACTGGCTGCAGACCCACTAAACAAGTCAAAGCTGGTACTATTTTCTTAAAAAGTGAAATTTAAGTGCTTTAACGAGTCACACAAGTCACACCAGCTTTCTTTCTTTCTTGTTTTCTTGAGAGCCGTGGTGCATTATGGGTGATTTTGGCTGGAGCGAGGCAGTGAAGGCTATATTAGCCACATGCTAACCAAAGGGAGGACACAGGCCTCAGACGACTGGAACATTGGAACAGCACTTGGGCGGCGAGTGATGATGTAGGGCAGGGCGAGGGACCTGGGCTTCGGGAAACTGTCTACAACAGTCGTTCACCATCTTCTGGGAAGAGTTCAGCAGATAATCTGTTTTCTTCTCCAGTGAACGTCCATCAGCCAGAACAATTTTATTTGAGTTTATTTGACAGGGACAGTACACATTAACGGACATTTCTGTAAATGTGTCAGTATTAGCTGCAAAGCTAGTTTTCAACTGTTGTCCCTGGGCAAGGTGTATAATGCCAACAACAATTATAAAACATAAAACAATTTAAAAGTTGAGGCTACACACCTACACAACAAATGCCGACACAACTCACACACCAACAACATCCAAACGCTCGTTCTGTGACTTGCACAATAGAATAGAGATGTTGGTGCACGGGCAGGTCATACAGTTCAAACAGACATTATAAGGATAAATATGTACAATTATTTACAAAGCAACACCTGAGCAGAGGATCCTGAGGCTCGGCTCAGTCCTGCAGGAGGTCTGTACAGGGTCTAATGAGCACATTGTTGTTGTGCGTCATGTGACACGTGGCAGCACTTCACCAAATGGATGACATGTAGTCACTGTGGCTTTCTCTGTCCCGGAAAACGTGTGTCATACTGCCCAAACATGCGCCTTCTCTGTATCCCAGAGCGACACATACAGCCTATCCCACATCCAGGCGACCTCTGCGACTAATGCACGGCATCGGAGCACACGCCGTACAAATGATCCTGTACGGGGATCTGGACACCACAGCTACGTTTTCCACCAACAAAAAATAAATGCAGCAATTTGGGAAACGCCAAAGATCACACGGCCAAAAAGTCGTATGACCGGTTGTGACCTAGGCATAACAGCGTTTTTCACTTTGTCATTATGGGGTGCTGTGTGTAGATGGATGAGAGAGAAAAACACACATTGAATCCATGTTGGAATGAGGCTGTAACATTTCCACTGTGCATTAAACACATTAGTCGAGAAAAGGGACATGCCCCGAAGCCAGTCTGAATGAGTGGCTTCTTCAGCTGGAACAACCGGGACCATAGGTTTGAATGTCATTGTCAGTGAAAGATACAAACTTAATTCTTTGGTGCAATAGTGCAACGTGAAACACTAACTAGTGCAGTGTTTTTCAATCTTTTTTCAGCCAAGGCACAATTTTTTCATTGAAAAAATGGTGCGGCACACCACCAGCAGTACATGTTAAAACATTTAACCCTGTAGCCTATATTCACAATATAAAGCGGTTCTCGTCAAAGTGTCTTGAATAGGAACACTGTATAGTCTCGCTAACCACAATGCCACTGTCACCGCCACCGGTCGTATCCATGAATCACCAATTCTCTAGACTCAAAGAAACGAGCTACTGCGCCCCTCACTGAGATGGAAGAGTAATACATGGTTACTCTGCCGATCGCTGCACAGAGACTTGACAACGGCACATTGTTTGTGGATAATAATGAATTTGTTTTAAAAAAAAATATTTTTTTAGACCCACTAGGTGAAATTGGATAATTCCCCAAGGCACACCAGACAATATCTCACGGCACACTAATGTGCCCCGGCACAGTGGTTGAAAAATTAAACTAGTAATACAATTAATAAAGCTAATGAAGCTATCAGGGCATGTGAAGACTGACCGTCAACTGGTTATTTTATATAATCCATCCATCCATCTTCTTCCACTTGTCCGTTGCCGGGTCGTGGGGGCAGCTGTTGGAGCTGCACCAGCCCCTATGGCCCCCCCTGCAGGTGGTGGGTCCACAGAAGGACGGCCTCATGGTTCTAACCGGGCCTGTTGGTCTCTCATAAGGGGCTTCTGAACTGCTCTTTGTCTGACCCGTCACCTAGGACCTGTTTGCCTCTTCCTACCAGGGGCACTCCCAGGAACATCCGGGTGCTCATACCCCTCCACCATGTTAAAGTGGCGGTTCGAGGAGGGGTTTTAGTGTATGACTACATGTACATTAAAACAATAGGCTACACCTGTCTCTGGTTATTCAACACGGTCGATGTTAAATGAATGACAAAGGCTTTATAGACTAGGGGTGTCCAAAGTGCAGCCTGGGGCCCTCAGACCAATTTTTGGTGGCCCTCGGCCTTCTTGCTGAATCGGTACACTTCATCAGAGATGGTCCTTTTTATTTGAAATGCTGTGCTGCTGGGATCTTATTTTATTATTTAAACTGGCCCACATAACCTCAGAGTTTTAGCTCACCTCCTAGGGCGTCTTTTCACATCACACACATCATCTGGGCTTTTACATCTCCAGCTTTGAGTTATGCAAATGACAAATATATAATGTATTCACTTTTTTTAAACATGGGTCGCTATTGCCTTTCTTTATTTCTCTCAGTCAGTTCAGCGTGGGAATAATGGGATCTCCTGCTTCAGCACTGAATGAAAAGCCGAAGGTCTTTCTGAATTCAACACCAGTCATTATTTGATCCATTTGCAAAATAAACCTGCAGGCCAGGCGTCTGCTGTCAGTTACAGCCTTTGGTCCTGGAATAGTGCAACTGTGAGAGTCCGTTATCAATTTTCTGATGGCCCAAAATCACCGCGGCCCACTGTCCCGACTCTCCCCATTACCCAGCACGCCTATGGGTACATCATATTGAGGAGCATAAGGAACTGTCCTGGGTTGTCCACGGGATTAAAACACGGGGTTGCTTTGGCTTACAGTCTGAACGTAGCCGAAGTGTTATGTAAACGGGGGGGGGCAAAGGTTGAGTGAACAGTCACACCGCCAGGCCCAGCTTAACGTAGCAGCACTCACACGGCACGGGGCTGTTCCCGCGGCTGCCGGTGGCCCGGTGCTCGCACACAGATGTTTGCAGGAGCCGTTGTCCCGACAGGCAGTGCAGGCCCCGCCCAGCTTTGGCTAACTGCTAATTACATGAGTCAGAGCGGATGAGGCGCTAACCCTCGCGCTCATTATGTTCTGTAAGCATTAAGACAAACACGTCTGTGCGCTCCAGTGGGATGATCTGGTGAGCAGGTGACACCGATCAGGAAGAATGACCGTAAGCTACGTCTAAAGCCACAGCTGCCCTGGGGCTGATAGACAGGGATGTGGCTGCCATTCACTACACTAAGAGTAACTTAACTTTGAAATGATCTTACTCATAAGGGAGTAAAAAGTAGTGACCAAAATAATAACTCAAGTGAGAGTAAAAATATACCTGTGGAAACTACGTGTACTTGAGTACTGTGAGTCGGGAGTAACTGTTTAGAGGAAAAGTCTGATTTATGATTCAGTCGTGATGAGGCAAAGGAAATGAAGAAAGACATACACAAATGTGTATTTTTTCTGAAGCATAAAAAACATGAAACACAAACTACATTTGTTTCCTGTGTCACATGAGTAACTACTGTAGATACTGATAATAAAATTACTCAAGTAAAAGTAAAAAAGTATCATATGGTAAACTACTCTAGGAAGTACAATTACTTCATCAGGCACACAGCATTATCAGTGTCATGCTCATGGACACTCCAATGAGTAATCTGGCATCTTGGCAGCACAATAGAACAGTGGTTAGCACTTTTGCTTCACAGCTAGAAGGTCCCGGGTTCGATTCCCACCTGGACGGGGCCTGTCTGTGTGGAGTTTGCATGTTCTGCCCGTGTCTGCGTAGGTTTCCTCCGGGTACTCCGGTTTCCCATACCAATAAAACATGTACAATAGGCCAGGATGATGTGTGTGTGAATGCATGGTGGTGGTCAGAGGGACCGATGGTGCAGTCGGGACAGCACTTCTGTCAGTCTCCCCCAGGGGAAACTGAAGCTACTAACGTAGTTTACCACCACTGAGTGTGGAGTGAATAAATAATGATCTTCTTCTCTCCGATATAAGAGGCAGACTATTCCAAAGTCTTTTTCAGAATCAGAATCAGAATAGGTTTTATTGCCATTGTTTCAGAACAGGGTTCACAAACTAGGAATTTTTCTCGGTGCAAACATCTGTTTCTAGGAGTTTCGAGTAAAGCTGCCTCAGATGAACGGGTCGCTCTGGATTATGGTATTTGTGCATGTCACTGATGTAGGACAGTGCGAGGCCATGGAGTGCTTTATAAGAAATTTAAATGATTTTAAAATCAATTCTATAAGTGATAGGGAGCCAGTGTGGAAGCTAGTATGGGGGTGATGGGTTAAGAAACGTGCAGTGGAGTTCTGTACAAGCCGGAGTCTGTGGTTTTCCTTGCAAGGCCAGCATGTAGGTTATATATACAATTATGACGAAAGCATAACTGATATGATCATCAACAATTTGGCATGAATATATATGTTAATATATTTTTCACTGTTTATTGACGTAAATCAGAATCCAAATCAGAATCGTTTTTATTGCCATTGTTTGAGAACAGGTTCACAAACTAGGAAAAAAATGTACTTTGTCAACAAAGCCAGTACACGAGTTGGAAACAGAAGAGGGTGATTTGTCAGCGATAGATTGCACCAAAAACTATTTATGCCCCAGTGACAATGTTTAAACAACATACTGTATATACTGCATAAAAATGTACAGCAAAGGGATCCAGGTGTGGTCATATTTTTTCTACCAATTTTATTTTGCATTTAACAATCATAAACACAAGAAGCCAGTTTTGGATCTCGTCCTCTCTCTAGTTTTGTTGCCTCAACTTTCTATTTTTCTTTCTTTCTTTCTTTCTTATTGTGGCATTTTTAGTCAATTGTATTTTAAATAACTTTATTAAATGTATGTATTTTAAATATAATATACAGCAGATGGCACCACTGCTTAGAATAAGTATAAAAGCACCCTCGTTCACTCGTACTTCCTCGGTCTCCTCCCTGACGTCTTCGGGCCCGGCTGAGCTTCGCCCAGGGCGTACGTTGTGTTCGACGGGTCCAGGTGGATATTTCCCCTCTTAGATTGTGCTCACCATGGTAGCACAGTGGTTACTGCGCTCACAGCTAGAAGGTCCCGGGTTCAATTCCCACCTGGACGGGGCCTTTCTGTGTGGAGTTTGCATGTTCTCCCCGTGTCTGCGTAGGTTTCCTCTGGGTACTCTGGTTTCCCCTACCACTAAAAACATGTACAATAGGCCAGGATGAATGATGTGTGTGTGAATGCATGGTGGTGGTCAGAGGGACCGTTGGAGCAGTCGGGACAGCGCTTCTGTCAGTCTCCCCCAGGGGAAACTGAAGCTACTAACGTAGTTTACCACCACTGAGTGTGGAGTGAATGTAAATGCATGTAAAGCGCTTTGTTTTGTTAATGTGCTCTGAACAACATAACTGTATACAAACTGTGAGCCAGCTGAAAGCTAAAGTGAGCTAGCGAAGGCTGTGAAATGAAATGTCTACTCTAAACAAAAGTATGAAACAAGAATCCGAAAACGTAAAAGTAAAACATAGAAATAAAATGTTATGTGAAAGGAACATGCTGCCTCTATCCTTATGGAACCTGTGCCTTAAAGCACATTTATTATCCGATTATTCCGGATGGCGTTGTCTGGCTCTTAATTTAAAGGGACTATACAGAGTTTAAAAATATTAAAACTAAGTATTTTCCTCCCCCTACATGTTCCAGCCGTGTCCTAATGTGTAGAATGAGCCCAGACCTGTTCACCACAACTGCCTCTAAAATCCTGCACTGTCACTCACAAAGGTGTTCATTAGGGTCTGAAGTGCCGTCATGCACGAGCTTAATATAGACTGCAGTTACGCACAAGACCTGAGGGGGCAGTAGTGAGTATAACAATGACCAACTTGCATCTAGTCTCTTTAATATACTACTACCACTCGTCATATTATTATTAATTAGCTGCGTTCATGACACGTTGCTCAAAGCACTTCTCATTAGCTCCACAGTCAGTTATTAGCTACATAGACTCTTGATGCAACTGAACATGGCTGCCTCTTCTCTGGGGGCGTAGGAGGGTCATGTTTTTGAAACGTTTGAAAAAGTTCCTGCATACCCTGATAATTACAGCTGCTGAACAGTAGGCTGTCTGTTGGGTTGTTGGTGAGACGCCATGTTGTTGTCATAAATCTTTGTCCTGGTGTCAGTTGATGTTGTAATGTGCCTGAGAGCTGTCAAGTCCCCGAGGCCGTACATGAAACACTGCATTCACACAAACCAATGTGTTCAAAGCCTCCGACGCTTCTGCTGCCAACAGCAACGGAATGGCGTCACCGCTGAAAACACACCCCTCAAAAGACAAACACCGGCAACGAGTCGTATACCACTGATCAAAGTTATTTAATACAACTTTGACGTGGCGGCCATCTTGTGACTGGCCGGTGAGGCTAACCCCAGAGCCACCAATGCAACACCAGGAGCAACATTTCCATTGATCCGACGGCAGAACGTGAGACCCTCATTGTGTGTGATTGGTTTATTACCTCTAAGTCTCGTATGTCAGGATCAGCTCATTTCTTTGTTTAGCCGTATTAGCATTGTTTTCTCTATTCATTCAACGGTTAGCATTCCGGTGGTTAGCATTCATGTCTATCTCTGACCCATGTTCAATACAAATTGGTCATGTGTTGTTAAAAAGTACAGAAATAGTGTTTTAAAGGAAACAAAAAGGTTGATATGTATATATATATATATATATATATATATATATATATATATATATATATATATATATATATATATATATATATATATTTAGGTCAATTAGAATTAAAAAAAATATTTCTATTTGTCCAAAGCCAGAAGAATGAGCAATACAATTTTTTTAGAAATGTTTTTGTTACTTTTTACAGGACTTTACAAGTCAGAAGTTTACATACACTAAGATTACTATACCTTTAAACAATTTGGGAAAGCCCAGATGACGATGTCATCATGAAGCTTGAACATGTCTAGTGCATCCTTTGGTGCAAATTCAAGACACTTGAGGTGTCTTGAAAATGTGAACCAGTTTCATTGGTTCAAACAATGATGGAAATGACCAGTCATCAGACAGATCAGAAAGAAGGCGGGTTCTGTGTCCCAGAGATGAACGTGCTGTGTCTGAAATGTGAAGATCAACCCAAGAACAAATGCAAAAATGGATAAAGACTTTAATTTTTTTAGACAAATCCTGTGGTCTGATGGAAAAAATATGTCTTTTGGCCATAATGATAATCCATCACGAGGAAAAAGGGAGAATCCTGCAAGCCTGAGAACACCATCCCAACTGTGAAATACGGGGTGGCAGCTTCATGCTGTGGGGTTGTTTTGCTGCGGGAGGGACTGGTGCACTTCACAAAATAGATGACATCATGAAGAAAGATCACTATGTGGAAATATTGGAGAAACATCTCAAGACATCAGCCAGGAAGTTAAAGCTTGGACGTAGATGGATCTTCCAAATGGACAATTCCCAAAGCATATGGCTAATACTGTTACAAAGGGGCTTCAGGAAAACAAAGTCAATGTTTTGAAGTGGCCAAAGTCCGGATCACAATCCAGTTGAAAATGTATAGGCAGAGCTGAAAAGGCATAGGCACGCAAGGTGGCCTACAAATATGTTTCAGTTACAACAGTTCTGTTTGAAGGAATGGACCAAAACCTGCTAACTATTGTGAGAAGCTTATTGAAGGAAATCCAAAACGTTTGACCCAAGTTATACAGTTTAAAGGCAATGCTACCAAATATTAATGAAATGTATGTAAACTTTTTGTAAAAAAAATGTGTAGAAAAGTCTATTTCTCATTCTTCTGGCATTTGATAGGTAGAAATTATTTTTAAAATTCGAATTGATCTAAACAAATTAAAGTTAATTCTGGTTTCATGTCAGACAGTGAGGGAAAAAATGCAAATGTGTTGTTTATAAAGTGTATGGTTCCTGCTGTGTATCACAGTGTTTGCAAGATTTGACATTTTGTGGGTTTATTTGTTTATTGGAGCAGTACACATTCTGCTCAAAAGGAGTGGGCTGAAGCAAGAAGCTTATGAGCGCCCACCCCCACATTCAGTGCAATAAAAAAGTACATTTCACAATGGTACAGATTGGTTGGATTACCTTATCACTATAAAATCAATCTGACTTACGCTCAGTTACTTTATTGAACAGTAGTTCATCAATTAGTATTTGAAATACTATTTGTGTTATTATAATAAAATGTAAAAAAATATATATACAGTGCCTTGCGAAAGTATTCGGCCCCCTTGAACTTTTCGACCTTTTGCCACATTTCAGGCTTCAAACATAAAGATATAAAACTGTATTTTTTTGTGAAGAACCAACAACAAGTGGGACACAATCATGAAGTCAAACGAAATTTATTGGATATTTCAAACATTTTTAACAAATAAAAAACTGAAAAATTGGGCGTGCAAAATTATTCAGCCCCTTAAGTGAATACTTTGTAGCGCCACCTTTTGCTGCGATTACTGCTGTAAGTCCTTGGGGTTTGTCTCTATCAGTTTTGCACATTGAGAGACTGAAATATTTGCAAAACAGCTGGAGCTCAGTGAAGTTGGATGGACAGCGTTTGTGAACAGCAGTTTTCAGTTCTTTCCACAGATTCTCGATTGGATTCAGGTCTGGACATTCTAACACCTGGATATGTTTATTTGTGAACCACTCTATTGTAGATGTTGCTTTATGTTTTGGATCATTGTCTTGTTGGAAGACAAATCTCCGTCCCAGTCTCAGGTCTTTTGCAGACTCCATCAGGTTTTCTTCCAGAATGGTCCTGTATTTGGCTCCATCCATCTTCCCATCAATTTGAACCATCTTCCCTGTCCCTGCTGAAGAAAAGCAGGCCCAAACCATGATGCTGCCACCACCATGTTTGACAGTGGGGATGGTGTGTTCAGGGTGATGAGCTGTGTTGCTTTTACGCCAAACATAACGTTTTGCATTGTTGCCAAAAAGTTGGATTTTGGTTTCATCTGACCAGAGCACCTTCTTCCACATGTTTGGTGTGTCTCCCAGGTGGCTTGTGGCAAACTTTAAACAACACTTTTTATAGATATCTTTAAGAAATGGCTTTCTTCTTGCCACTCTTCCATAAAGGCCAGAGTTGTGCAGTATACGACTGATTGTTGTCCTATGGACAGAGTCTCCACCTCAGCTGTACATTTCTGCAGTTCATCCAGAGTGATCATGGGCCTCTTGGCAGCATCTCTGATCAGTTTTCTCCTTGTATGAGCTGAAAGTTTAGAGGGACGGCCGGGTCTTTGTAGATTTGCAGTGGTCTGATACTCCTTCCATTTCAATATTATCGCTTGCACAGTGCTCCTTGGGATGTTTAAAGCTTGGGAAATCTTTTTGTATCCAAATCCGGCTTTAAACTTCTCCACAACAGTATCTCGGACCTGCCTGGTGTGGTCCTTGTTCTTCATGATGCTCTCTGCGCTTTAAACTGACCTCTGAGACGATCACAGAGCAGGTGCATTTATACGGAGACTTGTTCACACACAGGTGGATTCTATTTATCATCTTTAGTCATTTAGGTCAACATTGGATCATTCAGAGATCCTCACTGAACTTCTGGAGAGAGTTTGCTGCACTGAAAGTAAAGGGGCTGAATCATTTTGCACGCCCAATTTTTCAGTTGTTCATTTGTTAAAAATGTTTGAAATCCATCCATCCATCCATTTTCTTCCGCTTTATCCGGGGCCGGGTCGCGGGGGCAGCAGTCTCAGCAGAGATGCCCAGACTTCCCGATCCACGCACACCTCCTCCAGCTGTTCTGGGGGGACCCCGAGGCGACACCAGGCCAGCTCGGAGACATAGTCCCACCAGCGTGTCCTGGGCCTTCCACGAGGCCTCCTCCCAATAGGACATGCCTGGAACACCTCCCGAGGGAGGCGACCAGGAGGCATCCGGAACAGATGCCCTAGCCACCTCAGCTGGCTCCTTTCGACGTGGAGGAGTAGCGACTCGAGTCCGAGCTCCTCCCGGGTAACTGAGCTCCTCACCCGATCTCGGAGGGTGCGCCCAGCCACCCTGCGAAGGAAACTCATTTCGGCCGCTTGTATTCGCGATCCTGTCCTTTCGGTCATTACCCAAATCTCATGACCATAGGTGAGGGTGGGAACGTAGATCGATCGGTAAATCGAGAGCTTTGCCGCTTGGCTCAGCTCCCTCTTCACCACAACAGTCCGATACAGCGACCGCATCACTGCTGACGCCGCACCGATCCGTCTACCGATCTCGCGCTCCATCCGTCCCTCACTCGTGAACAGGACCCCGAGATACTTGAACTCCTCCACTTGAGGCAAGGACACCCCACCGACCTGAAGCGGGGAAGCCACCTTTTTCCGGTCGAGAACCATGGCCTCAGATTTGGAGGTGCTGATCCTCATCCCGGCCGCTTCACACTCGGCTGCAAACCGCCCCAGTGCAGCTGGAGGTCCTGATTTGAGGAAGCCAACAGAACAACATCGTCTGCAAACAGCAGAGATGAGATTCTGAGGTTCCCAAACCGGACACCCTCCGGCCCCTGGCTGCGCCTAGAAATTCTGTCCATAAAAGTAATGAACAGAACCGGTGACAAAGGGCAGCCCTGGCGGAGCCCAACACGCACCGGGAACAGGTCTGACTTACTGCCGGCAATGCGAACCAAGCTCCTGCTACGGTCATACAGGGAACGGACAGCCCTTAGTAGAGGGCCCCGGACCCCATACTCCCGGAGCACCCCCCACAGGGCACCACGAGGGACACGGTCGAACGCTTTCTCCAGGTCCACAAAGCACATGTGGACTGGTTGGGCGAACTCCCACAAACCCTCGAGCACCCGATGAAGGGTATAGAGCTGGTCCAGTGTTCCACGACCAGGACGAAAACCGCATTGTTCCTCCTGAATCCGAGGTTCGACTATTGGCCGGATCCTCCTCTCCAGCACCCTGGAATAGACCTTACCAGGGAGGCTGAGAAGTGTGATCCCTCTGTAATTGGAGCACACTCTCCGATCCCCCTTCTTGAAGAGGGGGACCACCACCCCGGTCTGCCAATCCAGAGGCACTGTCCCCAACCGCCACGCGATGTTGCAGAGACGTGTCAGCCAAGACAGCCCTACAACATCCAGAGACTTAAGGTACTCGGGACGAATCTCATCCACCCCCGGGGCCTTGCCACCGAGGAGCTTTCTAACCACCTCGGTGACTTCAGCCTGGGTGATGGACGAGCCCCCCGCCGAGTCCCCAGCCTCTGCTTCCTCATCGGAAGACGTGACAGTGGGATTGAGGAGATCCTCGAAGTACTCCTTCCACCGCCCGACCACATCCCCAGTCGAGGTCAGCAGCTCCCCACCCGCACTGTAAACAGTGTTGGTGAAGCACTGCTTCCCCCTCCTGAGGCGCCGGATGGTTTGCCAGAATCTCTTCGAGGCCGACCGATAGTCCTCCTCCATGGCTTCTCCGAACTCCTCCCAGACCTGAGTTTTTGCCTCTTTGACCACACGAGCTGCAGCACGCTTGGCCTGCCGGTACCTCTCAGCTGCCTCCGGAGTCCCACAAGCCAACAAGGCCAGATAGGACTCCTTCTTCAGCTTGACGGCATCCCTTACTTCCGGGCGCCACCACCGGGTTCGGGGGTTGCCGCCGCGACAGGCACCAGAGACCTTACAGCCACAACTACGAGCAGCCGCATCGACAATGGAGGAGGAGAACATGGTCCACTCGGACTCCATGTCCCCTACCTCCCTCGGAATCTGGATGAAGCTCTTCCGGAGGTGGGAGTTAAAGACCCTACTGACAGAGGGATCCACAAGACGTTCCCAACAGACCCTCACAACATGTTTGAAATATCCAATAAATTTCGTTTCACTTAATGATTGTGTCCCAGTTGTTGTTGGTTCTTCACAAAAAATTACAGCTTTCAAATTTGTCCTCTGTGGAGGACATTTGTAAACCTCAATATCTCTTACCCACTCCATACTACTGCATTAACTCCCTTTGCTATCTACAGAGGACATTTAGGGCTTTTCAATGATACCAAATATGAAGGGGTGGGGCTTTGGGTTTTTCACTTCCTCATTCAGGAAAATGGCGTCCGTCTCTGCAACCACATTTTACGGGAAGAGGAAAAGTAAGTGCATAATACATTTTATTGAGCAAATTTTGGCTTAAAATGGTGTTGGCATATTTTATACAAGTCTCTTAAGAACACATCAAAGCATTTTCTAAATTATTGTAGGTCTATTTTAGTATAGTATTTAAGTATTTAAAAAATGTCCTCTGTAGTGGACATACGTAGTTATTTCCTCCAATTTGTTCTGTTTTTTTTTAAATGAAAGAAAGGGAGTCATTCTCAGAAGCAGAGAGGATTTTACTGCGAATTGTTGATGGAAACTCAGATATTGAGTTGTCTGATGAAGATCAGGGGCGACGGTGGCGCAGATGGTAGAGCGGGTCGGCTCATGATCGGAAGGTCGGGGGTTCAAATCCCGCCTCCTGAAGGTGCACATTGTCGTTGTGTCCTTGGGCAAGACACTTCACCCTCCTTGCCTCCAGTGTCTGCGTACACTGGTGTATGAATGAGAGTGTGAATGGGCCCCCTATGAGAGACCAACAGGCCCGTTTGGAACCGTTTGGAACCATGAGGCCGTCCTCCCGTGGACCCACCACCTGCAGGAGGAGCCATAGGGGCATGGTGCTATGTGACTTGGGCAGCTCCAACAGCTGCCCCCACGACCCGGCAACGGACAAGTGGGAGAAAATGGATGGATGGATGGATGATGAAGATCAAGATGCAGTGTTTGAGCCAGAAGCAGAGGCAGGTGATTCAGAGAACTCAGAGGATGACACTCAGGCAGGGCAATCAGATGCAGAGCAGTCAGATGAGGCAGAACAGTCTACATCTATGTCCAGTCGGCGTCCACTGTGGAGCAAGAATTCCAAGTACACCTTGAGTTTGTATTAAAAAAGAATAACTTACTTTCTCTAAACAGTTGAGACTAATTTTTTCCCTTTATTGGTTTTCTTTAGATTCGAATTCCAACTCAATGATCCTCCCATTATACAGAGCAATGACGCCATGACACGCCAAAACTTGACACCAATGGATTATTTTAAGCAGTACATTGATGACTCTGTGTTTGAAGGAATGGCCCTGTGCACCAATCAGCGTGAAGTCTTTGTGTCTGGAGCAACCCTAAATACCACTCCTGAAGAACTGAAGACATTCTTTGGGAATTCTATTTACATGGGCTGTCTAAGATATCCAAACATTCAAATGTATTGGGCCTCAAATACCAGAGTTCAAATTGTGGCAGAATCCATGACCAGAAATCGGTTTTACAAGCTGAGAAATTCCATTAAGATTGTCAACGACCTTGACGTTTCAGAAGATGAAAAAGCCGGTGATCTCTTGTGGAGAATCAGGCCTCTCTTGACCAAAGTAAGGCAAGGATGTCTAAGTCTGCCTAGAACAGGAAAATTGTGCATTGATGAGCAAATGATCCCATTTACTGGTCGATGCCCAGTGCGCCAGTATGTACCAGGCAAGCCTAACCCAACTGGATTGAAGGTGTTTGTCTTGGCCACACCCACTGGTCTGGTCTTAGACTTTGTGGTCTACCAAGGCAAGACTACCTTCAGAGTCACAGAAGGAAAGGGCATTGGAGAGCAAGCTGTTCTTCATTTGACAGAGTCTGTTCCCCAAGGAGTCCACCTGTTCTTCGACAGATTCTTTACAACGATCAACCTCCTCGACACCCTGATGGCAAAAGGGATGACAGGCACTGGAACCCTCATGAAAAACAGAGTTCCAAAGGAGTGCAAGATCATAGAGGACAAACCCTTCAAAAAGAAAGGAAGAGGGGCATCAGAGATGGTAATCAGACGGAGCCCTCCTGAACTTGCCGTGATAAAGTGGTTGGACAACAAGCCAGTTGTCCTGGCATCCTCTGCCTATGGCATTGAACCTCAGGACACACGCAGAAGATGGTCCAAGAAAGACAAAAGGTTTGTCCAAGTGTCAAGGCCACAGGCAATTGCTGAGTACAATACCAACATGGGTGGTGTGGACTTGGTTGACCGAATGTTGAGTTTCTACAGGATGGCCTCTCGCACTCGAAAATGGACAGTGCGTGCAGTGTTCCACTTTTTTGACCTGGCAATCACCAACTCATGGCTGCAGTATAAGAGTGACTGCCAGTCTCTGGGGAAGAAACAACTGAAGTTTCTTGACTTCAAACTGCTCCTTGGTGAAGACTTGATTACTCGGGCCCAAGCAGGAGTCGAAAGTGACAGTGAAGATGACTACACTCCGCAGCCAAATGCAGCTCTGAGACACTACGGCGCCATCCATCTTCCAGAGATGGTGGACGAAACACATGCATCAAGGTGTCGCAGATCCGGCTGCACGAGTAAAACATATGTGATGTGCACAAAGTGCAAGGTTTTCCTTTGTGTTTCCAAGAAAGGGAATTGCTTTTTGAAGTATCATTCCAAATGAGCACAGCAAAGCAAAACAAAACAAAAGTGATGATAAACAGTTATGTGGATGTTCAACTCATTATGTTGACTTTTTTGTATTTCCTTTGGGGCTGACTAGTTGCCATCAAGGTTCCGTTTCACATGTATGGCGTTCCGATGTCCACTGTAGTGGACACATGATATCTTAAAAATAAAAACATAAAAAAACAAAAAAATGTTTTCAGTATTTCATTTACCTTTCAAAGGTTGGGGAATTAAAAAAAAAAGATGATTAGACAATTTTTTTTTCCCTGGTAGTCAGGAGGATATCTTTATGTTTGAAGCCTGAAATGTGGCAAAAGGTCGAAAAGTTCAAGGGGGCCGAATACTTTCGCAAGGCACTGTATTCTTAATGTGTGTGTGGCAGTGTGCCTGCAGGTGGGCGCTGCCACTTGTCGTTTTGATGGTGATTGGCTGTGCGCGCCGGCCGTCACCTGATAAATAGCACTTCCGTTTATTATTTGACCTCTGACTTCCTGTACGCCCAGTCTCGTGTTGTGGTTGTTGCTCCTCGTCACTCTCCAGTCCAGGTAGTATCATATTGGTCACTAAATGTAAATATTTAGAGTTGGTAGTAACTACAGTCCCTATTATTTAGTTGCCGTGGCGCCGCCATGGGCCTGCGTTCTCCGGCCATGATCGTGAGTGGTTGGTTGTGTTGACTCGGACCCCGCTGTCAAAGCCCCGAGCCGCGCTAACGCCTCCGCTCAGGTCTGTGGCTTGGTCAATCTAGTAACATCCTAGTAGTTTGTACTCATGGTAGTGACGCGTGCCTTTTCCATTTGTAGCCTCTGGCTGAGCAGTGGTCGTCACTGCCGCCTGCCTTTTGCCACCTTTTGGTTCGCCTTTTCTGTTAATCTCCTGTCACTGGATTCATGGAGCGCAACGTCCTTATGAGTGACCTGTGGTAACATGTACCTGAAAGTACGGACTAAAACAAATGACTCAACTAAAGAACGGTGAAATGGACAAACCTGATCTTAACTAAAGAATGTGAAAATAAATGTAAAACGTTTCTATACAGTGCCTGGCCTCTGTGATCCATTTATTCAACAACGAACCTACGTGCTTTATTATTTGGTGCTGGCCGTCTCCAGCTGGCGTTGTTTGGCAACAATATTCTGTTTAAACTGCTAAGTTAACCCTCGCATTGCCACATGTGGAATTAAAGTCAGCTCAGAGTCAAAAATCACACCCAGTTTCTTCACCTGTGAGGAAGGACAGACAATGACTGTAGTTTTTGGTAAAAGTTTCTTTCTCTGGGCCTTAGGACCGATGACTAAAACTTCAGTTTTGTCCTGGTTAAGCTGGAGAAAGTTTTTTGCCATCCAGGATTTGAGAGGTACCGGCTAGATATAGTCGGGCTCACCTCCACGCACAGCCTGGGTTCCGGATCCCAACTCCTGGAGAGGGGCTGGACGCTCCATTTTTCTGGAGTTGCCCGCGGGGAGAGGCGGCGGGCTGGGGTGGGTTTGCTTATAGCCCCCCAGCTCAGCCGTCACGTGTTGGAGTTCACCCCGGTGAACGAGAGGGTCGCGTCCCTACGCCTTCGGGTCGGGGACAGGTCTCTCACCGTTGTCTCGGCCTACGGGCCCAACATCGGTGCAGAGTACCCGGCCTTCTTGGAGTCCCTGGGAGGGGTACTAGATGGTGCTCCGGCCGGGGACTCCATTGTTCTACTGGGGGACTTCAACGCCCACGTGGGTAACGACAGAGAGACCTGGGTGGGGGTGATGGGGAAGAACGGTCTCCCCGATCTGAACCCGAGTGGTGTTCTGTTATTGGACTTCTGTGCTAGTTACGGTTTGTCCATAACGAACACCATGTTCGAGCACAAGGATGTCCATAAGTGCACGTGGCACCAGGACACCTTAGGCAGGAGGTCGATGATCGACTTTGTAGTTGTGTCATCTGATCTCCGGCCGTGTGTCTCGGACACTCGGGTGAAGAGAGGGGCTGAACTGTCAACCGATCACCACCTGGTGGTGAGCTGGATCCACTGGCAGGGGAAGAAGCCAGTCAGACCTGGCAGGCCCAAACGTGTTGTGAGGGTCTGTTGGGAACGTCTGGTGGATCCCTCTGTCAGTAGGGTCTGTAACTCCCACCTCCGGAAGAGCTTCACCCAGATTCCCAGGGAGGTTGGGGACATGGAGTCCGAGTGGACCATGTTCTCCTCCTCCATTGTCGATGCGGCTGCTCGTAGTTGTGGCCGTAAGGTCTCTGGTGCGGCAATCCCCGAACCCGGTGGTGGTGCCCGGAGGTAAGGGATGCCGTCAAGCTGAAGAAGGAGTCCTATCTGGCCTTGTTGGCTTGTGGGACTCCGGAGGCAGCTGAGAGGTACCGGCAGGCCAAGCGTGCTGCAGCTCGTGCAGTCGCAGAGGCAAAAACTCAGGTCTGGGAGGAGTTTGGAGAAGCCATGGAGGAGGACTATCGGTCGGCCTCGAAGAGATTCTGGCAAACCATCCGGCACCTCAGGAGGGGGAAGCAGTGCTTCACCAACACTGTTTACAGTGCGGGTGGGGGGCTGCTGACCTCGACTGGGGACGTGGTCGGGCGGTGGAAGGAGTACTTCGAGGATCTCCTCAATCCCACCGTTACGTCTTCCGATGAGGAAGCAGAGGCTGGGGACTCGGCGGGGGGCTCATCCATCACCCAGGCTGAAGTCACCGAGGTGGTTAGAAAGCTCCTCGGTGGCAAGGCCCCAGGGGTGGATGAGATTCGTCCTGAGTACCTTAAGTCTCTGGATGTTGTAGGGCTGTCTTGGCTGACACGTCTCTGCAACATCGCGTGGCGGTTGGGGACAGTGCCTCTGGATTGGCAGACCGGGGTGGTGGTCCCTCTCTTCAAGAAGGGGGATCGGAGGGTGTGCTCCAATTACAGAGGGATCACACTCCTCAGCCTCCCTGGTAAGGTCTATTCCAGGGTGCTGGAGAGGAGGATCCGGCCAATAGTCGAACCTCGGATTCAGGAGGAACAATGCGGTTTTCGTCCCGGTCGTGGAACACTGGACCAGCTCTATACCCTTCATCGGGTGCTCGAGGGTTTGTGGGAGTTCGCCCAACCAGTCCACATGTGTTTTGTGGATCTGGAGAAAGCGTTCGACCGTGTCCCTCGTGGTGCCCTGTGGGTGGTGCTCCGGGAGTATGGGGTCCGGGGCCCTCTACTAAGGGCTGTCCGTTCCCTGTATGACCGCAGCAGGAGCTTGGTACGCATTGCCGGCAGTAAGTCAGACCTGTTCCCGGTGCGTGTTGGTCTCCGCCAGGGCTGCCCTTTGTCACCGGTTCTGTTCATTACCTATATGGACAGAATTTCTAGGCGCAGCCAGGGTCCGGAGGGTGTCCAGTTTGGGAACCTCAGAATCTCATCTCTGCTGTTTGCAGACGATGTTGTTCTGTTGGCTTCATCAAATCAGGACCTCCAGCTGCACTGGGGCGGTTTGCAGCCGAGTGTGAAGCGGTCGGGATGAGGATCAGCACCTCCAAGTCTGAGGCCATGGTTCTCCACCGGAAAAAGGTGGTTTCCCCGCTTCAGGTCGGTGGGGTGTCCTTGCCTCAAGTGGAGGAGTTTAAGTATCTCGGGGTCATGTTCACGAGTGAGGGACGGATGGAGCGTGAGATCGGTAGACGGATCGGTGCGGCGTCCGCAGTGATGCGGTCGCTGTATCGGACCGTTGTGGTGAAGAGGGAGCTGAGTCTGAGGCAAAGCTCTCGATTTACCGATACGTTCCCACCCTCACCTATGGTCATGAGATCTGGGTAATGACCGAAAGGACAAGATCGCGAATAGAAGCGGCCGAAATGAGTTTCCTTCGCAGGGTGGCTGGGCGCACCCTCCGAGATCGGGTGAGGAGCTCAGTTACCCGGGAGGAGCTCGGACTCGAGTCGCTACTCCTCCACGTCGAAAGGAGCCAGCTGAGGTGGCTAGGGCATCTGTTCCGGATGCCTCCTGGTCGCCTCCCTCGGGAGGTGCTCCAGGCATGTCCCACTGGGAGGAGGCCTCGTGGAAGGCCCAGGACACGCTGGTGGGACTATGTCTCCGAGCTGGCCTGGTGTCGTCTCGGGGTCCCCCCAGAACAGCTGGAGGAGGTGTGCGTGGATCGGGAAGTCTGGGCATCTCTGCTGAGACTGCTGCCCCCGCGACCCGGCCCCGGATAAAGCGGAAGAAAATGGATGGATGGATGGATGGATTTGATCTAAAATGCAGTTAAAAAGTGCATCCATTGGCCTGGTGTCATCAGGAGACATGGAGATGTACAACTGTGTATCATCAGCGTAACTATGAAAGTTGACTCCATGTCTCCTGATGACATCACCAAGAGGGAGCATATACAGGTTAAAAAGCACTGGGCCTAAAACCGAACCCTGGGGCACACCACATGTAATGTTATGGACCTTAGAGGAGCAAGTATCCACACTTACCATCAATGTCCTGTCTGTGAGGTAGGATGTAAACCATTTGTGGACAGCACCAGAGAGGCCGATGTGTTTTAAACCAGTTAAAAGAATAGTATGGTCGACTGTATCAAAGCAGCGCTCAGATCCAGTAGATCCAACACTGTGACCTTCTGTGAGTCATAATTTAATCTAAAATCATTTAAGATCTTTAAAAGGGCCGCCTCGGTGCTGTGGTTTACCCTAAAGCCAGACTGGAATTTCTCAAGGACATTATGTGCAGTAATAAAATCATTAAGTTGGATAAGTTGCATTATGAAATATTATATTTAATACCTTAACAGCAAAATGTTGGACCTTATTTGTGATTAACCTTCTAAACAGCTTAAGCATAGATATAATATAATACAGATGAGTCTATCCTGTTCAGTACCATTCATGGCAATGATCCAAAGTCCTGTGTGACACTTACATGGCTGCCCAAGCTCCTCCAACACAGCCTTTTCCTTAAAAGGGAAAAAAGGCGGGAAGCCCTGCTATCGCTATCGCTATTGTGGGGTGGGCGGAGTCTCCACAGAGCTCCAGAGCTTGATTGACAGGCTCTGGAGCCAGTCAATGCGCTGAAAAATGCTTCTACTATTTCAGATACACAAACCAGCATGGCCACGTGGGTCATAGCACCACTAAAAACATGTACAAATGCCATCCGTAAACTCGGTCAATTATCTTTTCCCTACATGTACGTCTGGGTCTGATCTTTGGCCACCTTTCATCGGTTGAATTCCAACCTACCATTCAGCGAGCGGGGGAGGCGGGTGTTGTATGACGTTACGCATTTGCTGGTTGTAGTTTGAAAACAGATCCAATCGTTTCAAAGGAGTTCATCCCTCCCACCTGAAAACGGAGCTCAATTGTGAAGTTCCAGACCCTCTGTACGAAATGAGGACGAGGGTCTAGGAAGACCAGGCTAGGCCAAGATGAATGTGAGTGTGTTTGAGAGTGTGCATGGGGGCCGACAGATGGTAATTAGCCCACGGCTACAATCCGTCGTGGCGTGTTTACATGCATGAGACCCATGTATGTTCATTAACATGCACTGTTAAATAGCTACCTTTAAAAAAAAGCGAAATTCGAAGCCAGGATTTTTTAAGCCGAACTTGGGACGTCTGAAGTCCCATTAGAATCCTGTCGAGTCGTGTCTTTTGGAGTCGCCCCTGGCCACAAGGGGGTGGTATTACAGCAATGTCAGCTCTCTGCCCTGAGGACCACAGAGAAGCATGTTCCTCGCCCCTTGAGCTTATGTCACTGCACTATTGAGCGACTCTTGTGTGGATGAGAGTGGATCAGCTGACCTCTCAGTGGGTACAGGTCAGAACTTAACCCTCGTGTGGTCCTTGGGTCATTTTGACCGGAAAGCCACTGGAGCTGCAGCCCATCCAAATGGCCCAAAAGCCACTGAAGGATTTTTGTAAAATGAAGCAGACAAAAATATGAATGTGTAGTCATTATCAGGCTCTTTTTTGAAGTGTATATTTTTTTACATTTTTTTACATTAGGGTCTTTAAAGGGTGCAAAATTAAAGGACCACACGAGGGATAAGTACCCTCACACTTCCTGTTTGGTCTGGCCTCTGGCGTGTGAAAGACCTGCAGAGGAAAAACGGCTCCACTGGCTGGACCGTATCTCTCTGACAATCCGCTACTGACGCCATTTATCGTCCTCTGATAATGTCACGACCACAAGACCGTCCTGCCAGACTGAGAGCGGACAGGGGGACAGTCCAGAACAGAAGAAAAGGAAACCCGGGTCATTATCTTTAATTGTATTGAAGAATCAAATGATGACATTTCTGATCAGTTCTGGAAAGGCGTGTGTATAACTCTCCTCATCCCAAAAGGTCTTGAATAATAAAATAATAAAATAAAGCGGCTTCCCAGAGAACCAATCAGTCAGGAAATGTCCCCCATTTCCGCTTAGTTCATTTGAAAGACAAACATAAAAATCACAGTATTTTCCTGAGCTTGACAAAGAGAGACCGAGTTCACTGATCATCATCAAAAAATCCCACAAGAGTCAGACCTGCATTCAATGAAAGCTTGAACCCTTGACTTGAAGTGGATCTCGCTTCATATTGAGATAAATAGTTATGAACTGTCAAACATAATCGGCTGTGACAGTGGCCCTCATTTATCAACATCGTGTAAACAAATGGTGAAGGTGTATTTACGATATACACCAGAGGGTGCGTGACATTTATGAAACGCCACGGAGAAATCCCAGCGTCATTTGAATGAAACGCCCAAAAATATTCATGTACGAGGAGGCCTCACTCATGAGTTTTACGGCACGCACAAAGCACGGCAAAACAGAACAGGAAATGATAAATAGCTGTTTTTAACATAACAAATATGATATTTTTGCACATGAGGAAGATTAAAAAAATCTGAACATGTCCGCCGCACAGGAACGATATAAAGAATACCATAAACGCAGCGGCGCTTCCAAAGCTAGGCTATTAGAATAAGCGTTCTCTGATTGGAGGAGCCACGGACAGGTCATAGCCAAAACATCTGACAGCCATATAATCCCGAACACCGGTGTGACGCGGGGAATCCACACAAAGTTTGTGCAGCAGCCGTGTTTTGTTCAAAACAAAAAACGAAACATAAATATAAAAAACACCATGAGCGTCTCTGTGGCTGCGGTCCAGGTCCTAGTGTCTCTGGTCCAGGTTCTAGTGTCTCTGGTCCAGGTTCTAGAGTCTCTGGTCCAGGTCCTAGTGTCTCTGGTCCAGGTTCTAGTGTCTCTGGTCCAGGTTCTAGTGTCTCTGGTCCAGGTTCTAGTGTCTCTGGTACGGGTTCTAGAGTCTCTGGTCCAGGTTCTAGAGTCTCTGGTCCAGGTTCTAGAGTCTCTGGTCCAGGTTCTAGTGTCTCTGGTCCAGGTTCTAGTGTCTCTGGTCCGGGTTCTAGAGTCTCTGGTCCAGGTTCTAGAGTCTCTGGTCCAGGTCCTAGTGTCTCTGGTCCAGGTTCTAGTGTCTCTGGTCCAGGTTCTAGAGTCTCTGGTCCAGGTTCTAGTGTCTCTGGTCCAGGTTCTAGAGTCTCTGGTCCAGGTTCTAGTGTCTCTGGTCCAGGTTCTAGAGTCTATGGTCCAGGTCCTAGAGTCTCTGGTCCAGGTTCTAGTGTCTCTGGTCCAGGTTCTAGAGTCTCTGGTCCAGGTCCTAGTGTCTCTGGTCCAGGTCCTGGAGTCTCTGGTCCAGGTTCTAGAGTCTCTGGTCCAGGTCCTAGAGTCTTTGGTCCAGGTTCTAGTGTCTCTGGTCCAAGTTCTAGTGTCTCTGGTCCAGGTTCTAGAGTCTCTGGTCCAGGTTCTAGTGTCTCTGGTCCAGGTTCTAGAGTCTTTGGTCCAGGTTCTAGTGTCTCTGGTCCAAGTTCTAGTGTCTCTGGTCCAGGTTCTAGAGTCTCTGGTCCAGGTTCTAGTGTCTCTGGTCCAGGTTCTAGAGTCTCTGGTCCAGGTTCTAGTGTCTCTGGTCCAGGTTCTAGAGTCTCTGGTCCAGGTTCTACAGTCTCTGGTCCAGGTTCTAGTGTCTCTGGTCCAGGTTCTAGAGTCTCTGGTCCAGGTTCTAGTGTCTCTGGTCCAGGTTCTAGAGTCTCTGGTCCAGGTTCTAGTGTCTCTGGTCCAGGTTCTAGTGTCTCTGGTCCAGGTTCTAGAGTCTCTGGTCCAGGTTCTAGTGTCTCTGGTCCAGGTTCTAGTGTCTCTGGTCCAGGTTCTAGAGTCTCTGGTCCAGGTTCAAGAGTCTCTGGTCCGGGCTGAGCCTCTGCGCTCGGCCGTGTCCTGGAGGAGCATGATGTCGATGCAGCGCAACGTTGAATCAAGTCTGTCCATAAACTTTAACGCTGTCGCCGTGTTTGATAAATGAGGGCCGGTGTGCCCCATGTGCGGGCCGTGGGGTTGGTTGTCACTATTGTTTTTAATAGAGTTGTTGGTGTTAACATGAAATTTGATAATCTTTTGGAACTTTTTTTGCTTTATGAGATAAAAGGACAAAAAAAGTTTTAAAACTGTTGCAATGCAAAGCCAGATGTGTCAATAGCATTCATTATGAACTAACTGTAATGAGGCGTAAAATGAGCCAAACATACGCCTCTATAAAAGCTCATGTAAGTAAAATGATCACAGAAACATTTCCCAATGTGACAACCAACCCCTCAACCAACCCCTCAACCAACCCCTCAATCTGTGTGACAACTAACTCATCAATCTGTGTGATAACTACAACTAACTCCACAGTCTGTGTGATAACTACAACTAACTCCACAGTCTGTGTGACAACTAGATATGGAAAAGTTTATTTTTTTATTTTCATTTATGACATTTTATAACATATAAGTACATTTATGAATTTCCATTGCAAT
This sequence comes from Proterorhinus semilunaris, assembly GCA_021464625.1. Lineage (NCBI taxonomy): Eukaryota > Metazoa > Chordata > Actinopteri > Gobiiformes > Gobiidae > Proterorhinus > Proterorhinus semilunaris. The sequence goes on from CM038346.1 coordinate 42,816,533, forward strand.
GTTCCACGGCTCTCCGGGAGCGTAGAAAGACCGAAGAGGCTCGTTTGAAAGCTTCCAACACACAAGACCGCAAGTCCCTTTCCGTTTCAAAGTTATGTCCGAAAATTGCCCCAAAAATATTTTTTAAATGAAAGCGCAATTGTGCGCCTCCTCCAGCAGATGGCGCCCTAGGCGGCCGCCTATGCCTAGAGCCGGCCCTGGGTGGCTTTGGTTAATGGCAGTGTCTGCCAAAGTTGGGGTCAGGACACCCTGGGGGATCGTGGGACACTAAAGTGGGGTTCGCAAGAGGATTTTGAGACAATATTTTTTCAATATTTCTGAATATTTTAAATGATTTACACCTTGAATTATGAGAAATGCTAGTACATTTTACAGAAGTTGGTGTATTGATTTTGGGATTTACAACCGGAAAAGTTTGGGAACCCCTGGTTTATGGCAAAAGGAAAGCCTCATTACAAAATAATCCAACATTACCAAACCCAGATATTAAAGCTTGGGAAAAGACAATAACTGTCTCCTCTTGTCCTCAGTCCAAATGAGAAAATGAAGAATACCAATACACATACAATATATCTGTACCAGCACACAGCGCCCTCTATGTGTCACATAAAAGCAATGTGAAAAATTATCCAGTGTAAAAAATAGCCCTCATCTCCCCTATGTTGTTTTTGCAAAGATTAAAAAAAACTATTTTTCACAATAAAATGTTCTCTTGTAAAAGGTATGACCGATTGCTTTTTACAACATCATCAAACATAAGGATATTTCTCGACACAGTGCAGACTTCATATACTGTACCTGAAGTCATATTTTATTATACACTTCAAGTGCCCATTATGTCACAGGGTTTCTGCTGGGCATTTTAAAGCATTAAAAGTCTAATTGTTTCTGCCAAAATCACATCAACAAAAGCACTAAATTGGTTTCAAACTGGCGTTAAATATACAGTTATTAGAAAATTATGACATTTTTTACCGTATAAGTTAAAAAAAATACCATAATGGTTTTAAGCTGGTGTTGGGACCCACCATCACCAGAAATATGGAGCGATTGTGGCATTAAAAATCACATTGCTTCTGCCTGTATAAACCGTGTCAATCGTCAGTGTGTGTTTTGTTCACATTGAGTAAAGATTCCGCGGTGGATAGTGAGTTCCTGTCGGTGATACTTACTACCTGATAAATACTTGATGTATAATGTAGATACTTCTGCAGGAGACGTCTCCTCCGTGTTTATATCGAGAAGCTTAAGAAGGATTTTGTGAAAAGAAAAAAAGTGTTAATGTGTAGAAATGTAGTGTCCCTATAAATAAATATAGCGGTCCCCATACCCCTGGTTGGGAAACACGGTTTTAAGATGTCTGATAAATGTTAAGGTTAAAGGGCAGAAAGAAGGAGTAAATTCCCAACTAACACATAGGACTAACGCCTGTACTCTCATTACATCAGTATTGCTGATCTCCTGTCCTGTGATAATTATTAGACTGATATCAGTCTGATACATGTCGTTGGAAACACCTGAGCGAACGCACCTCAACAAAAAGAAGTCAGACGCCTGGTTAAAAGGAGTTTTATTGAGAAATCTTTCATAATTAATTGATCATATTACAAACTTCTGCTCCTCCTGCGCAAACATTTGAATCCTGAAAAAAGGATGGCAACACTTTACTCAGCCTTAATGATAACTAACACTTAATTCATCATGAACAAGTGTGACTAACGCTCAAGTGCCTAATGAATTGTGTTTCACATACTACACAAGTAGTTATTAAGTGTTAGCCACACTTTATTAATGCTAAATAAGGTGTAGTTATTATAAAGTGTTACCAAAAGGATGAATTCCCACTGAGACAAAGTGTTTCGAATACCAGTCATCTGTTTGGACTGTTTGTGTATCCATGTATTTACTTATTGTTGAATCTACAGACTAGAATGTTTGGACGCCCTGGTTTGACCAGTGGATGCCTTCTCCAAACGGACAAACTGGGAGGGGGACGCTATATTCATTTTAATGGCTGGGCAATAGATAATTTTTTTTTTTTTTCATCTCAATATTTGTGGGGACTTTCTCGACGATGAAGCGATACTTTTGCAAAACATCAGGAATATGCAAAGATAAGCCGGCAAGCATCGAAATCGCTTCGCCTCTTCTCCACATTTAACATTGGAGATAAAGTCGATATTGTCAATTTGCATATCTGCCAAACAGCTCATTTTGCAGACGATATATTGATTACCCAGCTCTATTTCAAAAAGGTAAATGTAAGACATCTGAGATTGTTAAATACCATTAAAATGCCACCTGTCTTTTTCAGAAGCTCTGGACACCCACATGGTCATTTTGGGATTCCCTCAACTCATTTGAAAAATAAACACTTTTGGCACCATTGACAAACAGTGAAAACCTGCAGGAAACAAATGAGCCTCAACGGGCAGAAGCATCAGGGTCCGACTGATAGAGCTTTTTATTTATTCAATATATTTACTTTTCCTCACCCATACAGCAACATTTCAATCAGAGAATATACACGTTTCACTATTATACTGTACTGAAAGGTTTTAGAAATGTCCTACTGCTATGCTCCAAGTCAGGGATCTCCAAACAGGTAAATAACAACAATAAACTCGTGATTACCTTTTAATTGTGTCGAAATATCCTCTGAACTCCACCCAAGTCACATATTTACTAGAGGTTGGCTGATATATGGGTATTTTACAATAGAGAGAGAAAAATGAGCCCCTTACAGGTTCAGAACCATAAGAGAAAGACATGCCCTTGGCTCTCATCCAATCCTCAACAGTTGCAGTGCAGCCTCCGTAAGGAATCTAAAGTCATTCAATCAATGTTGATGCTCACATTAGCCCCGCACAGACTCACACGCACCAAACAGGAAGTCAGGCAAAAGCATCTGGTGAATTTCTGAATAAAATCAGCTAAAAACTAGCGCTAACTTGGCTAATGAAAACTAATGCGCTGTTTACTACCATTTTTTTATGTACAAAGTTATTATTATTTTAAACCTTGTGAAGTTGTCGTCCTCAAACTGGACTCAATGTCAGTCACAGTTTACAGGAAAACCAAACAGAATACGTGCCATGTGAGCCCGACGTGACAGTTTGTTTTAAAATCTGCTGAAGTTTCTCTTTCAAAGGAGCTCTAAAAGAATCTACTAAACATGAAGGTCCTGAATAAAGCAGCCCTTTGCCTCTCAAACTTTAATACCTTCACAGGCACACGAACCATCAAATGCATTCTAATGAGGCCTTTCTCCATGTCTAAGAATAAAAACGGTGAAGCTGGGTGCGCTCGTATCAGTCGGGCCCTGTAAGCATGCTGTAAGGTTTGGACGGCTCTGATCTGAATATTCCTATTGGTCTGTGGAGGAGAGATGCACAAGGTTCAGAATCTCTTCGTCTGCCTGCGCTCCTGCCTCCTCTGCTTCTTCTCGTTCACCTCCTCTGGAGCGGAGGGGCTCTCTGCAGTGAACCACGGCCCCAGGAAGTTCACCCAGAGCAGGTGGAGCGCACGGGCCGGGGCCTGGGGACACACAACACAGGTATGTCTGGACATTTGTGGTCTCTGTAGTCTTAGTATCCCTCCCAGACACCAGGAATGTGGATCCCATTCACTGAGAGCTATATGCAGTCAGAGTATTCCTGGGTCCAGTCCAAAAAAGCATCAACATATATTTATATACAATAATATACAACAAAAGAAGCGTCCTCACCAGAAGCCACAGGTACCAGAAGTATGACGAGATGATGCTAAGCACTTGTACGATGGCTGTGAGTAAAATCACGTCCTTCAGGTGTCTGCAAGACCAAAGTGCATCATGTTATTAAGTGACCTTCTGGAGCTCCAAGGAGCATGTTCTAATAGAGTCTCAATCCAGTTCATCCATGCATGTTTGAGTCGTATTCAGGGCGTGGCACTGACACCTGCCATGTCCCTAACTAGCTACGTAAATGCAGAGTGTTGTTTCCCTGGTTCCGTCCCGGGACTGTGGTCTGCTGAGCTACCGTCAGAATCTGCCGTGTCGCCGTGTGTGCTTACATTCTCTCGTGCGCCGTTTTAGCACCATCGATTAAAAAAAACAAATTGCAGGGTTTGTTTTTAGACAGAAATTGTGATATGACTAGCAATCTTAATGTTATATTTGAATATTTTTTTATATCTAAAAACAGCCGTTTTACATTTCAAATCACACAAAAGGAGAGGATGAACAAAGCAACAGGTAAACACGTTTGTTCTGTATTTGTTCACGCCGTTTGTCGTCTGGAGTAGGCCTGTCACAACTGTTACTATGTCGACATTTTGGGCTCAATATTTATCATGAGTACATTTATTTGCATTTTTCTCATGTAATACTAGTTGTGTGTCATTGTATTTCCTGTTCACTGTGGAACATTTTAAGCTTTAGAGTTAGTGTCTGTGGATTAAAGGATCTTCAATAATATTATGTTTATTGCGATAGTTGCCTGCCTCAATATATCGTACTTTATCATGACAGGCATAGTTAGCAGTGAGCTGAACAGTTAAAGGCATTTTATGAAAACCCCTCGCCACTGTGACCCTAAAACTCCATTTATCTGTCTCAAGACTCTCCACCTGCTGATGTCATATGGTGGTAAAAAGATGATGTTTTAAGGAATTAGTATTTTTAACTTTTGAAACAATGCACTGCAAAATCAGGCATTACATAGAGTTGATAAAACGCTCGTGTGGACTCACTCAGCCATTCCCTGCTCCATGTTCAGGTCGATGCCTCCGTCTATTAGACTTCCATCGTCAGCAAATGCTGGTTTGGCCATCGCTGTCATGGAGCGGTAACTGCCCACGTACACGGCTAAGGCAAACGTCAGCAGCAGCTGGAAAACACAACAAAGATGTTCACATCCTTCCATTTAGACCTGAGATACACGGTTTATGTTTGTCCAGCACTTTTATATTTGGATTCATTTGGACACTTTCATTTCTGTTTCAAATATGCCTCAAAACAAAAAGCTCATGTAAAATAATAATATTTTTCAGTATCAAACTTCTTAATAATTTGGGAATCGAACGAGGGTGTCACCCATCTCCTAATCTCCAAGAGTTGAAAATATATTACAACTGCGTATGACGGACTCACTCACCCATGTCCAAAAGGTAGATGAACTGTAGAAAATGAGAAGGTTTCCAACTGCGTAGATGGCCTGTGGGGAGAGCAGAGCCTGGTGTTAGCCGGGGTTACTTTGACAGCGGTCACTGTGATGGACCGTCCTTACGTTGGCTCCGAGGATGACCCGTGTGTAGAACTGCAAAGTGCCCGAGTTCTCCTCATAAATCTGCTTCTTTCCCTTCGTGCCGACTTTACCTTTGGGCTGGGGAAGAAACAGAGAAGACACATTCATGTTCCTGCGGCTCTATGCAGGATTGATCTCATCTTTAGTCTTGTGAATGTGATCAATAATGTCTGAAATATAGACTGCATGTTTGTAGAGCTCGAACTACAGGGTTAGCAGGTTTGGTATGGCAGTGGGACCCCTTTCTAAAATGTAATTAGCATTTATAATAATTTAAGGTGCAAAACATTTCAAATCTGGTTTAATGATGTTGGTTTGGAGACTGCATTTGGACATTTGGCTTCATGTCATTCAAATATTACCTGGCAAGAGCCAGATTGATATTACAGCAATGACATCAATCCGGGACCGGCCTGAATAGTTTGGGGGGCGCTCGCACGTTTGGAGCAGCATTTGCTGCTTGTGAAGAACAGTGTTTGGAATAACGTTTAAAAGAACGGCGTTATTTTTTCAGTAACAGAATTTCTGTGTTTGTCATTGAGCCACTCAGAGAACATCATTGTGTGACCTTTACACTCCTTGATAGAGAAATAATTGTGACAACAGCATAGTGTAGCCAGAACATTGGTTGGGTCTGTATATTGTGCCTCTCTTCAGAGTATATGTAATATTAAACTACTCAAAGGGAGATGTGATTCTGCTGTTAAATGTTAGATTCTTACTTGCGAAACTTTAATTATAATTGGCAAACTAAAAATTATCCAAACAGAACAATCCCTGGAGTTGCCCCCTTTGGAATACCGCTCCGTTCTATGACTCGCTCCAGGTTAAACAGACGTATCTAGGCTTCAGGTGGTTCAAAATGAGGCTGCCCACCTAGTGTTGCTGTGTCCCAACTCTAGGATCGCCGACATGCACCGATTCGTGGCCTTGCTTGCTTGAAAATAAACCACTGTATAAATCTTTTATAATTAGCAGGGTGCGATTTGCTGGGGGGGATTCCCCCCACCCCCCTTCTGGTTTTCTTGTATCCCTATCCCTACTTCTGCTGTAATATTGTATTAAACGTAGGGGGGGATAGAATTGTAAAATTAGCTGTGTGTTCGAGGTCCGTGCACCTGCTGGTCAGTTGAGTTCATATGAGATCTCTGCTTTGATGGTCTATGCTCTGCAGATGATGCTGCAGAGAGCGAGGGTCAGAAACACTCATGGATCGCATGTCTCGTCACCAGCACCAAGATTTTTGCAGAACTTTGCAAATAGGTGTTTTTTTTATTTTGTCTTTTCTTATGAATGCCTGAAAGCTGACGCGTTCCCGGGATGGCACAGGCCTGGAGAACTATATTGTGAGAGTGGACTTTTTAAGTGTAGCCTGTAAGGCGACTGCATGTGTCATTTCTGATAAATTCATCTGCACAGGGAACTGAGTCACATATCCTGATTGACTTTATGATCAGTTCAATCTATTTTGCACATACAGAAATGAGTTTGAAATGAACAGCACCTGGCGTGTCTTATCCCCTCTCTCTCTCTCCCTCCCTCCCTCCCTCTGTGCAGAGCTGCAGGAGAGAGGCAGAAGTCGCGCACAGACGCACATGCCGTGGAAAATGGGAGACTTTGTGCTCCAAAAAAACTTTATTTTACGTCAAAAAACCCACTGTAAAGATGATAGAATGAATCGTGGCTGAACTATGAAACCGCCCCGACCCGGCCCGCAATCAAGGGAGAATTTAATGATCGGACCCAGATTCCGTAACCCGCGCAACTTGTGCGTTAATGCCCCCCGCCATGTGTGACACCCTGCGCGTTTTACTACAGTTTGACCAACAGGATGAGGAACCTTTACTCACGGTTCTGATTCAGTTCTGAGAAGTGCCAGCCGTGCACATACATGTGCATGCTGTAACATTTCCAGCTCTGTCCCTCAAAAAAGAACGCCACCTGTCGCCCTGGTTTGATCATCAAGAGTTTTCCAAATCGGCCCAACTCCCTGAGCAACACGCGCTCTGGAGGGGTCGCCCCCCCCACTTCCGTCATCTATGCACAGGCCATTTGAAGTCTCTAATCTCCCGTCTCCCTCACTGCTCCTCGCTGAATATAATCCAAAACTATACAGAGGAACACGTAACATGGGCCTCTGCGTCTCATATATATATAAATATCTGCCTCGGAGTCGGCCATAGGCTGGATCATTACACGCTTATATTCAGCCCAAAAACACACAGGCACGGACACTCTGCACACAGGGGCATCCACGTCACCCTCCACCCCCCCACACACTGAGCTACTACTAGACTGAACACATCTGACAACACTGGGTTTCAAGTTCATCAGCATGAAATGTATGTGCTATCCCCCCTTCTGTTTTTTTGGCAAATCGCACCCTGATTATTAGTAAATCAAACTGTTCAGTATCCCACGCTGAGGACTTGTGGTGCAATTCTAGTCCTAACTTTAACCAGGACTAAACCTACAATGAAGTCTGCTTCGGAAAAGTTTATTTCAAGAGTTTATTTAACCAGATTAAATACTTTAAAAAATACTTAAATCCTGATAAGCAAAGTTTGTACAATAGAATGAGATGAAATCGGTTTCAATGATCTGTACATGGAATGGATTGTTTATATCATATTAATGCCATTGTTGTATATATAGAGTTCGGGAATGTGATGTCATATCGCTAAGCATTATGGGATTAACAGCAATTGTAAACTAATGGAGATTTTCAAAGTTAAAATAGTGGACTTATTGTTCACATTAAACCACTTGGACACCACAGTGAGTTAAATGTATTTAACAGCAGTAACTCAGCAGCACATGGAGTTGTTCCACTTATTATACCGGTTTTAGCTAATGTTAGTCAATGGAAATGTGTGCTAACAGCTGCAAAGATGGCAGATCTCTATTGTCATGATTTTAACATCTTAACCCCCACCTTAACCAAGTGCATTATCTCCAGTTCAGCTTTACCCAAATCTAAAAGCTCACAGCCTACAGACCAGTGTAACGCCTCATTTGAAAGCTAGGACCTTCAAAACTGATCTGAGCGGATCTTTATCCTCGCGTTTTCGCCACACTTTTCTATTTTTGTGGCCTTCTTTGGTTACGTTTTTGTTGCTCTTTTGTAGCGTGTTCATCCTCCTGAGCCTCGTAAAGCCGAACTGGAGAAAATGTGCTCGGTTCGGGTGGGGGTTAAGAGGTTAAACGGAACCCTGGGAAGACTAGCGACCACTACGGCGGAAGCTAACGGGGTTTCCAACAGTAAACTACAAATAAAGTTCAACTACTTTGAATAAGCACTCCCACACACGTCCCTGGGTCATAGGTACACGAAGTCTTGTAGAGTAAAGGCAGTTCGTGGGTTTGGCTGTGTTGTGTTGTGCAGTGCTCGGCTGTCTGTCACCGGTGAAGTGTGCAAATCTTACCGGCATTCCCGCTCTCACACCGCGGCTTCTTCACCGACGCCCTCCCGACAGAGGCCTGGTCCTGCTTTATGAACCTGGGGAGGCGTCCATGCAGCCAAACGATCGCCCTAAAAGCACTTCAGCCTTGTTTTAAGAACACATCAGCATTTGTGGAAGAATGGCCAGCACATCCGTCGCACGGGATTGTCGTCATCAACTCCTTTGCGCTTAGGCCGCTGATGATGACGTAGATGTAGGTGATTGTGGTTTTATAGCGCCATCTGCTGATTTAAGATTGAATGGAACAAACCAATGGCCGCTGACTGCTCTGCTTTTTGACTACGACACTGGAGGCCGCCATTGCTCCACCTTTGCTGTAGTACCTCCATATGACCGCTATGCCCCCATTGTAATGCATTGGACTTTAGACACGTTAAAAACAACGTTAATGCCTGGTGCTTAATGGTTTAGAAGTGGCTAGAGCTACATATTGCTCCTGTGATTACGCTGGGTTAAAAACAATATGAAGCACCAGGGTTTTTATCGTAGATACGATTTTTAGAAATCTTGCGTAATTAATGAGAGCCTGACTTTGATTGACAGGCCGTTTACGTTGCTGCCTGGCCATGGGCGTGATTACAACAGAAATACACGCCCATTACACGCCCCGCGAGGGCCAAGCAGGGCCGGGTCTACAGTCAAGATCCCTCCCTTATCCCTTTTTAGGAACATGCTTCGTCAGAGCTGGAGAGGAGGAGCCTGTAAATCCGCCATGATTTCCCCCACGAACGTGGTCATTGTGGTAAACGGGGAGGAGTGAGGAGGAGCTGTCTATTCTTTATACAGTCTATGGAACAAACCCCTATTTAAATGATAATTAACCTCTTAACCCCCGCCTTAAACGAGCACATTTTCTCCAGTTCAGCTCTAACCAAATCTAAAAAAAAGGACATGAACGTTCTCTGCGGTCCTGAGCTCCTCCTCAGGTCGTTCCAGAGGCGAGGGCCATAATATTGGAAAGACGCCTCGCCGTGAGTCTTTCTGTTGACTTTAGGAATAACTAGGAGACCCCTGCCAGAGGAGCGAAGGGGCCGTGAAGGTTCATAAGGTAAAAGCAGTTCTGAAAGATAAGAAGCACCAAGACCATTAAGACATTTAAAAACCATTAAAAGAACTTTAAAATGGATCCTGAAACACACGGGGAGCCAATGCAGCGACTCTAAAACCGGTGTAATGTGGTCCCGCCTCCTGGTCTTCGTCAGGACACGAGCTGCTGAATTTTGTAAAAGTTGTAAACCTGAGATACTCTTTTTGGGAAGACCAGAAAGCAGGGCATTACAGTAGTCGATACGACTGGTGATAAAAGCATGCATGAGCGTCTCCGTGTTGGCCCGAGAGAGAATGGGGCGGGGCTATGTTCTTTAGATGTAAAAACCTATCTTTGTGATATTCTTAATGTGTGGAATTAAAGTCAGCTCAGAGTCAAAAATCACGCCCAGGTTCTTCACCTGTGAGGAAGGATTAAAAGACAATGACTGTAGTTTGGGTAAAAGTTTCTCTCTCTGGGCCTCAGGACCGATGACTAAAACCTCAGTTTTGTCCTGGTTAAGCTGGAGAAAGTTTTCTGCCATCCAGGATTTGATATCTAAAATGCAGTTAAAAAGTGCATTGGCCTGGTGTCCTCAGGAGACATGAAGATGTACAACTGTGTATCATCAGCGTAACTATGAAAGTTGACTCCATGTCTCCTGATGACATCACCAAGAGGGAGCATATACAGGTTAAAAAGCACTGGGCCTAAAATCGAACCCTGGGGCACACCACATGTAATTCTATGGACCTTGGAGGAGCAGGTATCCACACTTACCATGAATGTCCTGTCTGTGAGGTAGGATGTAAACCATTGGTGGACAGCACCAGAGAGGCCGATGTGTTTTAAACCAGTTAAAAGAATAGTATGGTCGACTGTATCAAAAGCGGCGCTCAGATCCAGTAGAACCAACACTGTGACCTTCTGTGAGTCATAATTGGATCATTTAAGATCTTTAAAGGGGCCGTCTCAGTGCTGTGGTTTACCCTAAAGCCAGACTGGAATTTCTCCAGGACGTTATGTGCAGTAATAAAATCATTAAGTTAATAAAGACAAGTTTTTCTAAGATTTTACTTAAAAATAATAACATATATAGTAAAGTGGGGGGGCTAAAGTTTTTTATTGAAGTGTAACTACAGTGTTCCAAAACTTCCATTGAAATGATCAAACTTTTATAAACAAGCTTTAGACTTGTGGAAATTATGCTACAAACATAATTTTTCCCCACATAAGTGTACCTTGTGGAATAATCAATGTATTCTAAACAGCAACCGATCTTTATATTTTCAGACCTGGATGAACAGGAACATAGTCTATGTAAAAGATTTGGTGGACAACGACGGTGAAATTATAAAGTACGAGGTTTTCATAAATAAACATCAATTTCCTATAACCTAAAAAGAATATCACTCAGTCACTAGGAGTGTCCCAAACGGGCTTCGCGTTTTAATGAAAGATCAGTTGGGAGCACAAGTTTCAAGCAAAGACAAACTTTTTATAAATGGTATAGAACTGCAAAGCTGGAAATGTAACAACAAACATATCAGAATGTCTTTTCAGAATTCCAAGATTATACAACCTAAATGTAAATATTTTTGGAACTCTATATTTGACAAAATTTGTTGGAAAATAGCATGGAATTTGCCCCTTCAGTTCTGCATTATTAACAAAATAAGAGAAGTGCATTATACAATATTACAAAGGTTTTTGGTTTTGTTGTTGTTGTTTTTTTGCATATTTCGTACTATTATTTTGTATTATTATTACTTTATTATTATTTTTTTATATTCTGTTGCTGTTTCCTTTATTCTTTTAAAAGTACTGTGCAGAACTGACCCATTATCACGAAGGGTGAAAAAAAATAAAAAACATTATTGTGCTGCATATGGAAATGATCTGTAAACTGAAAAGATGCACAAATCAATACAAATTTGATCACAAAAAATATTACAAAGGTATTATCCAACAAACGAGCTCATTTCAAAGTTTACGGATAAAGATTGAAATTGCAGCTTCTGTCAGACACTCACCGAAAACGTCACAAACCTCTTTTTTTCTTGTTCATCAAGCTCTAAGTTTTGGAAAGACACAGAAACTTACTTATCCCCAAAACTGTCAATTATAATCTGCTTTAAGTTAGAGAACATAATAACTTATTTTACGCATAAAAAAAAGAAACAATAGTTAACCTATTTATCTTATTGGGGAAATATCATATACACAGTCCAAACCCATATTCAAAGTACTTCTAATTGAGGTTAAAAATCACATGGACGTTACCAAATACATAACAAACAAAAAAGCAATAAATCTAAATAACATCTATGAAGAACTGATATCTTAAATATACTGTCTCTTTTGGTCTGTTTTGTTTTTCTTTATGACTTTGTTTTCTTGTGGGTTTTTTTTTTTTTTTGCCCTCTTAATAGAGTTTAGGAAAATTCATTGTTACCATTTAGATCTGCTATGTCTGTAGCTGGTGACATGCATTCTCCATAGGAAGAAAAAAAAGAAAACATGATTAATTGCTGTCAAAGTGTTTTGATGTGAAAATGGTTTGCCTGCTGCCGAGTCCATGGTGCTTAACGATGTGATACCGATGTAAACTATAATATCTGTACTTTATGATGCCTCAAGCAACGCAAGGAAAAACTGAAATGATTGTGAATGTGTACGAATGTAAATAATGTACATATGTAAAATAAAAAGTAAAAAAAACAAACCCAGAGTAACTCTATCTAACCATAAAACCGAAAATATAAGTCGGATTGTTCTCAAATAAAAAATGACTTAAAGCTAGAGATGCGCTGATTACATTCATGATGGGGCCCTGTGCTCTCTTTCTTTCTTTCTCTCTCTCTCTCTCTCTTTCTCTCTCTCTCTCTCTCTCTCTCTCTCTCTCTCTCTCTCTCTCTCTCTCTCTCTCTCTCTCTCTCTCTCTCTCTGAGGTGAGTGTAGCGCAGACCGGTGCACGTGGGGCTTGATAAACATGTAAACAAAGAAAGAATAAAATGTTAATGTGCGTTAAAAATAATTTCCCCCGGGGACAATAAAGTTTAAAGTCTAAAAGGCTAAAGTTTTGAACATTTATGAGGTATTTTTCAATGGTGAAAATATCTGTCATGAAATAAATGCTTGTATTTCAATGTATTTATTGGGTAACATTGTACGCGGTGTGGCTTTAACTATGAACCCCTGTATTATTATAAACAGATTATAGTTGAGACCTTCGTAGCTTATTTGAATCTTGACAACTCGTTTCTCCGCGTGTCGTCTCCTCCCTCTTGCGCCCTCTGGGCCGCCGTAGTTCTCTGAAAAACATGAGTCCTGGTCGTGCGGCTGACAGTATGCTCTGCGCCCTGCACTCAGCGCCCTGCCTCTGTAGCTCATGTCCGCAGCTCCACGGCCGCTGGACCCTCCACTCCCGCCGCTGAGCCGGTCCCGGCCCCGGTCCCCCGCGCTCTGCCTCTGCCCGACATGGAGTACCTTCTGCAGGTGAAGATCGCGGCGCTGGTCGGTCTGCTGCTCCTCACGCTGCTCATCGGCTTCATCCCCGCCAGGGTCAAGTGGTTCCGGGTCACCAACGCCACAGGTGCGTCCCACGGCCGTGCATATTAGTATTATTATTATTATTATTATTATTATTATTATAGTTTGGTCAGCACGGTTTACTTTTCTGCTAGCATAGCATACAGTCCGATGCTGTCGCTGGTGCAGCTCATGTTGCGTTCACGGGACATCACTATAGTTTTCTATGGAGGCGGTGGGCAGCTGAGAACTCTATGCTGGTACCTGTAGGCAACGTCAGGACCCGGGGCCAAATCCGGCCCTCCAACATAGAATTTCTGGCCCCCAAGATACTTTGTGATATATATATATATATATATATATATATATTCAGAGATTGAATCCCTTTTAAATCCAAAAGAATGCTGAAAATAGTGTCCATTACTTGAACAGGGTCTATTGGGAAACACGTGAGAGGTTCGGCCCCTGGTCTTTTGACGATGAGAAAAATCGGCCCTACATAAAGCAAACTTTCCAACCCCTGGCCTATGGTAACTCTTAAAGTGCTTTTTTTTTCGTGTGTCTTGAATCCACATGAAACAAAAATGGTCTCGAGGTTCGATTGCCTTCTCTGCCTGCATGTGTAAACTGTAAGGTCCAATTCTTTTTCTCTAAAAGGTGTGACGTGATGTTGGCCAATAGAAATACCTTTCTATAATACTTCCAAATGGTGCAATATTTGTCCATTTTCTTTTTTGGAGATTTCTTACAAAAGTTGCTTCTCTCCCCCATGCCTTAGAGCTGAGATGATGATGATGATGATGATGATTATTATTGATTATTATTATTATTATCATCAAGTTCTAGAATGTGAACCCAACCTATTCAATCGTGTCATTTGTGGACTCCTCCTCCTCGCGTCACTGGCCATGAGGGACTTTCCTCAGGCTGTAAAACTAGCGCAGAAACAAATGCACGTAGGCGACACTTGGCCCGGTGTTGAAAAGGCCTTTTACCGGATTGTCTTGAATGAAAAAGGGGATGAAGCCTGTACATTAGTTAGCAGTGTACGTACCAACTCATGCCTACCGCATTCACAGGGTTGAACCATTCAAGAACAATTCACTCATTGGACAGTGTCCAATAATGCAAACAAGCTTGATAAAAATGTATAATTAGATGTGTTTCTTCCAATCTCTCCACAGCCCAAATGTCTGAAATGACCGTATACTCAACAATTTGTATTCAATCGTGTAAAACAATAATTCAATAATATGAGTCTGGTGTAGGGCCCTGAAAACGTCTAATTGAAGTCTGATCGGTGTGTAGTACATGCTAAGTACTGCACATGTACTGCACATGTACTGTATTACTGCATTCATAAGGACTGGGAAACTCGTTTTCCCAAGGTGTGACGTTATTGTCCCCAGTTGATTTGTGTTCATTTGCATTTATGCGGAAAAGTGGGGATTTTGATTGTTGTCAAATCAAACTGGTCTTTTATCACTGATTAGCTAATCATTTGAATTTGCTGTTAGCGTTTCAAAAAAGCTAAACTAAATACATTTTACTTTTTGCTTTTAGCAAAAGCTCACATTGGGCGATAAACGAACAAATCGGCTGATTTCCGCAGTCAGGTGCGGAAGTCGGGAAGTTCGCCCGTCGTTTTCTCCAGTTGAGCGAGCGTTCACGTGCATTTCTCCACTGAGGACCACGTGAACGTGGAATAAAGAGTGTATTATTCCTTTAGGTTAGATTGTATAATACTAAAAACCCTCTCGGCCAGGACTCCATCCGTATTTCTATTGGTTAGGTAAAGGTCACTTGAACCCATTCAAAGGGTTGGCCTGAATAGGCTGGAGTAGTGGAGGGCCATTGATGAAACAAAGTTGATGTTATCAATTGTGGCTTTGAAAACTAATGAGTAGCCAGTAGTGTTTATGCTGCTCTGACGGAGCTGAGCGGGACATACATTATATCATGTCCACTGTGATATAAAAAATAAAGGGCACGATATGGCCCAACCCTATTTAACATCTCACTATATCTCACAGTAATTGTTTAACAAAAACTTATACTACTTAAATAATACTTAAACAGAATAAACATAATAACACAGACTTGTGAATACTTCCTGAACCCACTGTATATCATTTTGTTTTTCAATATTGTTATTTCAGTATGGTGTAGCGTCTAAACCTGTGACTCTTAAATGAGTGCTGACTCGAGAGCGCGGTCACATGGCCATAGTGGAGTCACATGATAAGGATAATCAGCAAGAGCACTCACACAAAACCAAATCCACTTCTCTGATCAGCAGTTTATCTGAGAGGGAACTGAAACCTTTTCTTCACACGCGGCTAAAAAGAAGCCTAATAAAAGAGAAGTATTGAATTAGAGTTTGAATATTCAATGGAGTTATATATATATATATATATATATATATATATATATATATATATATATATATATAGAGAGAGATCCATCAAATCCACTATTTATTAAATGTAAGCTACTAAAATTTGAGGATATAGTTGACTACAATATCCTGCAGGTTTTGTATAAAGCAAATCAAAAAATATTGCCAGTGAACATCCAAATAAGGTATGAGAAAAGAGAAAGCCAATATAATCTGAAAGGCACAGACATCTTTAAAAAACCCAGGTTCAATTCGAAAGCAATGGAATGCACTGTTACAGTGACAGGAATTAGTCTATGGAATAAACTTCAAAAAGAAGTGAAAGAGTCAGGAACTCTCTTGGAGTTCAAAAAACACATAAAAGCTGCAATGTTAAAGAAGTATGAAAATTAGACTTGGACAGGAATAGTGTGAGATATTTGATTTGAACAAACAAACATTTGTTTCTTTTTTGACCATTTGTAAACATTTTAGGAATATGACAGTTCGGTATTTTATTGTATACATTGTAAATAAGTAAATATAGAATACAAAAACATCAGAAAATATTGTAAATATGTATATGATTGTAACCATATGTATATATATATATATATATATATATATATATATCTATATATCTATATGTGCACATATTTTAAAAGACAGCATGTAAAGTGTGAAGCAACAAAAGGGGCAGATATTATGAGACTTGTTCTTCTCCTCTGCTCCGTTTCATTCAGGCTATGTTGGATTGGCGGTCTTGTGGTGATTGCATGATGTCACTTTTGAATGAAATAAATACAAAAAATGAAATGAAATGATACAAATTATTATCATTATTCTATCAGACTGTAAAGCGCTTTGTGACTGTCTGTGAAAGGCGCTATACTAATAAAGTTCTTCCATCCTTCTAGAGTTTATACATGTATTGCTTAAACTAAAACAATTGCTAAATTATGCACAATTTCAGTTTTAGTCTTGATTTTTATTGTCAATTTTTCCAAAACGACTGCTTTTCAGATTCTTACAAACTGTTTAAAATGATCGTACTGTGTTGAAACTGTATAAAATGCTTAATACATCAAAACAAAGCGTCAGGAAGAGGACATTATATTAAAGGCTCATGATAAGGCAAAGCATCTCCATGGAGACGAGCCTGTGACGTCCCGCTCCCAGCAGTGTTACGATTAGAGGCGAGCCGCTCTCTGTAAAGACATGGTTTTGTTTTCAAAACACCCAAGGTGTAAAGTGGGGGAAAGTATTTAGTCAGCCAACAATTGTGCAAGTTCTCCCACTTAAAAAGATGAGTGAGGCCTGTAACTTTCATCATCTATGAGAGACTAAATGAGAAGGCCATATCGCCTTTGCTCTGCCCAATCCCGTCAGACCTTGGAAGCTAAGCAGGAAGGGCCTGGTCGGTACCTGGATGGGAGACCGTTTGGTAACACCAGTGGGGGGGTCCGCCCCCTTTCCCCTGAAATGAGTTGTGCTAGTGGCAGGCCGTGATATTGCACCCTATGGCTCAACAGCCTTATTTGCCATAGACAATAATGTGTGACATTTACTTTTATTATTGCACTTTATTTTTCGGGGGGGGGGGGGGGGGGGGGGGGTTGGGGCGCTCATAAGCTTCTTGCTTCAGCCCACTCATTTTGAGCAGAATGTGTACTGCTCAAATAAACAAGCTAAAAGCTAAAGAAAATCACATTGTCTGATTTTTAAATGAATCCATTTGGTGGAAAATAAGTATTTGGTCACCTACACACAAGCAAGATGTCTGGCTCTCACAGACCTGTAACTTCTTCTGTAAGAGGCTCCTCTGTCCTCCACTCGTTCCCTGTATTAATGGCCCCTGTTTGAACGTGTTATCAGTATAAAAGACACAACCTCAAACAGTCACACTCCAAACTCCACTATGGTCAAGACTAAAGAGTAGGGATGTAACGATTCACTCAAGCCCCGATTCGATTTCCGATTCAAAGTTCCCGATTTTGATTTTTCCCGATTTTTTTTTTTTAACCCTTTTTTTTTTTTTTTTTAGAAAAGAATGTCTCCTTCATACCAATGTTTCTTTTGTTTTAACATCTGTATTTTTGTCCTTGTAACAAACTGCAACTGTCTCAGTAAGAGAACTTTACATTACAAAAAATTAAGACATGAAAATGAACTATAATAATTTTGACAGAGTGCTTGAAATGTACATGTTTTCAGCATTAATAAACTATGTACATTTTGAGATTATATTTATTTTACCAAACATTTTTTTTTTTGCTGCAGTTTGAACATAATACTACCATTTAGAACAAATTTTACAGTGCAGTTTTGTTCACCCTTGAAGCCTCACTGCCTCCGGTGCAGCCTTTGTAAACATAAGGAGGAAACAGACATGACGGCTCCTGTAGGTATTGGATTATTTGACAAACGGACATTTGATGAGGATTTCAGCAGAATCAGAGCAGGTTGTCAGATGTTTGTCCGTTTACGATCTTTGGTAAACTTCTGTCAAAAGGCTAAACTCTGCGTTAGCCGCTAACGCTGATCTCGTAGCCGCTAACTTTAGCGGCGTCTGTTTCTTCGATGCCTACACGTGTTTGTGTTTACGTGATGTGGCGTGTGTTGGGGGTGAGGCGGGGGAGGTGTGGAACTTGTCTTGAGAGAAAGGTAACGTTATTAGAAACGAGCTACGTTTCGGTCGTGCAAAATGGAGTAGCTGAGGGTGGCTTTAAAATCTATTCTTTTATTTTTTACATCGATTCACATTTTACGCATATTAGATTGATTTTTAAATCAATTTTCGATGAATCGTTACATCCCTACTAAAGAGCTGTTGAAAGACACCAGAAACACAACTGTAGACCTGCCCCAGGCTGGGAGGACTGAATCTGCAGCTTGGTGTGAAGAAATTATTAGAAAATGGAAGACATACAAGACCACTGATAATCTCCCTCGATCTGGGGCTCCACGCAAGATCTCACCCCGTGGGGTCAAAACAAGAACGGTGAGCAAAAATCCCAGAACCACACGGGGGGGCTAGTGAATGACCTGCAGAGAGCTGAGACCAAAGTAACAAAGGCTACCGTCAGTAACACACTACGCCACCTGCAGTGCCAGACGTGTCCCCCTGCTTAAGCCAGTACATGTAACATGAAGCATTTGAAGGTCCTGGAGGGGTCTAGCCAGTCTCCAGATCTCAACCCCATAGAAAATCTTTGGAGGGAGTTGAAAGACTGTGTTGCCCAGCGCCTGCCCCAAAACATCACCACTCTAGACGAGATCAAAACATCTCCGCTCTAGAGGAGATCCGCCCCAAAACATCTCCGCTCTAGAGGAGATCCGCCCCAAAACATCACCGCTCTAGAGGAGATCCGCCCCAAAACATCACCGCTCTAGAGGAGATCCGCCCCAAAACATCACCGCTCTAGAGGAGATCCGCCCCAAAACATCTCCGCTCTAGAGGAGATCCGCCCCAAAACATCTCCGCTCTAGACGAGATCCGCCCCAAAACATCTCCGCTCTAGAGGAGATCCGCCCCAAAACATCTCCGCTCTAGAGGAGATCCGCCCCAAAACATCACCGCTCTAGAGGAGATCCGCCCCAAAACATCACCGCTCTAGAGGAGAGCCGCCCCAAAACATCTCCGCTCTAGAGGAGATCCGCCCCAAAACATCACCGCTCTAGAGGAGATCCGCCCCAAAACATCTCCGCTCTAGAGGAGATCCGCCCCAAAACATCTCCGCTCTAGACGAGATCCGCCCCAAAACATCTCCGCTCTAGACGAGATCCGCCCCAAAACATCTCCGCTCTAGAGGAGATCCGCCCCAAAACATCTCCGCTCTAGAGGAGATCCGCCCCAAACATCTCCGCTCTAGACGAGATCCGCCCCAAAACATCTCCGCTCTAGACGAGATCCGCCCCAAAACATCTCCGCTCTAGAGGAGATCCGCCCCAAAACATCTCCGCTCTAGAGGAGATCCGCCCCAAAACATCACCGCTCTAGAGAATCAGATGTGATTTTCTGGATTTTTTCCCTCATAGTTGAGGTAGACCTATGATGAAAATTACAGGCCTCTCTCATCTTTTTAAGTAGGAGAACTGGCACAATTGTTGGCTGACTAAATACTTTTTTCCCCACTGTAATTAGTGCTTGTATTTTTTCAATGACAAAACGTCACAAATATTGTTTGTCTTTCTTCTCCGCAGACACTCACCGGGCAGTGCTCAGCCTGATCAGCTGTTTTGCCGGCGGAGTGTTCCTGGCAGCATGTCTCCTGGACATTATTCCAGACTATCTGTCAGACATCAGTGCAGAGCTGGCCTCTGGACAGGTGCAGGTAAGCACACAGACACAGGAACCATCTAGGATCACTGGTGCTTTTAATGATGCTTGGTTTATGGCAGTGGTTCTCTTCTCAACTGGTCTGGCCCCGGGACCCACCATTTACCTAGAATAACACGTTGCGACCCACCTGATGTATAGGCTGTAAATTATTTGTTATACCATAAGCATTTGTATTTTATCATGCTTATTAACATCTAAAAATGTGCGTTTATCAACTGTGTTCTGGGGAAAAATAAAGTTGTTCTTAATGAATATTAGTCTCAGCAGTTGTCAGCTTTACCACAGCTTTGGCCTCTGTATGCCAGAGTTTTCAGAATAGATAAATGGTCACATTTATTTATAATGGTCGTCTTGTGCCTGGAGAGTCAGCGGTTTGAATTCCGCAGGTGCCCACTGTCGTTGTGTCTTTGGGCAAGACACTTCACCCGCCTTGCCTCCAGTGTCTGCGTACATTGGAGTGTGAATGGGTGACTGGTTTCTTGCTGTAAAACACTTCGGGCCTAATGAAGGTAGAAAAGTGCTGTTAAGTTGAGACCATTTACCATTTACTGTTATGTACTTCCAAAGTACTAGTAAACATTATTCCATAGTTAATGTCCTACGAATCGCAAAACGTGAAGAGGTGTTTGTACAATCCCTTCTTTGAAACAAACAGCAAGCACACAGAAAGATAATACACCAACCAACTACGTTCAAGGTAAGGCTGAAACGACGCGTCGACGTAGTCGACGTCATCGATTACGTAAATACGTCGACGCAGTTTTTGTGCGTCGACGCGTCGCTTGTTTACATCATGGCGGCGCGCGATGCTGGCGATGCGAGCGAGGGGAAAAAGGCACGCCAAAAGTAATCAAAAGTGTGGGAGTATTTCCAGAAACGGCCAAATAATGTTGTTTATGCACACTGTGTCGAGCGGAAATGGCCTACCACCGCAGCACAACGGCTATGAACGAACATTTAAAACGAAAACACCCGACAGCGTTCATGCCATCAACCAGTCAATCGGCCGCGTGAGTAATTTTCATTACACAAAAACATTAATGTATTATTTGTATCTGCGTTGTAAATTCATAAACTAAAGCACTGTTCCGCTCTGAGAGGAGTCAAAAACGCGCGTGTCCAACGCTACATAACGTTACGTTAGTTGTGTAACTAACTAAACTACCTTTGTACAACATTAACAGTTATGTACAAACGAACAATTAACTTTAATCATACAATCATTGTTGTGTGCTGGTTATTTATTTTTTATTTTGCGCATTTTAAAGCAAATAAGCAATACTTTTACTTTTATTCAAATGTTTACAGTGAGTGTTCCAGAAATTGCACATTTTATAGGCTACTGAGTTGCACATTGAGCCATAATTTTATTTGGTTAAATAAAAGCCATGCCATTTGAAAATACTGGCCTACGTCAATTTTTTCCCCTTCATTTTAAATGAAAAAATAATCGGTAAAAGGAAAAATAATCTATAGATTAATCGAAAAAATAATCTATAGATTAATCGATTAATCGAAAAAATAATCTATAGATTAATCGATAGAAAAATAATCGTTAGCTGCAGCCTTAGTTCAAGGTCAGTAATGTTGCACCTGAATTAATCATGTCCATAGAAAGAGGGAAAAATGGGTATACAGTGGCTTGCAAAAGTATCCGCCCTTTAACTTTTCGACAGAAGCCACATGGAGGCCACATGGTGGCTTCTGGCAAACAGCAAACGGGACTTCTTATGGTTTTCTTTTAAAAATGCCACTAAGCCAGAAAGGTCAGATGTGTGCAGTGTACGACTAATAGTTGTCCCGTGTACCGTTTCCCTCACCTGAGCTGTAGCTCTCTGCAGTTCATCCAGGGTCATCAGAGGCTTCTTGGTAACAGCTCTGGTCAGTGCTGTCCTTGTTCGGTCAGTAAGTTTAGGAGGACGGCCGGGTCTTGGTAGGTTTGCAGGGTGGATGGTGTATTTAACTGTACTTTGAGAGATGTTCAAAGCTTTAGAAAACTTTTTATAACCTAACCCAGCGTTCTACTTCTCCATAACTTTATCCCAGACCTGTCTGGTGTGTTCTTGGACTTCATGATGCTGTCTGCTCTCCAATAGTCTCTGAACAGACCTCTGAGACCATCACAGAGCAGCTGTATTTGAACTGACATTAGATTACACACAGGTAGACTCTACTTAGTCATTAGGTCAACATGTGATCATTCAGAAATCATCAGGCAACTTCTCAAGGCAATTGGTGGCACTAAACAAAGAGGGTAGATACTTATGCACATCCCACTTTTCAGTTTTAACATCGCATACAGAAAAAAAATCTTTGAGTGACAATCGATCAACTATGAGTGGCAATCAAATGCACATTTGCACATTTCTGATGGTTTGCCCAAATACCACTTTGTTATCACGATAGTCCACAATAATTGACCCATGTCAATTTGATTGAGATATTCGTGTCCATATCCCAACCCCTAAGTGGAAGAGAGTCCAGAGAAAGAAGAAAAAGCAAACTTAAAAAAACGTTCATCTGGGACGGAGACAAAAATGGATTTGTTTGAGCAATTGAATAAAGATTTAGAAAAAATTAGAAAAAAGCCATGAAACATTACCCAGAGCTTAATTATAACAATATGGTCGAAGGAGGGAGGCTGTGGATATTTCTTGACAAAATCACCCTCCAGAATGGTCCCAAAAGCAGGAGAGTTGCCTTGTGTCCAAAAAACATACTGTCCCATACTATAGTGTGGGCTGCTTTCTTGGACTCTAACTACTGCTGTGTTTGCATGTTTGTGTGTGGGTTAGACCAGTTTCCCGCTACCGGAGTTCATCATGGCTGCAGGCTTCTTCACTGTACTCATCCTGGAGAGGCTGGTGCTGCACTGCCGGGAGAGGAGAGTGCCCCCAGGGGAGAGGGAGCCCCTTCTGCACGGGGGTCATTCACACGGAGGAGGGGGCCCCGAGGGGTCCGAGCTGGAGGGCAGTATTCAGCACGTACATATGGACCTGCAGGCTCACTCGCCCTTCCGCTCCTTCATGCTCTTCCTCTCACTCTCCCTACACTCCGTGTTCGAGGGGCTGGCCATAGGACTGCAGAACACTGACTCTAAGGTACGTTACCCACATAGGGCTGCAGAACACAGACTCTAAGGTACGTTACCCACATAGGGCTGCAGAACACCGACTCTAATGTACGTTACCCACATAGGGCTGCAGAACACCGACTCTAAGGTACGTTACCCACATAGGGCTGCAGAACACCGACTCTAAGGTACGTTACCCACATAGGGCTGCAGAACACCGACTCTACGGTAGGGCTGCAGAACACCGACTCTACGGTACGTTACCCACATAGGGCTGCAGAACACCGACTCTAAGGTACGTTACCCACATAGGGCTGCAGAACACAGACTCTACGGTACGTTACCCACATAGGGCTGCAGAACACCGACTCTACGGTACGTTACCCACATAGGGCTGCAGAACACCGACTCTAAGGTACGTTACCCACATAGGGCTGCAGAACACTGATGAGTTTCCCCATGATTTTTAAAACTGTATTGTATTAACTTTTTTTTTTGGTGGTGAGGTTCATTGCAAACAACACTTCTGTGAAATTGGGCCTGATTACACTAATTTTAAGTTTCCCACATGACATCTGCATATTGCGAGAATACAAAGTGTTGCAATTTTAGGGGGTAGGGAACTAGAGACGTGAAATCATTCAGAATAATAAAAAACAAAATACTCACTTTTTTCACAATGAGTTAGCATGGTTTTCAAAAGCTTGAATGTATGAAAAAGAGCATAGTTGCTTGATAATATAGCAAGATATAATATTTTAAGTCCTCAAATCAGTGCGAATGTTACATTTTTAGAGCATCCATCCATCCATCTTCTTCCGCTTTTCCGTTGCCAAGTCCAAGCGGCCCATATCAAACTGCACCAGTTCCTTATGGCTCCTCCTGCAGGTGGTGGGTCCACAGAAGGACGGCCCCACGACACTCCTTCATCGCTGGGTGATGTAACAGTCCTTGATGGTGTCCCATCATAAGGAACTTTTTTTAATTTTTTTTTATTTTTTTTTATTTATTTGAACAGGGACAGTGTACAATCTACATTAGCCTCAGAAAGGAGAGATGCATTGGACCAGGTTATAGCACTTGTGCTAATTTCCACCTGCAGTCCCTGGGCCTATTGTACATGTTTTTAGTGGTAGGGGAAACCGGAGTACCCGGAGGAAACCTACGCAGACACGGGGAGAACATGCAAACTCCACACAGAAAGGCCCCGTCCAGGTGGGAATCGAACCCAGGACCTTCTAGCTGTGAAGCACGAGCGCTAACCGCTGTGCTACCGTGCCGCCAACTTCTGAACCACTCTTGGTCTGACCCGTCACCTAGGACCTGTTTGCCATGGGAGACCCTACTAGGAGCATAATGCCCCAGAAAACGGATATGTCAGGGACACCTAAGAGTTTTATGCCTCGGTTTCCTGAGAGAAGGACGGGCAACCTCTCTATTTTGCTCATCCCATCCAACGTGTTCATCAGTTTAGGAAAGGCAAGGCAACTTCATTTATACCGCCTACATTTCGTACACAAGGCATCTCGATGCGCCTTTACCATCCCAGTGAATATGGGCAATTTCTGGTGGAGACCCGTTTTCCTCTTTTTGTTCATCGATACGTAGCTTTGACCATTTCAACTCTGTAGCGTTCTACACTGCTGTAACTGAGACTGAGTCTAGATGGTTCCTCATTGACAGCTTCTATGATTTCATGTATGACTGAGGACATGGCAGACAAAGAAATGTTGCTCCTCACCATAGACTGTACAACCTTTGGAGCCTTTAAAATGTTATGAGGAATGAATACGTTCACACCTGTTTTTATGGTTCGTTTATGAGATTTCTTGTTTTCACGTGACAATCGTGGCTCCATATCCTCTACATCTGATCCACTAGAATCACTTTCTGTTTTACCAACCTCGACAGGAATCGTCCCAGATGACACAGAAGCCTGCATCTTTTCTTTCTGTGCTTTCTCAATTCTTTCAAACTCCGATACTTGTCTTTCTATGACTTTTGCCTGGGTTTTTGCAGACTTTGCATCAACACCAGCCATGGACGCCTTTATCACTCATCAGTGACTCTAGGAACTTCTTGTCCTCATCATTTGGAATACGCTGCATCAAATCTCTAGGCCAGAGTTTGAATGTGCACTCAAGTTGTCTCTTGAAGTCCTCCACTCTATCTTTCGACTTCCCAGGACCGTCCCAACGTTCTGTTGATATCTTGAGAATGCCATTCATAGTGGCATGCCATTTTTCAATTTCCTCTACCATTTTGTGACCTTGCAAAGAAGGTATCCCAGCTTTTGCATATATCCCTTTGATGGTATCTATCGTTGCCTTAGCTGCTTCATGTTTTGTCATGGATTTGAAATGTGCTAGAAAACAGAAGGGCGGATTACTAATTGGGAGCCTGCTTATATTGATAACTTTGTCTGCATCTGTAGGTGTTGTGCCCAGTAACTGATACCGCTGGCATCTGAATTCTATCGATGTTTAAAGTAGGACCAAAAAAGACAGAGAAATGGAAACTGGACATGTAAAGGTGCAGGACAAGGAAGGTTGTATTTTCTTTTTAGCATATTTATACAAAACGTTTACAATACAATTATCTCTCATTACACAAGAGATTCTCAAGTTTTAAGCTTATTTTTGCACTAAAATGTCAACTTAAAAAATGTTCGAGCAAATAAAATGAAATTTTGCATACAACAACTTGAAAGCATACAGTAACAAACTATATAATAAAAATATAAAGCATTAGAATTTTTTTCTCACCCCATTAAAAATGCTAATAAACACATCTTGGTGTCAGTGTGGGACCCGTTGATGAACTCTGATTGGCTTCAAATTTAGCTGAGCTGATATTTAGCATGAACACCGACTCTAATGCTGTGTTCAGACCAAACGCCTTCAAAGCGTCAGGTTTACATTTCAAATACATGGGGGACGCGCCTCGGGGAGCGTCGAGAGATCCCGCAGCGCATCCCGCGCCTCCTGTGCAGCGCGTTTTGTCGCTTTCAAATTTCAAGCTTTTGACGCGCCTCCCGTGCCTCCAGCGCGGCCGACGCCAGAGTTGGAAATGTTGAACTTTTTGGAGAAATTCGCGCAGAAGCTACGCCACGGCCCGCAGATGTAAACAAGTCATGGAGGATTAGCTTCATCGTGAACAGGAGCTACAGCAGCTCTGGGACTTTCACAAAGACACGCATCAGTGTTTCATTTACCTAAACACCCAGGATTAAAAGCGGCGACAAGAAAACTTATTTGAGTGGCTGGATCTGCGCTGGGAATGTGTACCTTGAGGACGCACAGAGCATTCCCAAAGCTGCTACGAGCCAATCCATGTAAAAACGAGAAATAAGTGTATTAAGCCCATCTACATAAAGCAACCATGTAACAATGATCACACACTGAGCCAGGCGTGTTGATTTTTAAGTTTATTGCTCACATTTTATCTGCAACGGGCCGTAGTCGATCTGTTTTCTCCCCGAGCTAGCGGTGCATAGAAATAATTATCCTATGCTAGCCACTTAGCAGCAAACAGATAGCTCGCATTGACCCCATGAAAACAAGTGCACTAATAACGTCAATAAAGCCCTTAACTGCACAGAACAGCCTTTATGACGGTCACACACTGAGCTGGGCTTGACCCAGACCATGGGGGTATAGTTAAAGATCCATAGGACATGGCAGGACCAAAGAGGGAGACTAGTTAGCCTCCAAACAACTGTAGTTTTCAGGCAAGAGCTGCTTCCAAGATGGCTACGAACACACTCTAAGCTAACGTCTCGACGCTCTGTGACATTTGTGGCTTTAGGCACGTTTTTGACGCCCACAAGGTGTTCGGTCTGAACACGGCATAAGGTACAATACCCACATAGGACTGCAGAACGCTGACTCTAAGGTACAATACACACACTGAGGAGGGGAGGTGGGGCACAGTCCAAAGGATACTTTTGGGTTGGGAAATGTATCCAGGGTTTTAGTAGTTAGTTTTAGTTTAACTTTACTACTACTTTTACTTTACTAGTAAAATGTTTGTGATACATGGGACTGACTGCGCTGAGGGATTTGCTCTACACTAAACATGCAGCCGGAGGAAAAGACGGGAAGTATTTTATTTATTGCTTTATTTGGTCGGGACCGTGCAGGTTATGAATATACATGGGTCTCATGCATGTAAACAAGCCACACCGGCTTGGGCTAATTTCCATCCGTTGTCCCTCATGCGCACTCTCAAACACACTCTCATTCATCCTGACCTATTGTACATGTTTTTAGCTGCACTACCGTGCCTGAAC
Organism: Proterorhinus semilunaris; assembly: GCA_021464625.1. Lineage (NCBI taxonomy): Eukaryota > Metazoa > Chordata > Actinopteri > Gobiiformes > Gobiidae > Proterorhinus > Proterorhinus semilunaris. Next base: position 42,843,923 of record CM038346.1, read on the forward strand.
AGATTAATATCAGGTATGAACTGATATTCATCTGTTCATACCTGTTCAGATTTATATTTAGCCACAATACTACTACTAGTATCCATTTAGTATCGAGGAATCAATTTTTTTGTGACAACCCTACATAGTGTCCGAGACTCTGAGGTACACCACACACCGCAGAGGGGAGCCGGGTACAGTCTCAAGGACGCGTTAGGGTTGGTGTTGTGCCCAAACAATTGATTGAATTAAAATTGAATCAAGGTTTTCTGAAAGCCTAGATTACTATTTAGATTTGACCTCAATTCACTGCAGTTATTACTTTTAACATTAGTTGCCTATTAAGGCAACTAATGTCATCTGCTGCCTTTTATTATTTTTATTATTTAATCAGGAAAGTCCCACTGAAATGAGGAATCTCTTTTCCAGGGGAGTCCTGGTCCCAGGGGGCAACCTGTTGTACATATTTTTAGTGGTAGGGGAAACCGGAGTACCCAGAGGAAACCTACACAGACACAGGGAGAACATGTAACTAACACACAGTGGTAGTGCCCCCTCCCCATCCCCGTTCACTGGAATTTCAGCATGATGAGGGTCCATTGTGTCTGCGGTCACAGGACTAGACATCTTATGACTTTATTAATGGGCTGTGTTTAAGGATATAACTTCTGTTGGGTTCAGCTATTGCAGTCACAGTCAAAGGCACTACTTCAACAACAGCACTGCTGAAAGTGAAAGTGTTTGTCTGTGAATATCTGCTGACACTAAAACTAGTTTAAGGGTCAACATCCACACCACGATCACTAAGCTCTGACTAACCCCGTGCATTTACACAGGGTCTGCAGGACAATAGAACATTAGTGAGTGATGAAGCTGAGCTGTGCCCCTCTCTGTATTCTGACCTATATTTTCCATTCATATTTTTTTTTATATTGGGCCACAATTAGGCAACTAACTGAAAGGACCTATGTGGACTTGAAGAAAGCCACAGAGGCAATTTGAAAATGATAGCAGTCAGTGCAGTTGTGTGTAGAGTGAGTAAAGTACTTCATTCCACTGCTAGTGTAAATATTACTCCCATATGTGTAAGTAAATATGGCTCAGTCAAACGCTTATCTGAGTTAAATACTCAATATATATATACTTATATACTCAAATTTAGTAGAAAATACAGATCAGTCTGAAGTGTTGTAAGATTCATCAAGTTTGCAGACGACACAACAGTGGTGGGTCTCATCAACAACAGAGACGAGTCAAACTACAGGAGTGAGGTGAGCAGTCTGGCCATGTGGTGCACACAGAACAACCTCTCTCTAAATGTGGTTCCCCCACCCCCCGCTCCACAATCAAGGATGAGAAATATAATTTCAAATCATTCGCATGGTTTGACAAATAAAAAAATCTTGAATCTTCCTCTGGTGAAAGAGACGCTAACATGGGAGCTTTTGAGTGGACATCCGGTGTAAAGTCAACATGTATGGAAAGGGGAGTGTTTGAACGAGGACACTGTATTTCCAATTTCTCATGAGCTACAAGCTTTCATTGTTTACTAACAGCGTACTAGCAAATCAGTGGCACTGTGATGAACACACTTCAAACCTCTATCCTGTGATGATTTATGGATTTATATCTATTACGCAGTAAGATGCATATAGTCCAAAAGGGCTCACTGCATCCTGCTGAAGAAGAAACCGCCCAAGTGCACAGGATTTGAAAAGTGTTGGTGCCCCTGAAATGTGCCCATTAAATCTCATTCAAACTTTGATGGAGGGTTTGCGTTGACACCCATGTACTGTGAGCCTACAGGACAGCTGTCAGTCACCGCCGGGACGATCGTCGTAACCTTTCATAGGTTTTTCTCCTCCAGGTCCCCGTCCTGGGAAGTTCACTGTGGTACCAATGTTAACAATGTAGTGCACTGTGGACAAAGGAACATTAATATATAAATTAAGATATCCAGAGATGGGCTTGTAACCCTGATGCTGTCGATGTTTGTGCACAATTGGGGTTCTCCAGTCACCGGACCTCTCTCTGTTCTCCGTATTTAGTAAAGCAGACACAGATACACAATGTTTATCTGATTATAAGTGTGTTTTTTACATACGTGCCACTAGGGTTGCAAAGGGCTGGAAAATTCCTGATACATTTCTGGAAAATGTTCCTGAAACTTTCAATGGGAACTTTAGCTGGGAAATTTTGGGGAATATCAAAAATTAATGACCGTCTAAACGCTTAAAGCCAACCTGCATAACATTTCACCCAATACGTAGAATCAAGTACAAGCATTTATTTTATTACCGATGTTTTAATTGTTGAATTAACAAACATGCGTCACCGGCCTTTAGCTCCAAGATAAAAGCTCCTACCCTACGAGCGAACATGATGTTTGTAAATCAGTAACTCATTGTCCTTTACCAAATCTTGAGCGATCTCTTCATTTGTGTGGGACCCTGCTAATCGTGAATGTAAAAGATCAGGGAGAGGAAGGACAGCGCTGGTCTTATTGTCCAGGAAGAAATCACATGGGGACACCGTGCATACCGCCCATGGAAACAGTTCAGACTTTGGTCCATGACCGTATTTCAACAAACCGATACTGTATTTTGTGTGTGTGCCATTGTCATTGAATTTAGCAATAAAACTGATTGAAAGGTCAAAGGGCAGAAGAATGACAGTGTGTCTGAGGCCCTCTTCCCTTTGTGCTGCAGGTGCTGGAGATCTGCATAGCCATCCTGGTGCACAAGTCCATCATCGTGTTCAGCCTGTCGGTGAAGCTGGTGCAGAGCGGCGTGCGCCCGGGCTGGATGGCCGCGTACCTGGTCGTGTTCGCGGTCATGTCCCCCCTGGGCATCGCGCTGGGCCTGGGCGTGATGGAGGTGCAGCTGAGCTCCGGCGGCCTGGTGCGCGCCGTGCTGGAGGGGCTGGCTGCCGGCACCTTCCTCTACATCACCTTCATGGAGATCCTGCCCCACGAGCTCAACTCCCCGGGGAGACAGCTGCTCAAGCTGCTCTTCCTCCTGCTGGGCTTCACCGTCATGGCCGGCCTCACGTTTGTGGGCTGACCCAGGACCCTTTAAACCTGCCTGACAGAGACCCTCATTTTTACCTCGTTTTGAAATCCACATTTGAAGTCGTCTCAAATCTGCTCTTAAAATCGATTTTAGAGGAAAATTATTGATGAATATTTTTATTCTATATTTATTTCTGAATCTCCTACAGCTGTAACTTATGTCTGTTTTTAGTCGTATTATTTAGTGTTTTTTGTTTTATGGATTGACTTTTCAGGTACTTTTACTGCGCTGCTCTTTTGAGTCGTTTAGTCAAATTTGAGCCAAAAGAGTGAACGGAGGATGTAATATTTCTAATAAGATCAAAATCACAAAATGTATATGGACATTTTGAATGGGTTTACTTTCAGAGTTGTATATTTAAATGATATTGTTTAAGTTTACATTTTGAAGAGTTTACTGATCTGCAGTCAACACACTGGAACACTTTATCAATGTTTTTCTTTACCATTGACATTTATTCTAACCATATGCCTGTTAGCTTTAATGTATTTTTATTCCACAACTTGAGTGTCAAAACTGGGTACTTTAAGTCTTTTTTTTAATATATATATAATTTTGAAAACAACAGCGTTACAAATGTGTCGTTGTCATGTTGTCGCCCAAAAACTCCACTCACGATGTCGATTGTCTCCTGCTTTTGAAACGATGAAATGAGTTTTTCTACTGTAATGCTCAAAGGAAAGTGTTTTGCTGTTGGGCTCACTCCTTTATATCAGGCACTGTTTTTCAGAGTTTGCCTTAACTTGTGTTTTTCTACTTTGGGAACGTGCGTTCTTATTGAGCAGACCATCCCGAACAATAACAATAAATGTGGCCTGAACACTGTTGCAGTTTCAGATTTTTAATACATTCAACCTCTTAACCCCCAAATCTAAAAGCTTCCTACCTTTAGAGCTTGCAGCCTACACGCCTCATTAGAAAGCGAAGACCTACAAAATGATTTGAACTGTTTTGATGCATTTGAAGCGTTGTGTTTTTGTCTTTTTAATTGCCTTGTCATTCTTTCGTCCCGTTTTTTTGTTGCTTTCTCATCACTCTCTAGTCGTTAGTTTTGAGAAATGCACTTCTCTACATTTGTTACACATTGAAACAGTTTCTCATCATTTATGTCAGGACTGAAGCGTAAATCAGACTTTTCCGCTCAGTCACTCGAGTATCATTTACCCCAGGAGAGTTGAACTCATCATTAGGCTACTCTAGCACCTCTGCAGGGTTGTATGGTTCTGGAATAATGAGAATAGAGCTACACATTTGGATAAATGTGCTGGATAAACTTTTTTTTTTTGGACAAAAGTTACAACTGAAATAAGATTTGTGTTTTGAAATAAAAATTTGATTGACTGCGCTCTCGTCCAGGAGCTTTAACACTTTGGATGAGACTAAAAATAGAACACATTACAGGAGAGTGAACTGTGATTAGTTTCCTTCTCTCACACTGACCTTTGACCTGCTCTGTCCGCTGAATCAGAAAGTACTGAATCTTCTAAACTTCTAAATTCATTCTTTATTTGCATTAGTGTCTAAAACAAATACACTTTCTTCAAATAAGGAGGCTTTTTCACTGTAGAAAGATCAATGTGAAACTTCTGCTGTAGAGACTGACATAAATATGAGAAAACATCTATTACAGGTTTTCTGTCATTTGATGATTTCACATGAAAATAAGGCCTTTCTGAAAGATGACACCATCCCCAGTGTCAAATATGGTGGGGGAGCATCATGCTATGGGGCTGCTTTTCCTCCGCGGGGACTGGGGAGATGGTAAGAATAGTTGGGAGGAAAACCTGCTGGAGTCAGCAAGAGAATTGAGGCTGGGGCGGAGATTCACCTTCCAGCAGGACAATGACCCTAAACACAAACATCTACAATGGAATGGTTTAAAAACAAACATATTAATGTGTTAGAATGGCCCAGTCAAAGTCCTGACCTAAATCCTATTGAAAATCTGTGGAAAGACCTGAAAACTGCTGTTCACAAACGCTCTCCTTCTAATGTGACAGAGCTTGAGTTGTTTTGTAAAGAGGAATGGGCTAAAATGTCAGTCTCTACATGTGCAAACCTTGTAGAGTCAAACCCCAGAAGACTTGCTGCTGTTATTGCAGCAAAAGGGGGTTCCACAAAGTATTAAGTCATGCTGTATGAATACTTATGCACAACCCACTTTTCACTTTTCTATTTTTGTAAAATAACAGAATATCATTTTGCTTTCACTTCACAGTTGTCTGTTATTTGTGTGTGAGTACTTTCACAAGGCACTGTATAAGACTAAAATGTGATGAGTACTGTGAGGTATTCCTTTGATTTAAGGAAAGTAACCTGAGACGTAATCAGTGATTACTTCTCAGATTACATGAGTAATCAGGACTGGCCTCAGAGGAAATCAATAACACAAAATGTCACTCTTTTGAATTCGGCTCCCCATAAGAGCCATGAATCCCATCACCATTGAGCTTTGTGTGCACATTTACAAACAGGTATTGGAGAAATCTTTGTGTAAAGCTCCTTTAGGAGAAGTTGGTCACTCTCACTTCCTGTTGTGGGTCGTGTGATGGATGTATGGGATAAGGGAAATGCCCCATTTCTGTTCAGTCTCCTCCCACCTCCAGCCTTTCCCAAACCACTTCCTCCTTTCTTCTCTATACTCACCCAAGGCACGACTTGGAGCCGTGGTGCATGACAGCCCCGCTCACTCAGGTTACAAGAATTATTATTAATGAGGCAGAAAAGACAGGTTCTGCTAAAATCACACTGCCCTCTGTTTATTTTGTCCATTTAATGATATGGAGAAAATCTAAAATAATAACTTAATAAACTGAATATAGTTCTGTCATGTCAGTTCTATACAAATGAAATATATCAGAGTGAAATTTCTTAGCTCATATTAAAATGTTACTTTTGAATGTAATGCCAGTCAAATGTCGCTTTTCAGCGGGTTAGATCTCCTTGTTTTGGAGTAAGGACAGTTTACAATGAAATTGATTCTGTTTAGTCTCTCCAAAACCCTTCCACTCAGTCCTCAGTCTGGGCCTTCTGAGGTTCACTCTTTAGAGACTTGGAGCTGTGACTTTCCCTCGCCCCTTTACCCTGACAGGAGAATTCTCAAGTTCAGAGTCAAATCAAATGAGGTCTCACTACTTTCTTTTACATGCACAAACATCTATATGAGGGTATGAATGTTCAAACGCCACTTCTCCTCCTGGTCTGTTTGGGACCGTTCCTTTGCAGACGCATGTTTAGTGTGGAGACAGAGGTTGGAGGAAATGCTTTTGGACAGGGCCTCACTGAGAACTAGAGCTGAGAAGTTACACATACTTAACTTTACCAAATGGGTAGTGTGACATCATCACATTCTAGAAAAGGGGTCACCAACCTTTTTTCAGCCGAGGGCTACTTCAAGACCATCGCGTTGTTCGAGAGCTACCAGTTAAAAACAAATCCTAAAGACTAAAACGTACACTGTTTACTTATAGGATATTGACCCCATCAATCAATTGCTTTATTTTAAAGTCGTACTGAGTCACAAGAACAGAAATAATTGTATTTTTAGGAATCAGAGTCAAGAAAATGAAGTGGTTTACATCTTAGAAAAAGTCTCAAGGGCTACTGGGCATGCCCCAAAGGGCACCACGTTGGTGACCCCGTTCTAGAACCTGCAATCCAGTAATTGATCCTGTAAATAAATAGAACAATAGAGAGCAGACTCCGTCAGAGTCCCTTTGCCTTGTGCCCGGTAAGGTTTATTTGTTTTTATTTTGTCTTGATCTTTGCCCTTCTAAGCCTAACTCTGCTGAGAATACCATTTGAACTGTCCTCTGTCTGTCTCCCTCCATCAGCTCGATGTGAGCTCAGATTAAAGGTCCTGTGTTCTTCCTGACTCCTGTAAAGGTCCAGACCAGACTTTGGGCCACTCCACCTGCCCAGGCCTGGACATCACCAGAGGGCGACAAAGAGCAGTCAAACACTGCTCCAGAACACTAACAAATACATTCTTGCTGTACACCTTTGTCGTGATACCGTATCCTATTGGAAAACATGCACTTTGATACACAGCTCAGTTCTAGAAACCATTGTTTTTATGTTTTTGATTCAGCTGAGTCAACTTGTGCTAACTTATTCAAGTCATTCAGTTTGTTATTCATTTTGTGAACAATCATGAATGAAATACTAAGTGAATATATGAAACTGTATCGTGACAAAGGCGTATCGTCCCGGTCCTACAGTGCACTAGCCAATTAGATTCAAGGGTTTGAGGGAAAATCACCATGAAGGATTTTTATCTTCTCTAGTGAATGTTCTCTGCAGAGGACTATTGAACCTTGAGATTGGCAGTTATTTTATGAATAACACACGATATGATAATAATGTTTCACTAAATAAGACCTCTGTTTTTCTCCTGTTTCTGTCTCTTCTCCCCCTTTGTCACTAGAGTCACAGACTCTCAACCTTTTGGAGCCATGACCCCCATTATAACAGTGACCCCCGTCTGCATGTACTGTATCTTATTTATTCCACTGTTGGGTCACATCGTGGGAAATGGGGACATTAGCTGATATATTCCTTAAAAACAAAAAAGCACAAATAAATACATTACCATCCATATTTATTGATATTTTCGGAATAAAAAGGATGAAATACCTTTTTGTCACGCAGGTTAGAGCTTCTTGCTGTCCTTGTGTTTCACACAGAATTTTATCTCGACTGAGGAATATAGTTCCCCAACTATCGTTGGCTGGTACAGATTTCCTATCGAATGTGCTACAGCAATATTACTCAGTGGCACAAATGATTTAAGGCGAAAAGATCCACGCGTGTCTGCGTAAGTTTCCTCCGGGTACTCCGGCTTCCATCCATCCATTTTCTTCCACTTGTCCGTTGCCGGGTCGTGGGGGCAGCTGTTGGAGCTCCAGCCCCTATGGCTCCTAATGCAGGTGGTGGGTCCACAGAAGGAACTCCAGTTTCCTGTACCACTAAAACATGTACAATAGGAAATGATATATTGGTGTGTTCCGCTGAGGCGTGTTTACATGCATGGGTCTCATGTACAGTGGGAACCAGATCCATCCATCCATTTTCTTCCGCTTTATCCGGGGCCGGGTCGCGGGGGCAGCAGTCTCAGCAGAGATCCCCAGACTTCCCGATCCACGCACACCTCCTCCAGCTGTTCTGGGGGAACCCCGAGGCGACACCAGGCCAGCTCGGAGACATAGTCCCACCAGCGTGTCCTGGGCCTTCCACGAGGCCTCCTCCCAATAGAACATGCCTGGAGCACCTCCCGAGGGAGGCGACCATTAGAAAGATAAGTCAAGTTTAAGCCATTAAACTTCTTTGTTGTCATGGCGATGTGAACACAGGAAGAAACCCCCTTCTCTCCTGCTACAACTTAATTTTTCACCTTTTTCTGCAAACTGCATTTGTGGTTTCTGTGTTCCACATTGTTTTTCTGGATACTTTTGTACGTCTTTATCGTGTTTTTGTGGAGGTTTGGTGGATTTGTTTACTTTGAGAGTCTAAAATGGTCCTGAAGAAAGCAGCTTTTTAAAGTTAAACAAGATGCTAGCTATTCAGCTAAACCCATTTGAGACCTACACATTTCTTCTTCTGACACACTGAAGAGGCACCAAGAGCCCCCACAGCTGCAGCACAGAAGAGGCGTCACAAGAGGAGCTACAGGAAACAAGGAAGGAAAAACGAGGAGATGGTGAAAGACTGTTGTGGCACGGAGGGAGCTGCAGGAGGAGCTGACCAGTGCAGGACACCACGCTCTGAAACAGGAAGCTTGCATCGTTTCAGAGGATCAGAGGAGACAGCGAGAGAGGGCAGTCAGCCAGGTTTCTTCCGAGTGCTACAGTTCCCCCGACCTCCAAGGTCATGCGGGTCAGGTCGACACACAGTGGCAGCGCGGCTCAGTCTCAGCGGCTCAGGACTAACACCTGAACACTATTTCGTTGTACGCTTGTACAATGACAATAAAGCACGCACTTACTTATTAGTTTGAACACTTCCCAAGTTCATTAGTGCAGCTCTTTGTGACATAACGGTGAGATTCCCGCTCAGCGCTGATGGGGCATGGGCCATTGTTCCCCGGGTATGTGTGCCAGGACAGAGGGCTATTCATAAACCCCACTAATGAGGGACAGGACAGGGGACGGAACCGAGATGTCAGCCTGGGTCCTGGCCTTGCTCACACAACTCGGTTCCTCAGCAGTCACTCAGGACTACCCAGCGAGGTGAAGATAGTTTTCAAGTGACATTCTAGGAGGTCAAACCCGCAGCACGTGCCATGGTGAGGCTCGAGAGGTTAGCACTGTTTATTAAGTTAAACAAAGGTCTGGGAACGGCATTGTAGAAACTCCTCTGAAATAATCATATTTCCAATTGTGTCATGTTGTCGTGGATCTTACCGGGCTTTAGCCTGAACCACTAATTCATTTCCTCGTAGGAGAGGTGTGATTTACGATTGTCCAAAGCCGTTTATTGGGCACTACAAATGTCTATCGTATGCGTCTGCAGTGTAGCCATAGCCGAACGTATCACTTGTATCCAATGACGTATGTCAGTCAAACGCTGTTCTATTCAAATAAACTTTGGAGCTGAACTATTTAGAACACGGTCTGAAGCTTGATCGAAAGATAGCTTCACGTCTGCTGCCGTCATGTGGGATCCGTAAACTACAAGCTTCCGTCTGTCCCTCCCCGTTCTGTGATTGGTCCCCAAATCCATGCGAAGATTTCAGCCTCGGTTTCCAGGCTGCTGAGCACTTCCAAATGATTCGAGCGTGCAAAGGAGCATGGGTATTCCCAGGCTAAGCAGGCTTTGGAAATGGGGTAAAAATGTTCCCTCTGGTGACCAGTCCGGATATCTGACAAGCCCCGACAGCAGTGCTTAGTTCCTCCTTTGATTGCTGCCGTCACCTACTGTATAGTCCTTAGGTCCTTGATGTTTGAAAATTTTTTGTAGCTGAAAACCTTCGAAGGCTGACTATCGAAGTGACTGAAAATGAGCATTTGTTTGACTTGTTTGACATCCCATGATGCTTTGCGACAATCTATTTTAAGGTACTGTGAAAGAAGCTATTCACATCATTTCAAATTTAGTTTCTCATCATTTATGTCAAAACTGATACATAAATCAGAATTTCACTCTGTACTAAAGCAATATTTTCTCCAAGTGCTTTTTTACTTGTACTATTTTACTTTTACATACATTTTTTATGTTGAAGGAGTCAGTCAGAACCTTGTATCGCCATCCATCCATCCATCCATCCATTTTCTTCCGCTTTATCCGGGGCCGGGTCGCGGGGGCAGCAGTCTCAGCAGAGATGCCCAGACTTCCCGATCCACACACACCTCCTCCAGCTGTTCTGGGGGGACCCCGAGGCCACACCAGGCCAGCTCGGAGACATAGTCCCACCAGCGTGTCCTGGGCCTTCCACGAGGCCTCCTCCCAATAGGACATGCCTGGAGCACCTCCCGAGGGAGGCGACCAGGAGGTATCCGGAACAGATGCCCTAGCCACCTCAGCTGGCTCCTTTCAACGTGGAGGAGCAGAGACTCTACTCCGAGCTCCTCCCGGGTAACTGAGCTCCTCACCCGATCTCGGAGGGTGCGCCCAGCCACCCTGCGAAGGAAACTCATTTCGGCCGCTTGTATTCGCGATCTTGTCCTTTCGGACATTACCCAGATCTCATGACCATAGGTGAGGGTGGGAACGTAGATCGATCGGTAAATCGAGAGCTTTGCCTCAGACTCAGCTCCCTCTTCACCACAACGGTCCGATACAGCGACCGCATCACTGCTGACGCCGCACCGATCCGTCTATCGATCTCACGCTCCATCCGTCCCTCACTCGTGAACATGACCCCGAGATACTTGAACTCCTTTTTCCGGTGGAGAACCATGGCCTCAGATTTAGAGGTGCTGATCCTCATCCCGGCCGCTTCACACTCGGCTGCAAACCGCCCCAGTGCAGCTGGAGGTCCTGATTTGAGGAAGCCAACAGAACAACATCGTCTGCAAACAGCGGAGATGAGATTCTGAGGTTCCCAAACCGGACACCCTCCGGCCCCTGGCTGCGCCTAGAAATTCTGTCCATATAGGTAATGAACAGAACCGGTGACAAAGGGCAGCCCTGGCGGAGCCCAACACGCACCGGGAACAGGTCTGACTTACTGCCGGCAATGCGAACCAAGCTCCTGCTACGGTCATCGCCCTTAACAGAGGGCCCCGGACCCCTCACTCCTGAGGGTCTGTAAACGATCATTTTACAAACTAGGTTCCAGATCTAAAAAAATCAGTTCACCTTGGTCTGAAGTGGGCGTGGTCAGGCATCTACATCATCACTCGCCGCCCAAGTGCTGTTCCAGTGTTCAAGTCGTCTGAGGCCTGTGTCCTCTCTTTGGTTAGCATGTAGCTAATATACCAAGGATACATCAGGGTAGCCTTTGCTGCCTTGCTCCAGGCAAAATCACCCATAATGCACCACGGCTCAGAAAAAAAAGTTAAGAAAAAAAGGTGGTGCTGGCTTGTGTGACTTGTTAAAGCACTTAAATTACATTTTTAAAGAAAAATACATGCTTTGACTAGTTTTATGGCTCTGCAGCCAGTGTTCATTTTAGTTTAAGTCTTTTTTTACAAAAAAAAAAGGTACGTTTTTGTCAAGACATTTTAGAAATCTCGTATACTAATGAGGGCCAGACTTTGATTGACAGGCTGTTAGCATGAGAGCTAATGACGCAGGCGTGGCTACGACCGATCTACACATCACACGAGGGCAGAGTCTACAGTGAAGATCCCGCCCCCTATGCCCTTTTTAGGAACGTGCTCCGTCAGAGCTGGTCAAGAGGAGTCTGTAAATCCGCCATGATTTCCTCCTTGAACTTATTATGGCAAACAGGGAGGAGTGAGGAGACGGAGTTCATTATTTATTATGTCTATGGTTCCATTAGCAGCTCTTTTTGGACCAAGGCAGGACACTTGCCTTGGACTGGAAGGAAGTGAGTTTTAGGGCACTGCCTTCAACAGCAAGGCAAGGCAAGGTACCTAGGCTTTGGGAAACAGCACATGCTCCATCTACAGACTTGTTCTATTTCCTGTGGTAGCGCTACAGCGCCACACACAGGCCTGGCTGACGGATTGCAACGGTTTCATACAGGAGTCCCTCCATGTGGACGCACACTTTTACTGAGCTCTCAGTGTTGATAAAGAATGTGTTTTAAATTGTACCTGTTTTGTCTTTGTGTGGATATAGCTTTTAGACATTTACTGCAAGCACAGCCTAACACAAAAACACATGGGCACTTTCAAAAGTCCCAAAGTTCAGTTTCAGTCCCGATTTTGTTTTGGTTTAGTTAAAGAAGAACGTTGGTTTGAAAGAGGAGTTAAAGAAGCTATTTTTGTCAGGAAAGAAAACCCCTCCATGAACCGAAATGGCGGTCTCAGATTTAATCTTCCGTTCCTTTACTCCAATCTCCTTCGGGAGAAACCAAAAAGACTTGGCCAGCCCAAGGAGATGGCACCTCAGCAAACTAAAGAACAATAGGCAGGTAATTAGCAGTGATTAGCCTTGAATGGGACAGATACTGGGTATTGATTAGCAATGAATAGGACATGACTCACCGATACTGAGGTGAGCAGATCGTTAGAGACGCTCTATTTCAAAGGTGTTTACCCCCAGGTGAGAGTAGCTGTTATTAGAGGGGAGGAGACTGGCCTACCCTAACTCCTCCCTGTTGGTCTATATATTCAGCTGCGTGCAGATTGTGACCTCTGTCGCTGACGAAGCCTTTTGGATGAGAGGCGAAACGTTCGAAGACTTCAACTACTGAGTACAGAAGATGAATCAAGTACCTTCATTGAGGTTGGTTTAGTTTAGTTTATTTATTTGGTCGGAGCAGTGCATGTTAATGAACACACATGGGTCTCATGCATGTAAACACGCCACGCCGGATCGTAGCCTTAGGCTAATTTGCATCCGTTGTCCCACACTCGCACTCTCAAACACTCTCTCATTTGTCCTGGCCTATTGTACATGTTTTTAGTGGTTGGGGAATTCCGAGTACCCAGACGAAACCTACGCAGACACAGGGAGAACATGCAAACTCTACACAGAAAGGCCTCATCCAGGTGGGAATCGAACCCAGGACCTTCTAGCTGTGAGGCACAAGCATGCCGTCCTGATTAGTATTGTTGGTATCACTTTATATGAAGGTGTGCTCCATAAGTATTAATAAGCATTACTAATCTGCTTAAGGTGAGGGTTAGAGTAGGCCATGAATAAACATTATATTATGATTCAAATATTATTATTATAAACACTAGATTATTCATGGCCTCTTAGTATTGTTATAGATAATAGATAAACCACAATTGATGGAATTTGTATGGAAAGAGTTAGAGAAAGTTACGTTTCTAGGTGTTGATGAAAAAATAAAAAGGAAAGCTCATACTGATTATGTAAAAAGTCAGCAAAAGTATTGGCATTTTATACAAAGTTAGAGATTTGTTGGATTGCAGCTTGTTACACATACAGCAGTGCCACTAAGCCCTTCTTCCTGCTGCAAAAAAGAGCAATTTTCTGATAGAATGATCAGAAAGAAAGGTTATAGCCGGGAGGAGCTCGGCGTAGAGTCGCTGCTCCTTCAGACTGCTGCCCCCTCGACCCGGCCCTGGATAAAGCGGAAGAAAATGGATGGACAAATCAAATCAAATCAAATCAAACTTTATTTATAAAGCGCTTTTCGTACAAAATGTAACACAAAGTGCTTTACAGTGCTTAAAAATCATTAAAATCGTCCCCACCAGTAAATATACATAAATAACTACAACCCCACCACCCCACCCGCACACACAGACACACAGACACACAGACACACAGACACTCAGACACCCGAGAGACACTCGTGTTGGCCCGAGAGAGAATGGGGCGGGGCTATGTTCTTTAGATGTAAAAACCTATCTTTGTGATATTCTTAATGTGTGGAATTAAAGTCAGCTCAGAGTCAAAAATCACACCCAGGTTCTTCACCTGTGAGGAAGGATTAAAAGACAATGACTGTAGTTTGGGTAAAAGTTTCTCTCTCTGGGCCTCAGGACCGATGACTAAAACTTCAGTTTTGTCCTGGTTAAGCTGGAGAAAGTTTTCTGCCATCCAGGATTTAATATCTAAAATGCAGTTAAAAAGTGCATCCATTGGCCTGGTGTCCTCAGGAGGCATGGAGATGTACAACTGTGTATCATCAGCGTAACTATGAAAGTTGACTCCATGTCTCCTGATTACATCACCAAGAGGGAGCATATACAGGTTAAAAAGCACTGGGCCTAAAATCGAACCCTGGGGCACACCACATGTAATTTTATGGACCTTGGAGGAGCAAGTATCCACACTTACCATGAATGTCCTGTCTGTGAGGTAGGATGTAAACCATTTGTGGACAGCACCAGAGAGGCCGATGTGTTTTAAACGAGTTAAAAGAATAGTATGGTCGACTGTATCAAAAGCGGCGCTCAGATCCAGTAGAACCAACACTGTCAACCTTTTGGAATCATAATTTAATCTAAAATCGTTTAAAATCTTTAAAGGGCCGTCTCGGTGCTGTGGTTTACCCTAAAGCCAGACTGAAATTTCTCAAGGACGTTATGTGCATTTATAAAGTCGCTAAGTTGGGTAAAACCAAGTTTTTTTAAGATTTTGCTTAAAAATGGTAAGTTGTTAAAATCATTACGGTCCAAATTGCTCTTCTTCAGCAGAGGCCTCACCACCGCCCCCTTAAAGGCAGCAGGGAAGACCCCCGTCTGAAGAGAGCAATTCATCATGTTTAAAAGCTCATCTCTAAGAGATCCATAGAAAGTTTTAAAAAACGGGGTTGGGACTGGGTCTAAAGGACATGTGGTGGGCCTCACTGAGGAGAAAACTTTATCAAGCATCTCAGCATTAACCTGGACAAAACTGTGCAGTGTTTCCTCTGGAACAAGTAGACAACCAGATGTATTTAAACCGTGTTACTTTGGGTAGACACAGTGCCTTGTGAAAGTATTCGGCCCCCTTGAACTTTTCGACCTTTTGCCACATTTCAGGCTTCAAACATAAAGATATAAAACTGTAATTTTTTGTGAAGAACCAACAACAAGTGGGACACAATCATGAAGTGAAACGAAATTTATTGGATATTTCAAACATTTTTAACAAATAAACAACTGAAAAATTGGGCGTGCAAAATTATTCAGCCCCTTTACTTTTAGTGCAGCAAACTCTCTCCAGAAGTTCAGTGAGGATCTCTGAATGATCCAATGTTGATGTAACCCGCATTTAGTGTAGCCTTTTATTTTTGCGGGGCCACTTCCTGCGACACCCCACACTCCCAACTTCCTCAAAGTTAAGGGTCACAGGGGTTCACTTCCGCTCCGTCTCCACTGTGGCTGTGGCATGGTCTGTTCGGCGTCCCCAAACAAACCCAACCATTCGCTACAACCATAGGGTGTCAAGCTCTGAATTTTCGTTGCTGCCGCTTCCCAACCAGAGCCCCTGTCTTATTCCGCTCTGTTTTGATGTCGGGCCGCGCCTGGAGACTCCGCGGTTAGATACTCTAAACTCCAAAGGTCAGGTTTTTGTATTGGACCAACCAATACCTTTCCTTCACTCATCGTTTATTGAACTCTCAATCGTCCCAATCCGAAAGACTTCCCACGAGATGGCGAGCCCCAGAACCTCTGATCTATACGTGGTAGGATAAACAAACCACCCATTCATCACGCCTGAACTTTCCTTGGATTACTGTTGCCCAACCCGGGATTAATTAACATTATCACTGAACTCTCTCGACCGTGGGACACATTGTGTCGGGGTTTTTGTGTTGTGTTGTATGTGTTATTGACGTGTGTTTGTGTTAATGATGTGTGTTTGTGTTAAGTTTGTCACGTATTGAATACACACTCGTACTGTACTCTATGGCTCCGTTATACTCATTCACAACCCAGGCTCCGTGACGAACCATCTTCTGTGCATCTGTGCATCCGCAGCCAACCGCCTAGCCTTTATGTGTTACATTGACCTAAATGACTAATGATGATAAATAGAATCCACCTGTGTGTAAACAAGTCTCCGTATAAATGCACCTGCTCTGTGATCATCTCAGAGGTCAGTTTAAAGCGCAGAGAGCATCATGAAGAACAAGGAACACACCAGGCAGGTCCGAGATACTGTTGTGGAGAAGTTTAAAGCCGGATATGGATACAAAAAGATTTCCCAAGCTTTAAACATCCCAAGGAGCACTGTGCAAGTGATAATATTGAAATGGAAGGAGTATCAGACCACTGCAAATCTACAAAGACCCGGCCGTCCCTCTAAACTTTCAGCTCATACAAGGAGAAAACTGATCAGAGATGCTGCCAAGAGGCCCATGATCACTCTGGATGAACTGCAGAAATGTACAGCTGAGGTGGGAGACTCTGTCCATAGGACAACAATCAGTCGTATACTGCACAACTCTGGCCTTTATGGAAGAGTGGCAAGAAGAAAGCCATTTCTTAAAGATATCCATAAAAAGTGTTGTTTAAAGTTTGCCACAAGCCACCTGGGAGACACACCAAACATGTGGAAGAAGGTGCTCTGGTCAGATGAAACCAAAATCCAACTTTTTGGCAACAATGCAAAACGTTATGTTTGGCGTAAAAGCAACACAGCTCATCACCCTGAACACACCATCCCCACTGTCAAACATGGTGGTGGCAGCATCATGGTTTGGGCTTTTCTTCAGCAGGGACAGGGAAGATGGTTCAAATTGATGGGAAGATGGATGGAGCCAAATACAGGACCATTCTGGAAGAAAACCTGATGGAGTCTGCAAAAGACCTGAGACTGGGACGGAGATTTGTCTTCCAACAAGACAATGATCCAAAACATAAAGCAACATCTTGTTATGGGTTGAAAAATAGGAACCCCAAAGCAGAGCCGGAGACGGACCAAACAAAGTTCAAAGCATTTATTTCCTTTACACAAGGCAGGCAGGCACGGCAGTGGAGACAGGGGGCTGCTGGCAGAGTGGTAGGCTCCAGGAGTGGCACCAGGATGTCTGCGCAAAGGAGAAAGGTTAAATCCAAAAAAACATGGAGCTTTTCAAAGTACTACCGACTGAACTCTACCGAGTAGACGTAATAATCCGGCAGGGATGTGGAGGGAGAACCAGGGTTTTGAAGACTGCAAATTAGTGAGTAACTTCAGGTGTGCCTCATTCCCCTGGAGGAGCCAGCCACGCCCCCTGTCACACACGCCCTGCACAGAAACAGAAAGGGAGGGGGAGCAGAAAGGCAAAAACAAATCTCTAACACATCTACAATAGAGTGGTTCACAAATAAACATCTCCAGGTGTTAGAATGGCCAAGTCAAAGTCCAGACCTGAATCCAATCGAGAATCTGTGGAAAGAACTGAAAACTGCTGTTCACAAACGCTGTCCATCCAACTTCACTGAGCTCCAGCTGTTTTGCAAATATTTCAGTCTCTCAATGTGCAAAACTGATAGAGACAAACCCCAAGGACTTACAGCAGTAATCGCAGCAAAAGGTGGCGCTACAAAGTATTCACTTAAGGGGCTGAATAATTTTGCACGCCTAATTTTTCAGTTGTTTATTTGTTAAAAATGTTTGAAATATCCAATAAATTTCGTTTCACTTTATGATTGTGTCCCACTTGTTGTTGGTTCTTCACAAAATGACAGTTTTATATCTTTATGTTTGAAGCCTGAGATGTGGCAAAAGGTCCAAAAGTTCAAGGGGGACTAATACTTTCGCAAGGCACTGTAAAATATTACATCTGATAGTGTCTATCTTTCCCCTGGTCTGCAAACGCCTCACAAAGGGAGTCACTTGGAGTAAAGTTGGTCTTGTTAAAATCAGGATTGATCAGATGTTCTATTGTAGAGAAGAGTACCTTGGGATTGTTTTTATTATTGTTGATCATTTTTGAGAAGTAGTTGTTTCTTGTGTTTCTTACTGTGTTATTGTAAGTTGTTTGTTGTTCATGGAAGATTTGGTAGTTTATGGTAATTTTGTTTTTTCTCCATTTTCTCTCTGCCACCCTGCATTGTCTTTTGAGTTGTTTGTTTTCTTAATTCCTCCATGGAGGAATTGTTTTTGTGGGGAGTTTCTTGGATTTTAAGGGAGCGATAGAATCAAGCGCTGACTTGAGTTTGCTGTTAAAATTTTCAATAATAAAATCACAGGGGGCAGGTAGAACAATAGGAGAATATTTCTCTAAAACATCAATAAAATTTGCAGCCACTTCAGGGGTGAGATGACGTTTCCTCACAGCTCTTACCGAGGTCTCCCGCTGGGTAAAACTGGTGATATTAAAAAACACACAGTAATGGGGGGTCTGTAAATAATGACACATAAAATGGGGGGATTACTAAAAACAACAGCATGGTGCTCAAAAGTGGGGAATGGATCAAATAAAATAGGTTTGGTGACAAACTCCCCAAACCTTAAAGGACCTGTATCATGCTATTTTAAGCCATTCCAAAGTAAAGTATAGGCCTTTATATGATCTATTGTACCTCTACCACTACGGAGCACTAATTTTTGTGATAAATATAAGTATTTTCTGGAGGTATTTTTCCAACCCGGAAGACAAAACACTTGGATTCAGTTAACTCCGCCCCCTCTCGCCGCTCATACAACTTTCGCAGTAGTAGAAATATATATATACAGCAAAAAGTGAAGTTACTTCATGATGCTGTTATAAGGAGTTAACATGTGCAACACAGCTTCATGGCTAAATGGCTAACACACTCGCTAACATGCATTTTGATCGACTCACCACTCTGATGTTTCCAGTATGGGACTGGCGCTGGTTATAAAAGTTAATCCACTTTGATTCTGGCCCAGGTTCATCAAGCATCCATCAGCTACAGGCACAGACAAACACTATTGTGGCTGATAGTCGCTGAATCCCGGAGGGAAATTCCAACTTCTATGGCCTCTTCTTTAGGAAGGTTGAATAAAGTCCTGTCCTCGCAGCCAAACGCGGTTTTCTCCGTGACATTATCGTGAGGTAAGAAAAAAAGAACAGGTGTCCAGACTCCAGAGTAGGTTAGAAAAAGCTCCTTCTTCACAACTTTCGGTGCAACATGACATGACATCTGTTCAGACGCTCAGGGGGTGCGTTTGTTTTTACTACAAGGGCAGCGCGGACGCGTCAGGCACTTCCTCTTTTTTTTTTTTTTTTTTTTTTTTTTATCTTTTTTTTTTTTTTTTTTTTTTCTTACGACAGAAATAATGAAAAAAAAGCAGTTTTACAAATGAAAATCATGCCGTAAGGCATTAGATTACAGACGTCGAGCACTTCCGTTCCGCTGTGACGACACAACTGAACATGCCAGTCGTTTACCAGGAGAGGGCGGAGCAGCTGCTCAGAGCGCAGGATTCAGGAGGATTACTGAGAACTGCGTGAATGAATCCAAAAACCGCTCTGGGGGTGTTTTTGAGAAGGGAATAGCATAACAACATGGCTAAAAGCTCCAAAAAGTCGATTTTGCATGATATAGGACCTTTAAGACAGCTGCAGGTAATGTCCCTGTTCTAACCCAAAAGTACCTCCCTGATATATTTAGGAAGTCCTGTAAGATGTGAGAGGTGGTCTGTCATGTGACCTCCACAGGCACGCAGGATCACATGACCGCCCCGACTGAAGAGGCAGGTGACCGGCCAATCCAAACAGCAGCCGTACGTTAGGGTCTGAAGAATGAACACGAACCCCAGACGTGTCAGGTCGCCATGGTAACGTCCTCTGTAGACCTTTGTCACTAACATGTGTCTTTATAAATCTGTGAGCCGTAACTACAGCCTGCACCAGCACTAATCAGTAAAGAACCTTTAAAGGGCCGACTGGGGAGCGTCGGGTCAAAGGTTGTGGTGAGGGTTGGGTCACACAGAAGACACTGATGTCCCAAGTCTTTCATCCTTGACTCCTGGTATACATGTTTTGGTGAACAGTGACTGAAGAAGTGGTGGATGGTCTGTTATGTTTGAGCCTTTTTAGACCTTCTGAATGCAGAGCCTGTTGTTCTCCTGATGTCCCCGTTTATCTGTAGGAGGCCCTGACAGATCGGATCCACCTGTGATCAGGTTTCATGTAGATCCGAAGGTTAAGTTAAGTTATACTTTATTAATCCCCGTAGGGAAATTCATTCTCTGCATTTGACCCATCATCAAAGGGCGCCCTGCAGGGGCAGTAAGCAGCCAGTGTGGGCCGGCACTCAGGGATCCATCTCCATGTAGAGCCAGGCTAATGGCCAGAAACACCTGGCTGGAGGATTCACCTATTGTACATGTTTTTAGTGGTATGCAGACACGGGGAGAACATGCAGACTTCACAGAGATGGCATGTTTATTCATACTGCGCATTTCGTACACAAGGCAACTCAATGTGCCCCGCCCCCCCGGGCATCGAACCTGGGACCACTGTTCATTTTGTCAAGTCAAATATTTATATATATAATTTTAGTCAAAGTCATATTTTTGCTGACTTGTTTATGAAACTAAAACTGTGACTAAAATGTCTAAAATGTTTAAATCCACTTTGTTCCTGTGGGAGTAGACACATAGAGCAGAGAACCTTGATTAAATATAATTGTAATTAATATTACAAATGCAAACTTGACTAAATTAATTTTAGATTTACTCAACTAAATTTGCGTCACACTGTCTTAGTCTTTGCTCATCTTGATTTCCAAACTCAATCCCAAACCCAGTCATTACCCCCCAGCCCCCCCCCCCCCCCCCCTCGCCTCCCCCAGGGCTCTGCAGAAGTGGATCAGCCTCATCGCGCTGCTCTAATCCATGTGTGGGGCTAATCCCTGCCCCGCCCATCCCTGTCCTCGCTCTGTTTCTGTCCCGTCAGGCAGCGCTTCATTCCACGCTCGCCCCAGCCTGAGGTAAGTCACTCACATTCTGCCCCGCTTCATTATTATCAGTAATTACAGCAGAAACGATCAAAACAAACTTTGACGCAAACATCAACCATTTGATAAGAGCATGCAAATAAGTCATAATAATCAAATAGCACACGTAGGTAGTACTCACATTTACTAACTTTTGAAAAGAAACAACTTTTAGTAGTGAGTATTTTTTACTTGTAATAATATTGTAATGAAGTATCTGTACTCTTAAGTAAAAAAATGGTTACTTGTGAGTAAATGTTTCTTTTTCTTCAGAATTAGTATATTTTAATATTGTAAATAGGTATTTTCTATGTAAATATTAGGATTTTTGTTTCTCATCGTTTATGTCACAACGGAAACTTTAATCAGACCTTTATACTCAAACAGTTACTCGGTTACCCACAGTACTCCATTCAGATTTCCTCTAAGTACTTTTTTACTTGAGTATGTATTTGGGTCGCTACGTTTTACTTGTACTTGAGTAAAATCATTTCTAAGTAGCGTTACTCTAGAAGCCTAAATATTTACTCAAGTAAGAGTAACGCTACTTAGAAATAATACGAAATATCAACAACAAAAACAAATCTGAAACAGTGTGACATATACAGTGCCAAGAAAAAGTGAGTACACCGTGTGGAATTTGTCACTTTTCTGCCTAAATTGGTCATAAAATGTGGTCTGATCTTTATCAAAATCACAGGAATGAGTGAACAGTGTCTGCTTAAACTAATACCACCCAAACATTTACATTTGATCATATTTTTATTGGCCATAACATGTAGACATTCACAGGACAGGGAGGAATAAGTAAGTACACCCCTTCACTGAATCTCGCTGAACTGCAGCAGTTTTGTAAAGAGGAATGGTCCAAGATTCATCCTGATCGTTGTGAGCGAATGATCTGCAACTACAGGAAAGCAGTTACTGCTACAAAAGAAGGGTCAGCCAGATATTTAATACAGGGTTCACTTACTTATTCCACGCTGTTGTGAATGTCTCAGATTTTTCTGCAAAATATTGTGATGCACACAATTAATTTTTCTATTGATGATAGCACGTTGTCCAGGCCCTGAGGCAGCAAAGCACCTCCACACCCTGATGCTCCTGCTCCAGACCTCACAGTGAGGAGAGGGTTTTGATGTTGGTGTGCTCCTCCATTTTTCCTCCACACATGACGTTGTGTGTTCCTCCCAAAACTCTTCAACTTTGGTTTCATCAGTCCACAGTATATTTTTCCAGTAGTGCATCCAAGAGCTCTTTCACAAACCAAAGTTGAACAGTTTTGGAAGGTTTGGGCAGCAGAGTTATGGGAATGTCTCGTCTACATCCTCATGTCTTTGGGGGTCATTTCAACTTCCCCGTGCTTCATTATTCACATTATTGGAGATTTTGATCCGAGGGGACGAAACCCACTGTATGTGAGTGAGGCACCTTGGTGACTTGTGAGAAAAGCGCGTGTTTACATGCATGAGTCTCGTGTGTTAACATCACCCTGACGCAGCTCTCGTGTCCAGACAGTGAAGCTCCTTGTTCCTCTTGCAGGTCCCGTGCAGAGAAGCAGAAGCATGGCTGCGGTGAGTGAAGCTCAGGTTGTTGTTATTGTGTCTGTTTTCATGTGTGTGATCGGGACATGACAAAACCCTCTGTAGCATGTGGTCTGAGAAGGACACACCAAGGGCCTGTGCATGTCACCCATGGGTGCAGGGTGTGTACCAGGCATTAAGGAGCAGTACAGAGCGGCCTAAACAGCCTAAACCGAACCACCCGGCGCCGCTCCAGCCTCAGGCCACTCCCTCAGAAGGGTCTCAACAGCACAGTCTCAGGACAGTTCGCTAACAGGGGAGCTGTCTGAGCAAATATATATAAAAACGACTAAAAACACAAATTTGTCACAACTAACTGACCTGTTTTAGTGATCAGCGGTCATATTGTGTGCAAAGGCCAAGCTAATGTTGAGCGAAAGGTTTAGCAACAAAGCTAGCTCATTAGCCACAGCCAGGGCTGGACTGGCAGAAAAACCGTCCCGGGACTTTTGGGTCAAGACCAGCCCTCTATTAAAGCAAATGGTAGTCATACCATAGACGCTGATTTATGTTCTTCCCAGTGGGTGGGGGTCAGGATTGATCTCACAAACGTGTTATTATAAGCTCCGCGCTCTACCTATGGAGCTAAAGTGGAGCACTGGTCTGCTGCCGCACGCAGATTAATTGTATGCGCTCGTTTTTAGGGCAAATTCTCCTGGGTGCCCAAAGATTTGAGTGGGTGTAGCCCCCACAGGCTCGGCGCCTATGAGTCATACAGTATTAAATGCAATAGTCGAGGCCATTAGCGTTACTATAGGCCCTTGAAATAAACCAGTATAAGCTACAAAACCATGGACAATAGCTTCATGTTGTTTCTGCCGAATTCAAGCTAATGCCTCAGAGCACTCACCACTCTTGCCATTTACAACGTATTGCAACTTTGGTAAAACTTCTAAAGAATCTTAAAATGCGCGTTCCGTTAAGGGGGTTCTTCTTGTGACTGTGACACAATTAAACTTCACAAAACCAACCAAATGATCGTACTGTAGATTTAGGAAATGAAATGATAAAACTCACCACGGAGTTAGAGAGGTGTGGAGTGAAAATATAAGTATCAAAGGCCAAAACATTGTAAATCCTTTCAATGAAAACCAGAAGCTATTTCCAAGCTGCGCGCACTGAGACGAGGGCGGGAGGGAAAGTCACCTGACAACTCTCAGCATGCACTTCTTTGCATAGATTTGTAAAAAGGCCTGAAGGTCTGTGGGTCCTGGAGGTTTTTACAATAACCTCTTTTCACTTACAATGGTAAATATGATGTGAGAGACAGGAGTAATATGTTATCCAAGAGGTCCATTGCTCATTATATACGAGATTATCTGAGAACCATAGCTCAAGAAAGCATCCCAACGGAGGGGTATAAAAAGCGTCAGATACATCTAGTGGACTAATTGTGTAATTGCACTCAAATAATGAGGAGCACATCAATGGAACATGCAGCATCTCTTGTGGGCCGGAATGGTGCAACACAGGCTTGATCTCTTGTCAGGTCAGACCGGCCCCAAAGTTCGTCGGCCCATCGGGGAAACTCCCAGTACTCCTGATGGCCAGTTCAGCCAGGGCCACAGCTGTTTCCGCTCTGAGAATGAAATGATGTATGTCTTGTTTGGAAGCATTTGGAAAGAATTGAACACTAGATAAAGCGGGGCATCAGAGCGAGGAGTCAGGTGGACCTGCTGAGTGGATTTCCTCACTCCTGTGTGTGCAGACTGGCTCGTTTCGGATGGTGTCTGAGGAGGAGCGGAACATGAGGTCCAAGCTGGAGCACCTGACTGTGAAGGACCATGGCCCCGTGTTTGGGCCCTGCCCCAAACTGCCCCCCCACACTGTGCACAAGGCAAGGATCTGTTCACACTCTCTGTGCCACTTTTCCTTCAGACTCAAACTGAATAGATTGTGTCTGAATCCATTGATATTTTGTTGTGACTGCTGTGGTGTAAAGCCGTCACCTCCTGGTTGTTCCCTCAGGCTAAGGACGAGCTGAACGAGACGGCGGAGCGGCGGGTGTCCTGTCTGAAAGAGCTGAGGAAGCTGATGCACGACAGGGCGTCCGAGGGGGAGGAGCTGTCCAAACTGCTGCTGGAGCAATTCGGGGACAAGCCAGACGCTCTGCTGCTGCGATTCCTCCGCGCCCGGAAGTTCGACGTGCTGCGGGCCCACGAGCTCCTGAAGGGTGAGGCTGAGCTCAGGCGGTCAGCTCTTCAGGGCCCTCCGATAAACACTCCGGTTATGTGACACTTTTCTCATTAACAAAGACATGTGTCTTATTATGTCCTGCTTTTGCAATGCACGTTGTTTTATGTCAGTGAGAGTGGCACACGTAGAAAGTAGAGGGAGGTTAATGGAGTGGACGTCATTAATTAGGACCAGAGTGGCCCCTGCGCCCCGCTCTCACAGAGCTCCATTGTGCCCAAATGGGGCCTCACTTTGAACCCTGTGTTCGAGCTGGGAACTATTGGACACCAATAAAGCTGCTATTGTGACCGTTAGCAACTACAACCAACCCAACCACCCAACGACAACCACCCAACTACAACCAACTGACCTACCAACTACATCCAACCACCCAACTACAACCACCCTCCCAACTACATCCAACAAACCAACTACAACCAACTAACCTACCAACTAGGCAAGGCAAGTTTATTTGTAGAGCACAATTCATACACAAGGCAATTCAAAGTGCTTCACAGTTGCATAAAATTACAAGAAAACAGATCAAATCAATCATTAAAACATCAACATAAAGTTAATCAATGACAGTAAAAGGCGTGTGAATACCACAAACGAATCCTGGTGCGGAGCAAAGAGCCGGACCGAGACCCACTTTTTCAGGTGGTCTCGGTCTCGCTTCCAAACGGACTCCGGTCCCGTTCGCTTCAGGTGTGAATATAACCACTGTTGATCCGAAACAACTCCAGGATACATGCGCCTTTTTGGGCTTAACAAGCCACCGTAGCAAGGCACCGTGGGGAAAAGTAGCCCTCCGCTAACGCTAATACTGGATGGATGCTGAGCCGTGGACAGACCTGGGGCAGCGAGGGGACACTGTGCCTCCTGGATATTTGGGCAGATGTGCACTTAACACAACTGCTAGAAAAGACGCACAAAAATGGGTTCGTGTTCAGCATGTTTAGTGAGAAAATGAAGGAGAGATAATTTAGTTAGATAATATGGGTAAAATGCCCAACTAAACTATAAGGCAAGTTTATTTGTAGAGCACAATTCACACACAAGGCAATTCAAAGTGCTTCACAGTTGCATAAAATTACTGTACAAGAAAACAGATCAAATCAATCATTAAAACATCAACATAAAAATAATCAATTACAGTAAAAGGCAAGAGTGCAGATAAAATACTTTCAGTTTTCATCTGCTCGGGTAAAAAGAGCTGTTTTCAGCCTGGATTTGAACATTGTCAGAGTTGAGGCCTGTCTCACATCCTCATGAAGACTGTTCCAGATTTTAGCTGCATGAAACTGAAACACAGCTTCACCGTGTTTAGTCCTGACTCTGGGAACCACCAGGAGACCCCTCCCTGAAGTTCTCAGGGCCCGAGATGGTTCATACGGCTCCAACATGTCAGAGATGGACTTTGGTGCTAAACCATGAAACGACTTGTACACAAGCAGAGCTGTTTTAAATTCTATTCTCTTCCATTGTTTTGTCAGTAACAGGTGTGAAATGTGTCAGCTCAAGGTGTTTATCTGGTGGCAGGGTTGGTATTTGTGTTGTGGAAATTATGGCATTTTTAATGCCTTGGACTTTGTCATAAAAAATATTGCAAACTCATTGCACTTAGATGTAGAGATTAGTTCTAAGGGCAGTGAAACTGGAGGGTTAGTTAATCTGTTCACTGTGGAAAACAGAACACGAGAATTGTTTCCGCAGTTTGTGATGATTTTAGAGAAGTACTTCTCCCTTTCTCCACGCAAAATCTGGTTGAACTCACAAAGCACTTCTTTGTATTTCTCAAAATGAACCTGGAGCTTTGACTTGCGCCATTTCCGTCATAATCTTCACTTCTCCAAGGTGCCTTTTGTCTATTGTTAACCATTTTAACCTTGACAGGAGCAATAGTATCCAAAACATTGAAGACGCTTGATGTGTAAGAGTCCAACAGATTATCAACATTAGAACATGGGGGATTTTCAAATCTGATCATTTCCATAAACTGTGTCCTTGTTGTATCATTTATGTGTCTTCTTTGAATAACTCCAGGCCCAGCCTCTGGTTTGGGTGTAACAGACAGGTCAAAGAAGACACAAAAATGATCAGACAAAGCAACATCAACAACATTCACATTTGATATATTAACACCTTTTGTAATAACTAGATCTAGAGTGTGGCCTTTGTTGTGAGTCACTTCACTCACGTGCTGAGTTAAACCAAACATTTCAAGAACAGCTCTAAATTCTCTTGCATGCCTGTCATTGGTCACATCCACATGCACATTAAAATCACCTGAAATAACCAAACAATCAAAATCAGTCAGTATAAATGAAAGTAATTCAATAAAATCTTCAATAAAACAATTCTGTGGTGGTTTGTAAATAGTCATATAAAGTATGGAAGATTGTTTTATCTCCATTTTGAAAGACACATACTCAAATGATTGAAAAACCCCAAATGACAATTTGTGGGTGACTATATTGTCCCTGAATATGGCACAGACACCCCCGCCCCTTTGGTTTTGGCGTGTTTCGGACACAAAATTGAAATTTGATGGACTACACTCAATCAAAACTGTGATCAAACTGTGTTTGAGTGGATGGAATCTTTTTGCAAGGGATATGGATTAGAGTTCTTTGATTGGACGGTCTGACTGTCCCTCTCTTATCTAATCTAAGTTGTTTGACAGTACTAATAGTTTCAGAAGAACACACTCCCTCTGTGGACCTCTGGTTGGTTTTGAGTTTGCTGTGCATGGTAGCAACGCAGAGGCCCCTAATGTCCTAGACAGCAGCAGTGAAGCTGCTGGAGATAACAGCTGTGGGCACCGGTGGTGGGGGCCGAGCTGGGGAGACCTTGGGTGAAAAAGGCGGAGGTGGGAGAGGGGCATGATACTTCTTTGGGGATGAAAGCCTTGGTCTTGACATGAATGAAGTGCGGGGAGTCATTTTAATCCTTTGTTTTATTAAGGTTTCAAAATGGTTGGGGAATCCAATAGGTGAGTTTGGGGATGGGAATGATTCAGAATAATCTCTGGAGGGGGTAGATGTAGAAGTCAGGCTCAAGGCCTGTGGTGGAGTTGATGAAAGTGCTCCTTCGGCTGAATCATGCTGAAGCTGAGCTTCAGTACCACCTGAGCCCCGGAGATGCAGATGCGGATGGTGCTGCTGTGGCCGGATCCTTAACTGTGGCTGAGTCCATTACTGTAGGCGCTGATGGTGCTGCTGTGGCTGGATCCTTAAATGTGGCTGAGTCCGTTCCTGTAGGTGCAGATGATGCAGCTGCGACTGAATCTTTTATTGGGGATGCAGGTGAAACCTTTGCTGGCGAGCTAGGAGCTCTTCTCGTGCTCCTCTCTGCTCTCTCTGGCCGCTCAGGCCTCCTCTGATTTTGCCGAGCATGGAGGAGATTTTCCGTCAGTCGTCTCACTCCATCTCTGCTCAAATGTGGGCCATTTCCTTTAAACAGATTGTCGTGTTTCCAGAAAAGATTAAAGTTCTCTATGAAATACAGTCCTCTTGACTCACAGACTTTGGACAGCCATGTATTCAACTAAAACAGCTGGGAGAATGTGTTTATTCTCCCATCGATGTTTGGGATAGGGCCACTGATGAAAATTTGTATTGCATCTTTATCCAGAGAATCAAGTCTCTCAAAAAGTTTATTAAACTTTTCTTTCAGGACTTCAGATTCTCTGTTTTTTATGTCAACAGCACCAACATGTATAACAAGTTTATTTATCTTAGGGTTATTTGTAATCTCCTTGTTTAGAACATCAATGATGTCAGAAACTGTGCCACTCAGATAGGTGCTGGTGGTCATCAGCTCATTGTTTATATTAGATATGGTTCCGTCTCCAAGCACCAGGATATCTCTGGCCTTGACACTTGGCACCGTTTTTCTCTCCATCTTTGTTTTGACTTCTTGTTCTCTGTTTCTCTCTGACTTTCTCTGTTCGTTATACTCATCCTCTGAGAGAGGTGAAAATCTGTCTGTTAACTTTATTCCAGGTGCATTTTTACCAGCATGTTGTCTTTGCTTTGGCCTAGCACCAGGTTGTCTCTTAAGTTTTGGGAATGTTACGGTATCGTTTAGCTTTAGGTTGCAAGTATCAGTTGTTCCAGTCTTCTTACCGGGTTCCACAGGGAGCGTGTCATTAAGTCCTTTTTCCGTCTCTAAGGCAAAAATCTTGTCATTAGCAATGTTTTTCAGATGGTAAAAAGCTGATGATGTTATTGCTTTAATGTGGTTGTTTAAGTTCAGGTCTGAGTCCATGATTACTCCTAGATTTCTAACCTGATTTTTTGGTTTTAGAGAGAGAGACTCAAGGTGACTGATAACACTTTGTCTTTGTGTCTGTGGGCCAAAAACAATGATCTCAGTTTTGTCTGAGTTTAGTTGGAGAAAGTTGTTTTGCACAAACTGATCTGTTCGATGCAGTGACAGAGAGTATCTACAGGCCCATGTTCACCTGTATCAGTGACAGAGAGTATCTACAGGCCCATGTTCACCTGTATCAGTGACAGAGAGTATCTACAGGCCCGTGTTCACCTGTATCAGTGACAGAGAGTATCTACAGGCCCGTGTTCACCTGTATCAGTGACAGAGAGTATCTACAGGCCCGTGTTCACCTGTATCAGTGACAGAGAGTATCTACAGGCCCGTGTTCACCTGTATCAGTGACAGAGAGTATCTACAGGCCCGTGTTCACCTGTATCAGTGACAGAGAGTATCTACAGGCCCGTGTTCACCTGTATCAGTGACAGAGAGTATCTACAGGCCCGTGTTCACCTGTATCAGTGACAGAGATTATCTACAGGCCCATGTTCACCTGTATCAGTACAGAGAGTATCTACAGGCCCGTGTTCACCTGTATCAGTGACAGAGAGTATCTACAGGCCCGTGTTCACCTGTATCAGTGACAGAGAGTATCTACAGGCCCGTGTTCACCTGTATCAGTGACAGAGAGTATCTACAGGCCCGTGTTCACCTGTATCAGTGACAGAGAGTATCTACAGGCCCATGTTCACCTGTATCAGTGACAGAGTGTATCTACAGGCCCCTGTTCACCTGTATCAGTGACAGAGAGTATCTACAGGCCCATGTTCACCTGTATCAGTGACAGAGAGTATCTACAGGCCCATGTTCACCTGTATCAGTGACAGAGAGTATCTACAGGCCCGTGTTCACCTGTATCAGTGACAGAGAGTATCTACAGGCCCGTGTTCACCTGTATCAGTGACAGAGAGTATCTACAGGCCCATGTTCACCTGTATCAGTGACAGAGAGTATCTACAGGCCCATGTTCACCTGTATCAGTGACAGAGAGTATCTACAGGCCCCTGTTCACCTGTATCAGTGACAGAGAGTATCTACAGGCCCCTGTTCACCTGTATCAGTGACAGAGAGTATCTACAGGCCCATGTTCACCTGTATCAGTGACAGAGTGTATCCACAGGCCCATGTTCACCTGTATCAGTGACAGAGAGTATCTACAGGCCCATGTTCACCTGTATCAGTGACAGAGAGTATCTACAGGCCCATGTTCACCTGCCGTCAGTGACAGAGAGTATCTACAGGCCCATGTTCACCTGTATCAGTGACAGAGAGTATCTACAGGCCCATGTTCACCTGTATCAGTGACAGAGAGTATCTACAGGCCCATGTTCAACTGCCGTCAGTGACATGTAGATCTGAGTGTCATCTGCGTAGTTGTGGTACGACACATTGTTGCTGTTTATTAGCTGACCCAGTGGAAGCATGTACACGTTGAATAAGAGGGGTCCCAAGATTGACCCCTGGGGGACTCCACAGGTCATGGAAATTTTGTCTGAGACACAGTTGCCAATTTCAACAAAGTACGTCCTATCCTCCAGATAGGACTTGAACCAGTTTAGAGCAGTACCAGAGATTCCCACCCAGTTTTCTAACCTGTGAAGTAAGATCCCGTGGTCCACTGGGTCAAAGGCTCAGGTCCAGCAGAACTAAAACTGAGACCTTACCTGCGTTGGTGTTCATACGGATATCATTTGTCACCTTGATCAGAGCTGTCTCAGTGCTGTGGCAGGGCCTAAATCCTGACTGGAAAGTATCAAACACATTGTTAGATACATCCAACCAACCAACTAACTTACCAATTACGACCACCCATCTAACTACAAGAAACTAACCTCTGTGTGTGTATGGACTCTGTGTGTGTGGACACTGTGTGTATGGACTCTGTGTGTGTGTATGGACACTGTGTGTTTATGGACTCTGTGTGTGTATGGACTCTGTGTGTATGGACTCTCTGTGTGTTTGGACTCTGTGTGTGTATGGACTCTGTGTGTGTATGGACTCTCTGTGTGTATGGACTCTCTGTGTGTATGGACTCTGTGTGTGTATGGACTCTGTGTGTGTTTGGACTCTGTGTGTGTATGGACTCTGTGTGTGTATGGACTCTGTGTGTGTATGGACTCTGTGTGTGTATGGACTCTGTGTGTGTATGGACTCTGTGTGTTTGGACTCTGTGTGTGTATGGACTCTGTGTGTATGGACTCTCTGTGTGTTTGGACTCTGTGTGTGTATGGACTCTCTGTGTGTTTGGACTCTGTGTGTGGACTGTGTGTGTATGGACTCTCTGTGTGTTTGGACTCTGTGTGTGTATGGACTCTCTGTGTGTTTGGACTCTGTGTGTGGACTCTGTGTGTGTATGGACTCTCTGTGTGTATGGACTCTGTGTGTAGCTGAGGCTGGGATAGAGGGTCTTGTCTGGTCATGGCCCGCCACGGGCGGCGCTCATGTGAACGATTATAGGCTACACTGTAGAATGTGGTTCTCAGGCCTCACAGATCACACACTGGAGGTTAATTGGAGCAGGAGACAGAGGCCCATTGTGTTATCTTTGTCAGTCACACACTTAGTCCAGCGAATGCCCCATATTCGAAAGAATGGAATGGAAGTGTCGTCATGTTCTTCATCGTGAAATATTGATCAGAAAGTCAGTGTTTACACATCAGACCGACCACCGCCAACAGACTCAAAGACGACCTGCATGGTTCTGCCCCACAGAGGTTGGATTTCCCTCTAGTCGTGCAACCTGCCCGGATCAGGATTTATGATATAAGGCAAAGTACTGACTGACAGGGTCAGGGAGTCTAAGGACAGTGGGAGTTCCTTCCAGAGACTAGGCGCCACCACTGGATCTGGATCTGTTTCCTCAGGTTTAAAGGGACTTCAGAAGAGACCCCAGACTACAGGCAGAGGTGACGGGCAGGAGCCTGTCCATAAAGGAATCTGGGCTTTTGTGACAAGCCAAGACTATTAATAAATGTGATTATCAATAAACAGCCCTAGTATATGGAGGACCGTGGACAGACACTTCACCTTGCCCCCAGTGTCTGTGTACACTGGTGTATGAATGAGCATGTGAATGTGTGTGGATACTTGCTGGAAAATGCTTTGCGTGCCTAATGTAGGTGGAAAAGCGCTAGACTATAAAGCAGAGTTCATGTTTGGCCATGTCTGGGCTGGAGGCGAGATTCCAACCCCTGACCTTCCGATCATGAGACGACCAGCTCTACCAACTGCGCCACTGATGCCTTTCTACACTCAAAGTGCTTTCCAGCAGGGATTCACTCACCCATTCACACGCTCATTTGGGCGGCACGGTAGCACAGCGGTTAGTGCTCTCGCTTCACAGCAAGAAGGTCCCAGGTTCGATTCCCACCTGGACGGGGCCTTTCTGTGTGGAGTTTGCATGTTCTCCCCGTGTCTGCGTAGGTTTCCTCCGGGTACTCCGGTTTCCCCTACCACCAAAAACATGTACAATAGGCCAGGATGAATGGTGTGTGTGAATGTATGGTGGTGGTCAGAGGGACCGTTGGCGCAGACGTGTGTAGTCGCGACGCGCTTCTGTCAGTCTCCCCCAGGGGAAACTAAAGCTACTAACGTAGTTTACCACCACCGAGTGTGGAGTGAATGCATTTGCTCTCATGTAAAGCGCTTTGTGACCATGTCTGTGAAATGCGCTATATAAATTAAGATCTTCTTCTTCTTCATTCATACACCAGTGTACGCAGACACTGGGGGCAAGGCAGGTGAAGTGTTAAGTTGCCAAAGGATATGACAATGTGCCCCACAAATAAATTGATTGATAAAAAACACATCAATAAATATATAAATACATAGATACATAAATACATAAATAAATATATAAATACATGCACTTATTGCAATAATTGCATGCATTTCTTTGCAAATGTTATCTTTATTTTATTAATTAATTTATATATTTATTTATATATGTATTTATTGTTTTGGCAGCCACGGTCCTCCATACTAGCGTAGCACAACAAAAATAAATTTAATGCAAGCCCAAGGCAATCTGTAATTCTATTTTTGGTTGATTTCTTATTGGGTTTTCTATGTTAATCTGATCACATTAAAGGGATATTTCAGGATTTTTGACATAGGGCCTCATTTCCTAGTTATCCAGAGTGTTGTTGATTTTTAATTCATGCAGTCCTTATATTTGAAGAGTTTTGTGGCGATAGGCTAGTGCTAGGCTAGTGCATTTCTACAGTAACAGCTAGCCTGCGTTAAAAACAGTCTGACCCAGTCCACAGTGCACCTGATGCAAATCACTTATAATGCCAGACTAACAATATAAATGTCTGTGTTGATAGAATAATTTTAACCATTTTGCATTTAAATTTAAGCAGCATCAGCTTCGTGGTTGTAAGCTACGCAGCGGTGAAGTGATCTGCTAGAAAATAGTGCAGTAATTAATGTCATACAAGGTCCGTTTTATTTCTAAAACGCAGGCAAGCTGTTACCATAGAAATGTGCTAGCCTAGCACTAGCCTAGCATCACTAGACTCTTCTTCAGACATCAACAACACTCTGGATAACTAGGACATAAGATCAAAAATCCTAAAATATCCCTTTAACATTAGAGTAAAGTTTGAAATACCGGTATACGTTTTAGTTTAGGCTAGTGAAATCAGCTGCTGGCTTTAGAAAACCACTAGCCACAGTGGCCGATGGTTGTTAAACATCCACATGTGGAACACCAGGGCTGTGAGCCTCATTGACCGTATGTCGGATGGCTGTGCTCCTGTGCAGGCTATGTGCGCTTCAGGAAGGAGTACCCGGAGCTGTTTGAGAACCTGACCCCTGAGGCGGTCCGCAGTACTATCGAGGCG
This sequence comes from Proterorhinus semilunaris, assembly GCA_021464625.1. Classification (NCBI taxonomy): domain Eukaryota; kingdom Metazoa; phylum Chordata; class Actinopteri; order Gobiiformes; family Gobiidae; genus Proterorhinus; species Proterorhinus semilunaris. Next base: position 42,877,843 of record CM038346.1, read on the forward strand.
GGGTACCCTGTGGTCCTCCCCAGCAGAGACAAGTATGGACGGGTGGTCCTACTCTTCAACATCGACCAGTGGGACCTGGAGGAGATCACCTTCGTCGAGGTACCACAGCACTCAGACATGACACTGGAGTGGCATCAGGGTGTTGTTACGAAACGATCCACATATGAAACAAAGTACATCATCACAGGCATTGATAATGTCACTGCACATGGACATGGACGTGCATAAGTCATTCTCAGTGCTGGCAGTAGTATCATTTTGGTGGTGGTAGCTAGTTGTAATTGTATAGTGATAGTAGTAATGGTAAAAGGAAAGTGGAAATCCATGTATACATTATTTGAGCGTGAGTATTGCTGCAGATCATGTGACACTGATCTCAGCCTTAAAACCCAGCGGCATGGTGGTGCAGTGGTTAGTGCTCTTCACAGCTAGAATGTCCTAGGTTCAATCCCTGGCCGGACGAGGCCTTTTGCACTCCAAAAAATGTATATCTAGATTAGTTTAAATGTCTCAATTTGAGCGTAATATCTTAAGATTGAGTTGTTTTGACCAGGGGTCTCCTGGTGGTTCCCAGAGTCAGGACTAAACACGGTGAAGCTGTGTTTCAGTTTCATGCAGCTAAAATCTGGAACAGTCTTCATGAGGATGTGAGACAGGCCTCAACTCTGACAATGTTCAAATCCAGGCTGAAAACAGCTCTTTTTACCCGAGCAGATGAAAACTGAAAGTATTTTATCTGCACTCTTGCCTTTTACTGTAATTGATTATTTTTATGTTGATGTTTTAATGATTGATTTGATCTGTTTTCTTGTACAGTAATTTTATGCAACTGTGAAGCACTTTGAATTGCCTTGTGTGTGAATTGTGCTCTACAAATAAACTTGCCTTATAGTTTAGTTGGGCATTTTACCCATATTATCTAACTAAATTATCTCTCCTTCATTTTCTCACTAAACATGCTGAACACGAACCCATTTTTGTGCGTCTTTTCTAGCAGTTGTGTTAAGTGCACATCTGCCCAAATATCCAGGAGGCACAGTGTCCCCTCGCTGCCCCAGGTCTGTCCACGGCTCAGCATCCATCCAGTATTAGCGTTAGCGGAGGGCTACTTTTCCCCACGGTGCCTTGCTACGGTGGCTTGTTAAGCCCAAAAAGGCGCATGTATCCTGGAGTTGTTTCGGATCAACAGTGGTTATATTCACACCTGAAGCGAACGGGACCGGAGTCCGTTTGGAAGCGAGACCGAGACCACCTGAAAAAGTGGGTCTCGGTCCGGCTCTTTGCTCCGCACCAGGATTCGTTTGTGGTATTCAGACCTGCAGCGTTCGAAACCAACCCTGGTCCGTTTAAAGTGGACCAAACGCTGCAGGTCTGAATACACCCTTAGTTTTTGTTTGTTTCATGATTTTCACATTAGGCGGCACGGTAGCACAGCGGTTAGCGCTCGTGCTTCACAGCTAGAAGGTCCCGGGTTCGATTCCCACCTGGACGGGGCCTTTCTGTGTGGAGTTTGCATGTTCTCCCCGTGTCTGCGTAGGTTTCCTCCGGGTAGTCCGGTTTCCCCTACCACTAAAAACATGTACAATAGGCCCAGGGACTGCAGGTGGAAATTAGCACAAGTGCTATAACCTGGTCCAATGCATCTCTCCTTTCTGAGGCTAATGTAGATTGTACACTGTCCCTGTTCAAAAAAAAATATATATATAAATTAAAAGCAAACCATTAGATCATGTCCATAGGTTAAAGTCAATTTTTACATCTTCTTGAAAAATAATAAAGAGGTGCAGACAAGACAGCAGGATGCAGACTGACGAAGAGCTCCCGCTTTCTGTAGATATAATAACATACCGCCTTAAAGTACGCAGCCGTGCTCCATCAGCAACTTCCTTTTGGCCCAGGTGGCAATGACGCCCTCAACACCGGCCACCACACCACTGACCAGGACGCTCGTCCTGGCCCACAGTAGAGCGCCATACGCTGCTCGGCGGGAGCTCACAACAGGACTACAGAGGAAACCACATTAGGACCTTTGCTAACAACAGAGATAATCTTGCATCTACTACCTGGCATCGCGGAGGATGGGGCACCACGGCACAAACGCCACAACGCGCTAGGCGGAAGTCAGAGGACGCGCAAAGGGAAGTTGGAGATTTTATGCGCTTGCACACTGGCGCCACCTTGTGGAGCAAAGTGCACCCTGCAACAATCAAATCACAGGGTGCAGGTAAAACCAAGGGAGGGTGTTTGTCTAAAACATCAATAAAACTTCAGGGGTTAGATGGCGCTTCCCTACAGTTCTCAGGGAGGTCTCACGCTGGATGGAAACGGTGATTTAAAAAAAGACACAGTAGTGGTCAGAGATAAGTCAACGACAGAGGACACACCAGTGGACAGGCCATACGTGATGACCAGGTCCAGGGTGTGTGTGGGACATGCTGAGTAAAAGCCATATAATTGAGGATGATTAAAATTTATAATAAATAACGCTACGCAACGTTAGCTTAAGTGCCATTTCTTGCTTCAAATGAAAATGTTGCTGTGAATAAACATCCATATGGGCCTGACTTTATCGGGGTGTGATAAATATGTTTATAGTGCGCCAGAAAACGGCTAAAAATGGTGACTTCTATTAGCGGCTCAGCTAGGCCACGCCAACTTGTATGACATGTTGCCGTTTGCTTCCAGATAGGAATTCAGACCTAGAACAGAGAAAACGCATATCGAGAAACGGCTAACGGGTTTGGAGTGAAGCTACAGAGTAAATCATTCTTGAGTAATTGTGAAGTTTTGATGACTTTCTGGACTGATCTGAGCGTCTGGGTTCAGAGTGAAGAAGTGTGCTCACTGACGGCGTGTTGTTACGCTGTGTAGATCCTTCGGTCCTACTGTGTGCTCCTGGAGAAGCTTCTGGAGAATGAGGAGACCCAGATCAACGGCTTTGTCCTCATTGAGAACTTCCGAGGCTTCAGCATGCAGCACGCCTCGGGCATCAAGCCCCACGAGCTGAAGAAGATGGTGGACATGCTGCAGGTCAGGCCGAGGGCTCAGTGAGGGCGCTGTGGGGAGCGTGGGCTTTAACATGTGTCTCCTCTGTCCAGGACTCGTTCCCCGCACGCTTCAAGGCTGTCCATGTCACGCACCAGCCCTGGTACTTCACCACCACCTACAATGTGGTCAAGCCCTTCATGAAGAGCAAGCTCCTGGAGAGGGTACGCTCTCAGCAGGTCCTCAGGGCTGGGGTCCAGGTCATCCCAACAGGCTAACTGCTAACTGTGCTGTTGAGATCTTTACAAACGTGTTTGGAAATGCTCAGAGTGAGTCCAAGCAAAGGTCCAGACCACCACAAGGTCATCATTTCAATCACTCGAAATAAGTACAGACATTTGAAATATCAGGATTTGTCATAATTGCATTTGTCTCATTTAAGTCACTACCAGAACACCAGTGGCTGAGTGGTTAGTGCCCTAGCCTTACAGCTGGAAGGTCCCAGGTTCAATCCCCAGACAGGAGTTTGCATGTTCTCCCCGTGTCTGCGTAGGTGTATTCCGGTTTCCCCAACCACTAAAAACATGTACAATAGGCCAATCCTCCAGCAGGTGATACTGACCATTAGCCTGGAGGACACATTTCCTTACGGGGACAATAAAGAATATCTTCATTAAAGACCTCCTCTGTTATTGTCCAAAGAGGAGGTCTGGTCTGGTCTGGTCCAAAGAGGAGGTCAGCGCTGACTGAAATCTCTTGTCTCCGTGCTGCAGGTGTTCGTGCACGGCGAGGAGCTGGACTCGTACCTGAAGGAGTTTGACGCGGAGATCCTCCCCGTGGACTTCGATGGGACAGCCCCGGTGGCGGACTGTCGCACCATCGCCTCCAAGCTGTTCAGCTCCGAGGACACGGCTCTGTGACCCGGCTCAGTCGGATATGTAGGGCTTTGATAGAACTCTGTCGCCGTAGCAACGGGGATAGAACGAGAGCAAACAGCGATACTAGCATGTTTACACCCAGAGTCATATGTAGTTAGCGTGTGCTTTGGTAGAGTAGTGCACGGGACGGAGGGTTAAGAAGCTCTTCCCTAATATACCCTCATGAACACTCTCTTCCACTTGATGATGTCACAAGGTAGTTCCCTCCCTCTCCAGGAAGTGCTCTTCTTTGGTCCATTCACCTTCAACCACTTACTCAATTTGCCTTCACCGCTGACGCCTGTCTTGCCATTGTAAGTGTTTTGGTTTAGTCTAAACCTAATACTGGGGTTACCCATAGGCCTGAAGCGTTACCTGTGGCATTTGGAACATTACTTAATGCCTCTTCATCGGGTTCTTAACAGAGCGCATCGGCTCGTGTCAGGGTCCACGCTCCATTCATGGAGTTCGCAGCAGAGCGTGTCCTTTCGTGATGATTAGTGGTGATTCATAATGCGTAATTCACCGCAGTAGCATTTGTAGTGTAATGATCATTGTTTTCTTTCACGCTTGCACTCAAAATGTATAGAAAGCCACGCTGTGCCGTTTCGTACCTGCAGTATGCAAGATCCGTGCTCATTCGTGATCCTCGGCGATGAATGTGGATTCGTTACATTCGTGACATTAGTCTGAATCAGAATCAGAATCAGAATCAGAAATGTGTGTCATTTTTGTGAAGAACTGTTCTCCGCTCAAATGTCATCATTTCATTAAAAGCAAAATGAGCTGTACTTTTACCACAGTTATGTAGTTACTCCCCACCAGCAGCCTCTCACAGAAGTGTACTCTGAGCATGTGCCTATGACTGTTGATTATTGAACCATGTACTCAAGGCTGGGCGTCCAGTGAGTGACTTTAGAAATGCCTTGAAATGCAGTTCATATTTAATAAAACATTTGCTTTGGGTCATTTTCTGTTTGTTCGTCTTTTGCACACTGTGAGGCGAAATCCCCAAATATATACCGGCGAGGTACACACTTGAACACAGAATCCAGTTTTTGTGTCGTGAGGTTAGGTCCATTGTTACCGTAGAGTAGGTGAAGACGTCTGCGCCCTGACGGTCACAGGGCCATATTTAGGGGAGACTGGGGCTGGTTGTCACACTGTCTTTTGTTCCACAAGAGACACACTCACATTAAATGAAGCGTAAACCCTCGGCTTGAAGTAGATTATGCTTCCTTTGTTATTTCGTATTGCACTAGATAGTTATTACCCGACAAAGAGGAAGATCCACTGTGACATGTGTGGGGCTGGTTGGCTTTTAGTTTTTAGATATCAAAGTTTTTTAACACTCACCAATAAATGCCTGAAGTAATGTTCTGCTAAATCCTCTGTAATGAGCTGAACGATGCAGGAAATCAGTAGAATAAGTGTAATGATAAACACAGTTTCTCCATCATTTACACTCTGTGTGACAACCAACCCCCGATCCGCCGGAGACACCCAGCCCCAGGTGACAAACAGCTCTCACAGACTAAACTCCACAGTTCAATCTTTGTTCAAAGCTAGTATAGGGTGACCAGACTTTCCACATTAAAAACTGGGACACAATGGGGTTTTTTGAAGGCTAGCCAAATTGTGACTATTTTCACTCGCATTGAAATGGTCAAACTTACTCTTTATGAAAGTCTAATCTCAGTTAAATGGACCAACCAGCATCGAGGTGATAGACCTTTAGCTGTTAAATTGGTTCAGCCAATAATCAAACTCTGCGTTTGATGCATACATTGCCAGAAGTCATTATGTTTCAAGTAAAAAAGCTGCTTTAGGCATGGTACTGGTGAAAAACCGGGACACCTGGGACAAAGCTTGCGTAAAACTGGGACAAATCAATGATTTTGGAGAAATCCACTGGGACATGGGACAGAGGGCCTGGGACTGTCCCGGGTAAACTGGGACATCTGGTCACCCTAAGCTAGTATGATCTACAGCTTTTAACCACAATATCACTTCCAGCTTTAAAACCAAAACATCAGTGCCAGTGTCCTAGTGTGACTGGAGCACATCACAGCAGGAGAACCAGGAGCCTTCACTTTCCTCAAACCTCATGTTCACTGTGAATCCTACCCCAAAGGAAACGCCAGCGCCATAAGGGCGGAGCTAAAGGCTTGTGTGTCCAAAAATGATAATATAACATGTCAAAACTAAATATAATTTAAACTACTTACAGGCCAATTCTTTTTTGTGCAGGCTCGTTCAAAATGCTGCACTAGTTTTAATATTAATTTGGTGTTAGCCGTTAGCCGTTAGCCGCGAGACAAAACCTCCCGCCCTTCATAACACGGAGGTTTCCTCCAGTGAAGTCGTTACGTCTCATGTAAGGATTTTAATCTGCTCCAGTCCCGTCCCAACAGAAACAATATTACAGAACACCCTTTAAGAAGTACAAGTGTACATTTGTTTGGATCGAGTGAATGATTGTTATTGCTGGGCTATACAAGACTATTGATTGATTGAATTCGATTGATCAGGATAATTCTCTTAAATTTTAGTCTAGTTTTAGTCGACTAAAATGGCATCTAAATGTAGTTGACTAAATCTAAAATGTATTTAGTCAACTTTACATTGATACTCTGTATTAGAACCAAAGCTCAGAGCTCAGAGCTGTTCCAGTGAACTTAAATAATCGGAGGTTCTTTCAAACTGTCAGTGGAAGTTTGGATGATTTTAGTCCCTTCACATTTTAGTTGACAAAAATATCTGGACATTTTCGTCATATAGTTTTAGGCTCATAAACAACTTTTAATTTAGTTTTAGTCTAATTTTAGTCAGCAGAAACAATGACTTGACTAAAATGATGACAACATTCTAGTGGCCGGAATGAACAGGCCTGTGATGCACCAAACTGAGACTGGTGAATGGTTGATCTGAGGGCCTTAAAGGCCTTGTACCTGAGTGTTGGAGGGTTAGTCATGAATCTTAAAAGGACTATACAGTTTCAAAATGTTAATATGATCTATTTTCCTCCCCCTACACACGTTTCAGCCGTGTCCTAATGTGTAGAATGAGCTCAGACCTGTTCACCACAACTGCTTCTAAAATCCTGCACGAGCTTAATATAGAGACTGCAGTTACACATAAGACCTGAGGTGGCAGTAGTGAGTATAAAAATGACCAACCTGCATCTAGTCCCTTTAAAGAGTTGTGAACCAAACTCATTCCTAACTTTGCAAACATATTTCTAACACCCCAGTTAAATGGAATAACACCATAGACTTATGAACAACACTGTCACCATAACAACAGCAGCTCTGGTACCACCCATGAAAAGGCTTTAGCATTACACAAAGGTCATGTTGTAGCACCTGTGTGGTCAAGTAGTCCCCACTTTTATGTTTGTGTTGACAGACCGAGCTTTGTGCAAGAGTTTGTTTGAGAACGTGTCCACAGTTTGCCATTTCTTTCAGCCTTCCACTCACAGTATTACAATGACTTTGTTTGGCCATTTGGGGGCGCTGTTGGAAGAGCTGCCCTTGTGCCTGCAGCAGAACCAGAGGGAGACTTAACTTAATACTCAGTGTGGGAGAGAATACTGTGAAATTGTATTTAGTGACAGAATATTGAATACTCGACTATTAACGTGTTACTTAGTCCACTCATACTGTATTCTGAATACTTCCATATTAATGTGCATTTGTCTTGTAATTGAAACATGTGCAGTTTGTTAAAACGCCTGCTATGAATTGTGTTTATATGTGCACGTCACATGATGCGCCGTGCACGTGTGTTTAAATGAACTGAGAAGAGTTAAAACGTCTTTGTGTTTTGGGAGGAGAGGCATTACAAAGATGAAGACTTTTATTAATAATGTGAAGTTGAAATGTAAGGGTTGAGTACAGTATACTGTAACTTTATTCTAAATACCCTCACATTAAAGAGTAACCGTACCAGAATAGTTACTCAAAATGAAAACTCTAAATATGTAATCTGACTACATTCCAAATATTCAGTTACAACCCAACACGGTTAAAGCGTTTCCTAAAGTACAGTCCTGATCAAATGTTTATTAAATGTACATTTCTCATGGTTCAATAAGCAGGAAAAGGTTTTCAATAAAAGGTTTAGTCTTTCTTTTGTCAGTCATTTCATGTCGTTGCATATTGAAGTTCTACTTGGAACATGGTTAAGATACAACCCCCCCCCCAGATGAAAACAAAGACCAACAGGCAGAGCGTCTTTTGAGAAAATAATTTATTTGCAACATTATCTCCAGTAGTGTCCCACGTGTGCCCGGAGATCTCATGAACATACTGCATCGTTCAACTCACAAGAGAAAATATGAACAAACGACCGGGAGAGAAACGAGAGGCACACATCTCAGAGAACGGGTCTCCAGAAGGTCCCGTGAGAGAACAGTACGGTTGGTCAAATACATATACGCTTTATTGCCTTAACGTGTGGCCCCTGGTCCCTTTAAATATCTACATGTACGTCACCATCACAGATACAGATTCACATGGGTCCTGGTCAGTTCCTCCATCTGAGCCCATACGGAACAAGACAACACAGAACATGAAACGACAGGCGGGACCGGGCTGAGGGTGGTGTCAGAAAAGGGCCAGGGGGGGTCCCGGCCCAGGCACCGTTACATGATATCAGTCTGGTATCGGGGAAAAAGGTTAGGTTCTACTGGTATAAGAAATATGAAAGTATCTTTAGATCTAAGGTGTTGATGCTGTTGATCCAGGGACAGGATTAAAAGAAAGAATTTTCCCTTTTTTTTTAAATTTTTTTTTTTTAGCACATTTCCCCCTCATTTTTGCAATTTTTTTATTATAACATCTATAACAATTTCCCCGTGATATTGCAGATGTGCAGATCTTCCACACATCATTGTTCGGTTTCCTGGTTGTATATGACAACTATCCGAGTATCGCTAATCTCTTAACCCCCATCCCAACCTAAAAGCTTCTCGACTGGACAGCAACAGGAAACTGATTGTTACTCGTTGGGTTTTTGTCACTTTTTTGTCCCTCTTTTATGGCTTTTTTCCCATTGCTTTTTTGTCGCGTTTTCATCCTCCTCATAGTCACTATTCTGGTGCTTTTTTCAAGGATTTGGGTAATGCCAAACTGGAGATAATGTGAGGGGGGGTTATGGGCGGAGCTAACTGTTCACTTGAGTATGGGCCCCCCTGGCAGCAGATGGAAGCACACACAGTGAAATGAGGAGGCACCTCCGTTCACTAAGCTAGGATGGAGGGACAATGTTCTGAAGTTCAGTAGATCGATTTGTGTGAGATGTTCATTTCCATCCATCCATCTTCTCCCACTTGTCCGGTGCCGGGCCGGGGGGGCAGCTGCTGGAGCGGCCCAAATCACATTTGTACCAACAAGTGCAATTTTATTTTGTGAGATTTGTAAACACTCAAGCAAATACGGAGATGAGGGAAAAGCTGATATTCCAAACTAAACTGGACACAACTTTGGAGCTGAATTTGTTTCCCAACCAGGGGTCCCCGAGGAACTATTTCAAATGGAGCAAAAAGGGCAAACTGGATATTCGTTTGACAGGAAAAGCCAGATTTTGCAGTATTTTTTTCTCTTACAACACAACATATTCATTGTGCTCTTAAGTCCTTGAGACAGAGGGTATGTGGACGACCACTGAATAGTCCAAGGGGTCCGCAAGACAAAAGAGGTTGGGAACCCTCGTTTGTTTTTGACAAAAAAAAAAGTGACGTCATTGTCGTGGGTTCTGTCTCTAAGGAAACTTTAAGACATTTAGATTCAGTGCCAGTTTGAATCGGATGTCATGGTTTTTAATGCGACTCATGGCCCTGATGTACAGTATGGTTGCAGTGATAGTTATGGATGGTGTTCTTCTTCTTATGTGCCCATTGTCGCTCGTTTCTTTTTGTATTTTTTAGTAAAATATGTCCGACCTGGGAAACCGGTAACCGCTGATCTAAATGTTCAATACATCAGTGTTAACTGTTGTGGTGAACGCGTTACTAAAAACTAAACTGGACAGTCCTCTGGACAGGACACACGGACCGCAGCTGAAACTCTTTCATTAACAAATATCGTTTTTGAAGAATGCTAGAAAACTGGCGCCTGGTGAATTTGAAGAAACTACTAAAATTCTTTTAGAAAGTATCAAGGGTTTTCCTCTTAGTATAAAAGTCCTGTGCACGTTACGCCCTCTGCTGGCCAACAGGTGGAGAGCGCGAGGCACGTGTCCGTCTGTCCGTCCCTGCTGGACCTGACGAGGCGCCTCATCACCTCCTTCCCCAGGTCAGCCCGGCCTGACGCCACTCAGCACGGAAACACCAGCCGCAGTGTTCAGTCCCACAACCACCAGTGCTCTGCTTCAGAACCTTTGAGCAGATGTTCGGAGGAGCAGACTGTCCCTGTCCACAGACCTGCACATTCAGGAGGCGCCGACATTCACTTGAACACATTGACTTTTATTTTGCTATGACATGGCGCCATTTTGACTCGAGTAAAGGGACTGTCTACTTTAACATTGTTTGGGACAACAAAGATTTCAAATATCCTGTACATTTCCTTAAAATAATATTTTTTACTGCATATTTATTGGGAATACAAATGTTTCCATCATTAATAAGATTCTGAAATTAGCTGAAAAAATCAACACTGCGGCGGCGACCACTGTGACACATCCTACAGCAAACAAAACCACGGAGATCACAGAAGCAGACACTCACCGACACAAGGTCACACAAGGTCACACTGAGAGACAGCAGACCAGGCCCAGGACAGGCCCAGACCAGGCCCAGGACAGGACCGGGCCCAGGCCCAGGCCCAGATCCGGACTAGACCAGGCCCAGAGCGGAGAAACGGCTTTGGCATTGGGAGCAGGTTACCCCGTGTATCCGCGGGACATTGTGCTCTTAAGTTTATCTAAAAGTGACGCCTCTCCCGTCAGAATCCTCCTTGTTCCCACAGACTGTTCAAAGCGCCGCTCCTTTGAGGCTTCCCGGGCTCTGAAGAGTGTCCTCTGGTCAAGGCGACAGTGCACCGGAAGTGTAGCAGCATCCAAAGGAGAAGGCAAGTGGAGAAAGCGCGGTTGGTCTAAGGTTTTGGTTGGAGGTGTTGGCTGGTGGGGGGGGGGGGGGGGGGTCTACGCCGTCTGTGGGAGGCATGACCCCGTCTGGCACTGCGGTTTCTGCCTCTCCCAGTGGCACATGGCGTTGGCGTAGCCCACGATCACCTTGTCCATCCAGGTCAGCGGCTGCGGGAAGAGCACGGCGCCCTCGAAGAAGCCAAGATGGCCGCCGTGGAGCGTCAGGGCGAAGATGACGTTGGGCTTCTTGGCTGGAGGACAAAGGGACAGCATTAACCTCTAACCCCCCACAGCTCATTTTCTCCTGTTCAACTTTACCCAAATCTAAACGCCTCTTGACTGGAGAGCAACAGTGTAACGCCTCATTTGAAACCTAAGGCCTACAAAACATGTGTTTTTTGCTTTTCTGGCAAGGTTTTGTTGCTGCTTTGTTGTATTTAATTTGTCACACTTTTGTGGCTTTTTTGTGTTGCTTTTACAGCATATTTTTAGTATTGCGTTTGTTCTTACTTTTCCTGCACTTTAGTATGGGTGATATTATTTTTAATCAATAAACTGTTACGTTTTTAAGAAGTGCAGTCCACATGTGCACACATTTGAGTAGGTCAAGCAACAATTTAGTTTGCTTTATTGTTGCAATTTTCACTTCAAATTAATCTAATATCGTTTATTATGAAACAGACTGATTTATTGCTTGTGTTAGGTGAAAAATACATGAGACGAGGACCTGGCAACAATAATCGCAATTGCAATATTGAAAAAAAAAAACACACAACCTGTCCTAGACGGACTAAGACTGCACATTACCCTCACAAACACACAACCTGTCCTAGACTGACTAAGACTGCACATTACCCTCACAAACACACAACCTGTCCTAGACTGACTAAGGCTACACATCACCCTCACAAACACACAACCTGTCCTAGACGGACTAAGGCTACACATCACCCTCACAAACACACAACCTGTCCTAGACTGACTAAGGCTACACATCACCCTCACAAACACACAACCTGTCCTAGACTGACTAAGGCTACACATCACCCTCACAAACACACAACCTGTCCTAGACGGACTAAGGCTGCACATCACCCTCACAAACACACAACCTGTCCTAGACTGACTAAGACTGCACATCACCCTCACAAACACACAACCTGTCCTAGACTGACTAAGGCTACACATCACCCTCACAAACACACAACCTGTCCTAGACTGACTTAGGCTGCACATCACCCTCACAAACACACAACCTGTCCTGGACTGACTAAGGCTGCACATCACCCTCACAAACACACAACCTGTCCTAGACTGACTAAGACTGCACATCACCCTCACAAACACACAACCTGTCCTAGACTGACTAAGGCTACACATCACCCTCACAAACACACAACCTGTCCTAGACTGACTAAGGCTACACATCACCCTCACAAACACACAACCTGTCCTAGACTGACTAAGGCTACACATCACCCTCACAAACACACAACCTGTCCTAGACTGACTAACCCCCGGCTCACACTGAATCCGGTCCGGGTCTGGTCCGGTTTCGGTCCTGATCCAGTCCGGTTTCCCCCCAAACTACCACTCACAGTGAGTCCGGCTGACACTGTGGCTCCGCCAGCATCGGCGCCAGAAGCTGAGCCAGGCACAGAAACGGCCCTCGCGAGAACAGAAGCGCACGCGAGTTTCCCTCTTGGTGCGAGGTCACCAGTGCTTAATTTGATCCCCCGTTTGGGGGAACGCATTCCCCCAATTCTCAGTTTTTCAGGGTAAAGGATCCGGGAAATATTTAGGAGGATCCGGCTAAGAGTTGATTGGATATAATGGTGTTTAATGAGAGTGTTCCGGCAAATGTTTTGGCCTGTTCCCCGAATACATAACATCAGATGAAAAGTGTTCCTGAAAATACAAATTTACAAATTAAGCACTGGAGGTCACGTCATAAGTCGCCCCATATATATATATATATATATATATATATATATATATATATATATATATATATATATATATATATATATATATATATATCGGTAGTTTTTGTAACAAAAGCCGTATTTGCCAGAACAACGACTCTCCCAGTGAAGTGGATGCTTTAAACACACTAATGCCCCCGTGTCACTGGTCATGGAGACACGTTTACATTTACGACGTTACACGCGTGTACAGGTCGTAAACGAGACCAGATAAGTAGTAAGCGGACAGGTTTTATTTTTGAAATACACCGGATCTTCCTCTCCCACGAGACCTGACTTCCTGTTTGGCTCGTGTTTTTCTGTCAGCTTGATCCGTTGGGGTTCCGGTATCCGGCAAAAATAGACTTCTTGCGGATTCTTTCCGTTGCCGCCGGAAGGCCTCGGTAGCCGGAGCCGGACTTCACGGAGCGGTGTGAGTGTGCTACATTGGTTTGAATGACTTTCTAAGTTTGCGGACGCCGTACCGGACCTTAACCGGATTCAGTGTGAGCTGGGGGTAAGGCTACACATCACCCTCACAAACACACAACCTGTCCTAGACTGACTAAGGCTGCACATCACCCTCACAAACACACAACCTGTCCTAGACTGACTAAGACTGCACATCACCCTCACAAACACACAACCTGTCCTAGACTGACTAAGACTGCACATCACCCTCACAAACACACAACCTGTCCTAGACTGACTAAGGCTACACATCACCCTCACAAACACACAACCTGTCCTAGACTGACTAAGGCTACACATCACCCTCACAAACACACAACCTGTCCTAGACTGACTAAGACTGCACATCACCCTCACAAACACACAACCTGTCCTAGACTGACTAAGGCTACACATCACCCTCACAAACACACAACCTGTCCTAGACGGACTAAGGCTACACATCACCCTCACAAACACACAACCTGTCCTAGACTGACTAAGGCTACACATCACCCTCACAAACACACAACCTGTCCTAGACTGACTAAGGCTGCACATCACCCTCACAAACACACAACCTGTCCTGGACTGACTAAGGCTGCACATCACCCTCACAAACACACAACCTGTCCTAGACTGACTAAGACTGCACATCACCCTCACAAACACACAACCTGTCCTAGACTGACTAAGGCTGCACATCACCCTCACAAACACACAACCTGTCCTAGACTGACTAAGACTGCACATCACCCTCACAAACACACAACCTGTCCTAGACTGACTAAGGCTGCACATCACCCTCACAAACACACAACCTGTCCTAGACTGACTAAGGCTGCACATCACCCTCACAAACACACAACCTGTCCTAGACTGACTAAGGCTACACATCACCCTCACAAACACACAACCTGTCCTAGACTGACTAAGGCTACACATCACCCTCACAAACACACAACCTGTCCTAGACTGACTAAGGCTACACATCACCCTCACAAACACACAACCTGTCCTAGACTGACTAAGACTGCACATCACCCTCACAAACACACAACCTGTCCTAGACTGACTAAGGCTACACATCACCCTCACAAACACACAACCTGTCCTAGACTGACTAAGGCTACACATCACCCTCACAAACACACAACCTGTCCTAGACTGACTAAGACTGCACATCACCCTCACAAACACACAACCTGTCCTAGACTGACTAAGACTGCACATCACCCTCACAAACACACAACCTGTCCTAGACTGACTTAGGCTACACATCACCCTCACAAACACACAACCTGTCCTAGACTGACTAAGGCTACACATCACCCTCACAAACACACAACCTGTCCTAGACGGACTAAGGCTACACATCACCCTCACAAACACACAACATGTCCTAGACTGACTAAGGCTACACATCACCCTCACAAACACACAACCTGTCCTAGACTGACTAAGGCTACACATCACCCTCACAAACACACAACCTGTCCTAGACTGACTAAGGCTACACATCACCCTCACAAACACACAACCTGTCCTAGACTGACTAAGGCTGCACATCACCCTCACAAACACACAACCTGTCCTGGACTGACTAAGGCTGCACATCACCCTCACAAACACACAACCTGTCCTAGACGGACTAAGGCTACACATCACCCTCACAAACACACAACCTGTCCTAGACTGACTTAGGCTGCACATCACCCTCACAAACACACAACCTGTCCTAGACTGACTAAGGCTGCACATCACCCTCACAAACACACAACCTGTCCTAGACTGACTTAGGCTGCACATCACCCTCACAAACACACAACCTGTCCTAGACTGACTAAGGCTACACATCACCCTCACAAACACACAACCTGTCCTGGACTGAATAAGGCTGCATATCGACCTCACAAACACGAATTTCACTTCCTCCAAAGCTCCCTGAACTTCTGCCTACTCTTTTTGAGTATCAAAATGTGTGTTTATGTCTTTCTTTTCTGTAACCTGTTGATATGCTGCTCCAACCAACAACAACAACAATAATAACACAAAAATATAGATTGTACATTTACACATGAGTCACCCTCCAACCCTCTCAAAAAGAGTGACCTGGGCTCCGCTGACAGTGTGGACGAGAATATGGCTGGACATGTCAAAGAGGTATGTGCCGCTCCCGTTTAGGCCCGGGACACGCTGCCCACATTTATGCAAGCGTTTGTGTGACACAGAATGTTTTAGCGGAGTTTATAATTAGATTCAAGAGGCCACACTGACTCTGCATTTCTGCAATTTTGCAAAGTAGAACCACTTCAGTTTTTTCAACGTGTACGTCAAGCCTTAGCTGCATCTTCCACTCTTTACCAGCGATCGGGGGCTGTGTTAGCAATTCACTGTATTAGATAAATAATAATCATTCTATGAGGGCAAAAACAATGTTCATAAAGCCAGGCTTTGCTTCCCTCGCACTGTAACAGAGCTGTTATTTTATATGACAGCGTTAGAGGATGTATCAACTGTTGCCAAACAATTCACCAAAACATCCGGCAAAAATCAATGACAGCAGTCGCTAGTAATGAAGTTTGAAGAACTTTGTGGGTGAGAAACCCCAAGCTCAGCAGCAGCTGGGGTGACCACTGTCGCATGGGAACCTCTGGGTACTTCACAATTCGATACATGGCTCATGTGCGATAACTGACACAGTGCACAAAATAACAATGTATCACGATTATAAAGAAACATATGCACTTTTTAACCCTTTTTAACATCGTTACGTTCTAAAGAACTACATGTGACATAGTTTAGATGTCGAACATTGGTTTCAATGAACATTGTTCCACTTACTCTGCATAAATACGTGAATACCTAACTCAATGAAAATGGGCCCATTGACCCTGTGTGTCAGTGGCACCACATCATTTACATTTAAATAATCAAAAAACTAGTCCTGTTTCCAAAGTGAATACATTTAGAAAATAAATAAAAACTACTACTAAAAGTCATGTAT
The DNA here is from genome assembly GCA_021464625.1 of Proterorhinus semilunaris. Classification (NCBI taxonomy): domain Eukaryota; kingdom Metazoa; phylum Chordata; class Actinopteri; order Gobiiformes; family Gobiidae; genus Proterorhinus; species Proterorhinus semilunaris. The sequence continues at coordinate 42,894,255 of CM038346.1, forward strand.
TTGTGTGACAGTGTTTGGTCCAAATGTTTAGCCTTGAGGTGCTGCCCTCTACTGTTCTGGCTGACTTCATGACCATTATTGGCTCTGACTGCGAAGGCGGTGGATCATTGTAATATCAGATTAAACAGTAATGATATTGCAAAGTGCATATACAGTCACAGCCCTGGTTGCCATGACACCGAGGTTACAAGAGCTCACACACTTACCCCTGAAGTCCCTGTCTCAAGAGCAATGGGAGGCATTTTCTAAAGATCCAGAGGACGCCACTTCAAAGTGCCTTCAGGACTCACTAAAGTCACATTGTAATAGTGACATTTGTAAAGGAATAATCTCTTAACACAACCTGTGGGCCCATGGGTTGTGCGTGGGCCCATGGAATACAAATATCTGTGTGATTACGTCATTTATTGGTGTTGCACCATTTCTGTGGGCCAGTAATATAACTGCTCTGACTAGTTGACAAACTAGTCAGAGCAGTTGCCCAAACGCAGCACTGGGGGAAAAGTCACTCTGTGATCATGTGTTACATAATGGGCCACACCTCGCCCTGCACTCCTTTAGCCATAAATGAGACAGGCATCTACACTTAACGAATAAACAAAGCAGACGCACATTAACACTGTTGCCTAGTTACCTATGAGTACACCAGGGCCTTTGTACACGACCAACACATGCCACATGGGAAGGCTAACCGTGCATAGACTGAACTGACCAAATATTTGCTTAAAATGTGTCTGATAGTGAAGATCTTCTAGAAAATGGGACTTCAATGGATCTGGTGGCAATAACACTTTGTATGGTTCTTTTTGCATCTTTGCTGATTACTTGTTTTATTTTTAGTTAATGTAAGGGGGGAAAGAGGATAAGAAGTATAATATTTGCATGTAATATGCACTGCAATTCTAAATAAAAAGAAATGGAAAATAAAACAAACGTGAGGGCAGGTGAGGCGGGGCCACCCGCTCGTTGACCTACTCTCTACAGGACACAGTGCGGTCTGCTTACCTGCCAGCGTGCGAGGGATGTTGAGCAGCGAGTCGTGCACCAGAGGGTCGTCTGCAGAGTTGACCAACAGCAGAGGCACATTGACCTGCAGACAGAGGGCGGACCGTCAGAAACACACACAGAACACTCAGGTACAGGAGAGGGGGTCGCTCTTACATTGTGGATGTAGTGCACACAGCTCTCCTTCTCATAGTACTCTTTCAGGGAACTGTGGCCATGGAACTTTCTGTTCAGAAAGACACGTTAAAGCAGGCAAGGCAGAAAACCAACTAATGTGAGGTACAAGCTGAGGTCACAGAAAGAACACTGAAATATCATGGACTAAATTAAAACAAGAACACAGTTTAACATGTTTGTGGAGGGATATTGTGTGAAGAGAACTTTAATTGCCTAAATATCAAACCTTTTGACTTTGTTCCTGAAATATGCACTGAAGGATACTGATGGCAGGCAATAGCAGAGAGCACAAACCTCATGATGATGTCGTCGATATGCATGAGTGAGGTAGCTGTGAACAGGCGGCTCAGGTCTGCCTCGATGCTCTTCACTGACGCGCCTCCAAACAGGCTGTGCCTGGACACAGGCAGCATTACATTACACACAAGTTTACACCTTCTCTTGTACAGCTTACAATCAGGGCATTGCATTGCAAAACTGGTGTAGGATTTGAGGTCGATACTAGAGATGTACTCATCCAGCTTTTTTGCTTCCAATACGATACTGGGGGTTTGAGTATCTGCCGATATCCGATACTAAACAATACCAATAGAGTTTCTTAAACAAGGCTCCCTCTCAGATAAAAAGAATGTTCTTCTTTTCTCCAGTGTGAGATCAATAAAGTCTTATCTTGCCAACGAGATGTCACATGTCGGGCGGCATGGTAGTGCAGTGGTTATACCCCGTGCTTCACAGCAAGAAGGTCCCCGGTGGGGCTATTCTCTGGAGTTTGCATGTTCTCCCCGTGTCTGCATAGGTTTCCTCTGGGTACTCCAGCTTCCCCTACCACTAAAAACATGTACATGTAAACATGTAGGCCAGGATGTGTTTGAGAGTGTGCATGGGGGACGACGGATGGAAATTAGCCCAAGGCTACAATCCGGCGTGGCTTGTTCATTAACATGCACTATCCCTACCAAATAAACCAGTAAACTAACATATAAATGATTAATTATATATATTAATAAACTAATGGAAAAACATTAAACAAGGGTCACTGGACTTTTCTACCCTAAATATCTTGAATACATGATGGGTTATAACAATATAAACATAACATAAAGTCTAATCATTGCAACTTTTGCATGACAAATATCCACAGTGGCCAATATTATTTTATTATTTTAGATGATCCAATCATAGTTTCTGTCCCAGCTCTGAATAGTTGGCGTTAGCATTAGCATGCAGCTTGTAGCTGTGATTGAATTCTCCAGGTTCTGAGGTTCCAAATGAGGTGCAGCATGGCCATTGACTGAGATTTAGTTGGTGAAAGTTGTGTTTTTAAAAAGAAATCAGGTATCGGTTCAGTATCAGATAATTATAATCGATACCCGATATCCCAGAATCGGCGGCAATATCAGATACCAGTATCGGATTGGTGCATCTCTAGTCAATAGCACAGATTTCCTAGGTATTGTATCAGTGAGCATCCAATACACTATTTTTCGAAAGAAGCTGCTGTTGTTTACGGCATTGTGGCTAATGCTAGTGCTATTCCCTAGAACAGGTAAATAATGGCTGTGGAGACTCTGCAGACACTAAAAACTAAAGTCAATCCTCTTAGATACCTTCACTCAGTGTACAGAGTGTAAGAAGAAATAGTGACAAGTGCTCTGGCTTCAGCATCTTTTTCTAGGGCTGGGTTCCTTTAAATGATACCAGTCTGGTAATGTCTGGTATCAGAAGACAGCTTCAGGTACTACCGGTGTCAAAGAAATTAAAGTATCACAAGCAGGTACGGAAAGAAAATCTACCTTTGTATCCAAGTTTTGATTTAGCCCCAAACTATTCCCCATTTTTCACACATTTGTTGACATCGCATATGAACCTGATATTGTAAATGTGGAAATAATACACACATTATTGTTCTGTTTTCTGGTTCTCAACAACAAATATTTTAGTATAGGATATCGTAAATAAGTATCGTTCCGGTATATTGTTAAAGTTCCGGTATCGGAAAAAATATGACGGTACCCAGCCCCATCTTTTACAGGATCTCGTTTCTATTCACACGTGGTATCGGACTGGTACTCCGGATCGGCAGCTAACCTGAGCCCAAGTATTAGCACTGGAAAAAGTTGATATGGAACTGCAACCATATTTGTTTAAAAAGCTGATGTTTCAATTGCTTTGATGCTGCAAAGCTGTAGATGTTTTTCCCTAGGATCAGGTACAGCAGCTGATTGAGAAGGCAGTCTCCATGTTAAAAGTTATTCAATGATTCTCCTTTCAGTTAGCTGCGTCATAGGTTCTATTTATGTTTAGATTTCATGCTTTCGTAACAGTCGCTCACTTTCTCCTGATATTTCATGTCACTTACCGATAGCACGTGTTATTTGCGGTTTTGAAAATGTTCTACAAAAGTGCGACCTACATTTGAACATTCTGGACCGAACTGCGTCTGACATGACACGGGAAAGCTTTTAACACATGCATCCCATTGTGCGCCCAGACCTGTGCGACAGGATGATCTTCTTCATGTTGTCGGCCATGAGGAAGTTATAGAAGCGTCTGAAGTGGTCCCACTGAAGGAAGGTCTCCTGAGCCCTGTTGGAACACAGACACTCAGGGGTTAGAGCGGTCAGACAGGATCGTGTTTCTAATCCATCCCAACCACTCCCCGTGATCCAAAAAACAAAAACGGTCCTCCAGTTTTAAGATTGAAATGGTAATTAAAGTCAAAACCTCTTTTAAGCATGTCCTACAGCCAAGTAACAAGTAACGACAATTAGCTTGGGTTGCGTTCATGTGACATCACAACATTCTAAAGAGCCAAAGAGTCAAATAATGATCTGGAAATTTTATTCAGGAACTGTTTCTCTCCTATTGCTGGGTGGCAGGTGACTATCACAGCGTTCTAAGGGCCTATAATATTATATAGAGGCAACATTATTTTGTTTTTGAGGAGATTTTTGGTCTTGTACAGAGAGATCATGGACCCACTGACTGATATTAATGATTATTTTTGAAATCCATACATTTTCTTTTAAGATACAACTTGTGAAAGTGTAATGCAGTTAATAGGAAAAACTGGCTCCTCCCCCACTGGGTGCTGTACCATCATTACATTCTAGGAACTGGCACCTGCTCCAACTGAAATAGAATTCTACAACATTAACTATTGCTAAAAATTGTTAATAATATGCTGCAGATGCCGAACACCTATTTTTCCACAAAAGTCTGCTTATACAATGTACTACATGTACTATTTATATGTACAAGTAAAATAAAAGTATACGAGAGGTTTATTTTATAGTCTTGGCTGTGTTCAGGAACCATATTACCACAGAAAAAGGTGTGTGTTTACTGTGACATGATAAAACTTAATACTATTCCAATAAGCAATGCCCAACCCATCTTTAATATAGATGAGGTAAAAGAGGGAGAAGTAGCCAACATTATTAGTTTACTGAACAGCTCCAAAGCTAAGGATGACTCTGATCTTGATATCAGTTTAATAAAAGAGCATAAAGACACACTGATACCACCCATCATCCACATGGTAAATTTGTCAATTAAGCACTCAGTGGTCCCAGACACATGGAAAGTGGGCGTGGTTAGTCCAATTTTCAAAACTGGGGACAAAACTGACAAGCATAACTACAGACCAATTAACATCTTACCCGTAGTCTCAAAAATTATAGAGAAATGGGTTGTGAAACTATTAATCGAACATCTTAATAGGAGTCATAATCCTCTACATCCAATGCAGTTTGGATTTTGCACCCATCACTCAACAGAGGGTGCTATAAGTGTGTTTTTAGAAAAAACGCTTTTTAGGTAAGAACAGTTGTGTAGGTGCCGTATTTCTGGACTTAAAGAAGGCTTTTGACACAGTTGATCACAAAATCCTGCTAACCAAATTATCTCATTTTAATTTTTCAGAGAAAGCCATGAACTGGATTAAATCATATCTTACCAATAGAATGCAGTGTGTTGTGGTCAACGGTGTCGAATCGCCCTACCGAGAGTGCACAGTGGGAGTACCACAGGGCTCCATTCTAGGACTGGTTCTTTTTTCCCTCTATATAAATGATCTTCCAGAAGCAGAAACACCCAGATACAAATGTATGCAGACGATGCTGTAATATACACTCCAGCAAAAAATATACAGGAAGCTGGTCGTATTCTTACTTCTGAAATGGCCCAAGTCCAAAATTGGCTCTCAAAATCATGTCTCCTTTTAAACACTAAAAAGACTGTATGTATGATGTTTTCCAAACAAAGCAAAAAAACTACTAATTCACATGTATTTCTCAGAGATGTGGAAATTGAACTGGTACAAGAGTTCAAATACCTTGGAGTAGTTCTTGACTCTACTCTCACGTTCAAAAGTCACGTCACAAAAATGTGTAAAACTATTACATTCAGTCTTTATAACTTCAGATATATTCGCTCATCAATGACACTTCAGGTAGCTAGGATGTTTCTGCATGCTATGGTAAAGGACAATTTGCAGGTTTCTTTTCAACTTTCGAAAGACTGTTGGCGGCTTTACCAGTCTACTGTAAAGGAGGCAAGACGGAAGTACTTTTCCAACATTATTGTATCAAACTGCCACAAACCGCGTGTATTATTCAAGTCAATTGAAAGTATTGTTCATGCTCCTCAACCTCCCTGTTTTGAGGGCTCATCTGAGATCTGTAATAACTTTTTGAACTTTTTTATGAACAAGGTGACTGTGGCTAGGGCCCAGATAACCCCGCCCACTCTTGACCCCTCAGCTCCTCCCACTTGCTCTGCTGTCTTCCACCAGTTTGAGCCTGTCTCCATCTCCCAGTTACAGGATGTAGTGGGTCACCTAAAGCCTTCAGGCTCACCCTATGATGCTATCCCCCCGCATTTTTTGAAAGAGATTTTCCCAACTATAGAGCTTTCCGTTTTGGGCATCATTAATGGCAGCCTGTCCTCAGGAGTAGTCCCCAAAATCTTTAAGCATGCTGCTGTCCAACCACTTCTCAAAAAACTTGAACTGGACCCAAATGTTCTAGGAAACTTCAGGCCAATCTCCAAGTTGCCCTTTTTAAACAAATTTCTTGAAACAATTGTTTTTAGTCAGTTACTTGCACGCTTAAATGAGCACAAATTGTTTGAGATTTTCCAGTCTGGCTTTAAGACCATGCACAGCACAGCATCAGCACTTTTAAAGGTTTTTAATGACATTCTTTTATTTTGTGATTCTGGTGACTGTGTGGTGCTTGTGCTTCTTGACCCAACAGCTGCATTTGACACAGTGGACCATGACATTTTAATTGCACGCCTTGAACATTCGGTTGGCATAAAGGGTGTTGCTCTGGACTGGTTCAGATCCTATCTAAAAGAAAGAACTTTTTGTGTCCGTTTGGGGGATTGTGAATCCTCTCATGCACCTCTGTCCTACGGGGTTCCACAAGGATCCATATTGGGCCCGATTTTGTTTTCACTGCATTTGTTGCCTCTGGGATCCATACTCAGGAGACATGGCATCTCCTTCCACTGTTATGCGGACGATTGTCAGATTTATGTTCCCTTGAGAAGGGAGGATGGACTTTCTGTGGACTCCAAATGTGTCTTAGGGACATAAAATCCTGGATGGCTTTGAATTTCCTTCATTTCAATGACTCTAAGACTGAGGTGATGGTGTTTGGACGCAGCTCCGGTGTCAGTTCTGTACAACTGCACGACCTTGATATGTACTGTAAACCAGAGATTGTGAACTTGGGTTTTAAAATGGATCCTTTATTTAAGCTTGACGGCCAAGTTCGCTCAGTTGTAAGGTCTAGTTTTTTCCATCTGAGGCAGTTGGCCAAGGTAAAGCACTTTCTGTCACATGAGCACTTTGAAACTGTAATCCATGCCTTCATTACTACCTGGCTGGATTACTGTAATGCACTTTATTTTGGGGTGAGTCAGTCCTGTATTTCACGTCTGCAGCTAGTTCAAAATGCAGCTGCACGTCTTTTAACTGGCACACGGAAATTTGAACACATCACCCCAATTTTGTCTTCTCTTCACTGGCTGCCTGTGTATTTTAGGATACATTTTAAGTTGCTTTTATTTGTTTTTAAATGCTTAAATGGTGCTGCACCTCTCTGAGCTCCTCAAACCCTACTCTCCTTCTCGGTCTCTTCGGTCGGCTGACCAGCTCCTCCTCAGCGTCCCAAGGACAAATCGGAAGCTCAGAGGGGACCGGGCTTTTGCTGTGGCAGCACCAAAGTTATGGAATGAGTTGCCTTTATCTATAAGACAGGCACATTCTGTATCTGTTTTTAAATCTCTTCTTAAAACGTGGCTTTTTAAGTTGGCGTTTGGTACACCCTAAGAAGTTGACATTTTAAAATGAGCTTTTAGTGTAATTGTTACTGTTTTATATATTTTAAGGTATTTGCATTTTGTAGCACTTTGGTCAACCTAGTTGTTTTTAAAGTGCGTTATAAATAAAGTTGCAGTTGCAGTATGGTGTTCTCGCACATCAAATATTGTTTTACAAACAAACAAAAGTTTTTGCCAGAAAACCTGTTTCGTAACCACTGCCGCATTCTTGAGACATACAATCTTCTAAACTTCGAAAATTTTAAATACTTTAAATTTGCTTGTATGGTCTATAACAGGGGTGGCCAACCGGTCAGAGGCCAAGGGCCGAAATGTTCAACCTTGATCCTGTGAAGGGCCACAAAGGCACCGACCATTCGCGAAATCCGAGTGTGGTAGTTTAAGATGATTAAATGTAATGAAACTGTTATATTTAATCATAATAAACAATAACTTTATGTCTGGCCTTTTTCTTTTCTTTTCAATAATTGTGGTAGTTTTACTCCTCACCTAGATTGAAATAAATGTATATTAAATAAACTGACATTTTCTGCTATTCTGTTCTGACTGGGACAACATTTGATCTATTTATTAACAATATTATTATTTCGAATAGTTTTTGTTGTTGCTTGTTTTGTTTTTTTCAATGCTGGTGTATATTTCTGTGTGGGGCCCTGCCCACTGAGCCCCCTCCTCTGGTTCGCCCCTGGCCTGTGCGCTCAGTGCCCGCAGCCTGGTCCTGACGGGACTGTGCAGAGAACGAACTTTAGGCTGCACAAAGTTCATAAGCTTTAATCAGGAGCCTCTGGAGGACGTCTGAGATTATGTTTTATGTTGCATTTGTTACAGTTACAACATGTGACAGAAAAGTCAATGACTTTGCGTATTTCCGCGTTACGATGTCGCGCTTCGCATCATACGCTTCATTAGAGCTCCGCTTTTTTCCATTTACTAATTATGATCTTTTTCTGTGAATATGAGGCCAACTTTCATCAAATAAAGAGTAGGCTAATCAGAAACTTGAAAAGCACGGAAGCTGATCCCAGTGCCACGATCTGCCTGACTGTTGTTTAACCTCCCCTACATCCCGCTTTGAGCGAGGCTGCTGCACGAGCACCTTTTACACGCCGCCTCGGAAAGAAGAGAGACAGACTCTCGTTCATGCGTAGAGATGGAAAACAGGGTCTGTAGGACTATGGTTGGATTTTTGGTCAAGATTCTTAAAGACTGTTACAGTTTATGGGCAACATGTACCAATTCTTTTGCAAAGAGCCGCATTGTGTTAAAAATATCTAATCATGCAAAGAGCCGCACTCTGATTGGCCAAGGGCCGCATGCGGCCCGAGAGCCGCGGGTTGGCCACTCCTGGTCTATAAAATACTCAACGGACTTGCACCACCGCCATTAAGGGAATTTGTAAAATTGAAATTCTCTTCTGGCAGAACCACTCGGTCTATGGTTAGAGGAGACTGAAGTGCCCTTCAGACACCTTTGGCCAGACTGTTCTTTCAGTCAGGGGCTGTAACATCTGGAACAGCAGCCCTCTCACTATAAGAGAATGCCCAACATTTAACACATTTAGGACTCAATAAAAAAAACTGGTTAAAATCCATGGGGGCGACGGTGGCGCAGATGGCAGAGCGGGTCGTCTCATGATCGGAAGGTCAGGGGTTCGAATCCCGCCTCCTGAAGGTGCACATTGTCGTTGTGTCCTTGGGCAAGACACTTCACCCTCCTTGCCTCCAGTGTCTGCGTACACTGGTGTATGAATGAGAGTGTGAATGGGCCCCCTATGAGAGACCAACAGGCCCGTTTGGAACCGTTTGGAACCATGAGGCCGTCCTCCCGTGGACCCACCACCTGCAGGAGGAGCCATAGGGGACTGGTGCTATGTGACTTGGGCAGCTCCAACAGCTGCCCCCACGACCCGGCAACGGACAAGTGGGAGAAAATGGATGGATGGATGGATGGTTGAAATCCAATCAATGTGCTCATTAGACCCTGTACAGACCTCCTGCAGGACTGAGCCGAGCCTCAGGATCCTCTGCTCAGGTGTTGCTTTGTAATTAATTGTACATATTTATCCTTATAATGTCTGTTTGAACTGTATGACCTGCCCGTGCACCAACATCTCTATTCTATTGTGCAAGTCACAGAACGAGCGTTTGGATGTTGTTGGTGTGTGAGTTGTGTCGGCATTTGTTGTGTAGGTGTGTAGCCTCAACTTTTAAATTGTTTTATGTTTTATAATTGTTGTTGGCATTATACACCTTGCCCAGGGACAACAGTTGAAAACTAGCTTTGCAGCTAATACTGACACATTTACAGAAATGTTCCTTAACGTGTACTGTCCCTGTCAAATAAACTCATAAATAAAATACACATTTTAGATTGACTGGTTCAAATGACATTCAAACCAAGCCGTACCTGGACTGTGAAACGATGACCAAGGCTTTCCTAATGTGATAGTGTATTGGTTTGTTGCTCCAGGTTATGTCAGAGCTTGATTTTGGAGGCTTTAAGGAACCGCTCGCTTTGCTTATTTGGAGAACTGAAATGAATGGTGGCTGTTACTTTAAACTATTTCAAAATCGAAAACTTCAAAAGTATTCGGGACGCAATGAAGTTTCTGATAATTTTTACAGTTGGCCATTGTTAAACATGAATGAGACTTTCACATGTATCCTGCAATTATTGTTTTCAGATTTCAGATCATTGAGGACAGTTCTTTCTGGATATCTGGTGACTCATCCAATACAATGTTATTTCTACAGCACGTCTCATCACAAGGATGTGCCATTCGTCTGGATAAAGCTCCTTACATTCAGTTTTTCAAGGGGACATATTGCATATCCTGTAAAATCAACTGTTTGGAGTCTTTTGAACACGTTACAATGTTGCTCTCAGATCTGGAGTAGAACTTTACTTCAATCACGCAATTCTGACTAATCCTGTTCACTTCGGTCATCTTTTCTTCAACTGCTGAAGCGCTCCCGTTTGTACTTCCTGGATTATGTTGCGTAATAGATAAAGCCCAGAAACCATTGCCGCTGTGCACTCAAACTGTGTTCATTGATTTATTGACTGCGCCATTGATTTGTTAGTGCGCGTAACAATGGAGGCTCATAATTTATTGTCTGCCAGCAGAGGGTGCTCTAACCAAAACGCAAACCAACACAGCCCTTTGTGGTGCAGCAGTCACTGTTGGTGTCTAATTAGAGCTGCTGATCATGCAGTGTAGAAATCCATCCATTTTGATTGTTTGCTCGTAAACCTAGTTGGGCCTTACCGGAGTGCGCTGTAGCCCTGGCACACACTGACACAGCACAGCACCCTCTCCTGGTTGGTGCGGTTCTCTCCCAGGAACTTGCAGACGATGTTCCCACCAAGACTGAAGCCCACCACGACGAGCTTGGTGTGAGGGTAGGCCCGCTTTATGTACCCGACCATAGCAGAGTATTCCCACGTGCAGCCTGCGAGGGGAACAGACAAGCCTCCATTACACAGTCTGCTCCGCTCAGCACAACCTATTAGGGATACCAGTGTACTGTGCCCCTGCGGATGTATTAGTTTAGTCCTCAAGTACAAATGATGCGATGTGTCAACAAAAAAATATTTGTATATATATATATATATATATATATATATATATATAAAAAAGGGAAGATTAAAAATGGCCTCACCAAAGACAGATTGTGAAATGAGCGAGTTAGCTTGCGGGGATGATCACCAAAGCCTGTCTGAGGAAGGGCCACACAAGTCACAAGTGGAGAGGAGGGGGGTACTTTAGGGCTAGAAATGGCTCTTTTTGACTAGAAGTCCCACCTCTCCTTGGGACGGCTGCCCAAAAGCTTCTCCAAAAGCACTCAAAATCCACAAACATACGGCACAACCCGTGATTTCCAATGCATTTTCCTGGATCATAGAGCCACTGCGCTCCTCTGATGAAGTGGACACACCTCTGTCTCCCTTTCACAGACAGAGCAGCTCTGAAGGGCTCACACTGAAAACGTTGCTTTTCAAAACTGGGATATTTGTTAAAACTGTGCAACTAATAGCACCTTTCACATGGAAAAACAACTCAAACAACCCAATTCTGCAGCAATGCCTGGCAATTCCTACCCAGCCCAGTGCCAGGTCTGACCCGTGTAGCAGGGTGTCGCTCTGGTCAGACCAGGATCAAACCGGGTCGGCCAGGGGCGAGTTTGAGAGAAAGCGCTGAACACATATTCAACAAAAATGTCCACAAATCTTGAAAAGTGTGTTTGTGGAAAAATCAGTAGTAAATTACTTACAAATAACATTCTTCACAAAATGGAGGAAAGATATTTGCGTAGATGCAACTCTAACCCTTATTCTGCGGGGAATAGTGATTCTCTAGTGTCCTGTACTTTAAAGACCTAAACGTCTCACCTGCCTAGTGCTAACGGGCGGACAGCAGCTGCGTACCGTAGGTGAACATGCGTGGGGAGGTGAGCTCGATGTTGGGGAGCGCCCCCAGGTGGTTGAGCACTGCGCAGCGGTAGCCCTCTTTCTGCGAGTGGTCCACAAATGTGCGGATGTAATGCTTCTCACTGTGGTTTCCTATGCCGGGGCAGATCACCATGGTGATGTCCTCTGGTGAAGCAAAGGAAAAGGAAGTTAGTCAAGTTAGGAGCAAACACAATCGGCACTTTAACATCAGCACTAGACTACTGCCTGATTGGAAGTAGAAATCCTTAACACAATCATCACTTTACACAGTTTAACCAGGCTGTGGTCTGTACATGGATTAAAGGAAGAACATTACAGAAACAATAAACTAATGACCACTTTGAATCCACAATATGGAAATGATATGTGATCCAAATAAATATTATTCAATATTTGATTGTTTGGTTCTGTCCTTTTCCAAGCACAACGGTTTCAAATGTGAAGTGCACGCTCGAATTTAGACAATAGAGGTTTGGTGTGTGCTGCATTCACAGACCGGGTTATCAAGGGCAAAGCCTGCCTCCGAGGGGACCGGACTCTCAAAGGTTTAGACACCTTTGGTAAAGCAAACCCTGGGAGGATTTGAAGTTTGCGTGAGGCAAGAGAGTCAGCAGCAGTATTACGGTAATTAGGCTCGGAGCCTAGATATGTTTAACTTAATAAGATCATGTGTGTTTATGCCACAATGACCTGGATGCACTGGTGTGTGTAACAGAGCAGCTGAGGACAGGCAGCTTTTCAAAGACAATAGAATCCAGCCGCTACATGAATGAGGACCATTATGCAACAATGAATACAAGGAACACGCCAAGAAATGTTTCAGCAGCCACAGGCAGACATGTTAGGGTTGGTTCATTTTGAACATTAAGACTCTAATTGAAGTGTTCTCATGTTTCAATGAGAAACATTAGCCTGTTCCTATACTAAAAACAAATGTCTTAAAAGTGTGATCTATCCGTACCACAACAAACATGGCTACTTCAAAACTGACAGGGACGCCTGGTATCAATGGGCTAGGTGGGCTAAGCCCTTCCAGTCATTTTTTTTTACGAGAGAAAGAAGAATGAATAAGTTGTATTTTTCATTTATTATAGTTAATTTTATATCCTAACTAATCGCCTAATGTCATTACTGAATACAATCATTGTAGTTTTATACATCTGATCACGATTTTTACCACAAGAACAAAAAAAGGGCTAGTTCTGATTAGTCCCAAGAACGCACATAAATATGACAGCTATGGATTTAGTCCCGGACCCAATCACAGAGCAGCACGCCACGCTGAAGACTCCTCATTGGTTACTTTCACTGGCATGGCGCATGCGTCTCTGTAAACACGATGAAGAACTAGCTAATAATACGGGCGGATTACTCGGATATTCTCCGTTTTTTTGGATGACTCCTCCGGCCTTTTTGCTTGCAACACAAGATGAAATGTGGAAGCTGCTGCTTATGTACGCAAGGAGGACGTGATGCTCCTCAGTAAGGGTGAATCCATGTTTACACCATGGTTCACATCTGCCCGGGTTCAGCGCTGTTGTTAACTTTAGCATTTAGTTACATTTGCTGATATGGGGTTACATGCTTCTTTTTAGTCTGACAAGTGGTGGTAAATGCATTTAGTAGATCTGATAGTAAAAATAAAAAAATGGGTTAAGTACTCAATACTATTTATTGGATGAGAGAGATAGCTTGGTAACATACCAACCAGGAAGCCTTAATAATGAGCTCATCAAAAGTCTAAAGTACACCTTTTGGCACGTGTCAAGTGTAGCCCAGTTCTGAGCCTCTCCCTGGTGTCTGTAAATGCATACCTCCAGTCTGGTGGTCGCCCAGCGGCTCGAACAGGTCAAAGGTGGCGGTGGCTCCGTCCATCATGGGCAGGTACTTCCTGACTCCACAGGGGTGCGGAGCACTGACCCTGCCCAGCTTCCCATAGAGCGCAGTCTGCAGGTGGCCGCTCTTCCCCCACAGCAGAGGGGGGATGTACCTGAGGGCACAGGAGGGATGGATACATTCAGTCAGCGCCCAAAATGTTAGCCTATTTGAGCCAAATAAAGAAGTAGAAATCGATTCATGCTTTACTGCTTTTGTGGGAGCCGTGGATTTTAACTGGAGGCAAAGAGCAAGTACACACAAGCACACATGGGCATTGAATGTAAGTGAGATGGGACTCCAAACTCCAACCTGGGGCCACCTCTGCAGAGGGGTCTGGAACGGTTTGTCTGGGAGAATCCCCGCTCAAGTAAATAAAACAAGCCTTAAAACAGTCATAAATAGGAATTTGTCATATTTAACTAAGCACTGCCCCATTTGACATCAGCGTTGTATTCCATGAGAATAATAGTTCATGTTGAGCCCAAATGTTTAGTAAAAAAAAAGCTGATTAGCCACGGATGTTTTGGTAATAGCATTTAAAAGTTCAGTCTAATATTGAGGAGTTCAAATGTCACACAGTGAGATAGAGATGAATATAAAGTGAGTGATTAACAGGAAGTGGTTTCCTTCAGCTGTAGCTTGATCATTGGTCACTCCCACAGCAGTCTCGACCGCTTTATTCTAACAGACTCTGAAACACAAACCAGCGGGTGAAGCCCTCACTAAATCAGATTGATTCCACTGACCTCCTCTTCTGCTGTCTTTGAGGAGGAGGATGTTCCATGAACCATTTCACATTCCTAACCTTGACTAAGCTTGTTTATTCAGCTTTTACATATTATGAAGCCATACAGCTTCATTTGAGGCGCAGTGTGTGCATCCTGAAGTGTGCACTGGGTTAGTTCCACACGGTTTACTTTGGTAAAAGTGCTGGGTCAGAGACACCACAGGAATACATTTGCATCACATTATCTCCCCTCATTTCATCAACTGTAAAGATGAGGAGTGGAGGCCAGCTGAAATATGAATCCATATCCAAATGCAGGTGAATATTTGGCTCCGTCATTGCTTTTGCTTGGCCCATGTCTGACCCTTCACGGTGAGGAGCGGGACAGAGCCTAGTAGAATCCATGTCCACTCAGTATTCTTCACAATTATATATGGCACAAGGAAAATATCAGGGAAAACTGGCTCATTGAATTGCAACGTCAATTTGTCAACCAAATATCTCTGTAATTGCTGAACAAGTGTGAAAGGTAGTTTTCAAAATAGTGTAAGGTTGTCAATGGAGGTCGACCAATATATCGGCCGGCTGATATATTGGGGTCGATATTTGGGGATTTTACAATATCTGCAATTTAGCGGCGATAAAAGCCAACTTCCTAGGCCTCAGAGAAAGAAAACAAGGCAAGTTTATTTGTAGAGCACAATTCATACACAAATTCAAAGTGCTTCACAGTTGCATAAATTACAAGAAAACAGATCAAATCAATCAATAAAACATCAACATAAAGTTAATCAATTACAGTAAAAGGCAAGAGTGCAGATAAAACACTTTCAGTTTTCATATGCTCGGGTAAAAAGAGCTGTTTTCAGCCTAGATTTGAACATTGTCGGAGTTGAGGCCTGTCTCACATCCTCATGAAGACTGTTCCAGATTTTAGCTGCATGAAACTGAAACGCAGCTTCACCGTGTTTATTATTGACCCTGGGAACCACCAGGAGACCCCTCCCTGAAGTTCTCAGGGCCCGAGATGGTTCATACGGCTCTAACATGTCAGAGATGGACTTTGGTGCTAAACCATGAAAAGACTTGTACACAAGCAGAGCTGTTTTAAATTCTATTCTCTGAGTGACAGGAAGCCAGTGCAGAGACCGGAGCACTGGACTAATATGGTCATATTTCCTGGTTCTTGTCAGGGCTCGAGCAGCAGCGTTCTGGATGTTCTGCAGCTCTAACAGCTCGTTGCGAAAGGCCAGTGAGCAGCCGTTACCGTCCCAAGATTGACCCCTGGGGGACTCCGCAGATCATGGAAATTTTGTCTGAGACACAGTTGTCAATTTCGACAAAGTACGTCCTATCCTCCAGATAGGACTTGAACCAGTTTAGCGCAGTACCAGAGATTCCCACCCAGTTTTCTAACCTGTGAAGTAAGATCCCGTGGTCCACTGGGTCAAAGGCTCAGGTCCAGCAGAACTAAAACTGAGACCTTACCTGCGTTGGTGTTCATACGGATATCATTTGTCACCTTGATCAGAGCTGTCTCAGTGCTGTGGCGGGGCCTAAATCCTGACTGGAAAGTATCAAACACATTGTTAGATAGGAGAAAGTAAGTGAGCTGTTGATATATTACTTTCTCCAGGACTTTTCCTAAGAATGGCAGGTTTGATATGGGCCGGTAGTTGTTCAGTATCTTGGGATCAAGGCTGCTCTTCTTTAGAAGAGGCTTAATGACTGTGGTTTTCAAAGCCTTTGGAAATGCTCCAGTCTCAAAGGAGATGTGGGCAATTCATCAAGGCAGCATGTGCATGAACTCAGACCGGAGATAACCTCTTCCATTGTTTTGTCAGTAACAGGTGTGAAATGTGTCAGCTCAAGATGTTTACCTGGTGGCAGGGTTTCCATTTGTGTTGTGGAAATTATGGCATATTATGAATTCAATTGCTGCAATTGTATTTTTGAAAAGTATGCTATTGCTAATCGGCCACTACTGGCCAAGCATTGATGCTTTTACAGGATTATAAACCACACATTTGGAAAAATCGGCCAGAAATACATTTCGGTCAAAAATATCGGCCAATAAAAAAAGAGACATAAGAAAAATAATCGGCATCTGCCTTAGAAAAAAACAATATCCTGACCTCTAGTTGTCAAAAGACTGACTTTATATGGCTATGAATATTGCAGCAGATACAAGTACACATGCTGCCAAACATTAGGCCTCATTAAAATGAAAGAAATTAGATTTTTCATTCAGACTTAAAAGGAACACTTTCATTTGGAGGTAAACATTTATTTATATTTTTTCATACACTGAAATAAATACAATAGAGATGGTAAAAAAAGGCCACCGATGTATCCAAAGTGTTTTTTTCCCTGGTATCGAGTTGGAAATATTGTGTCCAAAAGAGTGTGAATTGATTTTCTTACACATATGTTTCCATTATTGGTGTGCTTTGCTCAACCAGCCCTCGTCTTTCCAACAGCCTTTAACAAACACAACCTTTAGGAAACACTTTCTTACATAAGACAGGTGTCTGGCAAACGCAGCCCGCTTCCATTTGCAGATAATGTAATCCAGTCTGAGTGCAGTGGCTCCTCCTGAGTACACTTAATCTAGGACCACAACAGATAATGGTGCAGTATTTTTAAATATCTAACTGCATTTCTCAAACAACTATTACAATTACAATGATGTGTTAAAATGAAGATTCAGTTCCCTGAGCACCTTTTGAACGTATCACGCACACGAGGCTAACAACATTCTTTTGTTGACCTCAGCAACTTTATTCTACTTCGCTTTCATTTGGCTTATGAAAATGACTATTATTTATTATGTTGTTTATGGCTGGAGCCTTTTACGCACAAACAGTTGCTCAGTTGAAATACTTGAGAGTGAGCATGTTGATAAAAACACGGTGATGACAGTGGACATATCACCGGGAGTTGTCTCAAAGTCCACTTTATTGTAATGGACTCTGCCATACCACATGAAGAAAGCAAATAACGGCTTCCTGTCCACAGATACCTGCGCTTTGCTTTGTTGACACAGGTGCATAACATGCTTCCTCTTTCTGCTTCATCAGATACAAAGGCCTAAACTTCACTCTGATGATTTTAGGTATAGTGACTTCATCATCCTCACACAGGTTTACTCTGAAACGTAAAAGATTTGATGTGAGGTAGACTGAAGCAGAGAGGTCCCTTAAAATGAAGCTTTAGCTCATGGTGCACACTCGAGGCGTCCATTTCAAGCCCACATCTCCTGTGAATGTCAATGTCCCGTCATGTGAAAGCCCACATTCCTTTGTGAAAACACTCCGCTCGCCTCTGCTCGCCTCGCCGTGTGGCCCAAAGCCGCGGGAGCCTGTTCCCGGCCTCGGCAGAGCGTCGCCACGTGCCGTTGTTACCGCTGTGTGCAAATCGATCTGTTATTATGCAACTTCTCCGGGTGTCACCGGGTCATGTGAAGTCCCGGCAACAAGGTCACAACACGACACCGACACGAAGGGAGAGGACGACAACATCTTAATCCGCCGTAACAAACACTGGTGCGCACGTAAAGGATGGACACTTTAGGCGATCTAATCTGAGAAGACGGAACCAGCTCCAACCAGGGACATCAAGCAAATCAGACTTGTTCGAGCCCTTACTCGTGGGCTTTCACTCGTGTCACACTGACACGTTTTGTTGCGTAACAGATCGAATCCAGAGGAGACCTTCAAATATTCACAGCCCATAAGCCTCACTGACCCGTTTGAGCAGTTCTGCACTTAAACAGGGATAGTAACAATTAACTGGTTAATCATGAACATCTGTACTAATTCCACAACCCATTAAGAGTCCTTTGCCCGGTTAACATTTTTCAGTCTACTCTGCTACATAATGTTATTTTAGCTTAAGTTTGGCGACACGTTTCCTCTTCTAATCAGTCACTGACACACTGCTCACACATCAGAGCACACTCACCTGTCCTTCCACTGCCGCGGCCCAAAGCTACAGGCAGAGCCATTAACATAGTGCTGGATTAGGATGATGATGATGACCAGCGCGGAGGAATACACGCTTAGCGTGCAGTGACGCGGCCACGGGACGCAATACAGTGCCTTGAGAAAGTATTCGGCCCCCTTGAACTTTTCGACCTTTTGCCACATTTCAGGCTTCAAACATAAAGTTATAAAGCTGTAATTTTTTGTGAAGAACCAATAACAAGCGGGACACAATCATGAAGTGAAACGAAATTTATTGGATATTTCAAACATTTTTAACAAATAAACAACTGAAAAATTGGGCGTGCAAAATTATTCAGCCCCCTTAAGTTAATACTTTGTAGCGCCACCTTGTGCTGGATTACTGCTGTAAGTCCTGGGGTTTGTCTCTATCAGTTTTGCACATTGAGAGACTGAAATATTTGCAAAACAGCTGGAGCTCAGTGAAGTTGGATGGACAGCGTTTGTGAACAGCAGTTTTCAGTTCTTTCCACAGATTCTCGATTGGATTCAGGTCTGGACTTTGACTTGGCCATTCTAACACCTGGATATGTTTATTTGTGAACCACTCTATTGTAGATGTTGCTTTATGTTTTGGATCATTGTCTTGTTGGAAGACAAATCTCCGTCCCAGTCTCAGGTCTTTTGCAGACTCCATCAGGTTTTCTTCCAGAATGGTCCTGTATTTGGCTCCATCCATCTTCCCATCAATTTGAACCATCTTCCCTGTCCCTGCTGAAGAAAAGCCCAAACCATGATGCTGCCACCACCATGTTTGACAGTGGGGATGGTGTGTTCAGGGTGATGAGCTGTGTTGCTTTTACACCAAACATAACGTTTTGCATTGTTGCCAAAAAGTTGGATTTTGGTTTCATCTGACCAGAGCACCTTCTTCCACATGTTTGGTGGGTCTCCCAGGTGGCTTGTGGCAAACATTAAACAACACTTTTTATGGATATCTTTAAGAAATGGCTTTCTTCTTGCCACTCTTCCATAAAGGCCAGAGTTGTGCAGTATACGACTGATTGTTGTCCTATGGACAGAGTCTCCCACCTCAGCTGTACATTTCTGCAGTTCATCCAGAGTGATCATGGGCCTCTTGGCAGCATCTCTGATCAGTTTTCTCCTTGTATGAGCTGAAAGTTTAGAGGGACGGCCGGGTCTTTGTAGATTTGCAGTGGTCTGATACTCCTTCCATTTCAATATTATCGCTTGCACAGTGCTCCTTGGGATGTTTAAAGCTTGGGAAATCTTTTTGTATCCAAATCCGGCTTTAAACTTCTCCACAACAGTATCTCGGACCTGCCTGGTGTGTTCCTTGTTCTTCATGATGCTCTCTGCGCTTTAAACTGACCTCTGAGACTATCACAGTGCAGGTGCATTTATACGGAGACTTGTTTACACACAGGTGTAGTGCTGGGCGATATGGAAAAAATGTATATCACGATATGGATTATTTTATATCACGATAACGATATATATCACGCTATACCATAATATAATCCGTTTTCAGTTATTCTTTCAAAAGTTTAACAAAAATATGTTACTTACTTTTTTTCAACTTTATTTTGAAGCAGTGGTTTCGCTATGGATTATTTATATCGCCTGTATTGTTTATGTCAGGAAAAATGTGAGACAGCAGGATAAATGGGCTAAACATGATCTGAACATCTGAGTCCTGACACCAATTTAACAGAAATGTGTAAACTCGTGCGTAGAGAACGACTTATTCAGAGCATCATCTGCTCCTCAATATCAAGGCTCATAATTACACTAATACAAATGTAAATTGGAGCTTATATCTCAATTTTAACGTAATGTTTAAGAAACAGTGGGCGAGCAGTTTGCATTGTACGTCTTTAGCTTCTCTACGCGCTGCCCGATCCGTCGCTTACCTCCTGCACCACGCCTCTCCGCTCTTCTCTCTCGTGTGTTTAATCCAGATCCATGCACTATCAGGGCCAGAGTCCTGCACTGGGTCGGGTACCCGCCAAAGTTGCTGAAACGGGCGGGTTTTACGTACTGGAATTTTACCCGCGGGTTTGCGGGTGGGTAGTGATAACACACGGACGGGTCTGCGGGTCGCTGCTACCCGCACAATATTTAATTGATATCATTATGGTGTCTACAGACCTAACCACACAGCTCGTGCTGTTGCTTCTAAGATATGAATGAAAACGGTTTCCTGATTCTTTGTACTTTGGTGACAGTATAGTTTTACGAGCCTACATTTCTCTTCTGACACTTGAGGCAAATCTCGCCTTTTTCCTCTCTCCCTCTTTCCCTCGCCTGGATATTATTTCAATATGTGTGGGTTTGGAGTGTGTAGTACCTACCCGTCTGTCCAGCTATTATGTCATGATAAAATCCCTTTAAAAAAATGTTTGTAATCCAGTGCGTCCTTTATTTTGATCGCGCACGTGTTTCCATATGATTCCTCTGATCCGAATGCCTGGGCTCGGGAAAGGCATTTCAAACCGCCGCTGCTTGACATGAAGATTCCCTCTTTCCAGACAGCGTCTCTGTTTCACTTGTCTATATGATGTAGTAGGAGTGGTTATGTTGTTCCAAATTCAGATGATCAATAAATTGTTCGCAAATCTGTGTTTTTACTCCTCCGGCCTCCTCGCGCTGCTCTGGACAGCCGCTGATTCCCACAGCTCTAAGGCACGTGCCGCCACGCACACTCATCACATGTGCGCGCACTTACACTGACCATACACAGGAATCAACTGCATGTGTGACCAGTTTAAGCTCAACCCTCATTAGCGTCACGTTGTTTCACGTTGCGCATCTGGGAAAAAAAGTGCTTCAATATAATGCTTTTAATTTGTGTGATTTATCACGGGCACGGGTGGGTAACGGGTAGAATATTAACGGGTCCGGGCGGGTGCGGATTTAACTCTTGATATAATCACGGGTTTACGGGCGGGTAGGTGCCGTAGCGGATGGGTACGGGTGGGTACGGGTCTCCAAAAATGGACCCGTGCAGGACTCTGATCAGGGCGCATTGAGTTGCCTTGTGTACGAAATGCCTTGCCTATCAGTCAGCTCCGTTGTGAGATCCATCACTAAAAAGCTGTTTATTTGCCGTACGTAAAGCAGAGCGAAACCACGCACTCAGAGACGGATCAGCGCTGCGTCAAAGCTAAACATATTACACAAATGACGGAGAATTTTCGGTTAATGTAACCTCTGTTATGAAGTGACATTTAACTCAGAAATAAACATGAGTGTTGTAGTAGGGGTGTACGTCCATTAGATGTCGCCGTTGCTACAGCAGGTGTGGCGGGCGGCGGACAGCAATATCGTAAAGCAGGTGTCGCAAAACCACAAGACGGAGTTTCTTTGCGAAAAAGTTCTTTTTTATTCTTGTTTATAATCACTTAATATAAACTTAGAGGATGCATAGGGACAAGACAACACTAATACATTCTTTGTGGCCTATTTAATGTAATATTTGCTTTAATAATTGATGATATTAGGTTAACGATATAAACGATAGAAGAGAAATGGCACGAGACACTTTTCTATCGTCCCCACGATAAGCATCGTCATATCGCCCAGCACTACACAGGTGGATTCTATTTATCATCATTAGTCATTTAGGTCAACATTGGATCATTCAGAGATCCTCACTGAACTTCTGGAGTGAGTTTGCTGCACTGAAAGTAAAGGGGCTGAATAATTTTGCACGCCCAATTTTTCAGTTGTTCATTTGTTAAAAATGTTTGAAATATCCAATAAATTTCGTTTCACTTCATGATTGTGTCCCACTTGTTGTTGGTTCTTCACAAAAAATTACAGTTTTATATCTTTATGTTTGAAGCCTGAAATGTGGCAAAAGGTCGAAACGTTCAAGGGGGCCGAATACTTTCGCAAGGCACTATATGTCCCACACATGAACAGGAGACGATCGAGAAACAAAAACAACCTTTACACACTAAGAGCGTGGATCATCGTGGATCATCGTGGCTCTGTGTGGTTCCGTACAGGTCATATGCAGTAAGTGAGGTCGGGGTAAACGCTGTATTTAGTGGCTCTGCCCTTGAAGCAGCGTGTTTACAAAAGCACAAAGCTAATGAAGAAATGACCTGCGTCGTCTTTGTCACAGTGATCTAACACTCATGTGAACACTTTATGTCCCCAATCGAAGGCACACATGATCTAAAAGAGAAAAGTAGCTCAAGGTGCTTGCAGAAGGACAGGCCCGACATCTGGACTGTTGTTTTGGACAAACAGATATTTTTGGGGTCCCAGCCAAAAACGTTTGGGAACACAGGCTGTAGGTGATAACACACTTCAGCAAAGGGTTCAGTTTTAATGCAGGGATTAAACTATGGGGACCAAAACTGCCAAAAAATAAATAAATTAATTAATAAATATATTGGCGAATAAATATAAAATATCACTGCAAACGCTGAACTCAATATATATATATATTTTTAACAACATGCTTTTTTTTGCTGCCTAAATGCTGAAGTAAAAATATATAAAGTAGTTATTAAACGTCTGGATGTGTACACCAAGTGAAGCAAATTTGTCCCGGAGTGAAGAGAGGATTCAAATCTCCAGGACACGCGTCACAAGTCGCTCTTACAGTAAAAAGTCACATAACACTGACTAACATGCAAATCCTGCACATCGTCCTTCCTGACACCAAGGTCCAGTATTAAGCTTTTCTTTCTTTCTTTCTAGGTTTTACTGGGCCTGTCCACAGTATATCAAAACGTATCCAAAATGTCTCATTTGACCTGCTCGCTGCCCATCTTATTTTTCAGCTGTAAATCTTTCCAACGTCCGCATCTCTCTAGGACTGCACCATTTTGATAAAACACCTTAAGTTGCAATTTTAATATTTTATGTATAGCCTATGTTTTATTTTTCATCCAATTGAGCATTGAGTTGCATATAAACTTCAGCTTCATCAGCAACAAGATACACATCTGCGAGAGACAAAGAAGCATTTTAGTTGTCCGAAAAACATCAGGAGTTTTAATTATTCTCTAATAACCGTGGCGCTTTAACCTTCTTTCTTACAAACACTGCTAGTTTGATGAAAATCCGCCTCAAAGGGGAAAAAACTAAAAGCTCTCAGAGCCTTGAGGTTGGGCAGGAGCAAAAACCTCAACTCCGATTCGACACAGGTTCATCGTGCAGCCCTACCTCTCTCCTCCTCAGTCACCCAGGACACAAGCACAATCCCAAACTCTACTAAATACTCCGGGCCAATAGAAGATACTGATGACATCTGAAGCTCAGAACCTGCAGACACACCACTACCTTCAGCCTGCCTCCAGGTGACACTGAACGGCAACATCTCACATGACAAACAGCAGAGGGTTAGAGAATACTGACTCTTTGGTGAGCTGTGAGCAGGACTTGAGCAGGAAGCGGTTGAGCGCTGTGTCCTGGAAGGTGAGGTCCGGGGGCGCTGTGGGGCTCTTGAGGTTCAGACACCGCACCAGGACGTACAGCACCGTGGCCACCGCCGCCAACTTCATGCCGTCAAACATGGCCGGCATCTCGGGGGACAAGGGGTGGACTGAGCTGGACTCGTGGGTGCTCATGGTGCTGCAGGGGAAAACAAATGAAACAAAGATTTTACAGACAAATGCCATTTTAATGTATTGGAATTGTGATCTCTGAGCACATTTTAAACATATACACCCGATTAGGGCACAATTCTTTCAGTACCAGCGCCTCGAAAGCAGATGTCAGGCTTAAATCTTAAGCCGCCGTAAAAGTGCATTTTGCAACTTAAGATGTAAAAAAAAAAGAAAGAGAAGAAGAAAACATAGATGTTTGTTTATATTTGACCTCGTATAGTGACCCAGCGGTCGTATGAGTGGTCAGCATGATGCCTTTACTTTCCATCACAGTGGCCTCTTCAACGCTCCAGTATTTTGCTCTGGTGAGAGCAAACCTCCCAGAAACATTTATAACAATTGATCCTGGAGCATCATATAGGCCACCGTGATGGAAAGAAAAGGCGCCATGCTGACCACCCATACGGCCGCTGGGTCACTACAAGGTCAAATACGTACAAGTAAAACTTTCTTTTCCCACATAAAAAGTGCCATAATGCAGTAGTGGTGGTAGTGCTCAGTAGTCAATCCTGCTCTCACCCCCAACCCTCTCCCTCCCCCAGCCACGCCCCTCTGAAAGTGCATTCAAAGGGACATTGCATCATCATCTATTTGCAAAGCTGTAACTTTCATACAAGTCTGTAGATCCCTTTACAACTAAATGTACAGTGTGTACGTTTTATGTCCCACAACCCTTGAACGCCTCATACTAGAGGTCGACCGATATGGGTTTTTCAAGGGCCGATGCGATATGCTCAGCCGATATTTTTGTTCGTAAACCCGCTGATGCCTCGTAGCGCAGGTGAATTCAATACTTCTCCAAACTTCTCTCAGTCCGTGCGCTTAAAGCGAACGCGCTTCACAGAACCCATTAACCTGTTTGCCCTCTCTCTTTCAACACGGACTTACGCGTTTTATTTTATTTTTGATAAATGGATAAATCATGTAGGGCTGGTGCAATGTGATTTGGGGGGCTCCAACGACTGCCCCCAACGATCCGGCAACGGACAAGTGGAAGAAAATGGATGGCTGGACGGTTTGAGAAAAGCCTTTGAAGTGAGGTTATGCAGCGTGTAATGTTGGCATGGCACATGGCGCGCGGCGTTCTGCATCGCCACTGAGTTCACCATTTCAGACAGGACTGGACTGTCACGTTCACTCGGTGTCTGAGAGTTCAGCTCCACAGAGCACTCCCTCCCTTTAGTCGGACTTCCCCGGAGCAGGGCCTGAGCTCAGGGTCTTGCTGAGCTTGGTGCATAAAAGCAATGGTGCACTAATGCCCCAGTCATGTGTGGGGCGGCAACATCGTGCACCGCGGGCCCAGTTTATTTATTTTTTTCCACAAAAACTAACGCAAAGTCACGTCAACTAAACAGGCCCATTTTAATGTTACACCAGTTTCATTTGTTTTAACGCGCTGATGTGTCCGAGTCCGACCCGAGACCGAAAATACAGTGCCTTGCGAAAGTATTCGGCCCCCTTGAACCTTTCGACCTTTTGCCACATTTCAGGCTTCAAAACATAAAGATATAATGTAATTTTTTTTGAAGAACCAACAACAAGTGGGACACAATCATGAAGTGAAACGAAATTTATTGGATATTTCAAACATTTTTAACAAATAAACTGAAAAATTGGGCGTGCAAAATTATTCAGCCCCTTCACTTTCAGTGCAGCAAACTCTCTCCAGAAGTTCAGTGAGGATCTCTGAATGAGTATCAGACCACTGCAAATCTACAACTTCTAAACCTCTAAACTTTCAGCTCATACAAGGAGAAAACTGATCAGAGATGCTGCCAAGAGGCCCATGATCACTCTGGATGAACTGCAGAAATGTACAGCTGAGGTGGGAGACTCTGTCCATAGGACAACAATCAGTCGTATACTGCACAACTCTGGCCTTTATGGAAGAGTGGCAAGAAGAAAGCCATTTCTTAAAGATATCCATAAAAGTGTTGTTTAAGGTGCTCTGGTCAGATGAAACCAAAATCCAACTTTTTGGCAACAATGCAAAACGTTATGTTTGGCGTAAAAGCAACACAGCTCATCACCCTGAACACACCATCCCCACTGTCAAACATGGTGGTGGCAGCATCATGGTTTGGGCTTTTCTTCAGCAGGGACAGGGAAGATGGTTCAAATTGATGGGAAGATGGATGGAGCCAAATACAGGACCATTCTGGAAGAAAACCTGATGGAGTCTGCAAAAGACCTGAGACTGGGACGGAGATTTGTCTTCCAACAAGACAATGACCCAAAACATAAAGCAAAATCTACAATAGAGTGGTTCACAAATAAACATCTCCAGGTGTTAGAATGGCCAAGTCAAAGTCCAGACCTGAATCCAATCGAGAATCTGTGGAAAGAACTGAAAACTGCTGTTCACAAACGCTGTCCATCCAACTTCACTGAGCTCCAGCTGTTTTGCAAATATTTCAGTCTCTCAATGTGCAAAACTGATAGAGACAAACCCCAAGGACTTACAGCAGTAATCGCAGCAAAAGGTGGCGCTACAAAGTATTAACTTATGGGGGCTAAATCATTTTGCACGCCCAATTTTTCAGTTGTTTATTTGTTAAAAATGTTTGAAATATCCAATAAATTTCATTTCACTTCATGATTGTGTCCCACTTGTTGTTGGTTCTTCACAAAAAATTACAGTTTTACATCTTTATGTTTGAAGCCTGAAATGTTTCGCAAGGCACTGTAAGTTCTAAATATTTGACGGAGCCCGACGGACTTCGGTCGGGTTGCAGCACTCTGGTCCGCACCACTGCCCTCAGTCATTGTCTGTGGCCCGTGAAACACTCGCTCAACATTCACTTTCTTCCTTACGCCACTCGCATTTGGACACTATCCAAATCAACCACATCCAGTCGCAGCCCGGACTCTATTGTGACTGCGATTTCTTAAAAGTCTATTTTGCGATCTTTGCGGCTAATGGCATTTTCAATTTTGGTGCAGAACAAATGGCAGACAAAATCACTGTGGTCAATGCACCAATTGTGACTGGCCCTTCAGCGTGCTCCCTGTTGCTGCAGCTCTCAAGAACACTCGGGGAGTTCAAAGAGTCAGGGAAATGTGCAATCAAGTATTAGTAAATAGGAGCAATCGTATATAGATTTATTTATTTTTTACTTTAAAAGGGGCAAAAAAGACCATTTAAAGACTTTGTAGATAATGTTATTTTAACAGATTTTTAAAGACGACGAAGTTTTACTGTGAACCTATAGGCTATATACATGTGTGTTGTTTTAATTAAATGCTTGGCAGTATGGTAAATTGTAAACAAAATATCTGGGAAGAGTTAGGGTTTTGCTTTTAAGTTTATTATCCTTTTATTTTATTTTTGCAATGTTTTTTTGTGTGTATTTTTTTGTTAGTTTTTTGCTTCTTTTTTCTTTTTGTGTATAATAATACAAATTCTATGCCAATCAAATGTGGTGTATAAAACCAACTGTTGGATTACTGTTCTGATTGTACTATATTCATGTACAAAATTAATAAACACATTGTTCTAAAAAAAAAAAAAAAAAAGGGGCAAAAAATATCTTGGCTTTAACCTTGACTGAGCAAAATTTCTCCAGGCATTACCCAAATAGAAACGTTTCTTGAAAAGAGCATTAAAATAGCGACGGAAACAAGAGATGAAAACGCTCCAGAAAAGACGACCACAAAAGTGATGAAAAAGTAATAAAAATGTATCAAAAGAGACCACAAAGAAGTTACAAGAATGCGTCGAAACAAACATAAATAAAGTAATGAAAACGAGATGCAACAAATGAAAGAAAAACACATGAGTTACACTGGCCTACAGGCTGTAAGAAGCTTTTAGATCTGGGTAAAGCAGAAGCTCCGTTAAAGTGGGGGTTATCTTGATTTCAAAACCTAATAGTAATGTTTTTCAGAATAAAAAGACAATGAGATATTCTTCCAAAATCTCACAGCTCCAACTGACAGGTATTCTTTCTCTAACAATGTATTAAGTTAGCCGAGTGCCATAATGGACCAGTATCAGTATCATGAACGCCGTCACACATATCACAGATAAGACGTGGGTGTAATAGTTCTCCATTAAATGAAGGTTTGGCATCAGCATGTCAAAACCAAACCCTGCATGGCCGACTGAATGCACTCAGTCAATAGCCTAGTTCTTATTTACGACATACTCACTTTAATGACATTACTTATGTAAATGGGGTAAACCGCAAACTGACTGTACAGGATATTACTTAAACAGAGAAATAACTGTGGAACAACTGTGTTAGCTGCCAAGTCACTACTGCTGACGGATTGATGTGTTCAAACACTTTTATGTGAACAGCATTTTACATTTTGAAATCCTTACACAAAGGAATTGACAAGCGAATCCTTAGTCCAAACATTCAAAGTACCTCATCACATGGCCTTAGTTACACACAATACGTTACTACATAACACGAGGCTTATGTCATCCTTCCTGCTACTCCTCCAAACTGAGAATGTTGTATCCCGTTCACCGCTTTGAATTCAGTGGTGTCTAGCTTTGTCCCTGACACAGAACTGGAAAAGGGCCATAAACAAAGATTAGGATGGTTTTCTCTTGACCACTTTGAAACAACATCTTTACAGAGAAGTGATGAGGAATTCATAAACATTTATATAATACAAACTTGAAAAAAAAAAAAATAAATCTCTTCCCACCTGAACCGAGCATATAAAGTGACAAAAATGTCAACAACAAAAAAGCGTTGCGACAACACGGCCGCAGTGCATGGAAAAAGATCCGTTCAGTTTTGTAGATCTTAGCTTTCAAATGAGGAATCACTCTGGACTTTAGGCTGTAACCTTTTAGACCTGGGTAAAGTTTGGTTAAGCGTGGGGTAAGAAAGTTAAAGCATTTCACTTACCTCCTGTCAATATTCCAACAAAGCACTGGTCACAGGTCCGATATCACAGTGTCACAGTCAGACCTGAACAAAAAGGGCAATAGTTGTTAGTCTCTTCTCTCCCCCTCCTCCGCTCGGCTGTATTTCTTCATTCACAAACACCGCCCAGATCCTGTTATAGACTTCCCGTACAACTGCAGGTCAGTCGCAGACCGTCTGCGACTATTTAAAGCCGTTTGGACTCATCGAGATTATACAAAAAAGAAAAGAAAACTCATTCCAAACCACGGGCTGACTTTTCTCACCGCTGCATGTTGTCTGTAGACTTAGCTCATGTTAGCACACGGTCCCAACTGTCAGCAACACGGTCAGGGCGTTTTACAATACAAAAAAAATTAAAAAGCGTACATAATATAATTATCATTAACTCCAGATGTAAGGGGAAAAATGTCATAACAGATGCAGAGGACATCCCGTTTGTCTAGTTTAATTCCACCAGCGAAAACATCAACAATCCTCCTCCTCCGCGATATATTTTCCCTCTGCGCTCCTTTCCCTGACATTTAACACATTTCTCGTAATAAACCTCAAGATCTCAACAAAACATATTAAATATTATGTATGGCACATGCAAGTATCGCTCCCGTCCAGAACATTGGCGAAGCATTACAAAATGATGAATATTCCCAGTGTGACCTACCTCTTCCCCCGCTACCCAAATGCGCAGCAGCTCCGCGTCTCCCTAAAGCCAGTGGAGCCTCATGTGTCCGCGTGGTTATTCGATTTCTACTGATAAATGTGAATAAAGTGAGCCTGCACCATGACTCGGGGGTGTGTGGGAGCCCTGAGTTGATCCGATGCGCACTTGCCCTGAAACAGTTAGCCACAGTTAGCCTGCCTGGTGTAGACTGGTGTATCTGCACTCACTTCCGGGATGCCTCCTGCGTCTGCATACGCCGCTCCTGATTGGCTGCTACAGCGAGTTGTCATCCTCACAGCCCCCACACTGTTAATTATTATTATTATATGCATACCTGAGCCTCGAGCCTTGTCATGTTTGTATATTTTTCAATTAAAAAAATATATATATATATATATATATATTATTATTATTATTATTATTATTATTATTATTATTATTATTATTATTATTGTTATTATTATTATTATTAGTCTATTTGATATGGACATAACAACGGCATTGGACAAACCAGATACACTGTTTTTAGTGTTATAGCAAAACTGCTAATTTGCAACACTTGTCCGTAGGAGGCTACACCTTTCACAAAACACAATGCAACACACTACACATTATCCATCCATCCATTTTCTTCCACTTGTCCGTTTCCGGGTCGTGTCACATAGCACCAGGCCCCTATGGCTCTTCCTGCAGGTGCTGGGTCCACAGAAGGCACTACACATTACAATATTTAAAAAGGAAACACATCAGTATACATTTCATACAGCGTTACCGTGTGAGCAGCTTTGACTTGACTTCAGCCATTGTTTCAGACCTTTGTAAACACTGTTCATGTCAGTTTGCAGTTTTAATTCAGTGTCCAAAAGATTTTGAACACTGAGGCTCTGGTGGAGGGTCTGCGGGAGTCCTGACGCCGAACACACACATGTACTGTTCAAACATTTAAAGACCAATTTCAGAGTATAGAATTTATGAAGTTTTCTAAAGTAAAAAGATTTACTTTCGGGGAAAAAAGTAAATCTTGTCCTGTACATTGTTAAATGTATTAACCTCTTCTTACCCAGGGCTAATGTGAAGGACCAGGGAGGGCTTGTTTGAAAGCTAAGCTACACATAAGACAAGTCCCGATCTATTTCCGTTCCAAAGTTGGAACGATGTTAGATGTTAGATGGCGGGAGCATGGACCTCATGGGGTTCAAAAATTAAAGGTCAATTCGGTGCCCCCTCCAGCAGATGGCGCCTTAGGCGACCGCCTGGGTCACCTATGCCCAGGTGACCCAGGCGGGCGGTAATGCTCTTACCGCCCGCATTAACAGAGCACATTTTATCCAGTTCGGCTTTACCCAAATCCAAAAGCATCTTGACTGGAGCTTAAAGACTATAGGCCAGAGTAATGCCTCAAAACCTAAGACCTATACAACCGATTGTAACTTTTTTGTCACCCTTTGTTGTCACATTTTTAAGTCTATTTTTTTGCCCCGTGTTTTTATCTCTTTGTTTTTTATCGTTTAGTTAAGTTTAGTTTATTTGTTTATTTGAGCAGTTAGTCTGCTCAAAAGGAGTGGGCCGAAGCAAAACAATAAAAACAATAACATTTTCATTTAACAATCAAAGCAAACAAAACACAACAACAGCTGTTTCATTTCTTGTACAATGTCTAGTACAGAGCAAGTAACAAATGATGATCATTAATATATTTCTTACAAATTGTTCCATCCATCCATCCATCCATCTTCTTCCACTTGTCCGTTGCCGGGTCGTCACATTGTACCAGCCCCTATGGCTCCTCCTGCAGGTGGTGGGTCCACAGAAGGACGGCCTCATGGTTCTAACCGGGCCTGTTGGTCTGTTTGGGGCTTACAAATTGTTACCAATGCCAAACATTAGTACATTACTAACATCACTAGTGTAACATTACCGGAAGTCACTATTTTAATGTTATAAAGGCCCGTTACTATGCAGCAGTTTATATTATACTCCGCGATCCTGCTACTTCCCAGTTGTCATTACCATCCCCAGTATAATATCAATTTGTGTACAATATCCTCTTTTTATTTTGTTCATGTATAATGTATTATGAAAGCCCTACATAGTGTAATGCATTAAAAAGCATGAACACTTATTATACTCCGAGATCTTACTACTTCCCAGCTGTCATTACCATCTTCAGTATAATTTTTATTTGAGTTTAATTAATCGTGTTTTCCTAGTTTTATTTGTCGTGTTTTTGAGGTTTTTTTGTGTGTTGCTTTTTGGACGCTTTTTTGTGTGTTTTTGTCACTTTTTTAATCACTCCTTTGTTGTGTTTTTGTTGCCTTTTTTATTGTGTCATTGTTGCTTTTTTACAGCATTCTTTTGTCCCGCTTTTGTTGTTTTTTTGTTGTCGGATTTTCATCCTCGTTTTTGATGAACTGGGTGGGGGCGGGGGTTAAGAGGTTAATATAGTGTAATATTACTACTGTGTATCCAGGTGAGACACTGGTGGTGGGTAGAAGCATATCCAGGTTACCTTATCCAGTTAGATGCTGATCTTTTTGCTTGCCTTTCTTCTCACAGTGAGGAGTCAAGAGTGTCCCATGCAGGCAGGGGGTCGGGTCAGTCCTGTCCCCGGTTGTCCCTGGAGCTCCCATAAGGACAACCACATACTGCTGCACCACCTGGAATAATAAACCGTTCAAAAGCAGAGTATACTCAGCTACTCGAGCAAGAGCCTACTTGGAGCCCTTTTATTTTACTTTCCCTTGAGTCATATTATTTCTAAGTAACAGTACTCTTACTTGAGTAAAACGTTTGGTTACTCTTTTCACGGAGTACACCTGTAAGCAAGAACAGCTCTGTTTGGACCGATCGAAAAGGATTATTCTTTAAAAAATATCAGACTTTCCACTTTACTTTACTTTATGTTTTCATTTTCTGTCCAATGAACATGAACTCTAAAACATGAAGCAGACTTTTACACTCAGTTACTCAGGCTTACAATACTCATGCAGTGCTCCAGATTTTACTTGAGTAAAATGATTGCTACAGTAATGTAATTTTACTCAAATATATATTTTGACAAAACTACTCACCTTTGTTCAAAACTGTGTTACTTTGTTTCCAGACTCTAAACACCTGATCCAAGTCTTTTATCTGCTGAGAGTCAGAGAGAGTAAAATAGTAATGATCATAATAGATGTTTGGCTCGAGTCGAGCTCTACAGCGGCACCATGCAGTAACTGGAAATCTTACATTATCGGCCTGACAAGATGAACATCATTCACAAATGTAGCATTCAGCCAATAATGTAACACATCAATTTGACTGTATTTTCAAAAACATGAAACAGTGGTTTGTGCGTGTCTGTAGTTGTCCTTCTTCAGTGAAGGTTCTTGAGTCTTCTCAACTCTGTAGTTGAAGTGTAGAACGTTTCGCCTCTTCATCCAAAAAGCTCAATCTGTTGTCCACCTCAAAGCCACCAACCACTCCTTTGAGGAGATCAATAAAGGCTTATCTTATCATATCTGATACACAGTATCAGTAACAATGTGTTCATAGAACGGCTGTTCTACTCTAACTGATCCACAAGATGGCGCCAGGACTACAGCTGTAAACATTTCCAGTTGCCACTCAGTAAACCGTCCCAAGGACAGAGTGATATGGGGGAAATATGGAGGCTCATAACATTTGACCTTCCAAGTAACCAACCACCAGGTCTGCTAAGCTAAAAAGGTGGGTCTTGAGCCTGCTCTTAAAAACATTAACGTTCTCTGCGGTCCTGAGCTCCTCCTCAGGTCGTTCCAGAGGCGAGGGCCATAATATTGGAAAGACGCCTCGCTGTGAGTCTTTGTTGACTTTAGGAATAACTAGGAGACCCCTGCCGGAGGAGCGAAGGGGCCGTGAAGGTTCATAAGGTGGCACGGTGGAACGGTAGCACAGCGGTTAGTGCTCTGGCTTCACAGGTAGAAGGTCATGGGTTCGATTCCCACCTGGACGGGGCCTCTCTGTGTGGATTTTGCATGTTCTCCCTGTGTCTGTGTAGGTTTCCTCCGAGTACTCTGGTTTCCCCTACCACTAAAAACATGTATAATAGGCCAGGGATGAATGATGTGAGTGGTTGGTGGTGGTCGGAGGGGCTGATGGTGCAGACTGGCTGCCTCGCTTCCTTCAGTCTACCCCAGGGCAGCTGTGGCTAGTAGCTCACCACCAAGTATGGAGTGAATGAATAATGCAATATAAAGCGTCTTTGAGTGTCCAGAAAAGTGCTATATAAAACCGATGTATTATAAGGTAAAAGCAGTTCTGAAAGGTAAGAAGGATTAAGACATTTAAAAACCATTAAAGAACTTTAAAATGGATCCTGAAACACACGGGGAGCCAATGCAGCGACTCTAAAACCGGTGTAATGTGGTCCCGCCTCCTGGTCTTCGTCAGGACACGAGCTGCTGAATCTTGTAAAAGTTGTAAACCTGAGATACAGTTAAAAGTGCATCCATTGGCCTGGTGTCCTCAGGAGACATGGAGATGTACAACTGTGTATCGTCAGCGTAATTATGAAAGTTGACTCCATGTCTCCTGATGACATCACCAAGAGGGAGCATATACAGGTTAAAAAGCACTGGGCCTAAAACCGAACCCTGGGGCAGACCACATGTAATTTTATGGACCTTAGAGGAGCAGGTATCCACACTGTTGATGGACTAAGGCCGCTGCCTGCTGGGAATGTCTGAATAATGTTGAGCACCAGCGAAAAGCGAAAAGCAAAGTGATTTTAAATTTTAAATTAAAGCGGACAACAATTAATCAAGTTTAAGAATGTAATCTCCAAGGACTCCAGAGTGCAGCTGTGCCGTTATCTCTCCTGTGCAATGTAAACTTCCCCCACAAGGACACGCTACGGCGATTAGACATACACAACACTCCAAGGCCAGAAGCTTCCTACATAACACAATAATGACCTGCCTGTTTGTTCACCATCTTGTTTATTGAACTATCCAGGTCCAAATCCAAAATCAGGACCATGTTAGAGCCTAAACCAGCCTAAAAGCTGGTTTAGGGGTCTGGGGTATTCTTTAATGTAAAGGCACTGCTTTCCCCTGGTTTAGAGCGGTTTAAACCTGCTCTTAGCTGAAGGTCAGCACACACTACACGACTTTTATGCCCGATGTTGATACAATTCTCAGTCGCGCCGAGTCTTCCCGAGTCGGGGCTAGTCTAAGGCAGCTGTAGAGAGTCGTGTCGTGTAGATTGTGTGTCCGTGGGGTGTGTGTGTGTGTGTGTGTGTGCCACCTACACCCCTGTTTTACCTGTACCCCCTCTCGCTCTCCAGGGGTACAGGTGGGGTAGAGGTGTAGATGGCTGAGTCCATGCCTGTCCATAATATTGTTTCGGATCATGTTTCAAACTCATCAGGCATCAGAATAGGCCTATATGTCTGCCATCATACGGTGCGATTATATACTCATATGAATACTAATTTACAACCATTGTTTTCCCAATTAAGATGAGAAAAAGTGATTTGGGGCGACGGTGGCGCAGATTGTATAGCGGGTCGTCTCATGATTGAAAGGTCCGGGGTTCTAATCCCGCCTCCTGAAGGTGTACGCTGTCGTTGTGTCCTTGGGCAAGACACTTCACCCACCTTGCCTCCAGTGTCTGCGTACATTGGTGTATGAATGGGTGAGAGGTTCCTTGCTGTAAAGCGCTTTGAGTGCCTTAGGTGGAAAAGCGCTATATAAGTTGAGACCATTTACCTCTTAATTGTTCACTGGACGTCCGAAAGGTGCATTGTTGTCAGGCATGGACACAGCCAACCTCACCTCCTCCAAGCCCCATGGAGATACGAGCCGAAAGTTTATTTTTAAGCTCATTTGCATCTATTATCCTGTGATTTTTTTGTGTCGCCAAATGGAAAGTATTAAAAGTAAGGTTTGTTGACTGCGGTGTAACTTTTCCTGAGGTGTAGCATTGTTTGGTATCGCTGTCGTGGCTGTTTCATTAATTGGGCTATGGCTAACCTGAGTTGGGACTTTACTTTGGCTAATAATATTCACCTTTACCTTTGAATGCAAAGTGATTCGTGGGTATCGAGCTAAAGCATTGGCATTCGTGTCTACCTGTAGGCTAAAGTGCGCCTCAAAATAATGTGATTGTTCTCTCTCACTGTTCGTACTATTTACTTATGTTGAATGACATGAACACAATAAAGGAATACGAAATGAAGTTATGTCTTTGCATTGTGTTACACTTGATGGTATGAGTATCTTCAAGACAAGCCATGATGTAAGTCAGTTTATTCTGGGAAAAGGCTAAACCATATGGCAGTGACAGTAATTGATAGAATGTGATGTATGACCAGAGAAGGCAGAAGCATACAGTGTTTCAATGGCACAGGTTCAACATACTGTATTATCTAGTGAGGACTTATCCATTCTTCAACATGTTCCACTTGGTGCAGAGCACTTTACTGACATCCATTCAACACATGCAGCTCCACAGTGAATTCCTGAATTGTGAACTGATGACGTTTCTGGTTATGCTTTTGAAACTTTTTTTTTTATGTCAACAATTTGTCCTGAAACTGAGGCTCGGGAGATTTTGTCACTGTATGGACATTTTCCCCCGGTAACTTGAACGAACAAGGGCTCGTGTTTTAATTTGAAGGGATTTTATGTGGGGCCAGAGTAAACAGCTGTAATGAGTGGTGGCGTAGCTGGTAGAGTGGGTTGTCTCGTGCACAGAAGGTTGGTGGTTCGATCCCCTGTGTGAGACACCCAAATGCCACAAAACCACCATCAATTGGTTGAGTGGCAGTTTAGGAAATTATTCCTAAACTGCCATTCTCTTGTATTTGTAGAGAAAACCATTTTGAAGAGGGAGTGAACATCTTGGAGCAAAGGAAGCCTCTACTTCAAGAACTGCAGAGTAAGTAAAACATGTTTGGTATCTGTATAGTTGTTTCACTGGTCATTGACAAATGAAAATAATGTTGCTGTTTTTGGTTTAGTTTATACCATTACTTGGTATTCCTGAGGAGTACGACCACACTGTGAGGATTTGTGCTTGAGTTTCCAAAACAAGTTTAAACCAATCAAGTCCTGTTCCACATAAATACATGCATACATACATGTATGTAACAGAACATGTACAACTCTGTACATAATACTAATTTTTACACTCCGTGTTCACAGGACAGGAGCATCTCTGAGAAGGAAAACTGAATGACCTTCAGCACATCAGTGAGCAGGACACAGGGAGAGCTCAACCTTACACAAGTGTTTATTAATGCCACTCACAGAGTTCTGCTCTTTTCAGTAAGTGTCATTGTATTTATGAAACTTATAATTGGACACATCTAAAGAAATTATATTTTTAATTTTAATTCATAGTTCTCACACAGGACATGGGATATGCAATACTATGTATTGTACTGAGTATTGATTTGTGTCTCTTTTCTGTGTAGGCTGGCCAGCAAAAGAGATGTTTCACAACTACAGTGAACTAAGACATTTGTAATCATTTCTGGTTCTGCTGCATGAACGCAACACACTGGAAAGTGAACGGCCGAAAGAGTGGACAGTGATATATATATATATATATATATATTTTAGAAACTTGCTAACTTTTGTGTAGATCAACTGGACGCCTGGAGGCCTTGCACAGTCATCCTGTGTACGCCAGCAAAAGACTCAGTTATGACCCGCCCATTGCAGCCTCACCATGTACACAGACCTGCAACAAGGATGCTGATGGATGTGTACTTGTATACAGTATGTACGCGTTCTGTAAACTATGCATCTTCATTGCTTTCCCATGACTTACCTTCTTGCATTCTTTTGTCTCCATTTCAGATACCGGAAAGTATTCAATAAAAAATCCAGGTGCTGCAGGATTTATACAAGGTTGAGAATATTCATATATTCCGGAGCTCCAGACAATAATTGTTGCTGCACGGTTGAACAGCAAAAAAGGACTCCCACAGGTCAACAATTGCCACAAAAATAACATGAAGAATGTTTTATTTTTGTAAATAAAGTTATTTTCACCCCTGCATATTAGTGTAGTTTTATCATTCAGTACTTTTTGCTTCTACTAGAGTAAAATTAGAATGAATGCTTCTTACCTGAGTAAACATAATTGTTACTTTTTCCACTGTGAGTAAATATTTAAGCGGCAAATGCTTCATTTTGATCAATAAAATGATGTTTATTTTGTTTTTCTGTATTTCCAAGTACTTATTTTACTTTTACTTGAGTAAAATGATTTGCAGTGGTAGCTGCAGTTTAACCCCTTAACCCCCGCCGTAATAAGTGCATTTTCTCCAGTTCAGCTTTACGTAAATCTCCACGCTTATAGCCTATACGCCAGTGTAACACCTGACTTGAAAGCTAAGACCTGCAAAACATATCTGAACGGATCTTATTCCGTGCGTTGTTGTCGCTTTTGTCACATTGTTTTCCATTGCGTTTTTGTCACACATTTTTGACACTTTTTCTTTACTTTTCGGTCACCCTTTTGTTGCATTTTCATCCTTGTTTTCGTCTCATTGAAAAAATAAAAAAAAAATAAAGAAGCTTCTATTTAAGCCACACCAGATTTAATTGCAAATTAAATCCGTTGTCCGCAATGCGCACTCTCATTCATCCTAGCCTATTGTACATGTTTTTAGTGGTAAGGGAAACCGGAATACCCAGAGGAAACTCCACACAGGGAAGCCCTGGCGAGGTGGGAATCGAACCCTGGACCTTCTAGCTGTGAAGCACGAGCGCTAACCGCTGTGCTACCGTGCTACCGTGCCGCCCATGGTAATAATTCTAGATTTGGATAAAGCTGAACTGGAGAAAATGCACTTAGTTCAGGCGCCTTAACCGAGTGCATTTTCTCCAGTTCAGCTTTACCCAAAACTAGAAGCTTCTGGACTGGAGCTTGCAGCCTATAGGCCAGTGTAACGCCTCATTTGAAAGCTAAGACCTATAAAAAGCATCTAAACTTATCTTTTTCATCTAATCATTTTAGTTACTTTTCTTATTGAGTTTTTGAGACTATTTTGCTGCACTGCAGTTTTTTTTGTCACATTTTTAGTTGCTCTTCGTACGGAGCCCCTAAAGTTACCTAAAGGGAGACATTTTTTTTAAAAGCTGAAAATTGTATATTTTATTTATTTATTTATTTTTGCCCGCTGGACTGAATAAATGTTTTTTATTTTTTTTTATTTTTTGCACGACACACAACATTCGTCAGAACAAGAGCACTGACATTGCCTGGCTGGACCTGGCCCAGTGAAGACAGCTCACGATGTTATACTTTCATCTAGGGCCCGACCTATATATCGGTGGCCAATATTACAGTAATTTCGGAGCCGGAAGTGATAAAGACTTCCTGCTCAGTCAGAGCTCAGTCAGAGCTTTGAAATGGGTGAAAATCGGTGTATATTGGCGGCCGACATATATCAGCACCGATATTAGGGTATTTTCGTTATTGGGCCGATATCGGCCGATATCTCCGAAACCGAACGTGACAAAGACTTTCCGGTTTTTGCACTGGAAAGGGGAAAGAAACATCATGGTGAAAATCGGTCACAAGTTTGTGTACCTATTATACTTATTTTATGTTGTACACGTTTGCAATTCATTTCAGAATCATAAAAGATCGAGACTTATTAAGGATTTTTTGCCTTTCAAACCTACTACCTACTAAACATGAATATACAGCGCCCCCTGCTGTCACCATTCATTGCGAATTGCGATAGCGCCCCCTCTAGATGCAGAATAAAAAATGCAAAAAATAAATAAATAAAAATCTTTATTCCGTCCAACGGGCAAATTTATTATTATTTTTTTATTCCCGCAAAAAAGAAAAAAAAGAACAAAATAAATATCTAAATTAAAAAAAAAAATTCTTTCCCGCAAAGTTTTCTTTAGGGAACTTTAGGGGCTCCGTACTTTTGTGCCTCTTCTTGGTCACCTTTTTGCCACTTTGTTGTAGCGTTTTCATCCTTGTTTTCTTCTCGTTCTCAGACGTTTTTAGAGATTTGCGTAGACTCCAGAGCCAAACTGGAGAACATGTGCTCGGTTGAGGCGGGGGTTAAGAGGTTGAACAGCAGAAAGAAAGTTGTAAACAGAGTTGCTAAGCTAGCCGGAGCCCCGCCCTTCACAGTGACGTCATCCCGTGTGAGCCCTGGTCCGTCTGTGTTTTTCCCCAGTCTATGGGCAGAGCTCGGAACACTTGAGTAACAAACCGCGCTCTCCTCACACCAGGACGTCCACGACAATCCGAACTGTCCTTTCCACTTTGATTCCAAACTCAGACCGAGGCCGCCTCTACGAAAGCACACCATGGGACGAGTGGGACTCTTTTATTTCACATCACTGCCCCTTCTACTGCTCGTGTGCTCCGTCCGAGGTAAGACCCAGCCAGGGTTACGTTAACGTGTCCGGGCTGGGACTGATTATTATGTGAGTGATCATCTCCGATCTCCTCAGCACTGAGCTGACGAAGGTGATATACACTGACTCCGATCGATACTGCGCTCACCCAAGGCTAATGTCCCTGAGAATGTTCTGACGGGACTGACACGTGAGCAGGTGCAAGGCAGCTTTAATAAGAAACAGTTACAATAACAACAGTCTCATCATGTTGTATGATCTCCCAGGACCCCCCAGTTTATTCCCTGATTATACTAGCGAGATTTCGTGTCTTTACTTGAAAATGATGAAAGCTTGAGTGTGTCAGTAGCAGTTATAATAACCTAGTATGTAGTAGTAGTAGTAGTAGTAATAGTAGTAGTAGTAGTAGTAGTAGTAGTAGTAGTACTACTATGTAGGTGCCAGATTGATATTGCGGAAGTGACATAACTGATTGGAGAGACAAGAACAACAACAACAGGGAGGATTGTGATAGTAAAACCTCACCAACAGGACTAGTTCATAACAAGGTAGAAAGAAAGCTCCTCAAATCTCTTAACAATCCATTTACTCACGAATGGACTGGAGTTTAGTAGTAACTCTTACTTCAGTTTAAATAATCGTTACATTTAGGTTTTCTGTATTTCTGTATTCTACACGATGTTTTGTTTCACACAATGTTCGGCATCATTGAAAATAAATCATACTTTTTCGCTCAGTCACTCAGTACATTATCTCCAACTACTTTTTAACTTATTTCAAAGTAACGTTATTTTACTTACTTGAGTATTTGGCCACTCTCTAACCTCTGCTAATAATAAAGACAACAGAAAGCCTTTGCCCCAGTGACCAAAACACAGCTGCCTGTCTGAGTCGTCCATCTGTCCGCCCCCCCCACCACTGACCTCTGGGACAGTGTTTTAAATATGATGGTCTGTGGACAGTGAAATGACCAGTTCACTCAGGGGTCGTGTCCAATGACCGTCTGCACCTGCGGGAGGCGGGATTCCAAACGGCAGCCTTCTGGTTTTAAGAGGACCCGCTCAACCCTCTGAGCCACTATTTATATTCAAACTTCTCACGAACCGTATAGAAAACTGAACTCTATTTGTTTCTTTTATAGTCAAATTAACTCAACCAAAAAGATCAATCGATACTAAATGTATATTTTTTATGTCACCCAGCCATATAATGAGGGGTCCATCACTTTATTTTTATTCATCTTCATTTTGACCCCCCTTAAACCAGTGGTCCCCAAAGGGGGGGTTGCAAGATGATTTTGAGACAAAATGTTTTACATTTGGTGTATTTTTGATTGAAAACAGCAGAAATGAGGACAAATATCAAAACGCAGTCTCCAAACTAACATCATCAATTTAAATATTTTGCACGTTAAATGATTATAAATGCTCATTACATTTGACAGAAGGGGGTCCCGAGTTGTTTGTTGACAGTTGCCAGTAAAGTGTTTGCCCTAAAACTGAAGGTTGATGGTTGGATCTCAGGGCTTGTGTTTAGACAACTGCTAAAACAGTAGAGTGGTCGTCTACGTTAGTTTAGATTAGTCTTTGTATTAGTGCACAGTATACGGCAGAACGATTGCAAAATTAGGTGACGTGCAAAAGTTCTATTTTAGTCATGATTTGCTTCTGATTTTGTTTTTTTCTTAGTCTTGTTTTGGCACAATTGTAATCTTCGTTTAAATTGTATCCAACATTTTGAGTTGAAATGACAAAATATCTCAATAATCGCAATATTCAAAACAGATGACTATCACGCTTTTCCCCCAAGTCCATGTGATGAGCGTCGGCCATGTTGTTAGCACTTTGTACCTTGACTTGTGCTTATCCTCTGGTGTCATGTTGTGTAACTTTACCTGGTAATCCTGCAAGCTCTTTATCCCGCCGCGCACCG
Organism: Proterorhinus semilunaris; assembly: GCA_021464625.1. Lineage (NCBI taxonomy): Eukaryota > Metazoa > Chordata > Actinopteri > Gobiiformes > Gobiidae > Proterorhinus > Proterorhinus semilunaris. The sequence continues at coordinate 42,936,280 of CM038346.1, forward strand.
TCGGCCAGGCCCTCCCTGGTCCCGACGCTCACTCGGGAAAAGGCTTTTGTTTTCACGGAAGTCTGTGTGATTGTCAGTGCACCCTGGCGGTTTTATCGCTGTGAGGATCAGAAACCGCAGTCCGGTTTGTCCGGTTCAGGAAAGAGCTGAGACATGAAACATTATAAAGTTGTTTCACTCAGTGTTTATTGCATTCATGCATGTTGAAGCAATTCTTTCATTGTTGTGGCTATGAAATAAACAATCCCTGTGACTTGAGCTCCGCCTCCTGTTTATATCCCCTCCTACTCCAGGAAGCCGTCAGCAAATAAGCCTCCTCGTCCAGTCTGTTCCTCTGTATTTGCCAACAGTCCAACCCACTTTTAAATCATATTAAAAAATAAGGAATATTACAAATCCTTTTTGAAAAGTTCCATGAAGGTGAAATTAACAAGGCTGTTTACGAGTGGTTTCAACCAATGATCAACAATAGTGGCCCAGGGGCCAAATCAGGCCTCAGGGCTCCCATTTAGCCTCCTGTCAGTCCCAGGTACATACATGTGCTGTTATATCTAACCTAATCTGGTTTCCTATGGTATCACTTTATGTTACACTATCTTTGATACATACATTATACGTGCCAAATTTAGTACAATGTGCTATAGTAATGTGTAATAATAACTTGTACCTATTGGGTACAAGGGCACGATGGAATAATATGTATTGTAGTTTGGAGGTACATAATGTAATAAGACCCTAACCCTAAGGCTCTTATGTCTTATTACTTGATGTACCTCCAAAGGACTAATACACATTATTCCATTGTGTACGTACTACATAGGTACTAGTTATTACTACGGCTGGACTGTCTCACTCTTTTACTTGGCTCTGACCAGCAATAAAAGCCAAGTAAAAGAGTGAGACAGTGGGCAGGAGCCTTTCTTTCAAGTTAAAGGAATAGGCCACCGTTTTTACATACTGAGATATGTTCTTACCTTAGATTTGATGAGTTCATTTGTACCTGTCTGGTCTCCACGTGTGCCTTCTGTAACGTAAACACAGCATAGACGGCGTTAGCATTTAGCCTCTCTCTTCTCTATAGCTCCAAACGAGGTGAAGATAGAAAAAGATCTTTATTTATATAGCGCCTTTTAAAGACATGGTCACAAAGCGCTTTACATGAGAGCAATTGCATTCACTCCATACTCGGTGGTGGTAAGCTACATTAGTAGCTTCAGTTTCCCCTGGGGGAGACTGACAGAAGCGCTGTCGCGACTACACACGTCTGCGCCAACGGTCCCTCTGACCAACACCATACATTCACACACACCATTCATCCTGGCCTATTGTACATGTTTTTGGTGGTAGGGGAAACCGGAGTACCCGGAGGAAACCTACGCAGACACGGGGAGAACATGCAAACTCCACACAGAAAGGACCCGTCCAGGTGGGAATCGAACCTGGGACCTTCTAGCTGTGAAGCGAGAGCACTAACCGCTGTGCTACCGTGCCGTAGATAGAATCTACCAAACTCTTCCACGTTTTCCCTATTTAAATATGGTTAAGTGAAGTGGTACACTATAAAGTATAATTACACAAAATTAAACAATGTGGATTTTCTAAGCGGATAAAAAGGGGAACTATATTGTAAGGCGTAATAATACCAGAAATAATTCGGCATCCGCACAGTAAAGTGAAGATATCACTGCGCAGATGCCGAATTACTCCTGGTATTATTACGCCTTACAATATAGTTCCCCTTTTTATCCGCTTAGAAAATCCACATTGTTTAATTTTGTGTAATTATACTTTATAGTGTAACACGTCACGTAACCATATTTAAATAGGGAAAACGTGGAAGAGTTTGGTAGCTTCTATCTTCACCTCGTTTGGAGCTATAGAGGAGAAGAGAGAGGCTAAATGCTAACGCCGTCTATGCTGTGTTTACGTTACAGAAGGCACACGTGGAGACCAGACAGGTACAAATGAACTCATCAAATCTAAGGTAAGAACATATCTCAGTATGTAAAAACGGTGGCCTATTCCTTTAAGTAATCTATTCTTTTACGCACCTGCTGCCTTCTCCGGTGGGCAGAGCGTCCACTTATCAAGTATTTGTTGCCAGGTATTAAACAAACTTCAAACATATTTCAGGACGACGTTGTAATTTCACTTTTGATGTAATGAAGTTCATTAAAAGCTGAATCTCACTCATGGCCTTACAGACTTACAGCTGGGCTGGTTAAACGGGCTGGCCATATCAATGTAGTACCAAACTGTGCTAAGTCTGTTAGGACTCATGGGTAAATCCACAGGACACGCCCAGTGGCCCACAGTCTGAGTCAGCAGCCGAAATCCTCTGTCACCTCAAGGAACCAGGCTTACACCACTCTGACGGGCATTCAAGAGGTTACTAGGAATCTGATACAGATACATGACTTCAGGTGTCATTTGGTGCTCAAGTGGTGGTCATGTGGTGGTCATGTGGTGGTCATTTGGTGGTCAATTGGTGGTCATTTGGTGGTCATGTGGTAGTCATGTGGTGGTCATCTGGTGGTCAAGTGGTAGTCATCTGGTGGTCAAGTGGAAGTCATGTGGTGGTCATGTGGTGGTCATTTGGGCTTTGTACTGGATTTCTATGTGATGACTATAGTCCTGTTTATTTGATCCTCACTGATTGTGTGCTTTTGTCTCTCTCAGGGGACTACTGTGAGGTGAACCGGTGCCTGAATGGTGGGACGTGTGTGAGTGGAGTTGGAGAGGAGAACTTCATCTGCATCTGTGCTGACGGCTTTGGAGGAGACACCTGCAACCTCAACGAGACCGGTACATCTACAGACAATAAACTATACTAATGTCCCCATTGGCCCTATATAAAACTACAACCTCACTGAGACAATAAACTATACTAATTTCCCATTGGCCCTATATAAAACTACAACCTCCATGAGACAATAAACTATACTAATGTCCCATTGGCCATATATAAAACTACAACCTCAATGAGACAATAAACTATACTAATGTCCCATTGGCCATATATAAAACTACAACCTCCATGAGACAATAAACTATACTAATGTCCCATTGGCCCTATATAAAACTACAACCTCCATGAGACAATAAACTATACTAATGTCCCATTGGCCCTATATAAAACTACAACCTCACTGAGACAATAAACTATACTAATGTCCCATTGGCCCTATATAAAACTACAACCTCACTGAGACAATAAACTATACTAATGTCCCATTGGCCCTATATAAAACTACAACCTCAATGAGACAATAAACTATACTAATGTCCCATTGGCCCTATATAAAACTACAACCTCACTGAGACAATAAACTATACTAATGTCCCATTGGCCCTATATAAAACTACAACCTCACTGAGACAATAAACTATACTAATGTCCCATTGGCCCTATATAAAACTACAACCTCAATGAGACAATAAACTATACTAATGTCCCATTGGCCCTATATAAAACTACAACCTCAATGAGACAATAAACTATACTAATGTCCCATTGGCCCTATATAAAACTACAACCTCAATGAGACAATAAACTATACTAATGTCCCATTGGCCCTATATAAAACTACAACCTCACTGAGACAATAAACTATACTAATGTCCCATTGGCCCTATATAAAACTACAACCTCAATGAGACAATAAACTATACTAATGTCCCATTGGCCCTATATAAAACTACAACCTCACTGAGACAATAAACTATACTAATGTCCCATTGGCCCTATATAAAACTACAACCTCACTGAGACAATAAACTATACTAATGTCCCATTGGCCCTATATAAAACTACAACCTCAATGAGACAATAAACTATACTAATGTCCCATTGGCCCTATATAAAACTACAACCTCAATGAGACAATAAACTATACTAATGTCCCATTGGCCCTATATAAAACTACAACCTCAATGAGACAATAAACTATACTAATGTCCCATTGGCCCTATATAAAACTACAACCTCACTGAGACAATAAACTATACTAATGCCCCATTGGCCCTATATAAAACTACAACCTCACTGAGACAATAAACTATACTAATGTCCCATTGGCCCTATATAAAACTACAACCTCACTGAGACAATAAACTATACTAATGTCCCATTGGCCCTATATAAAACTACAACCTCACTGAGACAATAAACTATACTAATGTCCCATTGGCCCTATATAAAACTACAACCTCAATGAGACAATAAACTATACTAATGTCCCATTGGCCCTATATAAAACTACAACCTCAATGAGACAATAAACTATACTAATGTCCCATTGGCCCTATATAAAACTACAACCTCAATGAGACAATAAACTATACTAATGTCCCATTGGCCCTATATAAAACTACAGCCTCACTGAGACAATAAACTATACTAATGTCCCATTGGCCCTATATAAAACTACAACCTCAATGAGACAATAAACTATACTAATGTCCCATTGGCCCTATATAAAACTACAACCTCACTGAGACAATAAACTATACTAATGTCCCATTGGCCCTATATAAAACTACAACCTCACTGAGACAATAAACTATACTAATGTCCCATTGGCCCTATATAAAACTACAACCTCAATGAGACAATAAACTATACTAATGTCCCATTGGCCCTATATAAAACTACAACCTCAATGAGACAATAAACTATACTAATGTCCCATTGGCCCTATATAAAACTACAACCTCAATGAGACAATAAACTATACTAATGTCCCATTGGCCTGCTCACTGGCCTTTCTAAACGAGCTGTTAGACAGCTGCAGAACATCCAGAACGCTGCTGCTCGAGTCCTGACAATAACCAGGAAATATGACCATATTAGTCCAGTGCTCCGGTCTCTGCACTGGCTTCCTGTCACTCAGAGAATAGAATTTAAAACAGCTCTGCTTGTGTACAAGTCGTTTCATGGTTTAGCACCAAAGTACATCTCTGACATGTTAGAGCCGTATGAACCATCTCGGGCCCTGAGAACTTCAGGGAGGGGTCTCCTGGTGGTTCCCAGAGTCAGGACTAAACACGGTGAGGCTGCGTTTCAGTTTCATGCAGCTAAAATCTGGAACAGTCTTCATGAGGATGTGAGACAGGCCTCAACTCTGACAATTAGGGCTGAACGATTTTGAGAAATAATCTAATTGCGATTTTTTTTCTTCAATATTGCGATTGCGATTAAATATGCGATTATTGTTGCAAGGTCCTCTTCTCATGTATTTTTCACCTAACACAAGCAATAAATCAGCCTGTTTCATAATAAACAATATTTGAAGTGAAAATTGCAACAAAATTGTTGCTTGACCTATTCAAAATTTGTGTGGACTGCACTTCTTAAACTGTCTGAACTTAACAGTACAGTCTATAAATAAATGCTAAATTATATAGATATTGAAAAAAAATAACTCACTGATCCAGTCAGTAGCATCACCCATACTAAAGTGCAGGAAAGTAAGAACAAACGTCTGCTTTAACTAGTTGGAAAAGTTTTAGGAAATCAAACTCCCAATTAATACAAAATAAGCTATTTAATTTATTAAATAGTACTTTATTATTTCGGCCAATCAAATCCCAGTCTGAGCTGCGACTCGTAGTACTTCAGATGCGCGTTATTGATGGACACGGAGAGGCCAGATGGAGCACACGCCAAATCACAGTGGAATTAAGAGCAGCATTTTGGTTTTGGGATGTAACTTTGGACAATATGAAGAAAGAAAAGAACACTGACACAAGGAGACGGGACATGAGGTGCCAGACACAGACACGCATCTTTGACTCGCAGCCATTTAGTGACATTTCAGCTTAAACAGCACATTTCCTCAGCAAAATAAGACATGACACGGACTCCTAGTTACCAACCCTTTTCATACTGCAGTTTAGTGTTTATATCTTGCGTCTGTACGACCTACGGAGCGGATATGCGGTAGACGCAAAGGTAAATAAAGGCACATGGCACATCGCCTCCGCGGATACTTAATGGTCATGAACCGTCATTATGCTTTTGAGATAAGTTCTTTATCCACAACATTCCCAAACATAAGCCCCCTAAACTGAGCCACAAACGACTCTTTACTTTTTACAATCAGCACAGACTCACCTATATATGTCTGTGGAGGCAGAGGCGTGTGAATCCGGAGGTGAGGGAGTTTCTGTGATCATCAGAGCGTGTAGTAGCGGCGAGAGAATGGCGTGATTAGCGCTGCGGCTAACGCAATGCTAACGGAGAAAAGCAATATTCCTTCGCGGTGGCTGCATGATAAAAGCTGATATTTTCACTGTACATCCACAATCTACCGCGCACCTTAACTAGACTGAGACGTAAACAAAAGCACGCGACGGAGCGGACTTTGCTGCCATATCTCGTTGCTCTATTTACTTCCCAAATCGCGTGCCCTGCGATTACGAAATCGCGTTGTGTAATATCGCGATAAAATTGCAAATGCAATTAATCGTTCAGCCCTACTGACAATGTTCAAATCCAGGCTGAAAACAGCTCTTTTTACCCGAGCAGATGAAAACTGAAAGTATTTTATCTGCACTCTTGCCTTTTACTGTCATTGATAATTTTTTTTATGTTGGATGTTTTAATGATTGATTTGATCTGTTTTCTTGTAATTTTATGCAACTGTGAAGCACTTTGAATTGCCTTGTGTATGAATTGTGCTCTACAAATAAACTTGCCTTGCCTTGCCTTGCCTATATAAAACTACAACCTCAATGAGACAATAAACTATACTAATGTCCCATTGGCCCTATATAAAACTACAACCTCACTGAGACAATAAACTATACTAATGTCCCATTGGCCCTATATAAAACTACAACCTCACTGAGACAATAAACTATACTAATGTCCCATTGGCCCTATATAAAACTACAACCTCACTGAGACATTAAACTATACTAATGTCCCATTGGCCCTATATAAAACTACAACCTCACTGAGACAATAAACTATACTAATGTCCCATTGGCCCTATATAAAAGTACAACCTCAATGAGACAATAAACTATACTAATGTCCCATTGGCCCTATATAAAACTACAACCTCACTGAGACAATAAACTATACTAATGTCCCATTGGCCCTATATAAAACTACAACCTCACTGAGACAATAAACTATACTAATGTCCCATTGGCCCTATATAAAACTACAACCTCACTGAGACAATAAACTATACTAATGTCCCATTGGCCCTATATAAAACTACAACCTCACTGAGACAATAAACTATACTAATGTCCCATTGGCCCTATATAAAACTACAACCTCACTGAGACAATAAACTATACTAATGTCCCATTGGCCCTATATAAAACTACAACCTCACTGAGACATTAAACTATACTAATGTCCCATTGGCCCTATATAAAACTACAACCTCAATGAGACAATAAACTATACTAATGTCCCATTGGCCCTATATAAAACTACAACCTCACTGTGACAATAAACTATACTAATGTCCCATTGGCCCTATATAAAACTACAACCTCACTGAGACAATAAACTATACTAATGTCCCATTGGCCCTATATAAAACTACAACCTCACTGAGACAATAAACTATACTAATGTCCCATTGGCCCTATATAAAAGTACAACCTCAATGAGACAATAAACTATACTAATGTCCCATTGGCCCTATATAAAACTACAACCTCACTGAGACAATAAACTATACTAATGTCCCATTGGCCCTATATAAAACTACAACCTCACTGAGACAATAAACTATACTAATGTCCCATTGGCCCTATATAAAACTACAACCTCACTGAGACAATAAACTATACTAATGTCCCATTGGCCCTATATAAAACTACAACCTCACTGAGACAATAAACTATACTAATGTCCCATTGGCCCTATATAAAACTACAACCTCACTGAGACAATAAACTATACTAATGTCCCATTGGCCCTATATAAAACTACAACCTCACTGAGACATTAAACTATACTAATGTCCCATTGGCCCTATATAAAACTACAACCTCAATGAGACAATAAACTATACTAATGTCCCATTGGCCCTATATAAAACTACAACCTCACTGTGACAATAAACTATACTAATGTCCCATTGGCCCTATATAAAACTACAACCTCACTGAGACAATAAACTATACTAATGTCCCATTGGCCCTATATAAAACTACAACCTCACTGAGACAATAAACTATACTAATGTCCCATTGGCCCTATATAAAAGTACAACCTCACTGAGACAATAAACTATACTAATGTCCCATTGGCCCTATATAAAAGTACAACCTCACTGAGACAATAAACTATACTAATGTCCCATTGGCCCTATATAAAACTACAACCTCACTGAGACAATAAACTATACTAATGTCCCATTGGCCCTATATAAAACTACAACCTCACTGAGACAATAAAGTATACTAATGTCCCATTGGCCCTATATAAAACTACAACCTCACTGAGACAATAAACTATACTAATGTCCCATTGGCCCTATATAAAACTACAACCTCACTGAGACAATAAACTATACTAATGTCCCATTGGCCCTATATAAAACTACAACCTCACTGAGACAATAAACTATACTAATGTCCCATTGGCCCTATATAAAACTACAACCTCACTGAGACAATAAACTATACTAATGTCCCATTGGTCCCATATAAAACTACAACCTCACTGAGACATTAAACTATACTAATGTCCCATTGGCCCTATATAAAACTACAACCTCACTGAGACAATAAACTATACTAATGTCCCATTGGCCCTATATAAAAGTACAACCTCAATGAGACAATAAACTATACTAATGTCCCATTGGCCCTATATAAAACTACAACCTCACTGAGACAATAAACTATACTAATCCCCCTGTATAAAACTACAACCTCAATGAGACAATAAACTATACTAATGCCCCCGTATAAAACTACAACCTCAATGAGACAATAAACTATACTAATGCCCCCGTATAAAACTACAACCTCAATGAGACAATAAACTATACTAATGTCCTATTGGCCCTATATAAAACTACAACCTCACTGAGACAATAAACTATACTAATGTCCCATTGGCCCTATATAAAACTACAACCTCAATGAGACAATAAACTATACTAATGTCCCATTGGCCCTATATAAAACTACAACCTCACTGAGACAATAAACTATACTAATCCCCCTGTATAAAACTACAACCTCAATGAGACAATAAACTATACTAATGCCCCCGTATAAAACTACAACCTCAATGAGACAATAAACTATACTAATGTCCTATTGGCCCTATATAAAACTACAACCTCACTGAGACAATAAACTATACTAATGTCCCATTGGCCCTATATAAAACTACAACCTCAATGAGACAATAAACTATACTAATGTCCCATTGGCCCTATATAAAACTACAACCTCACTGAGACAATAAACTATACTAATGCCCCGGTATAAAACTTCAGGTACAAACCTACGCCCTTGGTCTTGAGCCGCGCCACTGTCGTGGAATTTCTTACCACAATAAAGGAAAAAGGCTGGAAAGATATTTGTTTTATTCAAAGATGTAAAGTTTTTTTTATACACGTGCGGAGAGTCAACACACAGAAATCCATGGTCAGCTCTGCCGGGCAGAGCTTCTGATAGAGTTAATATAGTCCCGAGGCACACAGCATGGGGGTGATACTGCTCAGATGGAATGCGGGCACAAAGTTGGCGCCTCGGATGATCATGCAAACATCACCTTTTGTGATGTTTAGAGGAAAGGCCATTTAGAGCAAGACAAAAGAAGGCCTTTGTCTTAAGTGTGAAAGGAGCAACCAGCAGAGGCCTTTGTGGCCATTGTCTTTAGATGTGATGCAGAAAGCCAGCGCTTCAGTGGAAACTCAGCATGGCATCAGACAGTCTTCTCTACATTGATTAAAGGCCCAGAAGACCACCAGATAGTAGGTTTAGTTTGTGTATTTGCTGTGACTGGTTTTAGTTTAATTAACTCTGAAAAACTACTTTATTCAATGTGTTTTTGCAGTGAACTCTTCAAACTTAAAACATTCAATTGAATTTAAATGTTGCAGTATTTTTGGTCCGATTGAGCTTGTTGTTTGTCTTGCACTGACCATAAGCCTTTGTTTGCTGCTCTCTCTCAGGCCCCTGCAGCCCTAACCCCTGCAGAAACGACGGGACGTGTGAAGTGCGGACCCCCACCAGACGAGGGGACGTTTTCAATGAGTACATCTGCCGCTGCCAGCCCGGCTTCGAAGGAGTGCACTGCCAGACCAGTGAGTGTTTTCGCCACGACAGCCCCTGAACAGCACCGTTAACATCTACATTAAAACAGCAGGCTCTACTGACCTGATACTTATGTCAACATACCTGATGTGAAAGCTCCTCCAGAGTTCTGTTACTAAGCTTTCATTCATTGAGGTTTGCGGCGCAAGCACGAATGGGGACTACATTAGAGACAGGAGCTGGGCTTTTAGTGGGAAGTATTCCATCAGCGAGAGCCCTTTTGTGTTTGTTATAAACTGGCTTTAGTCACAGGATCGGGAAACCTCATACCTCCATCTGCTTTCTGAGAGACCCCAAACAAGAACTGTGAACTGATTTTAAAGTTCTTTTATTGTTTTTTAAATATCTTAATGGTCTTGGTCCTTCTTATCTTTCAGAACTGCTTTTACCTTATGAACCTTCACGGCCCCTTCGCTCCTCCGGCAGGGGTCTCCTAGTTATTCCTAAAGTCAACAGAAAGACTCACGGCGAGGCGTCTTTCCAATATTATCAAATCAAACTTTATTTATAAAGTGCTTTTCATACCGAAAGGTATCACAAAGTGCTTTACAGATAACAAACAGACAAACAGGTGCATGCGCACGTGCACACACACACACACACACAAAATATATCATTAGGACTAAATAAATAGATGTGAGTTAAAAGCTAAGCTAAAAAGGTGGGTCTTGAGCCTGCTCTTAAAAACATGAACGTTCTCTGTGGTCCTGAGCTCCTCCTCAGGTTGTTCCAGAGGCGATACACATATATACACGTGTATATTTATGTGTGTGTGTGTGTGTATATATCAGGGGTCACCAACCCTATGCCCAAGGGCACCCGGTCGCCCGTTGGCTCCTTCTCAGTCGCCCGCGAGACATGTTCTAAAAATAGCAAGTTGCCTTGCTACAGTGATGTCGGTAACTCTAATCTGACTACTTTTTTCAGTAACGACTAATCTAACGCGTTACTATTTCCAAACCAGTAGTCAGATTAAAGTTACTTCTCCAAACCTCTGCGCGTTACTATTTTGTCATTATTGAAGACATATTTGGGTCTTCTTGCATCGCAAAGAGTGACGAACCGTGAGCGCGACAAGTGTGGATCACAGCACAAACATAAACAACAATGGAGGAAGGAGAAAAGTGTGCTCACTATTTTCAGTTCGTGTCAGCTAAAGATGACAATATTAAGGTTCGCTGTACACTCTGTGCTGGTCACAAAGTTTTATCGAGCTTCAAAAACACGACTTCAAATTTGAAGAAACATTTGGACTCGCAGCATGGTACTGTCAAACTAAAGGAGAACCACACGGCAGCGCCGAAGACTATGGCAGGAGGTCCCCTCCACGCAAACAACAAAAGCTGGACTTCAGTGCAGTAAGTGGGAGAGCTGAAGAAGTTGGTCGGTCAGTTTATTGTTGACTCGCCCTCGTTTCGTGCCATAATAAACAAAATCCCCGCTGCTATCAATGCCGAGCTTCCTCACAGAACGTGTTTCTCGTCTTACCTGGAGAAGGAGTACACAGAGATGGAAAGAAACCTGAAGACCGCTCTGAGTGATGTCGACTTTGTGTCAACTACCGCGGATATTTGGACTGCTAACAACAGAAGCTACATGGGAGTAACGATCCACTGGATCAGTAGATCCACATTAGAGCAACAAGGCTGCGTTCACACACATATGATGCTATTAGTGCAGAAACTGTTCTTATTTTATTTTATAAGAACAGTTATTAAGTTCAACTTAAATTGTCAGAAGATACATTGTTGATGTTACTGATAAAATGCACTGACAATAAAGCGAGTATTTGCAAAACCAGTTGTCATTGTATGTTGAGGCATTGGAGGCTTCGTTGGAAGTTGGTTAATGTAACTTGTAAAGTAACGTAGTTACTTTAAAATCAAGTAATCTGTAAAGTAACTAAGCTACTTTTTATTGGAGTAATCCGTATTGGATTACTTTTTCAAGTAATCTGTGGCAACACTGTATATATATATATTTATGCTGCGACTTATGCGAATTCAATTGAAAGTTACACATATATGCAAATTTTAAGGTGCTAAATTATATATTGAACAAAACAATATGCGTGTATATTTCGAGGTCATAGTTCACCTGTCAGCTGCGCATGACAACCCCGCTTTTGCTAATAGCGACATCAGTGATCCTACCGTGCAAAAAAAAAAAGCATGGCTGCAAAGAGAAAGAAAACGTATGTTTTTAACAAAGACTGGGACGAAGAGTTCTTTTTTACATCAATACGAGATAAGTGATTTCAAAGTGGCACAATGTGGAGAGACATTATCAAACCACTCACGACAGCTTCCACACAAACTTTCCTCCCAAGAGTGCGCTTCGTGCGGAGAAAGCGTGTGAGCTAAAGGCCGTTTTGACCAAGCAGCAGTCTTTTTTCACAAGACCGCTGAAGAAGTCCAAAAAGCAACCGAAGCTTCATTCAGAGCTACCCATTATTTCATTAAAAATAAGAAGACTTGTTCTGATGGAGAGATTGTTAAAGGGGCTTTGATGATAATCGCGGAGACTGTTTTTAAAGACGATAAAAATGGGTCCGATGTCAAATCAAGTCTGGCTGATGTACAACTTGGGGCAAGTACAGTGGTCAGAAGAGTGTCAGCTTTGTCCGAAAACTTGAATGAGCAGCTGGACGAGGATTGAAGAAAGGCCGGTGGTTCAGCATCCAATGTGACGAGTCTGTGGACAGCAGCAGTACAGCTGATGGTATTTGACGATTTCTCCACTAAAGAAGAGCTCCTAACGCTGATACCGCTGAGGACAACTACACGGGGAGTGGACATCTACAACGCGGTAAAAACTTTCTTCGTGGAGAAAAAAGTGCCGCTGGAGAAGCTTGTGTCGGTAACTACCGATGGCGCACCGGCAATGGTAGGATGCCGAATGGGCTTCATTGCGCATTGCAAGTGTGGTGTAATCTATATTACATGTTACCACTAGAGGGCAGACCAGGCATGTGCGACGTCTGAGCCTGCATGAGCAGACAAGACACGGCCGAGTGAGAACCACAATGTTGTTGCAGCCTGATAATAAAGCGGCTCCGTGAACACTCCAGGCAACAGTCTTTGATTGTAAAAGAACCCAACACAACATGGTGTCAGAAGTTGGTGTGCTTTGAGAAAGAAAAGTCAGCTTTGCGCGCGGCTAGTGGCTATGAGCGACGAAGACCAAGAGCGAGGAGCCTCTTGCAAAGCCCCAAGAGTGGGAAAGGTGGATTAGACGGTTCGAGCGTTTTAGACTGGCAAGTAACCTGAATAGCTCTTCGGAAGCAAACCAAGCCAATACTCTGGTTTATTGCATGGGTGATGAGGCTGATGACGTGCTAAGAAGGCTCGAGCTAACGGCCGTGCAGCGTCAGCAATATAATGCAGTCAAAACCGCTTTCGACAGACATTTTGTCCCAAGAAAGAACGTGATTTACGAAAGGGCAAAATTCAACAAGAGGGTGCAACAGCCATCCGAACCTGTGGACACGTTTATTACAGCTCTCTATGCACTAGCAGAAAACTGTGAGTATGGTGCACTTCACGATGACCTTTTGAGAGATAGGCTTGTAGTGGGTCTTAAAGATTCGTCTCTGTCAGAAAGAATGCAGCTTGACAAAGATCTTACCTTAGCTAAAGCTATCACAATGGCGAGACAATCGGAAGAAATAAACAGACAGCAAACTGACCTGAGAGGTGAAGCTATCGCCAGCAAAATGGCTATGGATGCAGTACAAATCAGAAAAGCCAAGCTGAACAAGTTCAAAAGCAGAGAACAAAAACAGTTTAAATCCCCGAAGTTTCAGCAGACCAAACATGACAGTAAAATATGTTCCAAGTGTGGCAAGGCACCTGCACACGCAGCAGTACAGTGCCCAGCGAGAAATGCAGAATGCCATAACTGTGGAAAACGCGGACACTATGGTAGAGTCTGTAGGTCCAGCACAGCTGTAAATGAGGTTGCTGACAGTGCGGCTGGACTTTTTCTGGGTGAGGTGGATTCTGGAGAAGAACCATGGCTGGCGGACATAAACGTGAGCGGACATAAGGTGACATTCAAGCTAGATTCCGGAGCAGATGTGTCAGCTATTTCCGAACAAACATTTGTGAGCTTCAAACGCAAAAACTAAACATTGGACGAGGCAGAAAAAAACACTGTATGGACCGAATAGGGCTGCGTTAACTGTTTTGGGGTCTACCACAGAGACTATTGCGTATGGTGACAGGAGCACTACTGAGAAGATCTATGTAGTCAGAAACCTACGCGTGGCACTGCTGAGTAGAACAGCTTCTGTGAGACTGAAGCTTATCACCAGAGTTGACACTATAGACCAAGAGACAGTGAAAAAGGCATACCCCAAGTAATGCGAAGGACTCGGGCTGGTACAAAAGCTGTACACCATAAAACTGAAACCTGATGCCAAGCCCTTTTCGCTCAAAGTGCCAAGGCGCGAGCCACTGCCGCTCATGGGCAAAGTCAAAGAAGAGCTGGAAAGGATGGTAAAGTTGGGAGTTATTAGTCGTGTGGAAGAGCCGACCGACTGGTGTTGTGGCATGGTCGTAGCTCCCAAGAAGGACAAAGAGAAGGTGAGTATCTGTGTGGACATGACACCTTTAAATGAGTCTGTGTCGTGAAAGATACATACTTCCTTCTGTAGACCAAACGCTAGGCATGCTCACAGGTGCTCAGTATTTTTCAAAACTCAAGGCAAATATGGGCTTTTGGCAAATACCACTATCCAAAGAGTCGGCACTCCTCACCACCTTCATTACGCCATTCGGCAGGTACCCCTTCAACCGTTTGCCATTTGGTATTTCCAGCGCACCGGAACATTTTCAAAACATGATGGTGACGGAGGTTTACAGCAGATCTCGAGGGAGTCGTCTGTCACATGGACGATATCCTGGTCTGGGGATCGACCGTAGAGGAGTATGGCACAAGAGTGCATGCTGTCCTGCAGCGGGCAGAGGAAGCCGGCGTTACATTGAACAGGTCAAAATGTGAGTTTAACAAAAGAAAAGTCAAATTCCTTGGATTTATCGTCTCAGCAGATGGAATGAGTCCTGATCCAGACAAAACTCAAGCTGTTCAGGACATGAAGGAGCCAAGCAATGTGAGTGAGCTCAGGAGCTTTCTCGGAATGGTGAATCAACTTGGGAAGTTTATTCCAAACCTTTCTGAAAAGGACAAACCACTGAGAGACTTACTTTCAACGAAGAACATGTGGTACGATCAGCAAAAGGCGTTTCACATCCTTAAGAACTGTCTTCTGCCCCTGTGTTACAGCTCTACAACCCGAATAAGCCACAGAAAATCTCTGCGGACGCCTCTTCATATGGGCTGGGGGCAGTCATGCTACAGAAAGAGGGAGATGTGTGGTCACCAGTTGCTTATGCTTCCCGATCATTGACACCTACAGAGCAGCCTATGCTCAGGTGGAAAAGGAAGCACTGGCTCTTACGTGGGCCTGCGAGAGGTTTAAGGACTTTATCCTAGGCCTTCACTTTGAACTCGAAACCGACCACAAGCCACGAGTGAGTCTTCTGGGAGGACAAGCTTTGGATGCGCTTCCGCCGTGGATACAGAGATTCCGTATGCGCTTAATGAGGTACTCGTACACAATAAAGCACATCCCTGGCAAAAGTCTCACCACAGCTGACACACTCTCACGCTTACAGCTTACAAACAGTGTTACTCGTGCAGAGACAGATCTTATGGAGGACACTAATATTTACCTTGAATCTGTGCTAGAGGGTCTCCCTACAAGCAGTAAATACCTGGCAGATCTTCAAGAGCAGCTGATGTCTGACAGCGTCTGTTTTCAAGTCATGAGGTACTGCGCAGAAGGCTGGCCGGATCGTAACCAGCGGTGAAGCACTACTGGCCTGAGAGAGCTGTTCTGAGTGTGCACAATGGACTACTACTTAGGGGCACAAGGTTAGTTATTCCTGCTAACATGAGAAACTCAGTTTTGGACAAAATACATGAGGGTCACCAGGATGTGGTTAAGTGCAGTGAGCGTGCTCGTCAGGCAGTATGGTGGCCAGGTTTAAGCAACCAGATCAGTGAACTTGTCCTCAAATGCAGACAGTGCAGGAAAGAGCCAACGTAAGAGAGCCTTTAATGCCCACAAATTTTCCCGAAAGACCATGGCAGAAGTTAGGTGCTGTCTACCTGTTGCTTGTAGACTACTTCTCTAGGTATATAGAGATTGCCCAGCTCAGCCCAACTCGCTCTGCCAACGTCATTGTGCATTTGAAATCAATATTTGCAGGTCATGGAATACCAGAGATACTGATCACAGACAACGGCCCGCAGTTTGCATGTCAGGAAATTAAAGACTTTGCAAGTGAATACTGTTTTGAGCATGTGACCAGTAGTCCCAGGTACCCCAAAGCAATGGCGAGGCGGAGAGAGCTGTCCGAACTGTCAAAAATCTCCTCAAGAAAGCCAGTGATCCGTACCGAGCTCTGTTAGCCTACAGGACCACAGCGCTGGCAAATGGCTACAGCCCTGCACAGCTACTCATGGGGCGTCGACTCCGTACCACCTTGCCAATGCTACCAGAGGCTTTGCAGCCATGTGTGCCAAATCTTCGACAACTTCGTCATGTGGAGAGGGAGAGAAGGATGAGACAAACTGAAGGCTTCAACAAAAGACACCGAACAAGAGATCTGGACAAACTGATACCCGGACACCAAAAGGCACAGTGACATCTGTCCACCCAACTCCACGGTCATGTCATCAGTGGACTGCAGTGAACAATCAGAAGGAACCGCAGCCATCTTGGGCCTATGCCGATATCAGAGACTCGTACTGAATCACAACCGACCCAGTCTGATGAAAGAAACACTCCTACAGAGACACTGTCCGAGCCACAAGCACAACAAACACCAGGCGTTGTTCGAACCAGGTCCGGTAGAGAAGTGGTAAAACCAAAAAGACTGGATCTGTAAACGTATGCATTAACATTTATGTTGTGCTTTGAATAAGTTCCGAATATGCCTTAAAATCTAATAAGAGGTTTTGCATAGAAAATGTTCGAATGTCTGCAATAACGTTTGTTTAATAAGGGAAAATGTTATGGAAATTGTTAAAATGTTTATGCCCAGATAATTTACAGTTAGCTGACCAATATGACATTTTTTCCAGTTATGCTAATGGTTTGAGTTACAGCTAAGAGTAGTCAACCTACCTTCAGTAAAGGGGATGTGGTGTAATCTATATTACATGTTACCACTAGAGGGCAGACCAGGCATGTGCGACGTCTGAGCCTGCATGAGCAGACGACACGGCCGAGTGAGAACCACAATGTTGTTGCAGCCTGACAATAAAGCGGCTCCGTGAACACTCCAGGCAACAGTCTTTATTTGTAAAAGAACCCAACACAACAGCAAGAATGACCCAGACTTCCCACCTTTCCTACACTACCACTGTATCATTCACCAGCAGGCGATATGCGCTAAAGTGACCGGGTTGGACCATGTAATGACGCCGTTGTTCCAATCATCAATAGCATTCGCGCTAAAGCAACACCGGACATTTAAAGTGCCTTAGGAGGAGCTGTCCGCAGAATATGGAGACGTGTTGCTGCATACAGACATCTGACGGCTCAGCAGAGGGCGGATTTTGAAACGTTTCTTGTCACTTGTGGGTGAAATAAAGGAGTTTATGCAGAGCAGAGAAGAGGACACCTCCCTCTTGGACAACATCGAGTCGTTGCTTGACCTTGCCTTTTTAACAGATGTCACAGAAAAACTGAACTATTTGAACTGTGAGCTGCAAGGCACAGGTAAGACTGTCACAAACATGATTAGTGCTGTAAAAGCTTTAAAGCTAAAATGAACATTTTCTCTGTGCACTTGCAAAGAAAGTGTTGTGCACTTTCCCTCTGTGCAAAAAGTTCTTATTGACAATGTTTCTGCATGTGTGGCTTTTGATAAAGGTGTAGAAAAATACAGCCACGTGATTAACAGACTGATTCAAGAGTTTGAACAGATTTTGTGATTTTGATCAAATTGAGCCATGTGTGTCATTCCTTTCAAATCCCTTTGTGTCAGTGAACATTACAGGCACAGCTGAGAGCCTGAGGACAACCTTCAGTGGACATTACAGGCACAGCTGAGAGCCTGAGGACAACCTTCAGTGGACATTACAGGCACAGCTGAGAGCCTGAGGACAACCTTCAGTGGACATTACAGGCACAGCTGAGAGCCTGAGGACAACCTTCAGCTCGTCCATTTCCACCTGCAGGGCAGGTGGAAATGGACATAATAACTTTGCAAAATGACCTGCACCTCAAAGCACATCTGAGTAGCCCAAACCTTTGGAACCTTGTGGACACAGAAAAGTACAAATCCATCTGCACAGGTGTCTCACTGACAGACCAGACTGAACAGTGTTTTAGTAAAACACCATGTGACCTGGTCAATTAATCATTGTTCAATGATTCATTCAGATCCAAAGTTGGAGTTCAAACAATGTCATGTATTGAAAAAACAATGACCTCTGTTTTTTGTTGAATGAAGTTGTGACATGTTCATTTGCACAAAATAAATGTCACTTCTGGATTGGCAGACCGGGGTGGTGGTCCCCCTCTTCAAGAAGGGGGATCGGAGAGTGTGCTCCAATTACAGAGGGATCACACTTCTCAGCCTCCCTGGTAAGGTCTATTCCAGGGTGCTGGAGAGGAGGATCCGGCCAATAGTCGAACCTCGGATTCAGGAGGAACAATGCGGTTTTCGTCCTGGTCGTGGAACACTGGACCAGCTCTATACCCTTCATCGGGTGCTCGAGGGTTTGTGGGAGTTCGCCCAACCAGTCCACATGTGCTTTGTGGACCTGGAGAAAGCGTTCGACCGTGTCCCTCGTGGTGCCCTGTGGGGGGTGCTTCGGGAGTATGGGGTACGGGGCCCTCTACTAAGGGCTGTCCGTTCCCTGTATGACCGTAGCAGGAGCTTGGTTCGCATTGCCGGCAGTAAGTCAGACCTGTTCCCGGTGCGTGTTGGGCTCCGCCAGGGCTGCCCTTTGTCACCGGTTCTGTTCATTACTTTTATGGACAGAATTTCTAGGCGCAGCCAGGGGCCGGAGGGTGTCCGGTTTGGGAACCTCAGAATCTCATCTCTGCTGTTTGCAGATGATGTTGTTCTGTTGGCTTCCTCAAATCAGGACCTCCAGTGCGCACTGGGGCGGTTTGCAGCCGAGTGTGAAGCGGCCGAAATGAGGATCAGCACCTCCAAATCTGAGGCCATGGTTCTCCACCGGAAAAAGGTGGCTTCCCCGCTTCAGGTCGGTGGGGTGTCCTTGCCTCAAGTGGAGGAGTTCAAGTATCTCGGGGTCGTGTTCACGAGTGAGGGACGGATGGAGCGTGAGATCGATAGACGGATCGGTGCGGCGTCAGCAGTGATGCGGTCGCTGTATCGGATCGTTGTGGTGAAGAGGGAGCTGAGCCAAGCGGCAAAACTCTCGATTTACCGATCGATCTACGTTCCCACCCTCACCTATGGTCATGAGATTTGGGTAATGACCGAAAGGACAAGATCGCGAATACAAGCGGCCGAAATGAGTTTCCTTCGCAGGGTGGCTGGGCGCACCCTTCGAGATCGGGTGAGGAGCTCAGTTACCCGGGAGGAGCTCGGATTCGAGCCGCTACTCCTCCACGTCGAAAGGAGCCAGCTGAGGTGGCTAGGGCATCTGTATCGGATGCCTCCTGGTCGCCTCCCTCGGGAGGTGTTCCAGGCATGTCCTATTGGGAGGAGGCCTCGTGGAAGGCCCAGGACACGCTGGTGGGACTATGTCTCCGTGCTGGCCTGGTGTCGCCTCGGGGTCCCCCCAGAACAGCTGGAAGAGGTGTGCGTGGATCGGGAAGTCTGGGCATCTCTGCTGAGACTGCTGCCCCCGCGACCCGGCCCCGGATAAAGCGGAAGAAAATGGATGGATGGATGGATGGAAATGTCACTTTGAGAAATGAAATACATGCATTCATTTACAAATAGTTGTCAAAAATGTATGAATACAGTTATGAAATAGTAAGGAGTAACATTGTACCCTTTTTGGATTTTTAAAATTTAAAATGTTAAATACATTTTGAGCTGGTAGTCCTCCGGCCATTAGGTAATCTTAAGGTAGCCCTCGGCTTTAAAAAGGTTGGTGACCCCTGGTATATATATATACAGTATATATATATATATATATGTATGTATGATGTGGGGCGTATTTTAAATGTTGTTATCTGTAAAGCACTTTGTGATACCTTTTGGTATGAAAAGCACTTTATAAATAAAGTTTGATTGATTGATTAAACATAAACAACAAAATATATATCCTTTCCAGTTATTCTCCTTCAAGTCAGTGTTGGATGTGAACATGTGCCTTATATTTGTGGACATGGGTTACAGTAAGGAGCAAAAACAAAGTCCTATACCCTCCTGTTAACACCATTTGTAAGATTTCCATCTGCTCCTGGCCTCAGCTCAGTG
Source organism: Proterorhinus semilunaris (assembly GCA_021464625.1). Lineage (NCBI taxonomy): Eukaryota > Metazoa > Chordata > Actinopteri > Gobiiformes > Gobiidae > Proterorhinus > Proterorhinus semilunaris. Next base: position 42,957,063 of record CM038346.1, read on the forward strand.
CATTCAGTGTCCGAGTGAAAAGGCCTTTTCACGGCGCCTCTCTCATTTTCTTTGGCTAATTAGCAAAAGTGTCCCGAGTCTCTTAGCATGCAGCGGCCCTCCGCGCAGACCTACTTCTTTTCTCCGCTTTCATTAAGCTTCCCTAAATACGCCTGAGAATTCAGCGTAATCCATTGTTTGAATGTGAGAAAGCAATACTTATGTGAGCAGCTCAGTGCTGTGAGAATGGGAGCATTTCAAAAGTACTCTAGTTTTGTTATGGTGCTTTTTGAAAGAGCCCTGGGACAGCCTGACCACCAATTGTAGTGTTTTTGCAGTCGGAAGTCTACTCCCTGCTAATTTTAGCTCTGCCACACAACACGCACAGGACAACACGGGGGTCATTACAGTCATGGCAAAACATTAGCTAATGTGTGGATGTGGAGGCCCCGCTCTGTAGCTACAGTGTTGTGTTGTAAGACAGTAAGAAGACTAAACAAACAAACACAACTTTATTGTCCCGTAGGGAAATGTGTCCTCTGCATTTAACCCATCCTTCGATGCCACTCAGGCGACCCGTAAGGAGCAGTGGTCGACGGCAGTGCCGCGCCCGTGGACCCATCTCCATGATGTGGAGCCAGGCTGATGGTCAGAATCACCTGGCTGGAGGATTTACCTATTGCACATGTTTTTAGTGGTAGGGGAAACCGGAGTACCCGGAGGAAACCTACGCAGACACAGGGAGAACATGCTCCACACAGAAAGGCCCCGTCCAGGTGGGAATCAAACCTTCTAGCTGTGAAGCACGAGCGCTAACCACTGTGCTACCGTGCCAAAGGACATCTGTGCAGTATTGTATGTAAGGAAGGGTTGTTCAAGGCGTCCCAAAGTGTGTGTGTGGGGGGGGGGATGAATTCAAAATGAAATAAAACAGTGGAGTCCCAGGTTGGTTGCGTGGTAATTTTTGGGATCCCAGCTAAAAAAGTTTGGGAACCTGGAGGTTTACAGCAGTGGTTCTCAACTGGGGGGTTTCTTTCAATATTTTCCCTCTGAAAAAATGATGGAAACACACCCGAGTCTGTTAAAATGACTGAATGTTATCAAGTTGTTCTGATCATTTTCATCTTTAAAATGCTTATTCAATTATAATTTGTTGGGAAAGGACTGTATTTTGAATTATACATCACAAGTCAAATTGTTATTGGTCAAGACTTGTCATACTAGGGTGATGGGGGCCCCGAAGCCGTACCAGATGATCCCTGCACAAAGAGAGAGTAGTAGTTCCAGCCATGGTGGGGATGGTGGGGAACCATTGTTTATAGAAATGAATGTTTAGTCAACGCTGAAGTCACAGGCTGGCTCTTTTCTGCAGCTTCAGTTCTGAACTTTGGGGAAAGGGACAGTGTCCTCTGCTTGATACACAGCTGGAGAAGACAGATATCGTAATTCCTAAAGGTTTTCAGACATGTATAGTACATGTTTGTATCAAGTATTATACTTGTATTAAGTTTTACTCCATCAACCTTAAGCAGCATCACTTTAGCTTTACGTGGGAAAAGATCAAAATAATCCTTAGTTGCAGCCCTAAATCACTTCAGATCCTGCCAATGTAAGTGGGTTAGTAGGTTAGAGTAACTTTGTTTTTTTCCTGAACTCATTATGTTGAGGTCCCAGGAACGGCCATACTGAGCTCGGCCTCAGGTCTGGACCGTGCCAGGTTTATTTAGTGGAAATAATGATTGTAGATGACGACATCACAATCTGGACATGTGCAGTGAACGATGCACGGTGAGCAGCAGCGTGTCTTTGGGGCAGGCTCAGCTCAGCACAGCGCTGACTCTAATGACCTAAAGGTTTTTAGTAATCAGACTAGTATGTTGTTTTTTACATGTTTCAGATCATTCCCACCGATAAACAAAACCCTGGTTTACAAGAAATGTGTAGCATTGATCCAGTAACTGGACAACATGGAGACTCAGAGATGTGTTTTATCAATCCTAAATGATCTGGTTCAGCCCTGATATGTATCTGCTGCACAAACCGGCCAATGGCTCCCCCTTGTGGACAGTCAGCAGCAGTGTATGCTTTGGCTTGAATGGCTTTCCAAGTGGAACTCTTTTTTTTCTTTCTTCACTGTTGCTTTATTCTGGGCCAGTTTCCACCGAAGGCCTTCCTCAATAAATCGACTTTCCTCAAAAGATTAACGATATGGCAGATTGTAAAGTTTTTAAACTAATCTTGAACGTAGCTCCTACAGACACCACAGTCTCTAGTCTTGAAGTGAATCCTTATATTTTGAATGTTATTGTTGAAGTCATCATCTGTACTGGTCCTTCAGAGTCGAGGCAATATATCGGCTACAAGATCATATCGAAACAGTTGCTTGGAAGACATGTAAAAATGCAATACTGACTTTATCTCCAATGCCAAGACATGTGGGGAAAAATTGGCAATGTGTTTTTTTTTTCTGATCTTTTGTAGTTTGTTCAAGACTAATATATTTTTGAGTGATCTAAATTGTGCCTATTCCTGATGGTTCGCTTCATCATCGTTATCGAGAAAGTCCCCACAAACGTTGAGTTATTCATTTTCGCTTCAGAGTGGTCGACGTTTCACCTTTAAAAGCTTTGTCCATCATTTACTGAAAAGTCAGGCTGGCTCAGCTTCAGACCAAGTTCAGGAAAGGTATCGGACAGGAGACTGACTCTACGAGAAATAATGCTATCAAGTTTGTTCAGATTTGACACATTTTTACAATAATCGCTTGACACTCGAGGACTAAATGAGATATTCAATATCCCCACTAACAATCTTATCTAACAGGGCTGGGACGATATACTTTTGTTGCAAACAAACGTCCCGATGCATAGGGCCTGATTCCACACGTTCCGTCATTATAACAAACTTACTTCACTGTGAATGAATTGAAAAAGAAACGCACAAGTTGAGTTTTCAAAGGTGAAGTTTTTAAAGGTAAATATGAATCAGTCAGGCTTTGACTCAAACAGTTTGAAAACTACAAATGGCAGACACATTGTTTAAACCAAAACAGGTATTAACCCTATCAAAGATTCAAAACAATCTGTCAACTAAATAAACCCAAATATTTAAAGCAGGCTTAATTCAGATGCATTTGGGGCATTTTTATGGATGAAATGCCTTATTTCCAAATGCACACATTTATATTTATGTGTCTCAACTCCAAAGGCTTTATATTGGGTTATGGATGTCACAGATTTAGACAAATATAAAAGAGTGAGTGACCGTGAACTCCTGCTGATCTCAGCTTTGAAATGGAGTTGGTGTGATAATCCGAATCCGAGGCTGAGCTCTTTTTCTGCTTTGTGTTTGCAGATGTGAACGACTGTGCGAATCAGCCGTGTAAGAACGGCGGGCGCTGCAGGGACCTGGAGGGGGACTACACGTGCCAGTGTTCATCGCCGTATGTGGGCAAGCAGTGCCAGCTACGTACGTCACACCTCCGTCTCATTCAAATGTTACAGTCCATAAAAAGCTTTGTCATTGTACAGTTGTACATGTACGGTCAGGTGTTGGTGTTAAGAGCACCACCTCTGTGATGTTAAATACTGAACACTGCAGTCGGGCTGGGGACTGTAAACAATACAGTATGGCATTGGGAAAATAGAAAGCAGATTTGTAACAAATGTTAGAGCCTAAACAAGAGGCATTTGTAGTTTCTGTGCTCCACAGTGTTTTACAGGACAGTCCTTACTGGCCATGAAGGAAACCCCTTTTTAAAAGTAAACATTAGCTGAGCATCTTAAGGTCTTTTGAGACATACAAATCCACACATTTCTTCTTCAGAAACAGTGAAGAGGCACCAAGAGGGCCCCACACCTGCAGCACAGAGCAGGCGTCACAACATTCTAAAGAGACGATTGTTTAAAATGGAGGTGGAGCGGCTGAAGATGTCATGCTGGTAACTGTCTTTATGCAGATTTCTAGTCTTAGTTTGTGGCTCATTTCTCTGTAATTCATGGGCCAATTCACATGAAACATAAACTGCCCCAAAGTTCAAAGTCCTCTCTTCCAGCCCATATGAACTATGGTCTAATTATTTCCTCATAAAGGCATAAATATTCAAAAACAACGTGTGTGATGTTGGTCAGTAGAATAACAATAATGTGGCAGGTTTGTGAATCCCATCACTGTCAAAAAATGACCAGGGGAAAACACTTTCTTTTTGGAAATTTGTTTCAAAAACAGTTTTTCTCCCGTAGAGTTGTATTGGCACCTGCTCCAACTGAAATAGAATTCTAGAACATGAATGCAGCTGAAGACATAACCAGAATGCAAAATCAATTAAAATCGTAATCATCCTGAGTAAAAAACAATCTATTTTTTCTTTTTTGTCCTAAAAGCTCAGCAGTCAGTACTCCAGTTCCCCACAGCGGATCAGGACTAACACCTGACCTACGTCATCTCATTTTACGATTGTACAATGACAAATAAAGCACTTCCTTCCTTAGGCTCTGTTCAGACTCAGGCTGAAACGACCCCTCTGCTTCCTGTATCTGATCTTTTCATGACACAGATCTGATCTTTTCAAATGAGGTATGGGACCTCCTGTGTGAAGGAGGTACGTGACCTCCTGTGTGAAGGAGGTACGTGACCTCCTGTGTGAAGGAGGTACGTGACCTCCTGTGTGAAGGAGGTACGTGACCTCCTGTGTGAAGGAGGTACGTGACCTCCTGTGTGAAGGAGGTACGTGACCTCCTGTGTGAAGGAGGTTTACTCTCGCAGTAATAGGAACGACCATGCAAAAACAAATCAGATTTTTTTCTAAATATTGGAATTGAGCATTAAGACCTACAGTCTGAACATAGTCTTGAAGGAAGGGATTTGGCTGTTTCAGCTCAAATACATGATACACATTATTACACATATTTTAATATAGGTATCAAAAAAAGTGTTGTTCAGGTATCACTATTGTAAACCAAGTATTGTTAAAGTCTTGGGGTAAACTGCACTTAGCAGTAACCTTTCTCTACTTGGTTAGCTCATGTCAGTCTAGTCTGTGTCTAGTGTTTGCTAGTTCTCCCTAAAATGGTGGATCTATGTCAGGGGTGCCCAAACTTTTTGTCTCCGAGGGCCAAAATTAAAAAGTGTCTGTGGGCCGCGAGCCAAACACGGCAATGTCAATGGTGAAACACATATAACTGCAAATAATTATAACAGTTAATTTATTTTATTTTTCGCCCCACATTATGCTTCATTAATACAAATGTTAACTATGGCAAAAGCTTAGTTTTAATCAAACAAATTCAACAATTGCTGCAATATAGTGCAAAATGTAAACAACAACACCACCTGTATCTACAGTACCTACAGACTTTCCCTCAGTCATTTGTTAACTCAGAGGAAATGCCACATTAGTGTCAGTTCAGCATCAAGTCCATTTTTAACACGTACCTTTGTTGATGTCAACAACCTTTGCAATAAAAGTTGGTAAACTGTGGAAGTTGGTGCTACAACTAATTAAAACACCAAAACAAGTGTCCTCCTTCACTCCTTTCGCAAAGGAGTGAAACAGCGCCCCCAATTTGACGCTAGTGGTCAAAACGTGTACTGCATCATTATTTACCATTGGGAATGAATGGGAAGAGAGTTGGTATTAACCATACGTGGAGCAAAGGTAGGTCACTCTCTGGCGGGCCCCTCTTTGGGCACCCCTGATCTACGTGATAATGTTTCATTCATATTCCTCTATCCCGAATATTATATTGTTGAGTCACTATGGAAGTTTAGTGTATTTCTTGGTTTTATTTAGGGTAATCATAATTGTATACACAATACAACTTAATACATAGTACCACAAGTTACAACCCAAACACTGATCAGTCTAACAGGGTGTGTAAACTTACAGTAAAAGAACAAAAGGACATACTAAAGTATAAGTATAAGTATAAGTGTGTGTATTAGTGACTGTGTGCCTGTGCCCACCCAGGCTGCATCTCTCTGCTGGGCATGGAGGGCGGGGCCATCGTAGAGTCCCAGATCTCCGCCTCCTCAGTGCACTATGGCATCATGGGTCTGCAGAGGTGGGGCCCGGAGCTGGCCCGCCTCAACAACCAGGGCATCGTCAACGCCTGGACCTCCGCCACTCACGACCGCAACCCGTGGATCCAAGTAAGAGGTCAAACACAAACACATACTTGCCCCGTCAGATGGAGGCAGGTCTTCTGCTTCACTCAATATATTCAACGCATGTTGTTGGATGTGAGGCACTGGGGGAAACGACTGTGCTAAGAGTCGGGGCCGTTGGTAGCAGCAGCTTGGCAGGCGCTGATGCTTCACTTCTACTGAAGAATTCTGGGAAGCCGCCTGATATCAGAATCAGAATGCACCGAACTCGGGAGCCTCGAGCCGCAGCCCCAGTGCATGCCGCCATCTTGGTTGCTATAACAACTGCCCTAAGAACCTGGACATTGTGGCCATTGACAAAATATATCTATTGTATGCCCGGGCCTTAAAGGCTCTATACCTGATTTTTTTATTGCAAACAATGAACAGAGGAGCCACTAAATGAAAATGTTCAATGAAAACTCATTCGTAATTTCCTAGTATGTTAGCATCCACATTTTTTACAGGGACAAGTTTAGAAGCACATTTCACAGTTTGAAGGGTCACTTTCACAAAGATGCAAGAAAAATAACCAGAAAGTTCATAAAATTGATACAAATGTTTTATAATTTGATGCATGCTGTTTTCCCCACAGATGTTTGAGTTTACAAAATGACAAAATAAATGTCATTCCAATACTAGAAGTAAAATCAGGTATGGCTCCTTTAAGTGTGCTGATTGTGCTGCTTTGTAGCTGCTCAGTCCGCCTCACGTGGGTGGAGTTTTTGTTTTTTGTGAAGGGGAAGGAGTAAATAATAATGACAGTGTACTAATATACGTCTAATTTTTTATTCATTATTTATTTAATCAGGAAAGTCCCACTGAGATTAGATTCATGATTTTCAGGGGATCCTGGCCTTAGAGGAGAACCTATTGTACATGTTTTAGTGCTCCTGTTAAGTCTTTCCTTCCATTGTGATGTTTGTAACATGTTGGTCATAACTTACTGTCTGCTTTTGTAATCTTGAAATGCTGAATTGAATCCCCTGTTTGGAGGACAAGCAGCCGTGCCTTTAAAGACTAACTATGATCTTATTAATAAGATCATAGAATCATAGATCATAGAATCATAGATCATAGAATCATAGATCATAGAATGAGTAGTGTGTGGGGCATGTGACTCTGTGTATTCATTCATATGTTAATACTGTGTCTTCCTTTTGTTTACAGATCGACATGCAGAAGAAGATGCGGCTGACGGGCATCATCACTCAGGGGGCCAGCCGTATGGGCACGGCCGAGTTTATCAAGGCCTTCAAACTCTCCAGCAGCTTAGACGGGCAGACCTACGCCCCCTACAGGCCAGAGGGGCAGAGGGGTCACAAGGTCAGACTCAGCTGCTTAATGCCACTGAAACTCACTTCAAAAATGGAAATCTCAGGAATCTCTTGTTCTCAAACAGTGGTGTCAGACTCATTTTGGGTCGTGGACCAAAATTCAGCTCCCATGACGGGCCACATCTCACGTAAAGAAGAACTTAGAAGAAGATCTTTATTTATATAGCGCCTTTCACAGACATAGTCACAAAGCGCTTCACATGAGAGCATTTTACATTCACTCCATACTCAGTTTCCCCTGGGGGAGACTGCACACATCTGCACCGACACCTCCATGCATTCACACACATCATTCATCCTGGCCTATTGTAAACAGGAAACACTATTGGGAAAACATTTCCCCCCAAAAAATAATATTACAATTGTGCTGCTTTGGTCCAAAGCTCGACAGGATTGTAGGCTAATAAATCATAAGAACTGCTCACACTTGTGTTGCACTTTACCAGCCTGTGTCAAACGTTTCTCAAAGCGCTACACTGCAGTCAGTCATTCACTCCACTCTCCGTGGAGGTAAGCTACTATTGTAGCCACAGCTGCCCTGGGGCAGACTGACCATTTACCACGTGGTTATAATGTGTTGTTTATATCCTGATCTCTTATTATGTCAGTGCCCTCTGCTGGACACGTGTGGGATTATTTCTTGTTTTATTGAAGCTGCCCCCTAGTGGCTGGAGTGAGCATTCTGGTTATGTCTTTAAAAATTCATAACTCTGCACAGGAATGGGCTTGTGTTTGACACATGTGTTCTAAAAGCATGTATTAACATGTTGGAATTAACATGAAACTTAATTAAAAAACAACAACTTCTCTCTAGTAAAATTTTATTACAAAAATAGAAACACAAGAAAGGAAAAATAGGAACGGTAAAAAAAAAGTTATTTCTTTAAGTTGAAACAACCAAGTCCCTTCCTTCAATCCTGTCCCTGGACCAACAGCATCAAATCTTGGATCTAAAGATAGAAGATTTTTTCCGGATCCTGCTCTCGATACTTTTTTCTCATTTTTTCAATACCAGTAGAAGCTAAACGTTTTTTCCAATACCAGACTGGTATGGAGTAACGGTGCCCAGTCCTAGGAAGGACATGTCCTAAGCACAGTCAGGAGGCTCGTATGCACTACAGCTGGGCAGTTTGGATCTTAACTGAACTGTTTCCTCCTGTAGATGTTTGTGGGTAACGTGGACAACGAGAGCACTAAGACCAACATGTTTGACCCTCCCATCGTGGCCCAGTTCATCCGCATCATCCCTGTGGTGTGCCGCAGGGCCTGCACTCTGCGCCTGGAGCTGGTGGGCTGTGAGCTCAACGGTAAGTAAGGAATAAGGCCATGAGCCGACTTCTGCTAGAGGTTACTGATACAGATGGAAGAAAACATCAGGACTTTTACTTTTCTACAAAGCACGAAAATAAATGATTACCAATTAGACCTTATATGTCAATAATGTTTGTAATATACACGTACACGTGAACAAACTTACTTCTTACTTACACACTTACTTTAACTACTTACTTTGAATCCAGTACACACACGTAGTGGAGTTGAAACAATGCAGTGAAGTTAAAGTATTTGTTATAATATTCAGGTCAAAGTACTTGAAAGGTGTACTTTCCCCACAGGGCTGGTTCCCTGGGAGGCGCCTGTTGCGCCGGAGCCAGTACATGTTTAAAGAGTGTTGAAAATAACATGTTGACATCAGAGCAGGCGTCCTGTGTCTCTGCTGTGCTTACCACCATAAACCACACTCACCCAACAGTCTGAAAGCATTAGTTATACAGCGCAGATGTTCTCACGGACATAAATATAATATAATACAATATGTCCTATTGTTTCCTCTCTTTGCCGTGTTGTGGAGGGTTAGATCAAGAGTATACCAGTGTAGCTTCTATACCAGTGACTCTCCAGCCCTTTTTTGATCCATTGCAAAAGACTGTTCTACAAGCGCGTGATCAGTCACATTTGATGTATTTTCTTTTTGAACTGAATCATTTAAGTCATTTTCTTTAATTTTGTTCTATATCTTGGCTACAAACTCTTGAGAGGGAACTCCTCCTGAGTCGCATATTTAAGGCTCTCTGATGGTTTTGTTACATAAAAGATAAAAGTAGCTCACCAGGTTTAGTACTGACTCTAGTGAAGTCATTTAAATACTCATACTCAAGTATTTAAGTATTTAACACGAGTCTTAGTCGGGTGTGTAATCTGTCAACAAGACAAATACATGTCAAAAGTATATTTTAGAACGTCCCCAGGCTGATAGTCAAAGGGTGTGTGAGGGACTTTTTGGGGCAAATTTGTGTCTAATGGGAGCTCTGTTAATTTTTATGCTTTTCTTTATTTTCAACACTATTTCCACTGTGTGATTCTCATTGAAAACAATGATAAAAAGAATGCATTGGTTTAATATACTCTAACATTGCATTATTTGCATCAATCTGTGCCATTGGCACCTCAGAACCACCACCAACCACTGACTCACTACATTCACCCAGGCCAAGTACCAGCGACTATTAAACTACTATGAACTATCAAATCAAAGTTTATTTATAAAGCGCTTTTCATACAAAATGTAACACATTTGCTTTACAGATTAAAATCACCCCAACCCGCAAATATACAGTACATGGCAATGGAAATAAAATGAATGAATATTAGTTAAACGCTGGGTCTTAAAAACCAGGGGTCTCATTTATAAAGCTCACATACGGACAAAATGAGGCCAAAACCTTCCGTACGAACTGTTCTGCGTCAAAGGTGGTATTTATAGAAATCAAACTGAACGTGAAACATTACGCACCATCACACTAGGCCTGTACCTGCCGTACGCAGACCACACTTTCAGACACGCTGCACGGACGCGAGGAGAGGCAGCACGGGGGAAGTCAGTTTGAGGAAATCAAGTCTTGTGCACATTTTAAACCGCGTAGATTTCTTCTTTATTTAATCATCACCTTATTCATCAGAAATTACTGGTACTAAAATATAAAATATAAGAATGAACCATAGGCTTTGAGTAGAGTGCGCACATTTCTGCTCCAGGTGGAATCAGTGAAGGGGAGATCACGTGGTGCTGCACGTACAGAGTAGGGGTGTCCATGGTTAACCGATTAACCGGTTAACCCTTAAAACTTGCGTAACCGAGTGAAAGCCTTTTGCTCGGTTAACTGGCGTGGATAATTTGCCGTGCCATTGAGAATACTTGTAATCCATTTTTGCACCACCAGAGTACATCCGTACATGGAGTTTGGGATTTGCTCGTACGGACTCTTATAGGCAGAGGCTCTCGGACAGTTTTATAAATGAGACCCCTGAACATTCTCTGCCGTGTGAGCTGCCTGTGTGAGCTCCTCCAAAGTATGAATAAACACATGGGACATCGTGAAGCTCAAGGAGAACATGTCCAAAGTAAAGCAGTGATTTTGAAGAATGTATTTTTGACTATTTCTGTTTCAAACATAATTCCATCTGTGTTCATTCATAAAAGAACGCCTTCAGTGAGAATCTACAATGGAAATGGTTTTTCCATAAAACTGTATTTGTGGATGAGGCGTCGCTTCTGTCTGTGAGAGTCTATGTATTTTTCTTCCTTGAGCTTGTGATTTGGGTTGAAGCCACTCTGCTTTGCTCCGGGCGTCTCACTGGCTGGTCTTCTCTCCTCCTCCCCCCTCTCTGCTCCTCTCCCTGTCGCTCCCGCCTCCCGACTCTTTGCGTTGACAGTGTACTCGAACACGGCAGGTTGCTCGGAGCCTCTGGGGATGAGGTCCCGGCTGATTTCGGACTCACAGCTGTCGGCCTCCAGCGCTCACCGCACCTGGGGCCTGGACACCTTCACCTGGCACCCGCAGTACGCCCGGCTCGACAAGCAGGGCAAGACCAACGCCTGGTCCCCCGCCAGCAACAACCACTCAGAGTGGCTCCAGGTCAGCGCCCAAGCCCGCAGTTACTACAGTAGCAGACTGTATAGTGCACCGAGCCACTGTTACACCACACACTTGCACTCATACTCATACTGATATCACTCTTCTCCTCCGAGCAGAGCAAAGAGCAACAAACTGGACAATTCTTCAGTGGAAATACAATATCCCACATAGAGCTCACTTTATTACAGACAACACTCCCTAAATCAGAGCCTGAGCTGGTCTGCAGTGTTTACAAGACAACAGGCTAATGTTGCTAACTGCTAACAGGTCTGTGGATCGTAAGCCATGTTATGCTTAGGCGCTTAAAGTATCTGTAAAACTAACCCGGCGACTAGAGAGTTCTCAGAAAATGCAAAATAAAGAGATACAGCATCTAGCGAAATTTAGCTGCAGCAAAAATAATCCAAATGCTGTAGGCTGTATGTAGGCAATAAACAAATCACAACATTAGTCCTCAGAAAACAATGATAATGAAAGGATATGCAACAAAAATATAAAAAAACTCTCTAAAAAGGGAAGCCTACTTTACTTAAGGAAATGTAAATGAGTAAGTAGAGCATGGGCAAATATTACGATATAAAAGAGAAATATCATGATAGTGCTTTATTTGGCGAACACAAATACTTCCAAACCTCAGCCTTCAGCCGATTGTAGGTCTGCCTCCACCTGGAAACGCGCTCCCCACAGTTAGTATGTGTAACGATTTAAAACCACATCACATGGCCTTACATCGTTTTGTTTTGTTGGTTTGCAGGTGGATCTTGAGAAGACGAAGCGTATCTCCGGCCTCGTCACCCAGGGGGCCAAGGACTTTGGGGTGGTGTCATTCGTGTCCGTGTTCAAAGTGGCCTACAGTAATGACGGAGAGAACTGGAGAGTGCTGAAGGACGAGAACACAGGGGCAGAGAAGGTCAGATCACTCACCCGGCATGTGACTCATTTTTAACAGTAACACCAGACTATGGAAGTCCAGCGGCTGAACCCCTCCCAACTAGATCAGTATACGGCCTGCTGCTAGAAGGTTGTTAGTTACTGAGAGACAAAAGTGCTCAACATTAAAACAAGTCAGTACAGATGATGGCGTGAGAGCCTTTGTCTATGATGAAAACTCCCTCTAAGTTTAGTCCTAGTCTTTGGGATGAACATGCTTTTAGCTTTAGTCACATTTGAGTCATTCCTAAAACAAATGACACATTCATTTAGGTGGATAATGACATTAAAAACAGCGTCATGAGTCGAGCTGCAGTGGCCGTCACTCCAACGGGAGCGCGTCACGGGACCGCGAGTTTACAGGAGAATTAGCACTAGATGCTTTGAAATCGCTCATGGACTCATCAGGAAACGAGGAGCAGAAACTATCATGAGGCTTAACTTCTACCACGGCATGGACGACTCTGTCAAACTAAACGGAGTTTGAGTTTGGACTAAAGTGGAGACGCCTTAACCTGACGCTACAACAAGTCTCTCTCCTCAGGTCTTTGTTATTTTAGTTTGACCTTGCTCCATGTTGATGCATTACTTTCAGCACACGTGCTTGGGCACTGCTGTTGTGCCGTATTTGTAGTGGTGATAAAGTCAGGCCAGGCAAAAACAACAAACAAAACATGGTAATGATACGTTTACCCCAGAAAACTAAACATTGAACAAAACACAGCCGACTGTGGCCTTTATGGATAAGAATGCACTGTATGTTGTAAGCCAGTGTGCTTTGTAGTAACCCGACTCACCCGCACCCGAAGTTTGCTGTATTTTTGAGGTACCCGATCCGACCGAATCGGCGGGCCTCGCGGGTTGACCGCAGGTGTCGGGTCAACCCGCGCATCACTAGTGGATAAGTATTGTAAATGTGGATGAGACAGACAGACAGATTACAAAAGCCTGAAATGCCCTTATTATGAACAGGACGTTTCTCCTCATCCTCTAAGTCGTTCTGCATTCAAACATTATCATCAACAAAATGATTTTGTTATGGTCTTTGTTGACGAAAACAACTCTGCCCCTGAGCATTTACACATACATAATGTCTCTCATATCTTTTTATGGTGATTTTTGTTCAGACCAATGTCGCTGCAGCACTCACGTCACACAAAGGAACAGCTTGGAAATCAACAATGAGGCAGATCTCCAACAAAAGAACTGTCGCCCGGTGTCTCTCCCTCATTTTCACAGACAGGCTCATAAAAATCCGTCAAGAGCGATTTTTACCCGTCATGAATGAATCTCTCATATACTTTGGTTTAGGTGTTTCATGAGATGTGTATAACTATTACTTATGTTATGAAATAATGTGAGATTGAGGATAAATGGAGCTAAACTAAACAAGATCTGAACAGACTCATGGAACTTGAATTTCCAACAAAAACGTGTTCAAACCTGTGTGTAAAAGCCTCAAAGGAGAACTACTTACACAGAGCATCATCTGCTCCTCGATATTAAGGCTCGCATTTCACTTGTACAAATGTCTTCCATTTTAACTTCACGTTTAAGAAACACAATATTCAACAGTTCATGACAGTTCACGTCGTGCGTCTATGAAGCCTGCTCTACACGGGCCTGCTCCGTGTCCTCTTACCTTTCACCTTCTCCTCTCTCTCCTCTCTCTGTCCTTCGTGGATCAGTCGCTCTCAGCTCCACTGTGAGCGTGCACGTGAGAACCATGTCAGCAGTAAGAGGCTGCTGAATGTAGGATACCAGTCTGATCTACCTCAGCTTATTTACTACAGTTCTCGTTGTCTTCATTTGTTGCCTAAGTGTTGCTTTATTGTTCATTAAAGGGACACATAGACACTTTTAAATCAAACACAGACCTGGACTAGTATTCTGCTTCATTCCCGCAGGTTTGAGTACAGCACACTGTTCTGGAACACATTTGAATGTGGCAGGCACATCCTGGGCCTGTCCTGGTCATTATTAAGGCTCATCATTCTTGGCTGAGCCCGTTCTGAGCAGCCCTGTGCTCAAAGTGTGTTTGTCACCATGCTATTGGTGTGTTAGCATGCCGTTAGCTAAAACTGAAGTCTCGTATGTACTGTTTTACACTACAGGCCATTGCCACTTCGCCAATTTGAAAAGTCAGAGCAACACAGTCCTTACTTCTAAAGTGCCTTTTCAATACGCATTATTTCAAATAAACCTAATACTATGTACTGCACTCTAATATGGAAGAATGCGACATAAAACATATAACACAGAGTTAAGATTAAAGATAAAAATAAGCTAAAGAACTTTAAACTATAAGGCTATAAGGGCATGCATAAAAAATATTAAATAAATAAGATAAAATAAAGTGACGTGTGGTAAGACAACAACAATTTGACACTGAACAGCAGCGGGATTGTATTTACAGATGTGTAGGCATATAACGTGATATTAAGTGATATAAGTGTTATTTTTGGGTTAGGGTTCATTCAAACTGCTTTTGAACACTGTCTTCTCATTTCAAAAAACGTGTCTATATTTGAAATGCTGCCATTTAACAGTAAAACAAGTTTAGTGAAGGTGTCTTTAAAAACATATCCACAGAGTGTTTTGATCTCATAAGTAAGCGAGTGATTCTTCAAACATGCACGAATGACACAAAACACAAACCCCTATGTTTTTCATAGGGAGCAACATCAGAACATCTGTTTAAACTGAAAAAGTCAGTATTGGCCCTTTAAGTGTTCCTAAAGCCAAGTATATCTGGTAAAACCAAAGTGGAGCTTTGAAGTTTGGCTGTCGGGCCCCGGGCTCCGTCTGGGGCCTGCAGTCTGGGAGGGGCCGGCTGGAACTACTTATGCTACTGTTGGGCATGTTCCCACTTGGACAGAGCAATCTTTTCCATTTTTACTGGATTAGCTCAAGTATACATGGCTTTGGTGAAAACAACATAACTCACGTTTCAGTTCATTGTGCGCATTTGAACACATTCAGAAGACTTGACAACTTTGCTTTGCAAGCTGAATTCTCACGGTATTTGTGAGTTTACAAACACACGAGAATCCATGTTGAACCGCACCCGCCTTCAGCACATACACAAACACACATAAACTAAACATTGAATGGATTTGTGGTGTTCTTGATCCAATCAGCAGCGAATGCTGCTCCAAACTCTCCCCAAACGATTCAAGCCGGCGCCGTCCCAGATTGATGTTGGCAGCAGGTGGCGCCGAGGTTAGCACTCGTGCTTCACAGCTAGAAGGTCCTGGGTCCGATTCCCACCTGGACGGGGCCTTTCTGTGTGGAGTTTACACGTTCTCCCCATGTCTGCATAGTTTTTTTCCAGGTACTCCGGTTTCCCCTACTACTAAAAACATGTACAATAGGTTCCCCTCTGGGGCCAGGAATCCCCTGAAAAAGAGATTCTTAATTTCACTGGGACTTTCCTGGTTAAATAAAGGTCAATAAATAAATTAAATACGTCAGTGCAAATGTTTGCAATGTTAAAGACCTAACATTTGAGAGAAAAAATATGAGCTGCTCACCTACTACAAGCACCACACATACTGATGCACCCGGCGCATTGAGTTACCTTGTGTACAAAATGTGCGGTATAAATAAAGTTGCCTTGCCTTGCTTCGATATTTTGGGATAAATAAGAGAAATTTTACCACCATTGCAAGAATAATTCAACATAAAAAGTGTAATTATATTCCATCATTTATCACCCCTTTAAAAACCACAGCAGCAAATCCAGTATCCTACCGTAGTTGTCACTTGTTGGTGCTGAAGACCTTTTCTATGGACTCGAGGGATACAGACGCCGCTGTCCTTCCTCTCTCACTATTTTCCCAATAAGGATTAGTGATGTCTTGAGCAAATCACCAAAAATAGTTCAAGAAAACATCACAGACAGTGACATACTGATTATCTTGGACGTGTTAAAAACATTAGGTTTGGATGGAAATACTTGACTGAGTTCATTGAGTTTTTATATCAGAGCCAACGGCGAGTATCAAAAAACACCACAAAAATGTATACGACTAAGTATTTATACTAAAGACAGGCCTAGTAGTTTTTGAGTGGCTCGTTCAAAATCTATTTGTATTTGTATTTAAGGGATATTTCAGGATTGTTAACATAAGGCCTCATTTCCTAGTTATCCAGAGTGTTGTTGATTTCTGGATATTTTTATTTATTTTTTAATTCATGTAGTCCTTATATTTGAAGAGTTTCGTGGCGCTAGGCTGGTGCAAGGCTAGCGCATTTCTACGATAACAGCTAGCCTGCGTTAAAAACAGGTCTGACCCACTCCACAGTGCACCTGAGGCAAATCACTAGGGATGTCTTCCCCCGGAGCCTGGACACTGGTGGTGGTATAGGGGATCCGTGGAGAATGCGTGGGTAGAAGCCGTGGACGGAAGAGGCGGAGATGGGGTGGAGGCGGGTCGCAGCGCAGCTGGGAAGCGAATGGATCATGATTGCTGGGGCTTAAAAGCGGGACCAATGGCGATGATTGGCTGCTATGGAGGTGCGGATCTGACGCTGATGTGGACCCTTCAGGAGCGATCTTTGGCTGGAGGTTGATGATGCTGAAGTTTGTCTACCAGGCTGAATTAACGCCTAGGCTTCATTATAAATGTCTGTGTCGAAAGAACAATTTTAGCCATTTTGTATTTAAAATATATTTAAATCGTTAGTCCGGTGATATTTGCCTCAGATGCACTGGGGAGTGGGTCAGACTGTTTTTTAATGCAGGCTATCTATTACCGTAGAAATGCACTAGCCTAGCACCAGCCTAGCACCACTAAACTCTTCAAATATAAGGACTGCATGAATAACAAAATAAAAAAATATCCAGAAATCAACAACACTCTGGATAACTAGGAAATGAGGCCCTGTGTCAGAAATATCCCTTTAAGTGTTGGCCTTTAGACAGTGAAGTCTTTGCTCCTGATGCGATGGTTTTAACATGATGCTGTGACTGTTATGGGCGTATTCTTTACTATATGGCCTTAAACTGACATGTTTGAGGCGATTTTGAACATGCTACATGCTACTGACTCGCATACATGTATGAAGAAAGCCTTAGCCCACGGAGGTAAATAAACACTGTTAACCCACGACTGACTGACTCACAGTGTACGAGTGAGATGACCCGAGCCCCGTGAGGCCACACAAGCTGAACTGGGTCTGAATACATGGCATTTTAAATACGTAGATATGCAAAGAGCATAGAGTCGTTTTTGTGCAAAACCTCTGACCTAATGAAACTACAGACATGGCCTTTTACCACGTGAGCGGCGTATGTAACGAGGCTTCATAAACAGACTTCACTCAGTTTAATCTGAAAATGTGAAGATCTCCACAGACGACTTGGCCAAGACGTCCACGGGTCCACGGGTCAGAAAACTCTTGGACGGAGCGATTTTCAGTCATAAGTTTATTGTGAGCAGTTAATGACGGCTCGTAGCTTCGTCTCAGCTGTGATGGCTCGTGTTTCCACATAGTCTGCGCCTCTAAAGCTCATAAAAAGCGAACGGTCTCCATGAAAACAAACAGCGGCCCCGGTCTTACCGGAAATCGCCACATCTTTCACGCAAAGGCTCATGGGCCGTAGGGATGAGGTGGATAGCCAATGCAAGTAAGCTAACGTTAGCGTTTTAGCTGAAATGCTGATGTGGGGACTTTGGGTTGAGGCAGAAGGTAACGAGTCGTCCCATAGAACAGCCGCAGTGCCCACCGCCAGCATATAAGCGTGTCCGGATACCTCTGGCACAAATGCGTTACAGGACTGCTGGAGAGCAGATTAAAGTTGGTTGCCAATGCAACAGATTCACTCTCGCCGCATGATTACTGTCTGATGGCATTTTCCCAAATTATAGGGGGTTTATCTATCCATCCCATCCATCCATTTTCTCCCACTTGTCCGTTGCCGGGTCGTGGGGGCAGCTGTTGGAGCTGCCCAAATCACATAGCACCAGTCCCCTATGGCTCCTCCTGCAGGTGGTGGGTCCACGGAAGGACGGCCTCATGGTTTATCTAGTTAAAAATATTCTAACACGGTTCTGGCGATATAAATAGTACATGTAATAACCTCCAAACGATCAACACTTCATAGTTATAGTTCCTTTACTTTGATGTGAAAAGTTGCGTTTTGCAAAAACGCGATAATACCGGAAACCGTGATAATTTTGGTCACAATAACCGTGAGGTAACATTTTCATACCGTGACACCCCTACCTTCAGGGAGAAGAATGTGGAATCCACGGGCCAGCTCCAGTCGACTGAAGAACCGTTTCATACACCAGGCCATCCCTGTGCCCCCCTCACTCCCCACCCCCCGCTCCACAATCAAGGACGAGAGAACCATCGTTTCAATTCATTGATAAATGAATCGACTAATACAAAATCTTTGAATCTTGAATCTTTGAATGTGATCTGAGCTATGTATTTATTTGGAGAAGACACCGCTACTACAGTTACTCATAAGAAGAGCAGCGAATACTGAGGATTCAGTCGGGAGCCATGTGGCGCTCACATGCATATTGCCCATTATGTTGAAGGCCTGACGCTGAGCGCACACTAGAAGCGCTCCATCACAAATTCTCCCAGACGTCTGACTCTTATGGAAGCACTGCAAAGATGATAAGAATTTTCTGAAATTATCTAATGATTTTTTTAGCAGCTGCAGTGAGAGGATAAGCTGCTGTTGACGTTAGCGGTAGCCGCATTAGCATTATCAGATCCGCCGCAGTACACTTAATAAGCTTTTATTTATTTATGCGAAATCGACAGTGGGCCGGACCACATTGTTTGGCGGGCCGGATTTACTTTAAATGAATAGCGCAGTATATGACATCACCACTGATAACACCCCCCCCCCCCCCCCCCAAAAGTTAGTCGTACTAACATTGGCCACGAGTTGTATACCATTGATTACTACCACTACATTCCCACAGAAAGAATTCTTCTCAAAGGTGGGGGGGCGGAGATGGGGACGCCCCCCCTTCCTGAATATTCACAAGTATTTTGCACACTGCCTATAGGTCTAATCCCAATGATGACACGCACATCCAAAGTGTTTGAGAAGAACCATATTGTTTCTGCACTTCGTAACATTTTTGGGCGTTGCCACATCCCTTTAATACTGTACAGTGGTTCTAAACTGTTTTTGTCGCGACCCCCATTATAACAACCCCTGAATCAAAGAAGGAACCAAAATATGAACAACAGGCTCCAGTCCTGAGGTACTGGCAAATGCAGAGGGATATTTTCCCTTTGGGGACATTAAAAACTACTAATGCAAAACAAATTGAGCCCAAGCATTGGTCAGTGCCTGTTCTGACTCCTTTGTCTTGTCTGTCTTACAGCTTTTCCAAGGCAACGTGGACAACAACACCCACAAAAAGAACATGTTTGAGCCGGCGTTTTACGCCCGCTACGTGCGCGTCCTGCCCTGGGAGTGGCACGAGCGCATCACTCTGCGCATGGAGCTCCTGGGCTGTGAGGAGTAGCCCTGTCCCGTCCTGTCTCTGGCCAGTCCAGCCCTTCCTTTGAACGGACCCTACTTAGGCTGAGTCGTCTGGACTGTAACACCTCTAGCACTTTGTTCAATTGTTTTATAACGTTGATATTGCACTCTGCATTAACACTAGTATTAAATATTGTTTATTAGAGAAAATGTTCTTTGTTCTTATACTTTTGGTACAGGTGTTTTCCAAGTATAGTTTGAAAAGGATTGGAAGCTAAATGTTCACTAGATTAGCAGCACATAGTTAGCCTGGCTCACCATATGACTTTTCCTCGGAGATATTTGACGTGGGATCTCTTTATTTTCTTCTCTACAAAACAGACAAAGCTGCTGGTTAGACTTTTCCAAATGCAGGAGCATGGCTTCAAAGAAATGTTTGAGTTTTTGTACTAATTTAACAGATCCGTTTTTAAAGTGCATATGACACCCATCTTTCTAGGGACTAGATGTAAGTTGGTCATTTTTATACTCACTACTGCCACCTCAGGTCTAACATGTAACTGCAGTCTCTATATTAAGCTTGTGCATGACGGCACTTTAGACCTGAAGTAACACCTTTCTGAGTGACAGTGCAGGATTTTAGAGGCAGGTGTGGTGAACAGGTCTGGGCTCATTCTACACATTAGGACATGGCTGGAACATGTAGGGGAAGAAAATACTTAGTTTTAACATTTATAAACTCCGCATAGTCCCTTTAATTTGACATTTTTTGTGATGTTTATAATTTCACTTGCTTATTGGACATTGACAGGAAGTGACATAGATAGTGGCAAACAATGTTAAACTGTTGCCGACCATGTTATTTCAAAAAGACATGAGTGTGTCATCACACACTGGACCAGGCTTCTTCTGGTCCAAACTGTTGACAGTTCCAGAGACAAACTCAGCAAAACCACACCTTTATCTGAATCTTCTGCTGAAATAACAACAGATACAATTCCAAAAAATGTTTTACACAGAATTAGAATAATATAGCTCACCATTTCTGAATAATTTGGTTTGTCATATTAGTCATATTTTCAAAAGCATTAAAACCTGTCATATGCACTTTAAGGAATAACTTTTTCTTCTTCATTTCATTTGACTGCGATGTATTTTCTATAAAGCAACACTGGTGTTCGATATTAGATCAGAAGCCTGAGTATTACTTCAACTGATGGAACTGAAATGGCTGGTATCACCCACCCGCACGGTCATGGACGGCTGTCTCCACACTCCCATTTCTCGGAGGTTTACTCTGTGCCTGTTAGTGCCACCCTGAAGGACATTCTGTGAAGGCTCACTCTGTAAAGAATGGGTCTGGTCCTTCAAAAAACGATTGCACGGTAGCAAAAATGATGCACTCTCAACAAGAATGCACAGATAGAACTCCAACCTTCTCTGGAGCAATGCCAAACATGCTGTAGGTATACCAGGAGAAGGTCTCATGGCGGGCCAGGCCGAGGAGCACAGGAACAAGTCCCACAAATGTTTACAGTCTACTCCCAGTCCTGACTAATTCACTGCCAGGTTCATAACTGAAGTGTTTATTGTGATACTTCCTCGTTCCTCCATTATGTGACATGTTGCAGAGAGATTTGTTTCAGTCTATAATTGTTTGGAATTGTTTACAGCAAACGTGAAGTTTAAAAATAGAAAGGGCTTTGATGATCTTTTTTTTTTTTATTATTTACTGAGATTAAAGTGTTTTTAAATGGATCCTGTTATTGTCTTGATGTTCCCTCTCCCACATGTAGAGGAGCAAACTGTATTGTAACACATTATGGGGTTGTGTGAAATATATTCCAGGTGATATAATGTATGTTGCTTTGTCACAGGAGCAACTACTGTGTATGCGCGACACATCGGAGCCACATCCCATTCCGACGGAGATCACATACAGGTCGCATTTGAGAGTAATATGAACGACTTTGCAAAAAAAAATCAGCACTAAGACCTGCCGTCTGAACGTTAACAGGTCAGAGAGCAGAGCATCAAATCAGGATTTAATGCATATTCCAACAACTGGACGTGTTCCTCCCACCCATCACACCAGGCCAAACATGTTCCTACTAACCCTCCACAAATCAAGCACAGCAACTACGGAAGGGCGGATCGATTCCATAGTATCAATTAGTGCTGGGCGATATGACGATACATATCGTGGGGACGATAGAAAAGTGTCTATCGTGGCATTTCTCTTCTATCGTTTATATCGTTTCTAACCTAATTTCATCAATTATTAAAGCAAATATTACATTAAATAGGCCACAAAGAATGTATTAGTGTTTTCTTGTCACTATGCATCCTCTAAGTTTATATTAAGTGATTATAAACAAGAATAAAAAAGAACTTTTTCGCAAAGAAACTCCGTCTTGTTGTTTTACGACACCTGCTTTACGATATTGCTGTCCGCTGTCCGCCACACCTGCTGTAGCAACGGCGACATCTAATGGACGTACACCCCTACTACTACACTCAGCATTCTTATTTCTGAGTTAAATGTCACTTCATAACAGAGGTTACATTAACCGAAAATTCTCCGTCATTTGCGTAATATGTTTAGCTTTGACGCAGCGCTGATCAGTCTCTGAGCGCGCGGGGCTCTCAGATACTTCCCTAAACAGCTGACTGATAGGCAAGGCAACTTTATTTATACCACGCATTTCGTACACAAGGCCACTCAATGCGCATTGATAGTGCATGGATCTGGATTAAACACACGAGAGCGAAGAGAGGAGGTGGTGCAGGAAGTAAGAGACGGATCAGCGCGTAGAGCAGCTAAAGACGTACAATGCAAACTGCTCGCCCACTGTTTCTTAAACATTACGTTAAAATTGAGATATAAGCTCCAATTTACATTTGTATTAGTGTAATTATGAGCCTTGATATTGAGGAGCAGATGATGCTCTGAATAAGTCGTTCTCTACGCACGAGTTTACACATTTCTGTTGTTAAATTGGTGTCAGGACTCAGATGTTCAGATCATGTTTAGCCCATTTATCCTGCTGTCTCACATTTTTCCTGACATAAACAATACAGGATATATAAATTATCCATAGCGAAACCACTGCTTCAAAATAAAGTTAAAAAAAAGTAAGTAAGATAAAAATTACTTACTTACTTTTTTTTAAACTTTTGAAAGAATAACTGAAAACGGACTATATTATGGTATATCGTGATATATATCGTTATCGTGATATAAAATAATCCATATCGTGATATAGGTTTTTTCCATATCGCCCAGCACTAGTATCAATATATCGATTCCAAATGGTCGGAGCAGGGGGCCACACGAGTAACTTTAATTGACTCAGAGGGTCGCACCAACAGTAGCTTTAATTGACTCAGAGGGTCGCACCAACAGTAACTTTAATTGAGTCAGAGGGTCGCACCAACAGTAACTTTAATTGAGTCAGAGGGTCGCACCAACAGTAACTTTAATTGAGTCAGAGGGTCGCACCAACAGTAACTTTAATTGAGTCAGAGGGTCGCACCAACAGTAGCTTTAATTGAGTCAGAGGGTCGCACCAACAGTAGCTTTAATTGACTCAGAGGGTCGCACCAACAGTAACTTTAGTTGAGTCAGAGGGTCGCACCAACAGTAACTTTAATTGACTCAGAGGGTCGCACCAACAGTAACTTTAATTGAGTCAGAGGGTCGCACCAACAGTAACTTTAATTGAGTCAGAGGGTCGCACCAACAGTAACTTTAATTGACTCAGAGGGTCGCACCAACAGTAACTTTAATTGAGTCAGAGGGTCGCACCAACAGTAACTTTAATTGACTCAGAGGGTCGCACCAACAGTAACTTTAATTGACTCAGAGGGTCGCACCAACAGTAACTTTAATTGAGTCAGAGGGTCGCACCAACAGTAGCTTTAATTGACTCAGAGGGTCGCACCAACAGTAGCTTTAATTGACTCAGAGGGTCGCACCAACAGTAGCTTTAATTGAGTCAGAGGGTCGCACTAACAGTAACTTTAATTGAGTCAGAGGGTCGCACCAACAGTAACTTTAATTGAGTCAGAGGGTCGCACCAACAGTAACTTTAATTGAGTCACAGGGTCGCACCAACAGTAACTTTAATTGAGTCAGAGGGTCGCACCAACAGTAACTTTAATTGAGTCAGAGGGTCGCACCAACAGTAACTTTAATTGAGTCAGAGGGTCGCACCAACAGTAACTTTAATTTGAGTCAGAGGGTCGCACCAACAGTAACTTTAATTTGAGTCAGAGGGTCGCACCAACAGTAGCTTTAATTGAGTCGGAGGGTCGCACCAACAGTAACTTTAATTGACTCAGAGGGTCGCACCAACAGTAACTTTAATTGAGTCAGAGGGTCGCACCAACAGTAACTTTAATTTGAGTCAGAGGGTCGCACCAACAGTAACTTTAATTGACTCAGAGGGTCGCACCAACAGTAACTTTAGTTGAGTCAGAGGGTCGCACCAACAGTAACTTTAATTGAGTCAGAGGGTCGCACCAACAGTAACTTTAATTGACTCAGAGGGTCGCACCAACAGTAACTTTAATTGACTCAGAGGGTCGCACCAACAGTAACTTTAATTGAGTCAGAGGGTCGCACCAACAGTAGCTTTATTTGACTCAGAGGGTCGCACCAACAGTAGCTTTAATTGACTCAGAGGGTCGCACCAACAGTAGCTTTAATTGAGTCAGAGGGTCGCACCAACAGTAGCTTTAATTGACTCAGAGGGTCGCACCAACAGTAACTTTAATTGAGTCAGAGGGTCGCACCAACAGTAACTTTAATTGAGTCAGAGGGTCGCACCAACAGTAACTTTAATTGACTCAGAGGGTCGCACCAACAGTAACTTTAATTGAGTCAGAGGGTCGCACCAACAGTAACTTTAATTGACTCAGAGGGTCGCACCAACAGTAACTTTAATTGACTCAGAGGGTCGCACCAACAGTAACTTTAATTGAGTCAGAGGGTCGCACCAACAGTAGCTTTAATTGACTCAGAGGGTCGCACCAACAGTAGCTTTAATTGACTCAGAGGGTCGCACCAACAGTAGCTTTAATTGAGTCAGAGGGTCGCACTAACAGTAACTTTAATTGAGTCAGAGGGTCGCACCAACAGTAACTTTAATTGAGTCAGAGGGTCGCACCAACAGTAACTTTAATTGAGTCACAGGGTCGCACCAACAGTAACTTTAATTGAGTCAGAGGGTCGCACCAACAGTAACTTTAATTGAGTCAGAGGGTCGCACCAACAGTAACTTTAATTGAGTCAGAGGGTCGCACCAACAGTAACTTTAATTTGAGTCAGAGGGTCGCACCAACAGTAACTTTAATTTGAGTCAGAGGGTCGCACCAACAGTAGCTTTAATTGAGTCGGAGGGTCGCACCAACAGTAACTTTAATTGACTCAGAGGGTCGCACCAACAGTAACTTTAATTGAGTCAGAGGGTCGCACCAACAGTAACTTTAATTTGAGTCAGAGGGTCGCACCAACAGTAACTTTAATTGACTCAGAGGGTCGCACCAACAGTAACTTTAGTTGAGTCAGAGGGTCGCACCAACAGTAACTTTAATTGAGTCAGAGGGTCGCACCAACAGTAACTTTAATTGACTCAGAGGGTCGCACCAACAGTAACTTTAATTGACTCAGAGGGTCGCACCAACAGTAACTTTAATTGAGTCAGAGGGTCGCACCAACAGTAGCTTTATTTGACTCAGAGGGTCGCACCAACAGTAGCTTTAATTGACTCAGAGGGTCGCACCAACAGTAGCTTTAATTGAGTCAGAGGGTCGCACTAACAGTAACTTTAATTGAGTCAGAGGGTCGCACCAACAGTAACTTT
Organism: Proterorhinus semilunaris; assembly: GCA_021464625.1. Classification (NCBI taxonomy): domain Eukaryota; kingdom Metazoa; phylum Chordata; class Actinopteri; order Gobiiformes; family Gobiidae; genus Proterorhinus; species Proterorhinus semilunaris. Next base: position 42,982,699 of record CM038346.1, read on the forward strand.
AATTGAGTCAGAGGGTCGCACCAACAGTAACTTTAATTGAGTCAGAGGGTCGCACCAACAGTAACTTTAATTGAGTCAGAGGGTCGCACCAACAGTAACTTTAATTTGAGTCAGAGGGTCGCACCAACAGTAACTTTAATTTGAGTCAGAGGGTCGCACCAACAGTAGCTTTAATTGAGTCGGAGGGTCGCACCAACAGTAACTTTAATTGACTCAGAGGGTCGCACCAACAGTAACTTTAATTGAGTCAGAGGGTCGCACCAACAGTAACTTTAATTGAGTCAGAGGGTCGCACCAACAGTAACTTTAATTTGAGTCAGAGGGTCGCACCAACAGTAACTTTAATTGACTCAGAGGGTCGCACCAACAGTAACTTTAGTTGAGTCAGAGGGTCGCACCAACAGTAACTTTAATTGAGTCAGAGGGTCGCACCAACAGTAACTTTAATTGACTCAGAGGGTCGCACCAACAGTAACTTTAATTGACTCAGAGGGTCGCACCAACAGTAACTTTAATTGAGTCAGAGGGTCGCACCAACAGTAACTTTAATTGAGTCAGAGGGTCGCACCAACAGTAACTTTAATTGAGTCAGAGGGTCGCACCAACAGTAACTTTAATTGACTCAGAGGGTCGCACCAACAGTAACTTTAATTGAGTCAGAGGGTCGCACCAACAGTAACTTTAATTGACTCAGAGGGTCGCACCAACAGTAACTTTAATTGAGTCAGAGGGTCGCACCAACAGTAACTTTAATTGAGTCAGAGGGTCGCACCAACAGTAACTTTAATTGACTCAGAGGGTCGCACCAACAGTAACTTTAATTGAGTCAGAGGGTCGCACCAACAGTAACTTTAATTGACTCAGAGGGTCGCACCAACAGTAACTTTAATTGACTCAGAGGGTCGCACCAACAGTAACTTTAATTGAGTCAGAGGGTCGCACCAACAGTAGCTTTAATTGACTCAGAGGGTCGCACCAACAGTAGCTTTAATTGACTCAGAGGGTCGCACCAACAGTAGCTTTAATTGAGTCAGAGGGTCGCACTAACAGTAACTTTAATTGAGTCAGAGGGTCGCACCAACAGTAACTTTAATTGAGTCAGAGGGTCGCACCAACAGTAACTTTAATTGAGTCACAGGGTCGCACCAACAGTAACTTTAATTGAGTCAGAGGGTCGCACCAACAGTAACTTTAATTGAGTCAGAGGGTCGCACCAACAGTAACTTTAATTGAGTCAGAGGGTCGCACCAACAGTAACTTTAATTTGAGTCAGAGGGTCGCACCAACAGTAACTTTAATTTGAGTCAGAGGGTCGCACCAACAGTAGCTTTAATTGAGTCGGAGGGTCGCACCAACAGTAACTTTAATTGACTCAGAGGGTCGCACCAACAGTAACTTTATTTGAGTCAGAGGGTCGCACCAACAGTAACTTTAATTGAGTCAGAGGGTCGCACCAACAGTAACTTTAATTTGAGTCAGAGGGTCGCACCAACAGTAACTTTAATTGACTCAGAGGGTCGCACCAACAGTAACTTTAGTTGAGTCAGAGGGTCGCACCAACAGTAACTTTAATTGAGTCAGAGGGTCGCACCAACAGTAACTTTAATTGACTCAGAGGGTCGCACCAACAGTAGCTTTAATTGACTCAGAGGGTCGCACCAACAGTAACTTTAATTGAGTCAGAGGGTCGCACCAACAGTAGCTTTATTTGACTCAGAGGGTCGCACCAACAGTAGCTTTAATTGACTCAGAGGGTCGCACCAACAGTAGCTTTAATTGAGTCAGAGGGTCGCACTAACAGTAACTTTAATTGAGTCAGAGGGTCGCACCAACAGTAACTTTAATTGAGTCAGAGGGTCGCACCAACAGTAACTTTAATTGAGTCAGAGGGTCGCACCAACAGTAACTTTAATTGAGTCAGAGGGTCGCACCAACAGTAACTTTAATTTGAGTCAGAGGGTCGCACCAACAGTAACTTTAATTTGAGTCAGAGGGTCGCACCAACAGTAGCTTTAATTGAGTCGGAGGGTCGCACCAACAGTAACTTTAATTGACTCAGAGGGTCGCACCAACAGTAACTTTAATTGAGTCAGAGGGTCGCACCAACAGTAACTTTAATTGAGTCAGAGGGTCGCACCAACAGTAACTTTAATTTGAGTCAGAGGGTCGCACCAACAGTAACTTTAATTGACTCAGAGGGTCGCACCAACAGTAACTTTAGTTGAGTCAGAGGGTCGCACCAACAGTAACTTTAATTGAGTCAGAGGGTCGCACCAACAGTAACTTTAATTGACTCAGAGGGTCGCACCAACAGTAACTTTAATTGACTCAGAGGGTCGCACCAACAGTAACTTTAATTGAGTCAGAGGGTCGCACCAACAGTAGCTTTAATTGACTCAGAGGGTCGCACCAACAGTAGCTTTAATTGACTCAGAGGGTCGCACCAACAGTAGCTTTAATTGAGTCAGAGGGTCGCACTAACAGTAACTTTAATTGAGTCAGAGGGTCGCACCAACAGTAACTTTAATTGAGTCACAGGGTCGCACCAACAGTAACTTTAATTGAGTCAGAGGGTCGCACCAACAGTAGCTTTAATTGACTCAGAGGGTCGCACCAACAGTAACTTTAGTTGAGTCAGAGGGTCGCACCAACAGTAACTTTAATTGACTCAGAGGGTCGCACCAACAGTAACTTTAATTGACTCAGAGGGTCGCACCAACAGTAACTTTAATTGAGTCAGAGGGTCGCACCAACAGTAACTTTAATTGACTCAGAGGGTCGCACCAACAGTAACTTTAGTTGAGTCAGAGGGTCGCACCAACAGTAACTTTAATTGAGTCAGAGGGTCGCACCAACAGTAACTTTAATTGACTCAGAGGGTCGCACCAACAGTAACTTTAATTGACTCAGAGGGTCGCACCAACAGTAACTTTAATTGAGTCAGAGGGTCGCACCAACAGTAACTTTAATTGAGTCAGAGGGTCGCACCAACAGTAACTTTAATTGAGTCAGAGGGTCGCACCAACAGTAGCTTTAATTGACTCAGAGGGTCGCACCAACAGTAACTTTAATTGAGTCAGAGGGTCGCACCAACAGTAACTTTAATTGACTCAGAGGGTCGCACCAACAGTAACTTTAATTGAGTCAGAGGGTCGCACCAACAGTAACTTTAATTGAGTCAGAGGGTCGCACCAACAGTAACTTTAATTGACTCAGAGGGTCGCACCAACAGTAACTTTAATTGAGTCAGAGGGTCGCACCAACAGTAACTTTAATTGACTCAGAGGGTCGCACCAACAGTAACTTTAATTGACTCAGAGGGTCGCACCAACAGTAACTTTAATTGAGTCAGAGGGTCGCACCAACAGTAGCTTTAATTGACTCAGAGGGTCGCACCAACAGTAGCTTTAATTGAGTCAGAGGGTCGCACTAACAGTAACTTTAATTGAGTCAGAGGGTCGCACCAACAGTAACTTTAATTGAGTCAGAGGGTCGCACCAACAGTAACTTTAATTGAGTCACAGGGTCGCACCAACAGTAACTTTAATTGAGTCAGAGGGTCGCACCAACAGTAGCTTTAATTGACTCAGAGGGTCGCACCAACAGTAGCTTTAATTGAGTCAGAGGGTCGCACTAACAGTAACTTTAATTGAGTCAGAGGGTCGCACCAACAGTAACTTTAATTGAGTCAGAGGGTCGCACCAACAGTAACTTTAATTGAGTCACAGGGTCGCACCAACAGTAACTTTAATTGAGTCAGAGGGTCGCACCAACAGTAACTTTAATTGAGTCAGAGGGTCGCACCAACAGTAACTTTAATTGAGTCAGAGGGTCGCACCAACAGTAACTTTAATTTGAGTCAGAGGGTCGCACCAACAGTAACTTTAATTTGAGTCAGAGGGTCGCACCAACAGTAGCTTTAATTGAGTCGGAGGGTCGCACCAACAGTAACTTTAATTGACTCAGAGGGTCGCACCAACAGTAACTTTAATTGAGTCAGAGGGTCGCACCAACAGTAACTTTAATTGAGTCAGAGGGTCGCACCAACAGTAACTTTAATTTGAGTCAGAGGGTCGCACCAACAGTAGCTTTAATTGAGTCGGAGGGTCGCACCAACAGTAACTTTAATTGACTCAGAGGGTCGCACCAACAGTAACTTTAATTGACTCAGAGGGTCGCACCAACAGTAACTTTAGTTGAGTCAGAGGGTCGCACCAACAGTAACTTTAATTGAGTCAGAGGGTCGCACCAACAGTAACTTTAATTGACTCAGAGGGTCGCACCAACAGTAACTTTAATTGAGTCAGAGGGTCGCACCAACAGTAGCTTTATTTGACTCAGAGGGTCGCACCAACAGTAGCTTTAATTGACTCAGAGGGTCGCACCAACAGTAGCTTTAATTGAGTCAGAGGGTCGCACTAACAGTAACTTTAATTGAGTCAGAGGGTCGCACCAACAGTAACTTTAATTGAGTCAGAGGGTCGCACCAACAGTAACTTTAATTGAGTCAGAGGGTCGCACCAACAGTAACTTTAATTGAGTCAGAGGGTCGCACCAACAGTAACTTTAATTTGAGTCAGAGGGTCGCACCAACAGTAACTTTAATTTGAGTCAGAGGGTCGCACCAACAGTAGCTTTAATTGAGTCGGAGGGTCGCACCAACAGTAACTTTAATTGACTCAGAGGGTCGCACCAACAGTAACTTTAATTGAGTCAGAGGGTCGCACCAACAGTAACTTTAATTGAGTCAGAGGGTCGCACCAACAGTAACTTTAATTTGAGTCAGAGGGTCGCACCAACAGTAACTTTAATTGACTCAGAGGGTCGCACCAACAGTAACTTTAGTTGAGTCAGAGGGTCGCACCAACAGTAACTTTAATTGACTCAGAGGGTCGCACCAACAGTAACTTTAATTGACTCAGAGGGTCGCACCAACAGTAACTTTAATTGAGTCAGAGGGTCGCACCAACAGTAGCTTTAATTGACTCAGAGGGTCGCACCAACAGTAGCTTTAATTGACTCAGAGGGTCGCACCAACAGTAGCTTTAATTGAGTCAGAGGGTCGCACTAACAGTAACTTTAATTGAGTCAGAGGGTCGCACCAACAGTAGCTTTAATTGACTCAGAGGGTCGCACCAACAGTAGCTTTAATTGAGTCAGAGGGTCGCACTAACAGTAACTTTAATTGACTCAGAGGGTCGCACCAACAGTAACTTTAATTGAGTCAGAGAGTCGCACCAACAGTAGCTTTAATTGACTCAGAGGGTCGCACCAACAGTAACTTTAGTTGAGTCAGAGGGTCGCACCAACAGTAACTTTAATTGACTCAGAGGGTCGCACCAACAGTAACTTTAATTGACTCAGAGGGTCGCACCAACAGTAACTTTAATTGACTCAGAGGGTCGCACCAACAGTAACTTTGATTGAGTCAGAGGGTCGAACCAACAGTAACTTTAATTGAGTCAGAGGGTCGCACCAACAGTAGCTTTAATTGACTCAGAGGGTCGCACCAACAGTAACTTTGATTGAGTCAGAGGGTCGCACCAACAGTAGCTTTAATTGAGTCAGAGGGTCGCACCAACAGTAACTTTAATTGACTCAGAGGGTCGCACCAACAGTAACTTTAATTGAGTCAGAGGGTCGCACCAACAGTAACTTTAATTGAGTCAGAGGGTCGCACCAACAGTAACTTTAATTTGAGTCAGAGGGTCGCACCAACAGTAACTTTAGTTGAGTCAGAGGGTCGCACCAACAGTAACTTTAATTGAGTCAGACGGTCGCACCAACAGTAACTTTAATTGAGTCAGAGGGTCGCACCAACAGTAACTTTAATTGAGTCAGAGGGTCGCACCAACAGTAGCTTTAATTGACTCAGAGGGTCGCACCAACAGTAGCTTTAATTGAGTCAGAGGGTCGCACTAACAGTAACTTTATTTGAGTCAGAGGGTCGCACCAACAGTAACTTTAATTGAGTCAGAGGGTCGCACCAACAGTAACTTTAATTGAGTCAGAGGGTCGCACCAACAGTAGCTTTAATTTGAGTCAGAGGGTCGCACCAACAGTAACTTTAATTTGAGTCAGAGGGTCGCACCAACAGTAACTTTAATTGAGTCAGAGGGTCGCACCAACAGTAACTTTAATTGACTCGGAGGGTCGCACCAACAGTAACTTTAATTGACTCGGAGGGTCGCACCAACAGTAGCTTTAATTGAGTCGGAGGGTCGCACCAACAGTAGCTTTAATTGAGTCGGAGGGTCGCACCAACAGTAGCTTTAATTGAGTCGGAGGGTCGCACCAACAGTAACTTTAATTGACTCAGAGGGTCGCACCAACAGTAACTTTAATTGAGTCAGAGGGTCGCACCAACAGTAACTTTAATTGAGTCAGAGGGTCGCACCAACAGTAACTTTAATTGAGTCAGAGGGTCGCACCAACATTAACTTTAATTGAGTCAGAGGGTCGCACCAACAGTAACTTTAATTGAGTCAGAGGGTCGCACCAACATTAACTTTAATTGACTCAGAGGGTCGCACCAACAGTAACTTTAATTGAGTCAGAGGGTCGCACCAACAGTAACTTTAATTGAGTCAGAGGGTCGCACCAACAGTAACTTTAATTGAGTCAGAGGGTCGCACCAACAGTAACTTTAATTTGAGTCAGAGGGTCGCACCAACATTAACTTTAATTGAGTCAGAGGGTCGCACCAACAGTAACTTTAATTGAGTCAGAGGGTCGCACCAACAGTAACTTTAGTTGAGTCAGAGGGTCGCACCAACAGTAACTTTAATTGAGTCAGAGGGTCGCACCAACAGTAACTTTAATTGAGTCAGAGGGTCGCACCAACAGTAACTTTAATTGACTCAGAGGGTCGCACCAACAGTAACTTTAATTGACTCAGAGGGTCGCACCAACAGTAACTTTAATTGAGTCAGAGGGTCGCACCAACAGTAACTTTAATTTGAGTCAGAGGGTCGCACCAACAGTAACTTTAATTGAGTCAGAGGGTCGCACCAACAGTAACTTTAATTGAGTCAGAGGGTCGCACCAACAGTAGCTTTAATTGACTCAGAGGGTCGCACCAACAGTAACTTTAATTGAGTCAGAGGGTCGCACCAACAGTAACTTTAATTTGAGTCAGAGGGTCGCACCAACAGTAACTTTAATTGACTCAGAGGGTCGCACCGACAGTAACTTTAATTGAGTCACAGGGTCGCACCAACAGTAACTTTAATTGACTCAGAGGGTCGCACCAACAGTAACTTTATTTGAGTCACAGGGTCGCACCAACAGTAACTTTAATTTGAGTCAGAGGGTCGCACCAACAGTAACTTTAATTGACTCAGAGGGTCGCATCAACAGTAACTTTAATTGAGTCAGAGGGTCGCACCAACAGTAACTTTAATTGAGTCAGAGGGTCGCACCAACAGTAACTTTAATTGAGTCACAGGGTCGCACCAACAGTAACTTTAATTGAGTCAGAGGGTCGCACCAACAGTAGCTTTAATTTGAGTCAGAGGGTCGCACCAACAGTAACTTTAATTTGAGTCAGAGGGTCGCACCAACAGTAACTTTAATTGAGTCACAGGGTCGCACCAACAGTAACTTTAATTGACTCAGAGGGTCGCACCAACAATAGCTTTAATTGAGTCAGAGGGTCGCACCAACAGTAGCTTTAATTGAGTCGGAGGGTCGCACCAACAGTAGCTTTAATTGAGTCGGAGGGTCGCACCAACAGTAACTTTAATTGACTCAGAGGGTCGCACCAACAGTAACTTTAATTGAGTCAGAGGGTCGCACCAACAGTAACTTTAATATGAGTCAGAGGGTCGCACCAACAGTAACTTTAGTTGAGTCAGAGGGTCGCACCAACAGTAACTTTAATTGAGTCAGAGGGTCGCACCAACAGTAACTTTAATTTGAGTCAGAGGGTCGCACCAACAGTAACTTTAGTTGAGTCAGAGGGTCGCACCAACAGTAACTTTAATTGAGTCAGAGGGTCGCACCAACAGTAACTTTAATTGACTCAGAGGGTCGCACCAACAGTAACTTTAATTGACTCAGAGGGTCGCACCAACAGTAACTTTGATTGAGTCAGAGGGTCGCACCAACAGTAACTTTAATTGAGTCAGAGGGTCGCACCAACAGTAACTTTAGTTGAGTCAGAGGGTCGCACCAACAGTAACTTTAATTGAGTCAGAGGGTCGCACCAACAGTAACTTTAATTGAGTCAGAGGGTCGCACCAACAGTAGCTTTAATTGACTCAGACGGTCGCACCAACAGTAACTTTAATTGAGTCAGAGGGTCGCACCAACAGTAACTTTAATTGAGTCAGAGGGTCGCACCAACAGTAACTTTAATTGAGTCAGAGGGTCGCACCAACAGTAACTTTAATTGAGTCAGAGGGTCGCACCAACAGTAACTTTATTTGAGTCAGAGGGTCGCACCAACAGTAACTTTAATTGACTCAGACGGTCGCACCAACAGTAACTTTAATTGAGTCAGAGGGTCGCACCAACAGTAACTTTAATTGAGTCAGAGGGTCGCACCAACAGTAGCTTTAATTGACTCAGAGGGTCGCACCAACAGTAGCTTTAATTGACTCAGAGGGTCGCACCAACAGTAACTTTAATTGAGTCAGAGGGTCGCACTAACAGTAACTTTAATTTGAGTCAGAGGGTCGCACCAACAGTAACTTTAATTGAGTCAGAGGGTCGCACCAACAGTAACTTTAATTTGAGTCAGAGGGTCGCACCAACAGTAACTTTAATTGAGTCACAGGGTCGCACCAACAGTAACTTTAATTGACTCAGAGGGTCGCACCAACAGTAGCTTTAATTGAGTCGGAGGGTCGCACCAACAGTAACTTTAATTGACTCAGAGGGTCGCACTAACAGTAACTTTAATTGAGTCAGAGGGTCGCACCAACAGTAACTTTAATTTGAGTCAGAGGGTCGCACAAACAGTAACTTTAATTTGAGTCAGAGGGTCACACCAACAGTAACTTTAATTGAGTCAGAGGGTCGCTCCAACAGTAACTTTAATTGAGTCAGAGGGTCGCACCAACAGTAACTTTAGTTGAGTCAGAGGGTCGCACCAACAGTAACTTTAATTGAGTCAGAGGGTCGCACCAACAGTAACTTTAATTTGAGTCAGAGGGTCGCACCAACAGTAACTTTAGTTGAGTCAGAGGGTCACACCAACAGTAACTTTAATTGAGTCAGAGGGTCGCACCAACAGTAACTTTAATTGAGTCAGAGGGTCGCACCAACAGTAACTTTAATTGACTCAGAGGGTCGCACCAACAGTAACTTTAATTGAGTCAGAGGGTCGCACCAACAGTAGCTTTAATTGACTCAGACGGTCGCACCAACAGTAACTTTAATTGAGTCAGACGGTCGCACCAACAGTAACTTTAATTGAGTCAGAGGGTCGCACCAACAGTAGCTTTAATTGACTCAGAGGGTCGCACCAACAGTAACTTTAATTGAGTCAGAGGGTCGCACCAACAGTAACTTTAATTGAGTCAGAGGGTCGCACCAACAGTAACTTTAATTGAGTCACAGGGTCGCACCAACAGTAGCTTTAATTGACTCAGAGGGTCGCACCAACAGTAGCTTTAATTGACTCAGAGGGTCGCACCAACAGTAGCTTTAATTGACTCAGAGGGTCGCACCAACAGTAGCTTTAATTGAGTCAGAGGGTCGCACCAACAGTAGCTTTAATTGAGTCAGAGGGTCGCACTAACAGTAACTTTAATTTGAGTCAGAAGGTCGCACCAACAGTAACTTTAATTGAGTCAGAGGGTCGCACCAAGAGTAACTTTAATTGAGTCAGAGGGTCGCACCAACAGTAACTTTAATTGAGTCAGAGGGTCGCACCAACAGAAACTTTAATTGAGTCAGAGGGTCGCACCAACAGTAACTTTAATTGAGTCAGAGGGTCGCACCAACAGTAACTTTAATTGAGTCACAGGGTCGCACCAACAGTAACTTTAATTTGAGTCAGAGGGTCGCACCAACAGTAACTTTAATTGAGTCAGAGGGTCGCACCAACAGTAGCTTTAATTTGAGTCAGAGGGTCGCACCAACAGTAACTTTAATTTGAGTCAGAGGGTCGCACCAACAGTAACTTTAATTGAGTCACAGGGTCGCACCAACAGTAACTTTAATTGACTCAGAGGGTCGCACCAACAGTAGCTTTAATTGAGTCGGAGGGTCGCACCAACAGTAACTTTAATTGACTCAGAGGGTCGCACTAACAGTAACTTTAATTGAGTCAGAGGGTCGCACCAACAGTAACTTTAATTTGAGTCAGAGGGTCGCACAAACAGTAACTTTAATTTGAGTCAGAGGGTCACACCAACAGTAACTTTAATTGAGTCAGAGGGTCGCTCCAACAGTAACTTTAATTGAGTCAGAAGGTCGCACCAACAGTAACTTTAGTTGAGTCAGAGGGTCGCACCAACAGTAACTTTAATTGAGTCAGAGGGTCGCACCAACAGTAACTTTAATTTGAGTCAGAGGGTCGCACCAACAGTAACTTTAGTTGAGTCAGAGGGTCGCACCAACAGTAACTTTAATTGAGTCAGAGGGTCGCACCAACAGTAACTTTAATTGAGTCAGAGGGTCGCACCAACAGTAACTTTAATTGACTCAGAGGGTCGCACCAACAGTAACTTTAGTTGAGTCAGAGGGTCGCACCAACAGTAACTTTAATTGAGTCAGAGGGTCGCACCAACAGTAACTTTAATTGAGTCAGAGGGTCGCACCAACAGTAACTTTAATTGACTCAGAGGGTCGCACCAACAGTAGCTTTAATTGACTCAGAGGGTCGCACCAACAGTAACTTTAATTGACTCAGAGGGTCGCACCAACAGTAACTTTAATTGAGTCAGAGGGTCGCACCAACAGTAACTTTAATTTGAGTCAGAGGGTCGCACCAACAGTAACTTTAATTGAGTCAGACGGTCGCACCAACAGTAACTTTAATTGAGTCAGAGGGTCGCACCAACAGTAGCTTTAATTGACTCAGAGGGTCGCACCAACAGTAACTTTAATTGAGTCAGAGGGTCGCACCAACAGTAACTTTAATTGAGTCAGAGGGTCGCACCAACAGTAACTTTAATTGAGTCACAGGGTCGCACCAACAGTAGCTTTAATTGACTCAGAGGGTCGCACTAACAGTAACTTTAATTGAGTCACAGGGTCGCACCAACAGTAACTTTAATTGACTCAGAGGGTCGCACCAACAGTAACTTTATTTGAGTCACAGGGTCGCACCAACAGTAACTTTAATTTGAGTCAGAGGGTCGCACCAACAGTAACTTTAATTGAGTCAGAGGGTCGCACCAACAGTAACTTTAATTGAGTCAGAGGGTCGCACCAACAGTAACTTTAATTGAGTCAGAGTGTCGCACCAACAGTAACTTTAATTGAGTCAGAGGGTCGCACCAACAGTAACTTTAATTGAGTCACAGGGTCGCACCAACAGTAGCTTTAATTGACTCAGAGGGTCGCACCAACAGTAACTTTAATTGAGTCACAGGGTCGCACCAACAGTAACTTTAATTGACTCAGAGGGTCGCACCAACAGTAACTTTATTTGAGTCACAGGGTCGCACCAACAGTAACTTTAATTGACTCAGAGGGTCGCACCAACAGTAACTTTATTTGAGTCACAGGGTCGCACCAACAGTAACTTTAATTTGAGTCAGAGGGTCGCACCAACAGTAACTTTAATTGAGTCAGAGGGTCGCACCAACAGTAACTTTAATTGAGTCAGAGGGTCGCACCAACAGTAACTTTAATTGAGTCAGAGGGTCGCACCAACAGTAACTTTATTTGAGTCAGAGGGTCGCACCAACAGTAACTTTAATTTGAGTCAGAGGGTCGCACCAACAGTAACTTTAATTTGAGTCAGAGGGTCGCACCAACAGTAGCTTTAATTGAGTCAGAGGGTCGCACCAACAGTAACTTTAATTGAGTTAGAGGGTCGCACCAACAGTAACTTTAATTGACTCAGAGGGTCGCACCAACAGTAACTTTAATTGAGTTAGAGGGTCGCACCAACAGTAACTTTAATTGAGTTAGAGGGTCGCACCAACAGTAACTTTAATTGACTCAGAGGGTCGCACCAACAGTAACTTTAATTTGAGTCAGAGGGTCGCACCAACAGTAACTTTAATTGACTCAGAGGGTCGCACCAACAGTAACTTTAATTGAGTTAGAGGGTCGCACCAACAGTAACTTTAATTGACTCAGAGGGTCGCACCAACAGTAACTTTAATTGAGTCAGAGGGTCGCACCAACAGTAACTTTAATTGACTCAGAGGGTCGCACCAACAGTAACTTTAATTGAGTCAGAGGGTCGCACCAACAGTAACTTTAATTGACTCAGAGGGTCGCACCAACAGTAACTTTAATTGACTCAGAGGGTCGCACCAACAGTAACTTTAATTGAATCAGAGGGTCGCACCAACAGTAACTTTAATTGAGTCAGAGGGTCGCACCAACAGTAGCTTTAATTGAGTCGGAGGGTCGCACCAACAGTAACTTTAATTGACTCAGAGGGTCGCACCAACAGTAGCTTTAATTGAGTCAGAGGGTCGCACCAACAGTAGCTTTAATTGACTCAGAGGGTCGCACCAACAGTAACTTTAATTGAGTCAGAGGGTCGCACCAACAGTAACTTTAATTGAGTCAGAGGGTCGCACCAACAGTAGCTTTAATTGACTCAGAGGGTCGCACCAACAGTAACTTTAATTGAGTCAGAGGGTCGCACCAACAGTAACTTTAATTGACTCAGAGGGTCGCACCAACAGTAGCTTTAATTGACTCAGACGGTCGCACCAACAGTAACTTTAATTGAGTCAGAGGGTCGCACCAACAGTAACTTTAATTGAGTCAGAGGGTCGCACCAACAGTAACTTTAATTGACTCAGAGGGTCGCACCAACAGTAACTTTAATTGAGTCAGAGGGTCGCACCAACAGTAGCTTTAATTGAGTCACAGGGTCGCACCAACAGTAGCTTTAATTGAGTCACAGGGTCGCACCAACAGTAGCTTTAATTGAGTCAGAGGGTCGCACCAACAGTAACTTTATTTGAGTCAGAGGGTCGCACCAACAGTAACTTTAATTGAGTTAGAGGGTCGCACCAACAGTAACTTTAATTGAGTCAGAGGGTCGCACCAACAGTAGCTTTAATTGAGTCAGAGGGTCGCACCAACAGTAACTTTAATTGAGTCAGAGGGTCGCACCAACAGTAACTTTAATTGAGTCAGAGGGTCGCACCAACAGTAACTTTATTTGAGTCAGAGGGTCGCACCAACAGTAACTTTAATTGAGTTAGAGGGTCGCACCAACAGTAACTTTAATTGAGTCAGAGGGTCGCACCAACAGTAGCTTTAATTGAGTCAGAGGGTCGCACCAACAGTAACTTTAATTGAGTCAGAGGGTCGCACCAACAGTAACTTTAATTGAGTCAGAGGGTCGCACCAACAGTAACTTTAATTGACTCAGAGGGTCGCACCAACAGTAACTTTAATTGAGTCAGAGGGTCGCACCAACAGTAACTTTAATTGACTCAGAGGGTCGCACCAACAGTAACTTTAATTGAGTCAGAGGGTCGCACCAACAGTAACTTTAATTGACTCAGAGGGTCGCACCAACAGTAACTTTAATTGACTCAGAGGGTCGCACCAACAGTAACTTTAATTGAGTCAGAGGGTCGCACCAACAGTAACTTTAATTGACTCAGAGGGTCGCACCAACAGTAACTTTAATTGAGTCAGAGGGTCGCACCAACAGTAACTTTAATTGACTCAGAGGGTCGCACCAACAGTAACTTTAATTGAGTCAGACGGTCGCACCAACAGTAACTTTAATTTGAGTCAGAGGGTCGCACCAACAGTAACTTTAATTTGAGTCAGAGGGTCGCACCAACAGTAACTTTAATTGACTCAGAGGGTCGCACCAACAGTAGCTTTAATTGAGTCAGAGAGTCGCACCAACAGTAGCTTTAATTGACTCAGAGGGTCGCACCAACAGTAACTTTAATTGAGTCAGAGGGTCGCACCAACAGTAGCTTTAATTGACTCAGAGGGTCGCACCAACAGTAACTTTAATTGAGTTAGAGGGTCGCACCAACAGTAACTTTAATTGACTCAGAGGGTCGCACCAACAGTAGCTTTAATTGACTCAGACGGTCGCACCAACAGTAACTTTAATTGAGTCAGAGGGTCGCACCAACAGTAACTTTAATTGAGTCAGAGGGTCGCACCAACAGTAACTTTAATTGACTCAGAGGGTCGCACCAACAGTAACTTTAATTGAGTCAGAGGGTCGCACCAACAGTAGCTTTAATTGAGTCACAGGGTCGCACCAACAGTAACTTTAATTGAGTCAGAGGGTCGCACCAACAGTAGCTTTAATTGAGTCAGAGGGTCGCACCAACAGTAACTTTATTTGAGTCAGAGGGTCGCACCAACAGTAACTTTAATTGAGTTAGAGGGTCGCACCAACAGTAGCTTTAATTGACTCAGAGGGTCGCACCAACAGTAACTTTAATTGACTCAGAGGGTCGCACCAACAGTAACTTTAATTGACTCAGAGGGTCGCACCAACAGTAACTTTAATTGACTCAGAGGGTCGCACCAACAGTAACTTTAATTGAGTCAGAGGGTCGCACCAACAGTAACTTTAATTGACTCAGAGGGTCGCACCAACAGTAACTTTAATTGACTCAGAGGGTCGCACCAACAGTAACTTTAATTGACTCAGAGGGTCGCACCAACAGTAACTTTCTCCCAAAATGCACTTATTATTTCTGGAACTCGCTTGGATAATTGTAAATATTGAACACACACAACAAAAGACAAAATAACTGAACGTTAACAAAGAGGCAGATATCAGCAGATCCTCCTCTTCATTCAAACACAGTTTTCATGTAAATATATTTTCATGTAACTCTTAAATGAAATATATAAGAGTTATTTGAGCTCTCTCTGGGGGTGGCAATGGTGCCTCTATATATGCAGTTTGGAGTGGAAAAACAAAGAGAGTCGAGGGCCACACAAAATTGCTTGGGGGGTCTGATCTGCCCTTGACCCCCAGTTGGCCCACCTCTCAGGTACAGTAGAGAGACTAATGTGTATGCATAGAATTCTAAACACAAAAGGACGATTTACTTCATTGTTCTGCGCCTAAACGCTCCACAGCAGCACAGGACTGGACTGAGCCATCCAGGTCATTCTAGTTTAGGTTCAGTTTGTCATTAAAGTATTCATTTAAAATGTTGTTTGTGTATTTAATTTCACGTTGGCAAAGTTTAATTAACCAGTTAAAGGAACATCATTATAATTTGCATAATAATAATAAAATAAAATAACCAGTTTTAGGAATATTGATTGAATTGCATTCACCCATGTGAAATGACTTGACTCCAAAAGTAAAATAGTGGTAACACCCATCACCAACAGCCCCTGTTTGGACACAGTGGCTTTAAAGTGTTTTAAATGTAAGAGAGTGTGTTTAATTGAGCGCCTTACATGTGATCTTTGTTTCTAAAGTCCTCCCTTCGCTGATCTGAGAATCTCCGGACTATCACGTTGACCAATGGGTGAACTTCGCTGTTACCCGGCCTGTCAGGTCCAATCAGGAGGGAGGGAGCTTTAAAGTTTGTTCTCGCTCTCCTCATTTGAAAAAGTAGGAGTGGCTTATCACATATGCCTTTAGCTCTGAGCTAGTTCCTACAAATGTGCACATTAAAACATGTACAATAGGTGAATCCTCCAGCCAGGTGATTCTAACCATCAGCCACCAGCCATGGAGATGGGTCCCCGGGTGCGGCACTGCCGTCGACCACTTGCTCCTTACGGGTCGCCTCAGTGGCATTGAATGATGGGTCAAATGCAGAGAACAATTTCCCTACGGGGACAATAAAGTAAACAAACAAACAAACAAACATTTAGCCATCCAAACCCGGACCCGATTCAAATAAAACCTTCCATCTCCATACACATGAATAGGGAAGACAAGCGCAATCCTACTGTATGGGAGGTATGGGTTGTCCCATTCATTTATATAATTTCTGTGGTTTCTTTATCAATAACATAATCATTAGTATAGAAAACAGGAGTGGTCCTAGGCAGCTTCCTTGAGGTATCCCACAGCTGATTGTTTTTACATCTGAGAAGCTTCCATTAAAACAGACAGTTTGTTTCCTGTTTTCTAAATAATTCTTAAGCCACAGTGATGCTGCTGGACTGAAGGTTGTGTATAAGATCAAAGCTGAGCTGATATACAGCTCCTGCTAACCTTTAGTTGTCTAATGCTATCAACCAATCATGTGTCATCTCAGCCATAGCAGTAGCAGTCGAGTGACCTGCTCTGTACGCATGTTGGAATCTCTATTTAGATTCCTATTAGAAAAATATTTTTGGATTTGTTCAAATACAATCCTCTCCATAATTTTGCTCATAAATTGAGTCCATTCTCATTAAAAAAACATAAGAAAATTAAAACATTCTTAGTATGGGCTCGTTGGTTGAAAAGGAATACACAAATACAATTCCAATAGTTTCATTTAGAACATTCTTTTCTGCATGTTTTTATTACAGGGTTTTTTCACAGGGCTTTAAAAGTAATTGAATGAATTGTGCTGAAATTAAGGCATTAATTGCCGTTGAAAAGCATTACATTTATTGCAACAGGCATTGAATCTACATTTCTTTGGAAATAGTGGTTGACCTTCGATATACTGGAGGCCTGTCGAAATACAAAAATATCATCCAAACACATTCAATCGCAGGTTTTGCGCCACATTTTTACAGTTTTACATTGTGTCCAGTTTGCTTTTAAATATAATTTTTTTTCTTCATTCCTTTGTACAGAAATTCTAAAAGCATAGATTTTCTTAAATGAGACTTGCTGCTCCCTGTATAAACCCCGTATTAGCTCCCAGACGTATAACTCATTCATTCGTCCAAAACCACGACGACTTGTCAACATGAGCCCTCCTTTTGCCGCCCTCTGTGCCTGTAATGACACGCTGTGGCCCCGTCCTGCAGAAGGGCCCCTCTGTCTGGGCATGTGCAGCCCCAGGGATGCCTTTCATCTGGGACATATCTGCACTCAGGGGCCCCCCCGGAAGCCGGACACGTCCGCCATCACTAACCATGTGGATATTTCATGTGTCTAAGAGACTCGTCCTGTCAGTATTTATTTTCCCATAATGACCGGCGTGCTTTACATTATCCCTTATCCATTTCCGTTGGAGCAGGTGCCAATTCAAACAGTTTTTGAAAGAAATGTCCAAAAAGAAAATGTTTTCCTTGATCATTATTTGACAATGATTGGATTCACAAACCTGTCACATTATTCTTATTCTACTGACCAACATCACGCTCCGTTTTCAGACGCCTTTATGAGGAAATAATTAGACCATAGTTCATGTGAGCTGGAAGAGACGACTTTGACCTTTGTGATAGTTGTTTCATGTGAACTGGCCCAGGAATGACAGAGAAATGAGCAACAAACTAGAAATCAGTTACCATAGTTACTCCTCCACCTCCATTTTTAACTAATGGCTCTTTAGAAGGTTGTAATGACGTGTGAATGCAAACTTTTGACCATTGCTGTCTATAAATCAGCGCTGGACCTGTTCTGAGCGACAGCAGCAAAAGTGTATAAGCCCCAAGTCATGAGTGCATTTGATCTCAGTCGGACTCTGTAATGCTCTTATTTATCAAAGTGAAGACTAAAATATGCTATTTTATTGACATGTTGCACTTAATTTACCTGTATTACAGTATTAGGATGCCAAAATATATGTAATATATATAGGCAAGGCAAGGCAACTTTATTTATACCGCGCATTTTGTACACAAGGCAACTCAATGCGCCTACAATAATAATACTACAGCCTATAATAAATGTATATGATATTGTATTAAAATAAGACAATCAACGTTTATACCCACTTTGCAAACACTTTGTAAATGACCCCCATAAGCTGAAGAATGGACTGATAGTGTTCAGTGTTCATGCTGCAATTTGACTGGGTTTTTGGAGCCAGCTCCATTATTTGGAAAAGGGCGAAAATAAAATATTCAGACAAACACGTGGAGGTCAGAATGATCTGACTTACAAAAACATTTCAATGGAAAGTCCATAAGAGGAGCCCGCAAAAAGTTTTCCTAGGCTAGTAAAATATATCAACCAATCACAAGTAATCAGAGTGAAATATGTCAACCAATCAGCTTAACCTTGACCCTGCCGTAGCCAAGAAAAGTGGGGCGAGGCCTAATCTTAAAGCAGAACTGAGTAACTCCTGCCCCTAGAGGCCATAAGCGCCACTGCAGGTGTCGTAGCATGTTGTGTTTTTTACTCATTCATGTCTGTGAGAGTTAATACTACGCTGACAGAAAAGGGAGAGAGGGATATTGTTCATTGTGCCACAACTAGGGCTGAACGATATGGACAACATTTTCATATCTCGATATTCATGCCAGATATCTCGATATCGATACGATACGATATAACTATGGGTTAGGTGAAAACCAAGTATTATTCAGAAAAATAAAAACATAATAACAAAGAGTGCAGTTTTTTATTGATGAAAATCATTTATATCTTGCTTTTTTCAATTTTAATGTTTTGAATGTTCATATCTCGATATCAATACAATAACGATATATCATTGCTTGTTCGATATTAATATCTTGAATGTTCATATCTCGATATCGATACGATAACGATATATCTTTCAGCCCTAGCCACAACCCAATTATACACTGGAGATTTTTTTTTTTTTCACTCAAACTTGGGTGCAAAATACTGCTAAACTGGCGCTAGCACGCAGTTAGCTTTGCCCGTTAGCCTGTTAGCTTCTTCTGGTCATGATAAATCAAGTAACGTTTTGCAAAATGTTCCTCAACAAACCGAAAGAAAGACAGTCAGGACTTACTTGCACCATGTTCTAAACCTCCGGAATGTGAGCCATGTGATTTTGTGGACAACTGAGAGCAGCGAGGGAGTTTTCCATTACTGTGTGTTGGGGCTGCCGGGTCGGAGGCAGGGGAAGTTGCAAGTGTGGTTTTCATTTCAGAGACACCGGGGGAGATGAAAGACCCCTTTATCATCCCATTACCACTTGTATTACCCCAGAGGGACGACGGAAAGGATTTATTAAGGTAAACACGTCACTTTGTACTGCTTTAATGCATCTCTGATTGGATGAAGAATGTACACTGTGTACCAACTATTTTTTTTACTTGGACCAACACTATCAAATTGTGTTGATTCGTTGTAAATTTTGTTTACCAACTCAATTATATAAAACAAGAAAACATTCTTATTTTAAGTTCAGCCATCTTGAATTTAATGATTTATTTTTTGTTAAATTTGAGTTGTAAAAATACAGAATTTCAGCCATTTCCCTCCAACATAATTGATTCAGCTCAGCTCAAATCTCCCATAAACTGACACTCATTTTATTTAAGTTTGAGCAATGTATTTATTTTAAAAATACACTACAATTTTATGAAGCTGTCAATCGTTCTACAAACAGGCCTATATAAACAATCACAAAAACAAAATTGAAGAATGTAATGTGGTGTTCCAACACAATATTAAGTTTTATACCAAGAACAAGTCCAACTTGGCATTTGACATTGATTTTAGAAAAGTGGTTTCAAAACTGTGGTTATACCCCGCGCTCAGTGATTCAGGGGTGAAGAAACTAAGACAAAGATCTGGATCAGAGGTGGACTGCAAAACATCAGAGGCTTCCAGGACTGCAGTCGCTTCAGTGACGAGTGGAGCTTTAGTAGTTGGTTCTCCCTGCAGTTTTCAGGGGTCTTCATGGTTTTTTCTGTGGCACCGTTTCTGCCGTCGTCCTGTGTGTTCAAATTGTTGTTTTAGTTCATTGAATAAACTTTCTGAATTCAAAAATATAACCTTCAGCATTAAGTACAGAGTGTGAAGTCAATGCAGACTGGACACTCATTTGGTATTTGGATCTTTGCAGTGATGGACGCTATCTGCCATGCTGTTGCTACATAATGGACATCACGCGCATAACCTCTATTACACGGTAAATTCCATAGTTACCACTAAAGGATTCTTAGCTGTGCCAACTCGGTTTTAGATCATAGGCTGTTTAGAATGTTTTCACACTCAAAGCACATTTTCTCCAATTCGGCTTTCGGACAGCATGTAACGCCTTATTTGAAAGCTAAGACCTACACAAGTGATCGTAACTTTTTTGTCCATTTTTGGTCGCCTTTTCGTCACGTTTTTGTCACTTTTATGTCACTTTTTTGTGGCTTATTTGTTGCTTTTATCACTTTCTTTTTTCCATCACTATTTTGACACTTTTTTTTTTAAAGCTTTGTCCCTCATGGGAGGTTCAAATGCCCACACCTGTGCTGGAGCGTCTGCCTTTAAAATCAACCAGCAAAGGAAATGGGACTCTGTGATGCGTCCGACCCGAGCGCTCGTTGATGTGGTCCCCCCTCCTGCCCCGGGACTCTGCTCTGGGATTACAGTGCACCAGCAACGCACTCCTTTTCATTTGAGCCTCGGGACAAATGCAAATGACAGAGCCCCGTCCAGGTCAAGGGTTCCGCTGGTCATTCATCTGACACCAATGAAGTTATAGGCCCATAATGCACACACCAGAGATCCAAAACTGGACTGAGTACCCCAGAGCACATCCCATACGGCCAATGCTCTACCGAACAATGTACTCAAGACCATTTCCTTTATTTCATATTATTCCTAATTCATTACAATCGATGTTATTGATTGTTTTTTGATTGTTCACATGGTCCTCTTGAGGGTCCTGGACCGGATATCGAGCACCAAACTGTGAAGTGACAAATAGTTACAATCACTGGCTCTAATGGTAGGTTTAAATGTTGGCCGAAGTTTCATTTTATGTTTATTTAACCTTTATTTAACCAGGAATGTCCCAGGGAGAATAAGAATCTGCAACTGAACATGTTTTAGACCATTTTGGTATTTTCAGTGAAAGTAAAAACTGTTGGGCAATGTCATTTTTCCAATACATCTTCCAATAAATTTAGTTTTAGTTTATTTGTTTATTTGAGCAGTACACATTCTGCTCAAAAGGAGTGAGCTGAAGCAACAAGCTTATGAGCTTATGAGATTTTGTAGATGATGTTCCTATGCTGAGTGGTGCATTAAAGGACAAGGTTTAGAGCCCGTTGGGAGGATTCCTCCCCCCATAACCTGCCAACCCTAATTTTCCGTTTGTAAATTTGAGCAATAGAATGACAACCGTTCCAAGCAGCAACACTCTTCCTGATTATAGAGGAAAAATACACATAATCGATCCTACTGCTCCCCCTAGTGGCAACACATTTCTTCCTCTATATATTTCAAAAGTCTTTTTTCTTTGTATTTATATTTGAACAGGTTGATGTTTGGACATCGTTTCAATTCCATCTCCAGTTTATTCCACAATTGTTCACCATTAACTGTTGGGCTAAAACTTTTCAAAGTTGTGCTATGTTTCTGAATCCTAAAGTTTAATTCATCACGTAAATCATAACGACCAGTACGTTCTTGGAACCTTCTTTGTATTTGGTTTGGTAACAGTTTATACCTTGCTTTGTGTAACATCTGTACAGTTTGGAACTCAACAATGTCACAAAACTTCATGATCTTTGATTTAAAAATAATGAGTTTGTGTGGTCCAAAAACCCAACTTTATGAATTACTCGGAGAGCTCTTTTTTGCAACAATACTATTGGTTTAACTGTGTTTTTATAAGTACTACCCCAAACCACAGTACAATAATATAGGTAGGGCAAAATCAGAGAACAGTATAAGGTATGTAGAGCTTTGATGTTTAAAATGTGCTTTGCTTTTGCTATTACTGAAATGCTTCTAGAAATGTCCGTAGATATATATTTAATATGAGATTTCCAAGTAATTCTGTCATCAATAATCACACCAAGGAATTTGATTTCATGCACTCAATACAACTCCACGGACAAGAACCTGCCACATTAAAGTCCTTTATGAGAACAGGATTGGACTTAAGTGTATACATGTGTATACATGTGTGTGCAGACAGAGGAGACTTTGAACATATTGACTGCTTCTTTTCATCGGGACAGTCCCAGTAATGACAGATATCAGCCTGTTGTCGTCTTGGTTTATCTCTATATTGCCATTTTTCTCATCAGGACAGTATTTGTTCTCTCCCTCGTGCTCTGCTCCTCGGCCTGAGGTCATCTAAAGGACAGAGTTTTCCGGGTGCCAGCAGTGAAGCGGCCAATCCCAGCGCAGCCTCCTCCCACAGGTACAGCAGCTCCGGGCCGTCAGCTCCTGCCCGGCCAGTCTCCTGTCGGGACGACTGCTGTGGACTAGCCCGGGACGTTTCACCTCGGTTCCACCGTGTCCTAACTCCTGAGTAAACAAGTAAGTGTGAAGTGTCATTACGCAGCTACAGGCGGAGAGGGTGCACTCACGATACATTCTGTGACATCATGTGCATGTACCTTTGAAGAATAGTTCAGAATGTGCAGATAAAACGTATTAGTAACTTATTAAATAGTGCGCTACAATACCAGTCTGGTATCGGGAAAGAGGTATCAAGAAAAGTATCGAAAGCAGGTATCACAAAAAAGCGTTGTGATGCTGTTGGTCCAGAGACAGCATTAAAAGAAGTGCCTTGGTTGTTTCAGCTCAAATACATTTCTCAATTGTTGTCCATTTTTTTTTTTAAATGTCTTATTTTTTGCCACAATTTCTTCTATTCACCCCATTTTTCCAAACTATATATTATTATTTCATGACATTGGAGATGAACCTGACATTATTCTAAACATTATTGTTCTCTTTTCTAGTTTCAGATGACCAATATTTGAGTATCGTTCAGCCCTAGACTGCACTCCTAAAGTATTTATATTTCATCATTATCAATGAATACGTTTAGACCCTGTGAGGTCAAACCATTTCCCTGACCACTCCTTATTCATGTCTACGATTGTTACTAAAACTGTGGAGATGTTTTAGAATGAAGTATTTATCAATGTGTTTCGGCCTGATTGTGTTTAGTGACCAAATCTATTACAAAATGCAGTGATATTTATTACACATACTTTTCCCGTAAACTCTCACGAAAATCACAAGCCATAAGTTTCCTGCAAAACGTGACAGACAATGCAAAATAACTAAAAACAATTCAACTAAATTGGGAAATAGACTCAAACTGAGCTGTAGCGCCTTCATAAGGTACAGTACCTGCTTTTGAGACTTACTGTACATTTCTCCAATACCATACTGATATTGTTAAATGGGGCTCAGCCTAGTCAGCAGTGGAAACCTACCAGAAACTCTACAAGTGTCACAGAGGCTGCTATAATGGAAAGTAAAGGCTGACCAGCCAAATACACATCAATAAAACTTTTTCCACATAAAAAGTTCCATAATGCACCATTAAGGGTGTGGGAGCCTGAGCAGAGATGAACGTTAGTACTCCTCTCTGCTCCTGTTCATTCATTAACGTTCTATAAAATATATTATTGCTATTGTTGATTTCTGTTCAAAAAGATTAAACAAAGGATTTAATGAAAACAACTCCCCGAGCATGAATGAAACTAAACCCAGCTCCAGGTGTGTTTTCACGAGAAACCACATGAACCTGGCTGAGAGAGAGAAAAGTATCTTTAGATGTCATGCCCCTGAAGGCAGTGCTTGTGACGTCTCCTCTGATCTGCTGATGTGTGTGGATAGGCCAGACTTCAGACCAGGACAATGGTGTGGCCCCAGGGCCCTCGGGGCCCTCACATCCAGGCTCTGCTGTGGTTAGGAGCCCAGCTCGTCCTCCCACTGTGGGGCAAAGCGCTGACACCGAGCCCCAACACCTTCTACTACCAGGACCTCCTCAACGGCCTCAGCAGAAACGGTAAAAGCTGAAGAGCACTGTGATTGCAAGAACATTCTCTATTTCTAAAATCACAAGTTAGTGTGCACATGTGTCACACACGAGGCCCTGATTTCACCAGGCCCACGACTTGTAGAGATCAGGATATAAACAACACATTACAGCCACGTGGTAAATGGTCAGTCTACCCCTACAATAGTAGGCTATCCATCCATCCATTTTCTCCCACTTGTCCGTTGCCGGGTCGTGGGGGCAGCTGTTGGAGCTGCCCAAGTCACATAGCACCAGTCCCCTATGGCTCCTCCTGCAGGTGGTGGGTCCACGGAAGGACGGCCTCAATAGTAGGCTACCACATGAATAATGCCTACAATGTAGCACTTTGAGAAACTTGTGACACAGGCTTGTTAAGCGCACAGTTATTCTTCATGAGGCTACAGTCCTGTCGGGCTTTGGACCAAATCAGCATTATTATAAACTCACTGTTGATTTCTCACTAGTATTTTCCTGTTTAAGTTCACGTGGCCCGTGACCCGCCGTAGGTGCTGAATTTGGGCCAATGACCCAGATGAGTTTGACACCTCTGAGTTAAACAAATGCAGTAATAATCCCGGGCCTTTCAGAACATGTGTGTTCTCAGCAGAGGACATAACTTTAATAACTACTTCCTCCATTACAGTTATGTGTATATGCGATAACAGCCTCTGTGAAACCCTTCATTGTGTTTCCGTCACATGACTGATCCTGCACTTGTGCTGCAGTTTACATATTATTATTACAATGTGTTTATTTAACATGCACAGCTTCTACAATGGGGAAAGGGAAGTTTGTTCGGTCACTGGGGCCCCATGATGATCACAACTTAATGTGCATATGTAATTATGACTTACATTATACTCACTTATGAGTTACATAGAACGTCTTTTTTAAGTAATATTCATTATATTACATTATTGGTTATCACTTGTCATCGCTCCACAACAAGGACGAGAGACCAAACAATGTTGATTCATTGTGAAATGAAATGACAAATCAAATCTTTGACTTTGATCCTGTGTGTTCCAGTGGGCGTGACCGGCGTGAGCGACGTGAGCGGCGTGAGCGGCGTGAGCGGCGTGAGCGGCGTGCAGTTGCGTGTCGGCTCCGCACAGGCCTCCGTGAGCGCGCAGAACGGAGGACAGGCCACACTGCCCTGCCGCTTCTGGTTTGAGCCCGACCAGAGTCTGCCAAAGCAGGTGCGCATCAAGTGGTCTAAGGTGTCGTCGGCCCGCGGCCCGGAGACCGACGTGCTGGTGGCTATAGGTGCACGCAGCCGCAGCTACGGCCACTTCAGGTCAGTCTCAACGTAACAGCCCTTTTCAATCATTCAGAGAGGACGCTTTTTAGAGTGAGACATCACTCCAACATGGCCGCTCTGACACGTTTGGTACAGATACAGACGGCAACAAGAAACGTCATACAAGAAAACCTAAACCAAAGCCGTTTTCTGGTGGACTATAAACATATTTATCACACACCAATAAAGTCAAGCTAAAATCGGGTCCATTGAAAAATTGCAGTCGTTGCTACTGTTAGCATATGTAGCATGAAGCTAAGGTTAGCTTCCAGTTTAGCATTGTCCGTTTTTGAAGTATTTATGGGCTGTCCTCTCTATGACTCTGTATCTTTATGTAGTAGAAACATATCTTCATCATTCAGCATTTATTAAAGTTACGGGGGGAAAATGGGAGAAAGTTGAGTTTTTTTCTCGTCTTTGTTTTCCATCTGGCTGCTTCGAACATGACCATCTATCCACGTGACACACGTAATCCCCCCGACAACACTCTGCGATCCAAATATGGTTATTACCTTTTGGAAGACGCCATGAAGGAAATAACCGTTTTGTAACAACGTCTTTAGTAGCTTGTCTTGGATTTAACAATAATAATAATAATAATAATAATAATAATAATAATGCCTTACACTTGTATTGCGCTTTACAAGCCTGTATTACCAAGTTTCTCAAAGCGCTACGCTGTCGTCATTAATCATTCACTTCATACTTGGTGGTGATAAGCTACTGTTGTAGCCACAGCTGCCCTGGGGTAGACTGACGGAAGCGAGGCAACCAGTCTGTGCCATCGGCCCCTTCGACCACCACCACTCACTCACTACATTCACCTAGACTCCCTGGTGTTACCAAACGGTCTCCCATCCAAGTACCGCCCAGGCCTTTCCCGCTTAGCTTCCAGGATCTGACGGGATTGGGCAGAGCAAAGGCGGTGTGGCCACGCCTTTGGGCAGAGCAATATGCAGTATACAATATATATATATATATATATATATATATATATATATATATATATGCATATTGTATACTGCATAATATGCCGTATCCAATTCCTGGCGGATTTATTGAGCTTTGAACCCAAAAACATGGAGCAATTTCAATTTGAACAGATTTTTCACAAAGAATGTTCTTATTCAAAAACGTCAAAAGTTCTAAAATCCCTCTGAGCAAATGTGTCACAAATAAAATCACACATTTAATCCTGGCTCCTTGTATTATTCAGATGTTTTTTTGATATGAAAACCAAGATTGCAATACATCTCATATTCTCATATTCATGTCAGTGATGTTGACCTGCAGTTACAGCGCCCTCTCCCTGTGGATCAAAGCTAGTGCATGCTGTCTGATTGTCTCCTCCTGGTGCTCAGCGGGCGTGTGCAGCTGAAGCAGGAGTCTGAAGGCGATGCCTCTCTGCTGATGTCCGACCTTCGGCTGAATGATACGGGGCATTACCGCTGTGAGGTGGTGGGCGGGCTGGAGGACCGCAGCACTTCAGTCTATCTGGAGCTCCAAGGTAACACACATGTGGCTCTGGCTTCAGAGCAGGCCACGCCTTGTTTGGTCATGGTTATCAGAGTCTTTTTTTTTATATACAGAATTTTAAAGTTTCTTTTCTATATTCAGTTCAGTTCAGTTTATTACAAATATACGGTAAAAGCATTTTAACATTCATTCATAGTGCATATTCATAAACGGGACACCCTTGAAGCAACATTTAGCTTATATATGGGGCCCAAGACAATACACAATATTAAAAACACAAGTATACATTAGTAACCTGGGATACTTATTACCTTAGATAACTATTCTATTACCTACCAACTAACCTTACCTACTCTAATTTAAAACTGTCTTACCTTACTTTTACTAGCTTAGAGTTTCATTCAATTTTTTTTTTTTTTTTTGCTTAGACACATTAGTACATATTACCATCAGACATGGATTACATAAGTATTATTATTTCATGAATCAGACCATTATTTGCTCCATCTGGACATTTGCAGTAATAGACAGAATTCCATGAATGGTTTCTTAGATATTCGGATAATTTACGTAAATTATTTTCATTGAAAACTTTTATTTTAGTTTCTATTACAGAGTCATTTAGTTTTATTTCCAGGTCAGCAAGAAGTGTAACGGGAACGTGGTCAGTAATATCTGATAAAATTACAGTCAAGTAGTTCAGTCTAGTGTTGTGAATATGTGTGATGATATTATCAATGATTGATTTGGATGCATCTTTTATGGGTGGGTGTATATATTGTTGGGAAGAAGGGTGAGGAGGACAGGCAAGAAATCATTTTTCCTAATGCTTTCTGTGGCTAGATTTACATTAAAGTCCCCTAGAATAAAGCAAGGTTTACAGGATTGATTTATTATATTTAGTAACTCATCCAAACTAGTTAAGAATTTGTTTACCTCGGAGTCTGGGGGACGATAGATCACTCCTACTATTATGTTTTTCCCATTCTTGACTTTGAGTTTAACAAATAGGGAATCCGAGTGAGCATCCTCTATGCACAAGTCATTTCGAACAGAGTGGAGTTTGTTTACATATAAGCACAAGCCCACCAGATCTGCCAGCCCTGTTTTTATTATACAGGGCATAACCCTGGAGATTTAGGGTATCTAGGCAAGTCTTCTCATTGAGCCACGTTTCACTGCACCCTATGAAATCAATTTTCCGTATGAAATCATCCATCCATCCATTTTCTTCCACTTGTCCGTTGCCGGGTCGTGGGGGCAGCTGTTGGAGCTGCACCAGCCCCTATGGCGCCCCCTGCAGGTGGTGGGTCCACAGAAGGCGTATGAAATAATTATCTTGGAAAAGTGCGTCCATTTGTTTGCTTACTGTACAAGCCTTTTATGTATTCCACCAGCCACTAGGTGGCACTGCACTTCCTGTTTGTGTGACCAGGTGAGCCTATTTAAGGGATCAAGGGAGTGGTCTCAGGGGGGTAGAGTGGAGGAAAACAGTTTTTGACCGTGTTGAGTAGATGTCGAAATATATGGAAATAAAAGGATTCTTCATTTAATGCAAGAGTATTGGGCTCTTTTCACGCGTGCTAAGCACCTTTTTACTTTGCCAGTCATAGTAGCCAGGGGTACAGGGCCCCTGGCCGCTACATTAGTCACAAACTAGCCAAGGAAGTTGGAACGCCTGGCTTTAAGTGGAAAAGCTTGGCGTATCGTTGTAAGTGGACATCTTGCTTTTGGACCGGGTGTGCTATTGGGGTGTAACCCGCAAAGGAGGAGACCTGACCTACGGGGAAGGCGTGGGACTGCGAGGCCTCCATGACATGGTGGATGGCCAGGCGCAGCTTCAAGAGCGGTGGAGATACACGGCAACGCAAGGCCCAGAGTTGAACCGGACCGGTGCTGCCGGGATTCACAAGGAGGAGCTATATTGAAATCCAACAAACCAAAGTGCAGGTCATCACATAAAGCTGTGCCTGAAAAAGAACTTGAATTGAATGAAACATCTCCAAAGGAACAGCCTTTGCCATCTTGGGCTGTGGACATTTGTGATATTGACTCTACCAGACCCACCAATTATCCAATTATTACATTGTGAACAGACTGTGGTTGGTGATGAAACAGGGGCCGGTGATACATTTGAAGAAGTGGACTGGGAGGGACCACCAAGCTACGTCCCAGTGTTGGTTCCGTGTACTGATGCAGGGGCCGGTATGTGTCCTACAGAGTCAGACGTCACTTCAAGTGTGACAGAGGAAGCCTCTCCTACAGACTCTAGTTCTGAGCTGTTGGACGGGACATGTTTCCTCAAACTGAGACCATGGAGGGCATGTTAGACCTCAGTGAAACCAATGAGCCTGTGTTTATAAAGGAAAATAATACCTCTGTATCTGTTCAGGCAAAATGCTTTGGCGCATTGAGTTGCCTTGTGTACGAAATGCGCGGTATAAATAAAGTTGCCTTGCCTTTGAAGTTTATTGGGAAAAGGTTATGAAAAAGACGAAACGTTCAGCCTTTTCTTTGCAAATGGAGAGCCATGCATTGACCACTAAAGTTTATGATCCACCACCATGTCTGTTCTGTTTGAAACCAAGAAAAATGTTCAAACATAGGAGATGGAAATGTAATTTTAGATATTTGTATTTGTGGACTGACTTATGGCCTTTTTTATAACCCTCAGATTATGTTTGTGATCTGGACATCTCAACTTATTATCTTATTGCTTAAACTGGAATTGTATTTTACTCCGTGCCACACAATTAAGGGGCTGGTGTGTACGAGCCAATCTAAAGGCCTTTTATGTATGTATTCCACCAGCCACTAGGTGGCACTGCACTTCCTGTTTGTGTGACCAGGTGAGCCTATTTAAGGGCTTAAGGCAGTGGTCTCAGGGGGGTAGAGTGGAGGCAAACAGTTTTTGACCGTGTTGTGTAGATGTCGAAATATATGGAAATAAAAGGATTCTTCATTTGACAAGAAGAGTATTGGGCTCTTTTCACGCGTGCTAAGCACCTTTTTACTTTACCAGCCATAGTAGCCAGGGGTACAGGGCCGCTGGCCGCTACTCTTACTGTGTTTTGGATGTCATCCTCTTGTAAGGCATAATGAGTGGCCCCGCAGCGGAGAGCCGTCTCTTTGCTTCAATAAAAGTCTGTTTGTAATGATGATAGACGTTTCCAGTACACTGTATTATCCACAGCAGAGGCCAGTAGTTAGGAGATCATAGTTTAATCATGTTTCTAGTCGGCCATTCCAAACGGCGTTCAGCTACACACGTCTCGTGTTGATGAAGGCTAGGAGATATATCTGTCTCCTAGCCTTCATTATTGAGTTTTTAACCCCAAAGCCCAAGTGAATGATTCGTGTAGACACGTGTGAGGGCAGTGCAGCCATAGCAGTAGCGGCGCCAGGATCTAATTTGTGGGTAGGCGGGTGAGCCGGTGGGGGGAGGGGCTTTGCGTCCCCACTCCTCTCCCAGTGCTTTACGCTCATTGCACACGTGCTTCAGCTCAAACGCTCCGACCAAGGCCACTGTGACTGAAGGGCGTCGAACAGTCACTGTTTTATTTATGTAGTTCAGAAAAATACGGCCCGTAATGAACGAGAACGATGAGGAAGAGGAGTCAAAGAAACACGTGCCAATGCGGCCTGCGATCAGGAAGATGTCTGCGCATTCATTCCTCTGAAATGTAAAACCATCATCAGCAAATATAAGTTCAGATGCCCCAACAGAAGGTTAGTGTAGTGTAGTGTTAGTCTGGCCTTAAACTCAATTATCTTTTCCCTACATGTACGTCTGGGTCTGATCTCTGGCCGCCTTTCATCGGTTGAATTCCAACCTACCATTCAGCGAGCGGGGGAGGCGGGTGTTGTAGATGACGTTACGCATTTGCTGGTTGTAGTTTGAAAACAGATCCAATCGTTTCAAAGGAGTTCATCCCTCCCACCTGAAAACGGAGCTCAATTGTGAAGTTCCAGACCCTCTGTACGAAATTAGTAGGGTCTGGGAAGACCAGGCTAGTGTAGTGTCTCTGGAGCCGGTCACAGCGGAGAGAAGAGAAGGAATGTGCAGACAGAAAGAGAGGGGAAAGACCGTCCTGGAGAGGCAGGGGACACTGAATGATGCGGACCGTCGGGTGGGCCATACTCAGGCCATAAGCTCTAAAGAGACAAAGGTCCCAATGGAAATAAAGGCACTTGTAATCACATTAGAATTATCCTGACCTCTGACCCCATGGTGTGTTTCAGGAGTGGTGTTCCCGTACCAGCACCCTCAGGGCCGGTACCACCTGAGCTTCGAGGAAGCTCAGCAGGCCTGTGCAGAGCAGGACGCCACACTCGCCACCTTCTCCCAGCTGTACGAGTCCTGGAGGGGGGGCCTGCACTGGTGCAATGCGGGCTGGCTGGCAGACGGCACCGTGCAGTACCCCATCACACGGCCCCGCCCCAACTGTGGGGGCCCCGGAGTGGCCCCCGGGGTGCGCAGCTACGGGAAGAGACATCTGCATCAGAACCGATACGACGTCTTCTGCTTCTCCTCCGCCCAGCCAGGTACGTGGGGGTCATAACTGGGCGGAGCTTCACATGCATTATTGTCGTAGTCATTACTGCGTGTGACAGGTGAGCTCCAAGGCCCAACTATTCTCTTTTTACCCCTAACCCCCAAAGCCCTCCCTATGCCTTACAACAGAGGGCTACAGCTGAAAAGACAGGACTAAGCCCCAGGGATGGGTATCATAGCGGCCCCAGGGCCCACGTGTGCCGGTCCACCTGGACCAATAAGCTCCAGCCTTAACGGGGCCGCTGCATTGCTGCACTAATCACACGTGCACAAATAATCACTAAAAAAAGTCTGTCTTGTGCTTGATCTACTCAGAAACCGCCCGAGCCGTGTACGTGCACACACGTGCGCGCTCTCACGTGCACGTCAGCGCAAGGCGGTGTCGACCCACTGCACACAAGAGAGGCAGATGACAGGAAGTGACTCGAGTCTAGTTCATTATTTTACTGCACTAAGTTTTCATTTGGACTCAGTCCTCAGAGCTACAGCCTCGATTTACTAGATAATAATAATGATGATTAAAAACATTAAGTAAAGTAAGTGAAGTAGAGTATTTGAACTATATATTAAGTGCAAATTGGAGATAAAATGGAGAGTAATAAAAAATAAATATAGGCCTACTTATACAGTAGCCTCTAGCTAACTTTTATTTCCTTTTAAAGTACCAATAAGAGTACCGTTAAAGTACCGGAGTACCAGAGTAGTGGTATTGATACATCCTTAATGATACCCATCCCTACTAAGCCCTCGATTTGTCTGGATATAAGCAAAAATATGGCTTTTTAATAATGAAATAGGAAATGGGCCCACTGGCATCAACCTTCTTTCTAGATATACAAAGTGACTTAATCCACCTTTAAGTTGAAAGGTATCCGTGAGGTCCTAAAAGCATGTTTGATCTGTGCACACTCACCCTGCCCCCTTGTCTCAGGCGAGGTGTTCTACCTGCAGCCTGCTCACAAGACCAACCTGACGGAGGCCCAGCGGGCGTGTGCGGAGTCCGGGGCAGAGGTGGCCAAAGTGGGACAGCTGTACTCGGCCTGGAGGTTCAGAGGACTGGACCACTGTGAGGCCGGGTGGTTGGCCGACGGCAGCGTTCGCTACGCCGTCACCAGGCCGCGCAGAAACTGTGGCCCCCCAGAGCCCGGGGTGCGGAGCTTCGGTTACCCCCCGCCCCAGCACCAGTACGGGGTGTACTGCTACCAGACGCAGCACGGCTCTAAGTAGTTCCTTCAAGGACATTTGTTTTACGGTACGGGTACTTTACAGCGAAACAGGTGAACCGTCCCGCCGCAAGTCTGTTACCACCAGAGACTTTAAATCCATGGACCGACAGCCTCCATCTTCCAGAGGCCCCAAGCAAGTGGACGGGCCAGACTCTTGTGCAGATAATAGAGCAGTGTTTCTCAACTGTTTAGGTGGGTCAGGACGAGGGCCGGGTACTGGTACATGTTTTTCAATGCCAGTACTTGAACGATACCTATACTAAAATATGTGTCCACTAGAACCAGGAAACGGAACAATAAAGTGTGGAAGATCTGCAAATGTACAATATCATCTCCAATGTTGTTTCAGCATTTATCCACTAAAAAGAGCTCCATTATTCCAGCTTTACAGGTTTAACACATTGGTGGGAAAATACAGTATTCGACTTTATGTGTTTCAAATACATCTTCTTATTTGGGTCGCTGCACCCCATCCTTGGGTTACGGTCCCCAGGCTGCTGTGTGCGTAGAATCATTGTGAACTGCACAGCAGTCTGGGGGCCATGGCTGAAATCTTTGCATGGATTTGGGACCAATCACAAAACGAGGGGGGACGGCTATTACGCACTGTTTGTAAGAACAACATTAATCAAGTTGATGTATCAACACAATGTGGCGACTTTTTCATGTTTGTGCAATATGCTAAGAAGGAAAACACATACTTTTTTTTTCTTTAAAAGCATTTAATTATAACATCATGCAAGGATTGTAAAAAAATAAAATGGCTATATAGAAGTGGCAGGTTTATGTCAGTGTTATTGAGTGGTGAGAGGCAGAACAATGTAAACACACCTCCAGTGAGCTCCTCTCTGAGCCCCTGGTGTTTCTCTAGTTTCTCGTGTTCTTTTTTCCTGATGGTTTCTTGGTATTGCTATGTCGACCACCACGGCTTTCCTCTGCTCTTTGTCCACCACCACAATGTCCCGTTGGTTCATTACCATTCTGTCCGTCTGTATCTGGACGTCCCACAGGACTTGGAGGTGTTTTCCACTTTGACCTTGGGGTTTCCAGCCCATACAGATGTTCCTCTTGGTTATGGAGCTCCATGTGAGCTTTCCCTGCAGCATCCGGGTCGCGGGGGCAGCAGTCTCAGCAGAGATGCCCAGGCTTCCCGATCCACGCACACCTCCTGCAGCTGTTCTGGGGGGACCCCGAGGCCAAACCAGGCCAGCTCGGAGACATAGTCCCACCAGCGTGTCCTGGGCCTTCCACGATAAACTATTTTAATCGGATTAATCACACTTTTGAAATTTGATTAATCACGATTAATCTCAGTTAATTTTATTGTTATTATTTATTAACTATTTACATTTCCCTGGCATAAAACACACTAATTTAAACTAAGCAAATCACTTTTTATTACGATTTCAGCTTATTAGGTTGATGTAAGGCTTATTCAACAACAGTTTGAGGATCTTAATATATAAATAACAAATCAAACGTATTTTTGGGTCGTAGCTTGTCGTCCAAAGGTGAGGTCTTAATGACATATCAGACAAACACTGATTTACACTCAACAAAAATATAAACGCAACACTTTTGTTTCTGCTCCATTTTTCATGAGATGGACCCAAAGATCCAAAATTCATTCCAGATCCACAATATTACCATTTCTCTCAAACATTGTTCACAAATCAGTCCAAATGTGTGATAGTGAGCACTTCTGCTTTGCTGAGATAATCCATCCCACCTCACAGGTGTGCCACATCAAGATGCTGATCTGACATCATGATTAGTGCACAGTTGTACCTTATACTGCCCACAATAAAAGGCCACCCTGAAATGTGCTGTTTTTTGCTTTATTGGGGGTCTGGGGACTCAGAACCAGTCAGTATCTGGTGTGACCACCATTTGCCTCATGCAGTGCAACACATCTTCTTCCATAGAGTTGATCAGATTGTCAATTGTGGCCTGTGGAATGTTGGTCCACTCATCTATAATGGCTGTGCGAAGTTGCTGGTACTGGTACACGCTTTCGTATTCGCCGGTCAAGCAACATGTTTGGGATGTGCTTGACCGGCGAATACGACAGCGTGTACCAGTTCCCACTAATATCCAGCAACTTTGCACAGCCATTGAAGAGGAGTGGACCAACATTCCACAGGCCACAATTCACAATCTGATAAACTCTATGGAAGAAGATGTGTTGCACTGCATGAGGCAAATGGTGGTCACACCAGATACTGACTGGTTCTGAGTCCCCAGACCCCCAATAAAGCAAAAAACTGCACATTTCAGGGTGGCCTTTTATTGTGGGCAGTATAAGGTACACCTGTGCACTAATCATGGTGTCAGATCAGCATCTTGATGTGGCACACCTGTGAGGTGGGATGGATTATCTCAGCAAAGCAGAAGTGCTCACTATCACACATTTGGACTGATTTGTGAACAATGTTTGAGAGAAATGGTAATATTGTGCATCTGGAATGAATTTTAGATCTTTGGGTCCATCTCATGAAAAATGGGAGCAGAAACAAAGGTGTTGCGTTTATATTTTTGTTGAGTGTATTTGGTCACAGATTAGCTAACCTCGAAGGCTACTTGTATTGGTATGGCTGTTATTAATATGTAGCCTATGCCAATGTTCAGCTGTTCCATGCTGTTTAACATTGTTCAACAGAGCCAACCTTTTACATGTGTGTGTCTGTATATATGTAGCCACATTGTGTTGATAGATCAAATAACTTGATAAATGTTATTACATTATCTAAGATTTTTTCGTTGCAAGGCCAATAACGTAATAACTTATTACATTATAGGCCAATCGTTATTATCGGCTGTTATTGCGTTATCGGTTCCTACGGTCCCGATGCCAAACCAGTTGAGGATCACTGTAATAGAGGACTGTACCAGAGGTTCATTTAGACCATGAACTTGTTCAGGAGGTTAATCAAACAAAAAACGTAGGTGTAATCTTGGAGAAATACCTGGCATTTCAAAGTCAAGTAAACCACGTCAATTCTGAACGGTTTTAGTTTTATCAACGAGAGCTGTCACAGCGTTTACACATGGGCCATAATGTTTGTGACTGTGCTTCCAGCTTCCATCTCAACAGGCAACTAAGATACTGGTAAGAAACCTACCCCTGTGGTCTCATACAAAAGCATATACGTGTTTAACCTTTGAAAATATTAGTTAGTATGTTGGACTTTTTAATGTCTGCTGAACTGTTCTCTGGCCTCACAGTGAGGTGTCAGGACTTTCACAGAGCCTCTGTTGGTGGGACTGTAGCTCTCAAAGTTCAGAGACAGTCCAGCTGCTCCTTTCACTGTGGGACTGCAGACTAATATCATCTTCAGCAGAGAGCTCGAACAGAGGCTAAAGTCGGGCCAGAATTGTTCAATATCTTTGTTAAATAATGTGTTTAAGTTTCTGTAACATCAGCGCCCCCTATGGACAGGTGTTGAAGGATCACACTTTCAACAATGCATCTGCTTCAACAATGCATTATGCTATGTCCATATTAAATAAATGAACTCCAATGTCTGAGTGGTGTTATCAGTCTTTTTAAGGCGTAGTGAAAGGTGAGGATTAAGAGATAGGGCCGGACAGAAAGGGGGAAAAAACACTTTATCTTGACTTTTATTTGCTGCAAATTGTCCTTTGCTCATTGTGTGCAGACTTTACTAACACAAAAGTACATTGATTAAAGCTACACATACAAATATATATACAAAGTAAGCCCAAAGTACCAATCTTTGACAACCTCTTGTTGTCCCTGGTACTCTGCAGTGTGTGGCTGTGGGACAGGTGGAGGGTCCTGCGCTGTTTTACCCAGTCCCTTCTTTACTTTTTTATTATAAAAAAATATCTGGATATTTCATGATAATAACAAAAACAACGATGATGATGATGATGATAATAATAATAATAATAATGACAATAATGGCGCACACTTTGATAAGATAAAATAAGCCTTTATTGATCTCACAATAGAGAAATTCACTCGTTACATTCGGCTCTCAAAACAGTCACTGGCCCCTCCGACCACCACCATCCACTCACTCACTCACACTACATTCATTCTGCCTATTGTACATGTTTTTAGTGTTGGGGAAACCGGAAGAAACCAACGCTGACACGGGGAGAACATGCAAACTCCACAGAGAGGCCCCGTCCAGGAAGGAATCGAACCCGGGAAGCACTAACTGTGAAGCACGAGCGCTAACCACTGTGCTACCGTGTTTAGCCTCATTTCCAAAGTATGACTGTGACTAACATGTGGAGGGATGTTTGAGTCCTGGTGTGAAACACTGGTGCACTTCCTGCCGGGGGATCAGTGAACAGATGTGTTCAGACCTGCAGGAGCCTCAGGCTCTGTCTGACAGATGTTTAATGTCTCTAAAAGAGCACATACGTGAGAATCTCACACGGGATTCTTTCATCTCAAGATTGGCACAACAAGAGTGCCAAGAAGTAACAAAGTAAGTATCTGTACTTCCTGCACGGCTCAGCATAAGCAGGTCAATTATGTTTCTTTGAAATGGTTTTGTATTTCGATATGTTCTTTCCCCTCTGTTTGAGTAGGTGACCTTCATGAGAGACTAAAGCCTAATTCATTTCCTGAGTGTCATGCACAAGAGGCTTGTTTTAATAATGTCGAGCCCTCATTAAAACAGACTGCTGCTCAGTTTGTGTTTGTTTCAGTAACTCGGTCTGTCTCTTCCACACCAGCACCCATTCTGATACACGTCATCAGAATCATTTATTAATGGCCACACAACAGAGTGGATGGAATTTGTTTTCAGTACAGCACATCATGCTCACATCTCTCCTGTGTCAGTCACATACAGTATAAGAAAAAAGACCTACAAATAAGAGCGCCATCTGCTGTATTTTTAGTGCATCTACCTCCTTCTCTGTCAGCAATGATGAGCATTCGACTGTTGCTAAGGTGTTGCTAAGGGCATATTCCTGTTATTTTAACCACTTAATTGCCACCCTAGGGTTAGGGTTAACAATTATTGACATCCAAGTCTCAAAGCGTATTGACTGGAGAGCTTACAGTCTATATGCCAGTGTGATACCTCATTTGAAAGCCAAGACCTTCTAGTTTCTAAAAATATGTGTGAGATCTGCGTGAGTGAAACACAACTTACGTTACATTTGCCGTTCTTAACCTAATTATATCGTAATTAGGGTTAACTAACCCTAACCCTAACCCCCTGATCAGGGGAGACAGGGGTTAACCAAAACTTTGACTTTTTAATCCTCGTGGCGTCCTTCAATTTTGCACCCTTTAAAGACCCTAATGTCAAAAAATGTACACTTCAAAAAAGAGCCTGAAGATTACCACACATTCATATTTTTGCCTGCTTCATTTTAGAAAAATCCTTCAGTGGCTTTTGGGCCATTTGGATGGGCTGCGGCTCCAGTGGCTTTCGGGTCAAAATGACCTTTCTCCACAAGTTGATATGTAAAACTGTGATATTTTCCTTAACACACGTATTATCCCACCAAATCAAGAAGAATTACAAAAACTTGACGACCTGTTTTATGCACTTAAAGCGCTCCATTGCTGCAGGAACAATCATTTGGATTTTGCAGTGATGGAGCAAAGTGTTGGGAAGCCACTCAAGAAGGATTTTCCATCTGCCTGAACATAGGTTGGAGCTCGCTGTGGACCAGGCACTTGATAAAACAGGTGGAACAAAGGACTTCCATGCCTTTGTGGATGCACTGTATGCTCTGTACAGCCAGTCAGTGGTCTGTGTCCGCTGGGTGGCTTCCTCTTGGAGAGCAGCTAGTGTAGTGTGGCAGTCCTATCCAGCCTTGGCACAACATTTTCGTGAGGCATCAGAGGACAGCAGAAATTAGAATTAAGGATTAATTAAGGAGAACGCCAAATTCAGTGGACTGCTCTCCAAGTTGTGCTCTGTTAGTTTTCTGAAAAGTCTGGCACTGATGGTGGATGTTCCTTGTGTTTATCGCCTGCCCCGCCCTGATGTGTTTCACCTGTGCCCCGTTTCCTCATGTATTTATACCCCTGTGTGTCCCTTGTCCTTTGTCGTGTCATTGTCTACGTCAGCCCCGGTTTGTTTCTCTGGATTTTGTTATTTTGTTTTTTGTCAATTATTAAACATCACCAGTTTCGTTGCAGTCCTGCATTTTGGGTTTTTATTTTTCCTCACTCCATCACCAAACCATCACAGACTGAGCTCTTTCCAGTGCACAAAACGGAAAGTCTCTATAACTTCCGGCTCTGGAGATATCGGCCCAATATCAAATACTGTAATATTGGCTGCTGATATATGGGTCGGGCCCTAGATGAAAGTATAACATCGTGAGCTGTTCTGCCTTCACTGGGCCAGGTCCAGCCAGGCAATGTCAGTGCTCTTGTTCTGACGCATGTTGTGTGTTGTGCAAAAATAAAAAATAAAAAACAACATTTCAGTCCAGCGGGCAAAAACAGGGCTACGGGGCTCCGTAGTTTCCATGGTAGATTCTCCCCTAAGTCGTTCATTTATGAGTGAACACATACGGAATTGTATTTTAAACAAAATAAAACGTTAATAAATTCTTCCAAATGGCCTCTTGCTTTGATTACTGCTTTACACTTTTGACATTTTCTCAGTGAGCTTCACGATGTCGTCCCAGAAATGGTTTTGACTTCTCAAACATATTGAAAATTTATTTCAAAAGACGACCTTATGAAGCTCATGGAGAAAATGCCAAGAATAAAGGTTTTAAAGGAATAAACCTTGTTAATTGCACTTTGGTCCTTGCACGTGAGTTGTACTGCTTATTCATGGATTTGGCACGACTCTGTAATAGTCTATAACTCGTCAATAGTACCAGCAACAATCTACTTTCACCCCTGGTCTTATTGACTACTTTGAATTTAGTTTCACTCTGAATTTTGTCAGGAAAAATATAACTTCGACTAAAATGATGACTACATTATTTTGTTGGTGTACTCATGAACAAAAAACATAAACAACAATATGGTTGCGTGATGTATTTTGTTGTGAATTTGTGGGCCCTTAAGAGGGTCATAAATGTTATGGCCAGGAAAAAGATCACGGTCCACACTGGGCACAGGTGGTGAAGACGCCCAAAGAAACAGCTGACATCTTTCATAGCAGCAGTTATGGAGGACATACTGGAATGGACGCCATCTCACTGAGAGACTACTGGCCTGGCATGGACAAGGATATCAGGAAATGGGAGAGTTCTAACCAAGCTGGTAAACGTGCAATGTGCAGTTGGTAGAGTGGGTTGTCTCATGATCGGAAAGTCGTGGGTTCGAATCCCAGCTCCTGCACACTGTCGTTGTGTCCCTGCGTACACTGGTGTAGGAATGGGTGACTGGTTCCCTACTGTAAAGTACTTTGGGCCTGATAAAGGTAGAAAAAGCACTATTTATTTACCATTTCTGATGCTGTTGTTTTCATTTTGTTTTCATTGTGCTTATGATGGCCTTTGTAAACCTACCTTTGTACTATTACTTGTTTGCACATTTACCTTGTTCTCCTTTGACTGCACATGTTCCTGACTATATGCAAGTCAATGTCTCTTGTGAGATCAACAAGTCTCTTACAATCTGTTTTGCTACAGTGCCTTGCGAAAGTATTCGTCCCCCTTGAACTTTTCAACCTTTTGCCACATTTCAGGCTTCAAACATAAAGATATAAAACTGTAATTTTTTGTGAAGAACCAA